>SKCR01050733.1:0-1200000 GCA_019454045.1 Zanthoxylum bungeanum | reverse complement strand
ATAACAAAAGACACAAAGATTTAAGGTTGTGATTTCTTTTAATATTATTTTAAAGATGAAGTGGTTATCTTAAAGTTGGTAATATATTGATTTATTAACCTGGAACACTAAATTATGTGTAAGCTCTGTCGATGGTCAGACACAAATACCCAGTTTAACCCAATTGAACCATATGTCTATGTCAACCAAATTATCTGGATTCATTAAGTTTAAGTTCCAATTATGGCTACCCCCGCCCGACAGGTATATTCCTATCCTGTAAGGAAATCTATTAAAGGGTTATCTATCTCAAGGAAGATCGTGGGTTATTAAGTCTAAGGCTGAAACCTAAAATCCCTATGGTAGTTCATTTTAGATTTACCATATCAATTTTATTAATGGCCAGTTATTAAAAAAAGCATTAAGATTAAGACTTAATAAATAAATCTTTAATTACCCAAATTATAATTTAACCCCTTATAAACCGGTGATATTAAAAGTCATCACAACCTCAGAAAACTAACTCATAACTAGGACTAGTAAAAACATAAAAGTAAAAGACATAAAGTAAAAAGCTGAAAAATAAATTACAATAAAATAAAATGCTAAGGTAAAAGGAATTACTTTTACTACTACTAATTTAGATATCTCCCATAAAATAATATATAAACTTGTGATAATATTACCAACCGACCATTCTGGCGGTATCCTGATTAAGTCAAATTAAGTCCAACCAGCCATTAAGCGGAACCAAAAATAAATTTACCAACCGACCAGTCTGGCGGTATCCTTGATTAGTCAGGTTTAAAACAGATTAAAATTAAATTACCAACCGACCAATATAGCGGTATTCCTTATTAAGTCAATATTTTAAATAGTTAATATATTATTTTTAAGGGAGATTAATCTAAATAGCAATAGTAGAAGAATTACCTTTCACCCTAGCTGGGGAAATTATTTCAACATGGTGAATAGTAAAAACTGTAAAAAGTAAAAATTAAATTACTATTATTACAAAACGTAATTAAAATAAATTACAAACTAAAAATAAAAAAAAAAACTAAAAATTCTAGAGAGAGAAACTCTCTCTAGAGAGAGAAATCAAGAGAGAGATGAGTGTTCTAAAAACTGAAAATTCGCGGCCTATTTATAGCAAAAAATTTTACTGTTCAGGAACTGTTCGCGCGTCGCGACGCCAAGGAACTGCGCGTCGCGACGCGCAATTTGTCGACGTGGCACGCTGAGGAGACGACACGTCATCAAGGCGGCTGACTGTACACGCGACACGTGTCAAGGCGGCTAATTCTCAATTATTGTGATGACGTCATTGATGACGTGGCGATGACGTGGCGCTGACATGGCGTAGGCGTGTGTTGCATTTGTCGGCACAATAGGATTGCGACACGTGGCGACACGTGTCAAGTTGTGATTGGCTGAGGCTGACGTGGCAAGTTGTGACTCGGTTGACCTGCTGACGTGGACGATGATGTGGCACGACATGTGGCAAGGTTGACTTGTTGACCGATGACGTGGCTGATGACGAGGCGACACGTGTCAAGTCTGAGTGTCGGCAGCATATGATGATGACACGTGGCACGGCGCATGTAGCAGATGGGATGTGATGGTGACACGTGGCACGGCGCATTTTAGCAAAGTCAAAACTTCTCAAATTATTGACCGTTGACCAGGCGCATGTTAGCAAATTCGGCTCACGCTGGGCGTCGCGACGCGGAATGTCTGGGCGGCGCGACGCGCAGAAGACGAAAATAACCATGTTGACGCATTTTTGCGGTTTTGCCCCAAATTGCCTCCAGTGCTATCCAAACTTTATTATCTGCAAAATAACAATAAAACACATCAAAACATTCACAAAACTCAAGAAACTATACAAAATATTAAGTTAAATGAGTGGAAATTGTGATATAAATACCACTCATCAACACCTATTCAACAATGACTCGTATCACGTCAATAAGAATGCTCATAGCCATAGCAGCTATATTTGGTCTTGAAATACATCAAATGGATGTAAAGACGACATTTTTGAATGGTGAATTGGATGAAGAGATTTACATGGAACAACCAGAATGGTTTAATGTTTCTGGACAATAACAGAAGGTGTGCAAATTTATAAAATCCATGTACAGATTAAAACAATCACATAAACAATGGCATGAGAAATTTGAAAATGAGATGTTGTCAAGTGGGTTCAAAACCATGAGTGTTATAAGTGTGTGTACACCAAATCTACTCAAAAGGATAGTCATTGTGTGTCTCTATGAGACGATATGCTGATAATGGTAGTAATCATGAAATGATTCAGTCTACCAAAAACTTGTTATCCATCAGATTTGATATGAAAGATTGGGAGTAGCTGATGTGATCCTAGGAATTAAGATTTATAGGACATAAGACGAATATATATTATCTTAGACTCATTATATTGACAAGATACTTGAGAAATATAACAAAGGGGATCTAAATGTGGCTAGAACCTTTGTAGACATAACTCTTCATCTATCAAAGAATGCTGGCTCTAGCGTATCGCAATTAGAGTATTCGAGAATCATCGGAAGTCTGATGTATCTCACGAATTGCACACGACCTGATATCGCTCAAGCTGTAAACAAGCTTAGCAGATATACGAGCAATCCAGGACATAACCACTGGAAAGCCATAGTAAGAGTTTTGAGGTATCTGAGAGAAACTTCAAAATATGGGCTACATTATATCCTGCTGTTCTAGAAGGATACATAGATGCTAACTGGATATCTGATACAGTGGATTCCAAATCTACGAGTGGATTTATTTTCACACTTGATAGTGCAGTCGTGTCATGGAAATCCTCGAGGCAAACATGCATTGCCCGATCTACTATGGAATCAGAGTTCATAACATTAGACAAAACAGTGAAAGAAGCGGAATGACTTCGAAATTTACTGGAGGATATTCCTAGTTGGCCCAAACCGGTGCTAGCAATAAGCATACATTGTGATAACCAATCGGCTATTAGGAGAGCCCAAAGTAGAATGTATAATGGTAAGTCTAGACACATTTGTCGGAGACATAATATCATATGCCAACTGCTTTCAAGTGGCATAATATCGATCGATTATGTGAAATCAAGGGAAAACCTAGCGGATCCACTTACTAAAGGTTTACCTAAAGAGCAAGTTGAGAAGTCATCGAGGGGAATGGGCTTGAAGCCTATAAATTAAGAATTGTCATTGTGGAAACCCAACCTAGCTGACTGGAGATCCCAAGATCTAGGTTCAAAAGGGACAACTGAAACTTTGTGCAATTCAAAACAAGCACTGAAGAGTTTTGTACTCTTTCCCATTCCGATAATGACGCATAGTGTTGTCTGTCAATGTTAGGATAAGCTAAGACTTTTAATGATCACTATATTAGGAGATGGGTCATAATGGGGGTAAATGTAGATTACTTCTTCATAGTAGATCACTTATTTCAAGTAAGAAGTGCGACCGCTTCCATAGAATTTTACATGCTGATTTCCCTAAAGGGCTGGATGAATCCAGGACCGCTGTTCAGTGCCGAAATGAATACAATCGTAGAACGGGAAATGGTCGAAGTAAAGCTGTGTGTTGGCAATTGTCTTGGTTTACACCAACGGCAGAATAGTTCAAGACTATGGGTCACTGGTTTGCCAAGTAAATCTAATTGTCATTCACTAGGAAAAGGTTCAAGGCGAAAGCTACCTATTTCGATGCAGCTTTAGTTCACGGAAACTCTCTCAAGTGTCTGCATGAATATTTGAAGAATTGTGGGGGATTGTTGTAAATTCTTCAAATATTGTCATTGGATGGAGGAGGGACATGTCCCTTGGATGGTACCTTATGGGAATGGTACATACATGTAAGGACATGTCCCCCAATTGAGTAAAACATACGTTCTAGGTTCCAAACGGTACTTGGGAGGGCTATAACCATTTGGGGGTTGCACCCCGACCCAAATGGTGCTCTTAAGGCACTCTTTCATACCTTTATAAGGAGGCCTCCATATGTAACTCTGTATATGGAAAATACATCCTAATTTTTTTGTCATATTTTTCATTGTTTTGTAAAAGAGAGTTTCCCCCATATTCATAATTCAGGATATTTTTAAGGAGTGGCCCTTGAAGAAGATGAATCCAAGTTATCATAGGAGAACATTAGCCACAAAACCCGTAGAGCATCGAAACAAGCCTAATAAGTTCTTAAGGACGGAGATTTATCTCGACTTGGACAGCAGATTCGTCGTTTTCTAGGTTTTTCTTTATATTTCAAGTTTTAGGGTTTTGCATAGATCTACTTTTATGTTCTGGATTTGATGGTTTAATGCATGCTTGTTTTCCGTTTTAATGACACTATACCAACAACAACAGGATTGTTTTCCTTAATTCAGAAGAAGATAATGTTGAATTTATGATCGATGATGATGATCCTAATGAAGTTTTGTTTCCTAACATCGATCCTGATGATGACCCTAAATTTAATTCGGATGCTGATTCTGATGATTATGATGTTTTTTTTTACTATAAAATGAGAGAAAATACCCACTGGTCCTCCTGAGAATAAGAATCAATATCCGAATAAAAAACCTGAGCTGACGGCTGTTATGAGAAGGTTTCTAGGAGTGCGGAAGAGGATTCCAATGTATCCGATTTGGAGGTGGAAACCTACTGGACTTATTGAATTGAAACCGAAGCAGATTATAAAGTTGTTTCAAGCCTTTCGTGGTGTTTATAGCTCTTGTTCAAAGTGCTTAAATTGGATCTCTAATGGAATGGAACTTGCTCAAATTATTTGCTGCTCCAATAGCTTCCATGAAAATTGCATTTATGAGTTGTTCAACAAGTTCTCTTTGAGATTACCTACAAGCACTACAACACATAACTCTATATATCCAAAAGGGAGATGAATTGGATTATGGGCCGATTTTACGCTACAAAGCTTGTAGTTTTACCAACTAAGCTTGGGTTAATTTTCTCAATTATAAAATATCACATGAAAACAAGTTTCTAAACAATAGGCACATATAAAATAAAACTTGTAATAAGTAAAGAGTTTAGAGATATAGAAAATAACACTGTAATTTATAGTGATTTGGCCAACAATACCTACATCCACTCCCTCAAGCCGCGCTTGAAGATTTCAACTAAGTTGAGTCCACAACTTACAACGAGTTTTCCGTAGCTCACCTGCAACTAAGAGTTTTACACGCTAGGTTCACTCCAAACCTCTTACAATGAGTTTTATACGTAAGCTCACTCACGAACCTTTACAATCACCCTTTTGAGTATACTCACTCAAAAATGGATTTCACAACCACAAGTGTTTGATAAAAAGATTTAAGAAATACACTTGGGCACTCACAAAGATAATGAAGATTCAAGATGTGAGTTGTTTACCCAAGAGTTGTAAGTTCACTACTAATAATATGAAGGTGTAGTGTGTGAGCTTGATGAATGAAAGTGTATGATTATGAAGGTCTAGTAAACTCTCTGTTTTTGTCTTGTAATAAATTGTATATAGGTGTTGGATCAATACAAAAACGAATTCGGAGCTCAATTTATAGTAAAGTACAAACTGCCCTCAACAGCTTTGTCTGCGACCGGTATGTCGGTCTCTAGACACCGATATGTCGGTCTGGCAAAAGCAACAGCTATATTACAGTTCGAATATATATGTTATACCGATATGGACATCGGTATGCTGACCGGTATGGTCCGTGTCGGGTTCCGCAAACATGTAACACTTAAGCTCACCGATATAGACAACGGTATGATGACCAGTATGGTACTTGTCGATTTCAGAGAGCTTGCAAAACAGAGCATGAACCAGTATGGTAGACCGATATGTGACTGGTATGATTCATGCCGGTTCTAGAGAGCTTGCAAAACAGAGTATGGACATCGTTATGTCGGTGTAGGGGGGACTAGTATGTCAGTCTCATTGCCAAAATACAGTATTTGAAGGTTTAAAATATTTTGCACATGATCATAATGTATCTATATGAATATGCATGTGTCATATGAGCTTAGAGACTTAAGTAAACAATTCACTTTACAAATAGAGCCATAAACTAAGACTATACAAGATTTTCTTCAATATGCGCTAGTCTTCACATTCACTGCTCTTCACCACCAATGTGCTTCGACATCTTTTTGTAATATCTCGATAATATGCGTCGAATACTTCTAGTATTGCGTCATCAAAATTCATCATGAGAATATGTCGTTAACACTCTTGTCCCAAATGTGGAGTGCAATTAACTTATAATTGTATACCCTAGTTGACATTTTTATTGTTCTATATATGTTCTTAATGTAAATAATAATTGTCATTTTATTGACTTGTGAACCTCCATCGTGAACATATGAGAGTGCCTAGAACAAAATTTATCAGATTAGAAGCAATTAATAACCACACTTCTTACACTCTTTAACTTCACTTTGGGTATAAACGTTTATATAGTAATGTATACATTTTATTCCACTTTGAGGAAGCCCTATACAAGTATACAGAGCTTGGGTTTTGTATTTTCTTGTTAACCCAAGCTAGTGATATATATGGGACCTAACTAATCAAAATCCAATAACATTTTCCCATAATTACACCTATTCAATACGAGATATGAGATAATTGTGATCATCTACATAAGCTATATTATGAATAATACTAACAAAGTAATCTAGATGAATCATCTCATAAGCTAGATTTTTTTGGAACCTCTTGATAAATACAAAATTAAATGTAAAAATCTAAATCAACCTTGATTGAGGAATTTTAAAACGTTAGGATTTGAATTATATAATGTGTTTGATGAATTGCTCAGATTTTTAAATTCATATTGTTGTGATAAAACACACATAATTGAGGAGATGTGAGAGAAAATTCTTCTTTATATTACACAAAATAAAGAATTACAAAGCTTACAAACCCAAACTTTACAAAAAAACTCTCAACCATCTTTACTCTATATTATTCTCACTCTGGGATTTTGGGATTTCTGGGATGAAAAATAATTGAATGGATGCTCAAATTTATAGTGCCCAAAGACGTGTGCAACAGTGCACACGTCTTAGCAAAACGCGTTGCGTTTCCTGCATGCATGTGCTGGAGTCTACTGTCAACAACTCCATCAACCTTCAGCCATCAACTTTTGGTGCATTTTGGCTTCATCCTTTGTTGTCTTCAATTCACACGTTTTGCTTCCTCAAGCTGTACGCGTAAACCTCACATGCAAGCTGTTTTCAACACATATCTATTCAAATTTGAGTCATTAAAACCATTCACATTTTAAATAGAAAACAAAACTACTTCAATCCCCTTATATATCGGCTTAGGTATTTCTAATATTTATCAATTTAAATAAAATATAAGATAATCAAAACGTATTTGACACAAATTTGTTTGCTCTTGAAATCCCTCATCACTATATGTATGTATACAAGATCCGCCTGTGTTCAATTTACAGAAAATTTCCAACAATTAATTAACAATGGTGGGTTGCAGGGAAGAAGTAAGAGCCACCAGTACAAGAGTTTTCAGATGGAACGAAATGCTGCTAATGAGGAGCAGACACATGAATCATCTCAGACTTTTTACTTTAACAACTGAAACTCAAATCACCAAAAAATTTCTTGGAAATTCGGATATTGTGGAAGAACCACCGTGGGATCGGAAAGTTATTTTGTTTCATCTTCATAACTTGGATTCTCGAGACTCGTTTCTCAGCCAATGCTGAAAGATTTGCTATCATCGACTGGTCAGTTTCTTCCGGAGTCTACTCATCCTTTAGCGTCTCAAATACGTAACTAACTACCTCTTTTATCACTATCGGTTTCCTCTACTTTTGTTTTAAGATCCCTGAGCAGACAAAAGATTCCCTTACGGTAATAGCGGTGCATGTTCAGAGAGCAAGGCTTGTGGAGTTCGCTTCAACAGAAGATTTGACTTGCAATCTTAATCCTGAAGAATTATCAACATCATCAGATGAATGCTTCAGTGATTTGGAACCTGATATTTGGAAAGGAAAGGGTGAGTCGAAATATAGTCTTGATTTGATATCACTGACAGATGTTATGAAAAGACATCTAGGTGTTGGGAACAAAATTCCAACACGACAAATTTTAAGGAATAAACATGCCTGGTTAGTTGAAGTGAAACCTCAAACAGGATTAGATGATGAAATTCCCTATAAACATGATCAAATAACAAATATATTCAAGATTGAGTGAATTAGGTAATTAAAAAATTTAAGTGGAATTATAAATCTTAATAATTCTAAATTTTTAAACTTTACCAATAATTATAAATACAATATTAGTTCAAAATAAAATTGCGTAATCTAAAAATAAGGGAAGAAAGATATGACACCGATTTTATAGTAGTTCGGCTCAATCACTTGCCTACGTCCAATCTTGAAGCTCGCTTGAAAGTTCCATTAGTTTCAAAAAAAATTCACCAACGCTTCCCTCAAACCTTTTACATCAAGTCCACCATTGAGTGTAACAAGAGATTTCACACACAATAGTTTGAATAATAAAAGTTTGTGTTTACAACAATATTTGGGAACTCACTAAGAAAATATAAAGATTGAAGAGTGTGTGTATAATGTGTTACTCAAATATAACTAAGCTCACTAGGATGTATATGAAGATGTATGTAATAAGCTTATAAAATGATGAGAATGAAATGATCAATAAGGTTTTGTATTTCTCTTAGTTTTTGCTTTAAAGAAAATGTTAGAAAGTATAAGAACGCAGCAAAAATGTAACATGGTCTCAATCTATAATGAAAAATTCGAGCAGACCTAACTTTCTATCCTGAGGCAAGTATGTCGTCTATAAGGGTCGGTTTGCCGGTGTTTGATTTCAACAGCTACTGAATAGGTTACCGTTGAGCATTAAATGCATCCAACAATCAGATTATTTATCGGTATAGATCTGATATGACTTCATGCCGGTTCCATATAGCATATAGAAAATTTAGGTATGGTTCATGCCGATTCCATAAATTATCCAATCAATTGTGAGGACCGGTATATAAATTATTGATAAGTGTGGTTTATACCCACTTATTCCTACATTCTTAGCTTACTATTTTGTTAGATTCCGTATAATTTAATGTATTTTATAGTTTATTTTATGTTTTATTTGTAAGAAGCATTGATACATGGATCTTGGGGTACTTATACGTGTTTTGGGACCATACGGACGCATCGGAAGCTCGCAGGAAGAGCAGAAACGCGGAAAATACACATCCTGACCATGCGTCGCGACGCGCGTTCGCCAGAGTTACATACAAAAAGTCGGGAGTTTGGCGCTGTGGTGCCCCGCGCGCACCAAAAACATGATTTTTAGGATTTTTAGATGCCCAATGACCCCAATGCTTTATTATAAATAGATTAGTTTGTCCAACTCAAGTGAGGAGGCTAATACACAGCATAAAACACAAAACACTTATTTTTAGAGAGATCCAAGGAGGAGGATTGAAGAGCGACAAGATGAGACGAAGACGGTGACGTCCGAAGAGGAAGAGATTCAATTCAGGTTTTATCTTCTTGTTTCTTTCTTAGAACTCTAATGATTTCCATTAGATCATGACTTTGTTTTCATTATTTTTATCTATTGTCATGAACTAAACTCCTTAATTATGGAGAATGATGTAACTGATGCTTCAACCTTTATATTGATTGTCGATTTTGTTATAAAGTTTTATTAAGTTTATTTATATTCTTTTGAGTTTAATGCTTCTTGGTTGCTGGCCACAATTAAGATGATGAATGTTTATAATCTATCACTCGAGAGAGGGGATTTTGAATAGATCTATAGAATATAACCTAGGAGTTTTATAGAGTTCGAGAGAATATATAAGTTCATTTGAAGTCGTTAACATAGAATCACAAAGCGTAACAAGTTGTTAACTACTAGATTTTTATGGAGCTATCGAAGTCTGTAGTTGATGATATTTTCACGGATACTCGAGAGATGGAGTGGATATTTTTGGAGTCTTGACTTATAAACAATATAACTGAACAATGATTAATTGGCATGACAAATACATGGAGGATAGCTAGGTGAAATCAGACTCTAGAACCTCTATCGTATTAGTTCCTCTTATGTTATTACTTTTATATTTTATTCATTTAAATTAATCTTTATTATTTATCTTCTAAATAAAGTTATGATTATCAATTGTAGTATTTAGTGTAGAAAATGATTTTCCTTAGCGCGGCAGAAGTTGCTTGTGGTGGCACCGGTCCGGTATGTATCTTCAACATTTTATTTGCCTTCTCCCTTTGTTGTAGTAGCCAAGATCAATCCTTTGGTGTCCAATAATTGGATCAACCACTCGATCTTCCGAACTATGACTCGAAACCAACAAATCGAAGTGTGGGCTTCACTCACAAAGATTAAACCTCTAAACTATTTAGAGATTTAGGATGTCACAATGGTGTTTGGCTCTTTGGAATTTCAAATACTCTCACAACACTTGTGAATATTTGAAGTTATTCTCTCTTTTCTCTAAAATCTTTCTCACAATAATTGTGTGAATGAATGCAAAGTGTTAACCTTAAGAAGTGAGAGAAATGGTAGAGATTATATTATCTTACACAAGCCAACTAACCTTGTCATTAAGCATCTAATGCTTTCTTGCAATTGCCAACACAAAAATGTGAATGTCATACCAAAGCATAAGAAATGTTAAGCTAAAGACAATGGCTTTGTCATTAAGCACTCAATGCTTTCTTTCAATGGCAAACACATAAATGTGGAGGCCAGACCAAAGCATAAAATGCATAAGCTAATGACAAAACTATTAGGTGTATCCAAGCCACCTAATAGACATAATTGCTTGGATGACATGATAAGCATGTGGCTTTGTCTCCAATGGTAAATAAAAATCAATATATTAATAATAATTTATTTACCTTCAATTATGTTGTGGTAATTATCTTATAATTATTACTAACTTGATTATCTCATAATCAAAGAATTCTAGAAAACATTAAGTTAAACTAATTTAACATAGTTTTTATTTGTGATAATAAATATTATTAATCTCATTAATAATATATAAATATAAATATAATGTGAGCATATAATTAGACAATCTAATTATATTAGGTTTGCTACAGTTAATCGAGCTAACACGGGGACCAAATGGACCTACGGTTCCAAACTCCAATAATTCCGAAATATTAATTAAACTCTTTAATCAAATATTACGAATTATTAACTCTGCGTTATTCCACTAAAAACTCGAAGTTGAATTCTCGTTACCGTAGATAGATTAAATAAACTGAACAACTTCGGTGTCTATCGATATAGTCATTACATATGGATAAAGCCTTTCACGTATATCTCATAAATAGAGCCTGGTCATAAGTCCGTTAAACCCTTCTAAATATTTTGTCTCTTAAGCACCATTGATTTTATAATAAACAATTAATTCATAAAAATTATGAATATATAAAACTTTATATTCGCAATAGAAAAGTTGAGCGCTCAAATTGTTCAAGTCCTGAATCAACTCTTAAAAGAGATATTCATCTGTTTCTCGTAAGAATGAGTGAATTCCATATCTATGTAAAATGTCCCAGCTACACACTAAACCATATCCCCAAAATATGTATTTATTGGCTGGGAATGCAACACCAACCTCACCATAGTAAATCAAAAGACATAGTCTGTCATGTAGGAGTTCGTAGTACACTCAGGATTAAGATCGAATCCATATATGACCATTTATTAGATAAAATGAATTTCTTCGGTTAACAGATATTAAAAGAAATTTGTATTTATCTGAGTCCAGTCCTATATGATCTCATCATATAAGGTGTCTTCATTCTCATGTCACTACATGAACGATCCTGAATCAAGGTCGTCATATAAGTATAGAATGGACCGCAGCTATAGATAAACCACAAACAAAGTACCCTCTTTATTTGCTCTCTATGGACTATTTAGATTACTAACTTCAGAGTTAAATCCTCTTGTGCATCAAACATACACTAAGTTTGAAGGTACAATAGTAATCAAGGTAAATAAGACAATTGGACAATATGTGATATAAATCAAAAAACTTTGATAAACTGAATAATGCATATATTATTATTACAATAATTAATTCTGTTTACAATACATGAAGCTTTAGGATAAAAATCCCAACATTTAGTGCGAGTTAACGCAATCCCTGTGGGTTCGACATTTTAAACTCATTTATACTAAAACTTGACACCGTACACTTGCGATACGATATAAAATATCACAACAAGTTTTTGGCGCCGTTGCCGGAGATTGTTTATTTAATTCACATTAATACTACTACCAAATAATCTTAGCTTTAATTTATATTTTTATATTTTATTTTTAGTTTATATTTATTTTATTTTATTTTGTTTTGTTTTTATTTTATTTATTGATTTTTTTCTTTTTCTTTCGGTGTTTCAGTGAATGCGAAAATCCACAAGTCTCGACTCGCTCCTGTTTGATCCTGAAATAGAAAGAACAGCGAGGAGACTAAGGAAATAAAGGAAAATTGAACAAGAAGCAATGACAGCTGAAAACAGAGAAATCAACCCACGTCAGGTGGCAATCAGAGATCACTTCAAGCCGATCATTGATTATACCTATTCTGGGATTGCCCATCAACCAATCAACGCCAACAATTTTGAGCTAAAACATGCATTGATCAACATGGTACAAAGAAATCAGCTGTAGAGGATCCCAACTTGCACTTAAAGATGTTCCTGGAGATCGCATATACCATAAAGATGAATGGCGTGAGTAAAGAGGCTATCAGGCTACATTTATTCTCATTCTCTTTACGTGATAAAGCGTGGGATTGACTTCAATCAATACAGATGGGGAGTATCATGACATGGCAGGATTTGGCCATAAAATTTCTTGAGAGGTTCTTTTCACCAGCTAAATCAGCTCAGCTAAGGGCAGAAATTAGTATATTTAAGCAGCTGGAGACTGAGACTTTTTATGAAGCATGGGAGCGCTTTAAGGATTTACTCCGAAGATGCCCACAACATGATTATGCAGACTGGGTCTAGATTCAATTGTTTTATAATGGGCTGAATGGTTCAAATAGGACTGTGGTTGATGCAGCAGCTGGAGAAGCTCTATTCAATAAATCAGCTGAGGACACATACAATCTGTTAGAAGAAATGACCATTAATCATTTTCAATGGCCAAGTGAATGCGCTACGGTGACCAAAGTGGCTGGAATACATGAAGTGAACCCTCTTGTGGCACTAACAGCTCAGATTTCCACCATATCTACTCAAGTAGCAGCCCTGAAAAATCCACGAGTACAACCATCTATTGAATCAGCGGCGGCTACAAATACGCTGTTATTGGAATGAAACTCGAACTTTGAGCAAGTCCAATATGTGAACAATCAGAACTTCAATAGCTATAGAGACAATCATGTGCCTAACCATTATCATCCAAACCTGTCATATGCCAATACAAAGAATACCTTGCAACCTTCATCGGGCTTTGACTATCAAAGAGCTGGGCAGAAATCTTCCTTAAAAGATTTCATGAGCACGTTTGTTGATAATACTTCAGCGAGGTTTGAGATGAATGAATCAAGGTTGAACAATATTGAGACACACATGGAAAATATGTTAGAGTTGGTGCTCTGAGTGTCAATTTCTTATGTATTTCCCTGTAAATATTTTTATTAATGAATAAAATAGACAGTTTCTGTAAAATAAATTCTTTTATTATATGGTAAAGACGTAAATGACCATATAGTGATTGGTTATGATACATTTGCAAAAGCGTCGCAACTGACATTGAGTAGTATCATAACAGTATCATTCTTTAACAGTTCCTGGTCAAGATTTACAATTACTTGGTCAGTAAGTAAACCCGTTAAGACCGGAACATGTCGTATATTGGAATGTTCGATTCTAATGGTTTCTCAATGAACCATGAGTCTCAGGAGACTCGTATAGATACATAGGTGTTTATATCGGATAAACACTGAACGACTCGGCGAAGATTCTCAATAAATGGTACACCAACGTCAATAAGAATCTTCTCGGGTTGAGTGAGCATAGTGATCCTTCGACTTGAGGTACCACTGTGGATATATGAGGTATCCTCCACACTTTGATGGAAGTCACGTCACCAATCTATTTAGATCAGACCTCCGTCTGTTCGTTGGGTGTAGACTGATCCTTATGATATCCCGTGCGTATCAAGATAGGATCCGTCAGTTCTGTGTACAGAGCATAGGTATCCATTATGGAATTAGCAATCTGTTAAAATCCATGGGCCCCTAGTACACTGTAGAAATCAGTTCTAAGTTTTATTTAAGAGATTGCTAATAGAATCGTCGACGGGATAATACCTAAAGAGATTTGACGTTTATATATATATCGCTGGGATAATCCAGATACATGTGACGGAATGATTATACGTATGCAGTGACCTCGACCTGTATGATTCAGAGATTTTATCTGTGTTCATCATAATTTACGGGTGGGTAGATTATGGACAAGAAATTGGATTTCGTGACGGATATGTCTGAACCTAGAGAGTCTCACTAATGAGATATACTCGTTGGGCACTATGACAACTTTTATAAATAATTCTGATTATTTATAAGTCGTTTAACGGTTAAACGAAGATACATGCTTTAGAGATCTTTTTGCCATTAATTAAATGTCGAATTGTGATATTTGACATTTATAATTAATATATGTATTTTGATTATTTAATGTAAATATAATATATATATTTTGAGATATTTATATTTAATTATTTATTTATTCAATTGTTGAATAATTAAATTAATTAAATATTTAATATCTTTATTACTTATTTAGATAAGTTGAATGGCTTATTTTAATTGGAAATTGTGGCAAATTTTGATTGGTTACACTTGGAATGATTTAATTGGTTATTTTTGGATAAATATTAAATTGTTAGATGTTTTATAACCACAAAAATTGATTAAATCATTTTCTAATTATTAAACAAAAATTGAAAAATTGTGGCTAATAATTTTCCCCATAAATCGGTCACATTAGGGAAATTATAAAAGCATTTTTTGTTTTTTGTTTTTCATTCCAAGAACCCTAAAACAAAAATACAAAGAGAGGAAAAAGAAAAAAGAGAAAGAAAAAGGAAGAAAAACTAGAAAATAAAGATTTTTAGTAAGTTTTTCCTTACTTTTCCTTTATGAAAATTGTTTCTTTCATTCTAGGCTTCTATTTGAGTAGCTTAGTTTCTTCTCTAGTATTTTATGGATGTTTTTTTTTTATGATTGGGTACTTAAATGGAGGATGAAAGCATGTATATTAATTAGTTTGCTTTAAAATTATTTATTAAGCATACTTTTTGTCATTTTGATGGCAAGTTGCCATTCTAGAGTCTATTAGCCACTCATGTTAGGCCTAGAATTATTCTTGAGGTATTTCATGTTGGTGAGACTCAATTGGTGTTGTAAGAATTGAATTAAAGCTTTGAATTAGATTAATTTGGTGTTAATTTGATTAATTTGTGAAATTGTAAGATTAGGGTTTCCAACCTTCACCAAATTTGGGGATTTTCATATACGTGATGAGTTTTAATGTATATTAGATGTATATTAAATTTAGGAATTTTTGGATTTTATCTTGGCATGTTTTGAACATAAAGTACCAAATTACAAATTCTTGAAAATTGAGGGACCATTCGGCAATTAGGGAAAAATATGTTTCTTTGAATTGAAAACTGAATTTTCATGTATTAGACATGAATAAATCATTTTGGAATTGATTTGGAATCAATTAGAATTGTATTTGACAATTTTGGACTAAAATGATTAAAATTCAAAGTTTTGGGGCAAAACAGTAATTTCTAAAAAATCTATTTTTTTGGGTAAAATTTCAGTTATTAAGTATTGAGTAATTGAAATAAATTAGTTTATTTTAATTGTCCAAGAAAAATAATTGAAATCGGAAAATTTTGATTTTCCGCGATCCGCTGCGTTTACCCGAATTACTGCCCAAAACTCCAACAAAATATCGGGGCCACAATGAAGTCCTTAGAATCACATATTGGACAGATTACTTCCTCCATGACCAAGCATCATTAAAGGGTATTTGGATAAACTACCACAGCTGCCAAGCTATCTTGTTCATGTCAAGGCAATAGGTGGATACAAAAGAAGAAGCTACCATGACCACTATCTGGGTGGTTGCGTTTGGCTGAAGACGTTAAACTTAGCGCTAGCGGGGAGACAACCCTTGCATTTATTTTATTATTATTTTCTTTATTTTTAATTTGTATTTTATTGTGTGCTATTTGTTTATTTATTCGTTTTGCATGCTATTTACGCATGTAGCAGGAGACACACAAAGCCCGCGCAACCAAATTCTGACCAGCAGGAGCCTGATCAACTCCATACACGGTAGTGTTGTTCCTTAATTTTATTTCTTTATGTTTATCTTTCATTGAGGACAATGCAAGTTTTAAGTTTGGGGGTGTGTGCATATAGTGTTAGTTCCTATTAAAAAAATATTTTTGTTTAATATCCTTGATAGTAAAGCATAGTCTAATGATGAATTTGTTTGCTTTAAATGAAATTTTAGAAACGATAAGTCCCAATTGATTTTTATCTGATGTCTTGAGTATGTGATCTAGGTTAGACTCGTAAGCACTTAACAATAAATTTTTGGCAGTAAGAACCTAGGTAGTTGGCAAATTGACTAGTTAACGGAATAGTTTACCGATGAATGACCGTTTGCTTAGATATCTATCTCAATATGCTAATATTATGATGTATGGTATGATAAGAAAAAAGAAACCACCTATAACCGATAAGCATGAAGCTACTCATTGGCGAGTGTTAGGACCACCATGAGGAGAAATGCTACCTTAAAAGATAGGTGTGTTTGAAAAAAAAATAAAAAATAAAATAAAATCATACCATACGGAGCAAACAAAAGCAAATGCAGAATAAATCTAATATATCTAGGTTGGTTTGACCCATTTGATCTCAATTTTTGAGATGAAATCATTGAGTTGACTTACTTATGAGTTATGAGTCGAGCTGTGAATGAACCTTTACACATACACACCGTGAGTCTAGCTTAGATGGTTTATTCAAAAACTTGGATTTGAGTCGCAGTTGAGTACTTTGAAGGTTCTCTGATTTCATTGATAAGCATTATTTGAGGACAACCATATGCATAACTATCAGGATTATTTTAATTATTTTTAAATTTTTGCATGATTGTGTGTGAATGACGTTTGTGGGTATCGTCGCTGTAAGCCTTCACGAGACTATAACTCGTCCACTAGGATCGTCTAGGGGTTTTAAGGCTTGTTGCATACGCTAAATGCAATTGTGATCCCTACGAAAGTGACTTAGTTAATTTTGTTACTTATTGTTTGATTTATTTATTTAATTTTATATTGTCTTTTGCTCGGGACTATCAAAACCTTAAGTTTGGGGGTGTTTGATAAGTGTGGTTTATACCCACTTATTCCTACATTCTTAGCTTACTATTTTGTTAGATTCTGTATAATTTAATGTATTTTATAGTTTATTTTATGTTTTATTTGTAGGAAGCATTGATACATGGATCTTGGGGTACTTATACGTGTTTTGGGACCATACGGACGCATCGAAAGCTCGCAGAAAGACCAGAAATACGGAAAATACACATCCTCATTTTTACTGCGTGTCGCGACGCTCGTTCCCCAGAGTTACATACAAAAGGCCGGGAGTTTGGCGCCGCGTCGCCCCGCGCGCACCAAAAACATGATTTTTAGGGTTTTTAGATGCCCAATGACCCCAAGGCTTTATTATAAATAGATTTGTTCGTCCAAACTCAATGGAGGATGCTAATATATAGCACAAAACACAAAAAAATACTTATTTTTAGAGAGATCCAAGGAGGAGGATTGAAGAGCGACAAGATGAGACGAAGACGGTGACTTCCGAAGAGGAAGAGATTCAATTCGGGTTTTATCTTCTTGTTTCTTTCTTAGAACTCTAATGATTTCCATTAGATTCATGACTTTGTTTTCATTATTTTTATCTATTGTCATGAACTAAACTCTTTAATTCTTGAGAATGATGTAACTGATGCTTAAATCTTTATATTGATTGTCGATTTTGTTATGAAGTTTTATTAAGTTTATTTATATTCTTTTGAGTTTAATGTTTCTTGGTTGCTGACCACAATTAAGATGATGAATGTTTAGAATCTATCACTCGAGAGAGGAGATTTTGAATAGATCTAGAGAATATAACCTATGAGTTTTATAGAATTCGAGAGAATATATAAGTTCCTTTGAAGTCGTTAACATAGAATCACAAAGCGTAACAAGTTGTTAACTACTAGATTTTTATAGAGATATCGAAGTCTGTAGTTGATGATATTTTCACTGATACTCGAGAGAGTGAGTGGATATTTTTGGAGTCTTGACTTATAAACAATATAACTGAACAAAGATTAATTGGCATGACAAATATATAAGGGATAGCTAGGTGAAATCAGACTCTAAAACCTCTATCGTATTAGTTCCTCCTATGTTATTACTTTTATATTTTATTTATTTAAATTAAATATTTATTATTTATCTTCTAAATAAAGTTAGGATTATCAATTGTAGTATTTAGTGCGAGTTAACACAATTTATGTGGGTTCGACACTCTAAACTCATTTATACTAAAACTTGACACTGTATACTTGCGGTACGATATAAAATATCACAACAGTATAGATCCGGTATGACTTCATGCCAGTTCCATATAGCATATAGAAAATTTAGGTTCACCGATATGGAGACCCGTATGGTTCATGCCGATTCCATAAATTATGCAATCAATTGTGAGGACCAGTATGGATACCAGTATAAAGTTGCCTGGATACAAAGAGCTTGCAAAGTGGTCTGAGACACCGATAAACTATAAGATCTTACATCGCCACTTCTTCATTAAGCTTGTCTTTACGTCCGTTTTGCTTCGAAGTCTTTTTATATTGCGTTTTGCGAGTGCGCGTCGAAGTCATTTAGTGTTGGATCATCAAAATCATCCATTGAGTATTATGTCGCTTACAGATTAATGTTGTTGAAGCAGAAGATGGAATAATGTTGGATCAGAACAAATGCTGTCAGATTTGTTTGAAGGAATTTTCGATAGGGATGGAGATTGTCAAAGCAGCTTGCTCGCATATCTTCCATGGAGATTGTGTTTCTAAGTGGCTTTCAAAGAATGATTCTTGTCCTATGTGTCGTTTTGTTTTGTTGAAACTTAATCAATTACTTATATGTGATCTGACCTCAATTAAGCTGATAGCTCATTGTCGGTTTCTGATTTGTTGTATGATTTGCACAAAATACAATAATAAGACTTTAGGCTTATTTTCGTTATATTTGTTTTGTGTCTCTTCGTTTTTATACTTTAGGCTTTATATAAATTGGATACTTTTATTGAAAGCTAATTAACAACAATTCAAAGAACAATTCAAAGAGCAATTCAACGTGTACAATTTTATGAATTGAAGTCTAAAAATCCCATAATTTCATTTCTCTGACCAAATGCTCAATCCTGCGGGGGGAAACAACCAAAATTAGTTATCACTACAGATATTTTCTACGTATATATATTTAGTAGCTGAAATTTATACAACAGTTAAAATTGGATTACACACATAGTGATTATCCCGACCGGACGTGCAAGCCGGTCGTCTTGGTGGCAGCTGTTGATGCGGAGTTCTCTGCAAATTCAATAAATGATTATTATGTCACATAATTAAAGTATTTGATAAATACATATTTTTATCGTAGGACTTTGAGTTTAATACCTGTAGTTTTGGTCTCAGAGTCTCTATTGCCACTGTGGCATTTTGGTTCAATCCAGCACCTTGCTGTTCCAGATTCAAACAAATTTCACAGATGAAATCATGAGTAATTCTGCAAAATCCAATAATGAATTATTTTTTAAAAAAAAAAATTAGCGACATTTTTTACCTTGTATAATGCCCAGTCTGCTGAATCAAAGAAGGCACGTCCATTGTCCTATTTCCATTATAAAGTTCATTTTAATTAAACAACATAAAATAAAATAAAATAAGAGATTGGTTTAATTTGCTCAATTTTTATGAAGTGCTGAGCTTACTTTTGAAATTAACGGCTTCTTCTTTGGCACTAGACCTCCATATTTCTTATCCGTCGATGCTGCCTGCGTTTTATGAATGAGTAATCAAACACACACCACTACATCATCAGGGACTATTTTGTATATTTATTCAATAGTTTAACATTTAATGAAATAAACACAAATATTAAGGACCTTAGGAAAATATTCTAGTGTGCTTAGTTGAGTTTGAACACGTGTCGCATAACTATTGCTTACGAAAGAAGACGAAGCTCCAGTTGAATCACTCGACAGGCCAACAACTAGTTGGGTGATATTACTGTGTATGCAACAGTAGATTGCCGACATATTTGATATTTCATAGAATGTCTCTGATGGCAAACTTCTAGTAAATTTGATAACGTAACGTTTGGCCGTGTCAACATCCTAGCCGTTAGATGTGGGGACCAAAGCGCCACATGGAGCAATATCAGTCCACGAATTCCTATTAAATATCTTTTTTTTTTATTACAATACAAATCTACAGATATATAATCTGAAATCTAATGGAATATTGAATACAAACATTGAAGTACATCCAGAATTCTACGTCTACTAGAGACGAAACATAACTCCCACTCAAATATGGGGAGAAATCTACCACTCTCAAATTGAGAGAAATAAATTTTTGACTCCCTGCGACTGCAGGGAGTCGAACTTGTGCTCTCCCACTGGGCCAAGAGCTCAGTGGCTAAAAATTCCTATTAAATATCTAAATGAAAATCTAAGCCCCCTTTTTCAATGTACCTTTAAAAAATCTGGGCACGAAACCGAATCCCTTTTTTTTTTTGAAAAGCAAAGAACTATCATATTTAATGTTTGAAGGAAAGTTATCTTTCCAAATAACAGGGTAACAAACACGAGTTGTCAATTTTACAAGCGCGTGAGCAATAACATTGCAAAACGAGAAGCATGGCAAACAAAATATCTATCAAAATTAGCTAGCTTTCCTACTATATCTTCAAAAATCCACAGCATTTCTGTCAAAGTGCCCTTCCTGTTATAGATCAATTCCACAACCTGACTACAATCGAAACCGAATCCCTTTAGATGTTAAACGTTTAAACAGAAACCAAAAATGCAATCTGGACCGTTGATAGTATCATCGTATACTTTATATTCAAATGGACGCTCTACATTAACTGTTGGTTGGGACCCAAGTGCTCAACAAACACCACGAAATATGTGACATAATATCATTAACTATATGGTTATATTCAACAGACACCCTATATTTTGACCAATTTATAAAAATTTACAAAATTCTCGTAATTCATCAAACCACCCAAAATGAAAGAATTTATGTACCTCATGGTCATGGTCTTGAGAAGAATAGAAATCTTGGCCTCTGTTGCAGTCTTCCATCTCTCAGCCCTCCTGTTAAAATCAGCCACCAATGTTGTTAATCATCAACAGAAATGAAAACAATAACAATCATTAATAAAAAAAAAAACCTTTTTATTAATTGTTTGTGAGATATAAGAGAATATAGAACACAAATGAAGCAAGAAAAGAGAAGAGGATCTTGGGGGTTACCTTGGCTTGCAAGAGGAGAAAAGAGAGAGATGCAATGCAAGATAGAAAAGTAAAGCAAAGCAACAAATTGAAAGAGAGAACAAAAAGTGTGAATATATATATACGAAAGGAAGAGAGAATCCGAAAAGTTATGAGGATAGGTTGAGTGGATAGGTGAGATAAGTTATAAGTCTAAATAATGTACTATAGCAATGGCCCCTAAATAATACACACACATATATGTGTATTTTTTTTTTAATCGTTGGAAATCTCATCGTCAAATCACTAATTATGGGTTTAAATGGATCGGGTAAAACGCTCGGCTATCCTAGATTTTACAAGCAGCGCACCCTCTGGATTCGAACCCAAGACTTCAAGAACGTGAGATCCTAAACTCTACACCACCAGATCACACCCCATTCGATACCACATTTGTGTATATAAGTTGGATGTTCAAAAGTAAAATATTTATGAGAAGTAAAATTTGGTAGAAACAGAAGCTAACCAATAAGAATATTTGAGAATATAGGGTTGGTAAGAATAAGGTTTCGGGTATGGCACACAAGACTAGTAGGAGATTTATAATTCTTTTAATGTCGAATTTGGATCATCTGTTCAGTTTTTGATAATCTCTTAGTCATACATGCATGTATAATAATAAATTGATAAGATTCAATTACTTTTGAATTCTTATCTAATTAGCATGTTTATTAAAAGTTTTTGTAAACAAAGAGAAATAAATCATATAGATTCGGTACTGAATTCTGTATTGAACATTTTATAAATTGTGATGGATTGTTATTCGATAATAATTTATATGTAATTAAATCTTAAATGTTTATTACTATAAATCAACACACTAAATCTCTCATTTAATGTGATATATTTTTTATAATTCATTTTTGTAGTCTTTGGCATTCTTGTTTTAATTATAAAGAAATTTTATAATCAGTACAGATCTCATTCTTTAAATTTATTGTTGTTAATAATATTAGTTTATCAACATTTCTTACAAGAAATTAAAGCCATATTTATAATAACATTAACATCAAAGGCAAATTGCAGAAGAAATATTTATTTTTAATGATTTTCAAATATCTTCCTTGTAGTAACCCTATATATATATTCATGAATATAAAGTATTTTTAGGAATAACAGGTTTTATTTTGTTAGTTAAAACAGTTCTTTAATAAGGAATTAAAATCAACGTGGTAGGAAATCTCATTCAAATGCCACACATGCAACTGCTACTTTTGAAGACATTTAATAATTCACCACAAGTAAATGAATTGTACAAGCCGCTAAATTAGAGCCATGATTCATAAGTCAAATTCAAACAAAAAATTAATGGTCCACTTTTTTTTTTTGGGGGTATAATCTTTAACTTTTATAAATGTAAAATGTTATCAATATGTTTGTACTTTATATTAAATGTATACCAAACAAGAAAAAATAGAATCAAAACTATATAGTTGTATTTCTTCTTAGAAATGAAAAGCTCCTCTTTACTTTTGGAGCACAAGTTACAATAAGGTACAACAATCATTAATTATTTTGCTTGGAATTGAACAAATCCATTCCATTCAATTTTGCTTTTGCAAATTGAGAATGGATTGGAAATCAATACCTATTCTACAATTTATATTTAAAAAAAAAAAAAAAAAAAAAGAACCCTTAAAATTTAAGCACTCCTATTAGTAACTTACAATTGCAATATATTGTCCCTTAATTCTTCCCTTTGCTTGTGCAATGACCAAGGAAGAGACTAGGACCATTATTATTTAAAATTTGATCCCCTCCAAATTGGCTTGAAGAGAGATTGAATGCTTGAGATCTCCAATATGAAGACTATGTTCACCCATTGGGATTCTTCGAATTCCAAATTTGTCAACAACACTAAGGTGCTTACACACATGAATATCAACCCTAACACTTTGTTGTGCCCCGGCTGCAACATGAACTTTCTTGAAACCAATTAGTTGCTTATTCGGAGACCAATTTCCGGCCGGGGGTGTTGCGAAAACCAGAAGCGTATGTGCTCCGGCCATGTCGCCGGTGTTTTTCACATCAATATCTACACCTAGTGGCTTTGTATTGCAATTTGTATGTGTGACCCTAATTGCATTGCTTGATATGGTGGTAGTGTTTTTGGAGGCATAGAGACTTGTTGCAATGGGTACAGAAAATTGTTTTGGTGCCTTGGATAATGTGTGTGCAAATGATGTGTAGCTCATTCCGTGCCCAAATGGAAACACAACTGGGCCTTTATAGAATCTATAAGTCCTTCCAGGATACCCTCTTGCTGGATCCGCTCGCATTCCCATGTTTGTCATTGGCACTTTAGCCACGTAATCCTGAGGATACCAAGTCATTGGCAGCTTTCCTCCTGTAAAGAGAAATTACGTTAGCAAGTAGAAGCTTTTACAAAAATATCCTAAAAACCTGAAACAGATACCTGGATTAGCTGTTCCGAACAAAATGTCAGCAATGGCAGCTCCACCAGCTTGGCCAGGATAACCAACCCACAAAATGGCACCGATTCTCGGATCATTCTTAGCAAATGATACATCAACAGGGCCACCACACATCAAGACCAATACAACAGGGCCTCTTGATGCCTTTGCAACACGAGACACAAGCTCTTGTTGGTGTCCAGGCAAGAGGAGTCCTGTTCTGTCTCTGAATTCAGCTTCCAGTGATTGATCAAGTCCCATTACTAGAACTGTAGCATCAGCCTGGCGAGCTGCTGCTTCAGCGGCTCCGATTAATTGGTTGCCATTGCAAGCAACACCTGAGCAACCTGCTTGATGAATTGTCCTTGCATATCTTGAAATGCCTTGTAACGGAGTTGTGTAGCCACATGCAACACCTGAAGAATTAAGGAAAATGATCATGAAATTATCTTCAAATTCATTTGTGACATCAGATTCCTGAAATGGGATATTAAGTTGATACCCGCATAGTTGCCTATCATGGTCACAGTCACATCAGAGTTGGGTCCAATTACTGCTACCGTACGATGTCTTGTTGTGGAGAGTGGCAAAGCTCTTGCAGAGTTTTTCAACAAAACAATGCCTTGATGGGCTGCTTTGAGGGCCAGCTGCTGGTGGGCTGGCGTGCAAACGTCTCTTGGGCCCAAGTTTCCGAATGGTTGGGCCTGGCCATCAAACATGCCTAGCCTCATTTGGACTGTTATTGTGTTGGCTAAGGCTAAGTTAACATCTTCCTCTCTCAGTAAACCATTTCGTATGGCCCCCTCAGTATAAATTGCAAGAAAAGGCCCACAGTCCAAATCCAAACCTGCAAATATTTACCCAATTGGGCCCAGAAGATTTTTCATATTTACGTTCCCAAAAAAAAAACTAATAGAAATCAATAATATCATTTAGGTCCCCCAGTAATTTGCATTTTCCAAATTGAACATATCCCAGTCCTCCAATTTAATTGACCAAAATACCCTCGTGAAATTTGATGATGAGTGGGACTTAAAAGTAAGGATATTTCAATCATTTCAGTGTAGGAGTTACCAGTTATCTTAGGGACGTATTTGTTATAAATGGACCAATAATGTCCATATTTGGAAATATGAAAAAAGTTAGGTACATGGATGCTATTACACAATAAAATGTTTCTGTGTTGCTAACCTGCTTTAATTGTGTCAGCAGCTGCTTCTTCAGGTGTCCTGGTATAGTGTTGATTATCATACAGAACCCCAACAGAGTCACAATCTGATACAATGTAACTGTTTACACCCACCAAACAAAAAAAAAAAAAAACAGAGATTATAAACCGATGATGAAGATGAATAAATCAAAAGCCGTCCATTTAGTTGACTCATAAAGTAAAAAAATGACAGTGTGATGAGTTGCACTACAAAATATATGAAGACTCACTCACCCGTTGAGCCGCCATTGGCCACGAATAGTGTTTTTGAGAATATCAGGGTCAGCACATGTGGGCTTTCCGTTGACTTGATTGTAAGAGCACATTACACTAGCTACTTTCCCCTCCACAACACATGCTTTGAATGGCACATCATATGTATCTTCTAAATCTTGCTTGCTTACCTGTAATTATGATATAATTAATAATTTAATTCTGTTTATTATATAAAAACAATAATTTTTTAAGTAGCCGCGTAAGAAACTTTTGACCTTGTTGATTTACTTATTTATCTTACCTAAAGGTTGTTGATTTTTTTTTTTTTTTTTTAAATATGGAAAATGAATCTTGCATTGTTGCATCAAGTCAGCACTTCCAGAAGCAGTAATAAAAAATAACTAGTACAAAAAATTATTTATGAATAAATACACGTAGCTAGACATTTTTTTTTGTGTAGACTTTTTTATTTTGTTGGAGTTATTTACTCGTTAACAGATTAATTGAAAAGTTTACAAGACAATAATATAATTAAGCTGCTAAGATGTGTACAAAATTGTCAATTTCATTATAATAAGATTTTAATGAAAGCGGTGCATGGTAGGAGAAGATGTCATGACAAAAAAAAAAAAATCAAAAAAGTAAATTTATTTGATAGGCATCTACTTCTTTATAATTTTTTTTCCACTTTCAAAGCTAAGACTTTGCATACGATAGGTAAAGAAAATGAAATGTGAGATTATGAGTGTGGTCCAAAGTCACATCATAAACCATTTAATAATATTTTATTGTTAATTACGTGCAAGCTATGCAAGAGTTATTTATATGTTTCTGTTTTCTTCACAAATATATAATGACATATGTTATATTGCTAGTTCGGCTAAATAATTTCACCTAGATCAACATTATTCATTAAGGGAATTAGATTAGTGATATTTTTTTCCTTACCCTAGCGTTGAAATGGTACCGATCCACGCCATTCCAATTATCAAGGTCATAGGCTGTGTAATGTTTACAACAAGCCGCGACCTTAAGTCCGTTGCCTGTGTTACCTTGGAGACCTCTAACATAACTCGCGGCGTATTTTCCGGCCAAAATCGGGTCTTCTCCGGGAGTTTCTTGACCTCGGCCCCATCTCGGATCCCTAAATATGTTCACATTCGGACTCCAGTATGTTAACCCGGCCATTCCTCCGTTATACATTGCTCTTGCTTCATCAGACACAACCTATAAGAATCAAAGTATTAGTAGCTATTATCATTTAACGAAATAAATTTAGTGGAAAATATTGACATAAAAAATAATACTTACGTGTGCTGTAAAAGAAACATATTAAATAAAATAAATAAATTCTCTTAATATTGCCTTTATAAAAGATTAAAAATAAACATTTTAGGAAAACCAAAACAAAAAAAAAAAATGCATTGGGTTGGTGAGTAGTAAGAGGAATGTAGCAATCAAAAGGTGATTAATTTGATGGTTAAATAGGGACCCAAGGAAAGAGCCGTAGCTAAAATGTGCACGCAAATGCTTCATTTTCCCCCACTTGATGTGCTACAAATTAATTGTTGCTTATAACTTTGATAAATATAATTGCTTAGGATAATTTATAAGTAATAATATTTATTAACATTATTAATTGCACATTACAATGATTGGTTTGGAGACCTTCCCAAAATAAATAATAATTTTGATTGCTACGTTGAAGGAAATTTCAACATCATGAAAAGCCAAAAACTAACAAACTCATCAAATTAATTTGTGAAGATAATGTAGTTAATGAAATGATGATGTGTTCTTTTCAACAACATATATAATAATAAAAGATTACAAAAATATATAGAATCTTTATTATTATAAAAGTAGACATAAAGACATGGGTAAAAGATGAAGGTGCGTTTTGGAAATTTCATGGAAGAATTATTAAAGGCAAGGAATGGGACAATTCGACAAATGGAGAATCAAATTACATAATTTAATTCAAAAAAATCGAGCAAAAAGTAATTTTCTAAAGTAATTGATGAATTAATATAGAATAAATTTTTGTGGGCCGCATGTGACTCCTCTCGTCGTGAGTCGCTATTACTTCAGCTATGTGTATAATTTGTTCTAGTCTCCCTCATTGAGCTATTATAAATTTATAATTCATTAATTTGATATATATACCATGCATATAGTCACCAACTTGTTAGAAAATTCTTAAAACGTGATTAGGATTGAAAGAAAATTAAACGTAGTTGATGACATCCAATTTCAATTTTCACCCACAATATAAAATAATTAGAAAATTTTCCACTTGCTCCTAATATTTTCGGCTTTTACCATCAAATGGCTATAATCCCTTCTTACCTTTTTTTTAACCGCAAAATTTTAATAGAGCCACTTATCAATTAAAAAAAAAATTGATGGTTGCATTCTTTAAGTCAACGCTGAAATTTTATTTTATTTTTGTGTAAAATGATAAAATAATTTTAAAATTCATAATTTATGTTTTTAACTTGTAATTTTAGACACAAAAATATTAAAAATCAGTGTTAAAAGAATACACTCATATTGTTTTTTTTTTTAAGGTAAAGGAGTTTGTAAAGTTTAAATTCAATTTTTTTTTCCATTTTACTTCTCTTAAAATTTGAAGTTAAGTGATAAGTTAAATAGAATTAATTGAAAATTACCGAAAATTAAAAAAAGAAAAACCAAAATAAAGAAAGCATGCAAAACAATGAAAAATATAAGATTAAATGGAAGATAATAGAGAGAAAAAATCCTCACCCGTCCGATTTCTTCCCAGAGAGATTCATTAAAAGAAGCAGCGGTGGTGATGACTTGAGGGAAGCTAGTAGCCCCAGGGAAGGCCCCACCGAACTTGGTCCCGGGACCGACATTTGACACCCCATGAAGAGCCTCAGACCACCACTCGTATCCCTGAATCCCAAGCCTGGGGACAGCTATTGCATTGTTCACAAGCAACCTTATCTTCTCCTGCAATGTCAGCCGTCCGATCAAGTCCTGGACTCTAATATGTATCGGCACCGACGTCCGACAGAACTTCAAGCTCCTCGTTAATCCATTTCTCGGGTCGCATGCAAACGGGGCCCGAGATTCCGCCCAACGAGTTTGGACGTACAAAAATATCAATACAAGTGTGAGAACCAAACAGTGACGAGACATGATAATTTAAATAGTAATTAATATTATATATATATATTTTTTATTTTTTATTTTTGCTTTTGTTGTGTGGTTAGAGGCTATGAAGGGAGGGTGTTTATATAGAGGGGGATTGCGTTAGCGATTGGGATTACACGTCGATGATGATATGTTAAGGAAGCAAAACGAAAACATTACAGAAAGAGATGGATGTGATGAGAACGTGACTCAGTGAGTCAGTGAGTGACTGTAACACGCAGTTGGTGGGAGAGTGAGCTAGCTACATATATAAATTTATAAACAGAAATAGAAAAGAAAAAGGAGAAAAAAGAAAAGGCTATAAGGCTTTAATTAAGAGAGGAGCCTGAAGTAAATGTATAAAATAAATTTATATAAAACATAACCTAGCTAGAGAGCTAAAAGTACAATAACTGAAACTGAGTATGTAAAGTTAGAATATGGGTCACGGACATGCGATTCTCTTTCTTTTATGTAAGAGCAAATAGCAAAGGTGACTGTCATATGCGCACTCAATTACAGTTTAAGGGTTTTTTTATTTTATTTTATTTTAATTGCTTGTTGTTTGTAGAAAAAAAAATTCAAAGATCAGAAGTTTCTGAAATGCATCATTTTCCCTCAGATTCAAAATTTTGTTCCACTCTAGTTATTTGTCTACGTGATGAACTAGTGTTTAGCTGCTGGCCAATTTACTTTAGTAGGTATATAATGTTAGCTGGTTCAGTTTGGTAAAATCTCTTCAGTATAAATTTTTTTTAAAGAAAAATGGAGTTTGAACTCTGGTTACATGAATATGATGTTAATTATATATGTTGTTATTAGGTTATAATTATTATAAAAAAAAAATTATAAAAGTGATTTTTGTTAAGTGATGTTTGAGATATAATAATATTGTCAGTTCCGTATGGCTTGATGGTGTAGAATTTAGAATCTCACATTGAAGTTTTGAGTTCGAATTTAGGGAATGCGTTTCTTATAAAAGTCTGGGACAGCCGGATATTTTACCTACTCCGCTTAAGTTCGGAAAATATGGTTTGGCGGCAAGATTTCCAACGATGCCAACAAAAAAAGAATATTGTCTTTTTATATTTAAGAAATATTTCTTACAAACTTTTTTCATAATAAAATTCAGTCAAGGACGTGAATAAAACAAATTTAGATCTGGAACGACGTAAGGTGATATATTTAAAGGTTGAGAGATAAATAGAACATACAGTTCCATTTAAATAAAATTTAAAAAAAAATGATTAAAATTAGATAAAAAAGAACAAGTCAACTTTAATTAGCTGAAAGCTACTACACAAATGAGTCCCTGGTCTCTCATAGGCTAGTTGGTGAGTTTCTAGTAATTGATTATTGATTCTTGTGCTGTTTATAAAATTTTCAAACATGTGAATATTAACAACATTTATATGAAAATTCATCTCGTGACTGCTTAGATGAAACGTGAACTTTTGTCTGGTTAAAGCATCTACCTCTAAAGTACAAAAATAAAATGAAACAAATAGCCTTTCAATTTTTTTTTATTTTTTTTATTTTTCATATAATTTTACTGACTTTATTTTTCATCTTGTGAACTGTCATGATACTTACTTTCAAGATGAAATTATTGGTAAACTTATCAGGTTTGTTTACTTCTGTCTTCAGGTATTATAATTAATGTCCTTTTAGTTAATACGAAGCTAGTATTAATTATATCTTTAAATGGAATATGTTTGCTCTATTAACTAACTGTATGATTATAAATAAAATGAAGTTGTATCTAGCTAAATTTTTTATCATGTGTGTATTAATAGCCATGAATGATTATGGTATTCCATTACATATAAATTTTTATCCAATAATTAACAATCACAATTAATAAAAAAAAAAAAAACTAAGCACCAAATCCAAATCCAAATAAAATGTCCTTTAATGGAGGAATAAATTAGAAAAAAGGTCCATTTTTTTTAATTAAAATCTCACTATAATTTTTTTTTTTTTAACCAAATGATTATGAAAAAGAAATAACACCAACAATTGCACTTAGATGACTCACATGCTTATCAATACTATATTATATATGAGTTCCCTTTTACAGACTGTTATTAACAGTATTATATTTTTAGTAATGCATGCTACATGCAGATGGTTTGATTATTTATATTATCTGTTATTTATTTTATTTTATATGGTTTCCTTAATCTCACACGTCATTTCATTCATAATATCATAATTTTCATTTTAAATCATTGGATATAATATATAATTAGATTTGTTAAATCTGTATTTAATTCTCTCTATATATATATATACACTTATCTTTATAAATTTCCAAAAAAGGATATAATTCGTACATTTCTATCAAATAATTCCTAAACCCTCATAAAAATTACTTAAATAATCTTTAATATTAATGCATATTTTTTACATTTTTGATTCCTAGAATCAATATTATAAGGTTAATCGGTCATTTCAAAAGGTTATAGTAGACCTATCGGATACAAATGGATAAACTATATTCCTATATTTAAAAAATGTAAAAGCACAGGGATCCAGATGTTATTATTCCACTTGTATAAAATCCACAATGTATCTTTTTTTTTCAACGAAGAGATAGGCTGAGACCATACGGCACACCAATTTTTTTTAATAATTAAAACCATATAATTCAATTATTTGAAATTAATTAATATATAATAATTAAGTGAATCAAAAGAAAATCCCCATAAGCTAAAGCAAAAGATATGTTCAAGATTTTTTTTTTTTTTTTGAGTATCAATATCACAAATAATGAGGAACTTAAAATCAATCAAAAGATTACATATGAAAGATAAATTCATTTTAGGAAACTTATAGTATAGGTGGATCCTCTAATCAAAATTTCAGCAACTTGGTAGCAAGAAACTGTATTTTTTTCAAATACTTTATTTGTTAGACAAACAAACAAAACAAGTTTCTGAACTTGAAAGTTAGCTTTAGTGTTTAAGTATCCATGAGGCATGAACAAAAACAATGATTCACATTTTTGCTTTTTTGCTTTTTTTCTTTTTTGTACAACAAATATGAGAAATTGATAATCAACAAAAGAGATGGATATTTAAGGTTCATATAGACTCCAATAAAGTAATGTCATTTTAGGGTAAATAATTTAGTCTCTAAAGTTAGGTATCAATTTCCAATTGGACTTTATATTTTAAAAAAATAACATGAAACATCCATGCCGTTCATGAATAATAGTACAGATGTTTACCCCCTCTCAAGAAAAAAAAATAACACCTAAAACTAATAAAAGTTACAAAAATATTTAGTCATTGTTTAAAAAATTAGGATCATTTGAGAATCGATGCCTAATTCCATGTCTACAAGGAAATTCACCTTTCTAATTATATCTTAGGTGATATTTTTTCTCTTTTTTTCGAGATATATACATAACTATTAGTACTAAATGATTTGACGTGATTAATTTAATGTGAGTTCGAGTAAATCCTACATATCTATTAATTATTGATTCGAATCTCAATACAAACTCAGTTTAACATTATACCCTAATTATATATTTTTTTTTCCTTCGCAAAAGTGAATTCTATATATAGCCTAAAACAATCACACAATACCGACCTTCCTTTTTCTAATTTCTTCAACATTATTGACGCCCGAAAAAGAAAATTAAAGCAAGTGGGCATAAAAGAAGCAAAGATATATAGAAACATATTAAAGTGATGACTTAAATTATAAACCAATTAAAACTCTATGGCTTCATCAGTTGATTGCATAAGCAAACTAATAAAGCTTAGACACCCATAATGTTAGATAAATTTGTTGTATATGTATATATGCATGCAGCTTATAAACCCATCATATGCTTGCATCATAATCGTGAATAATAAATACTCAGGAAAAAAAATCCTCTTCTTCTTTTTTTTTTTTCCATACGACGAACGAATTGTAGAAACCTAGAAGCTTTCTCAGGATAATTATTAACAACCACTCTGATATGATCAGTTAATTTGCTGAAAGTTTGAAACGCAAGTGTGTATTAATTTGGTCAGAAAACGTACCTTCATGTTTCCTCTCAAGTGGGACCTTAATGCTGGAAAATACAACCTTTGTGAATTTTGTGTCAGCTAATACCATCGGACCTTGCATCATAATCGTGGTTTGATGGTGTATGGTTCATGATCTAATCTTAAAGTCTTGGATTCGAATCTAATGAGTGCGTTTCTTATAAAAACCTGAGAGTTTGGGACAGCCGAAAATTTTACCTGATCCACTTAAACCCGAAAGGAGTGGTTTGGCAATGAGATTTCCAATGATTACAAAATAAAAAATATATATTCCTTGATTTCGTTAAGTTCTCTGATATGTTAAGGAATTGTTGTTTTGTACAATAATGCTCGACGTTCACATTTTTTAAAATACGATATTATTGTTATGTTTAGGTGTTAATTAAACAACAGTGTTTGGACTCTTAGTTCAAAAAATTCAGATAAGATAAGGGATTATACTCAGTGTAGCTTAGATTTTACTAATTGATTTCTTCCAATTTATTGTTTTTATGTTACAACTCTTTGAGGTTTGTTATTTTTATATTGTGGCTCCTATTAAAATCTTGGTTCAATCACTGGTTATATAAGCATAATTATTAATTGTTTCTATATTAAGGCATTTAAGCTTCTTGTTTTTATATTATTAAAGACTCCACTGAATTGAAATCCTGGTTTTGCCATTGCCACATATCGACTGAAATTACTCGTTACAATGTGCGGAAAGACTAATTAATCATAATATTAAAAAAAAAATTAAACAAAGAATTGAATTTCCTTGCAAGCAATGGTTTAATTATGTCTCATAATATTTAGAAAATTAAGCAAAGAATCGAAAATTATTCGCAACCATTGGCTGTTAATCAATTATGTCGTTTTCGAAGAATTGAAAAAGATGGGTTTGTTTATTGAGTTTGTATGAAAATGTTGTCTTTGTGTTTGCTTGTGGCCATTGCCAACCAAAGCCAACTCTTTCTTTCTCCTTAATATTCAATTATCTTTTTGAAAATGTTTCCATGACTTTAATGGACGTTCATGAACTTGTGGGGTTCCATTTATGCATTAACATACATGACAATTTGCAAAGAAAGAAGATGATTCGTTGGAGATGTGGCCAAACCATGGCCCAAAACAAACCTAATTATCTTTATTTGGATATATATAGGATAATAACACCAAGATCCCTAAGGTTTAATGTTTCCTATTACATTTCTTAAAATTCAAACTGGAGTGGTTAGTTAACAAAAACTATTTGAAAACTATTCGATTAGGAATAAGAGTCAAAAGTTCGATTCTCTCTCACAACAGCTTAAGAAGAGAGGGTTGTTTAATTTATTTTGTGCATGAGGGGTAGATGGGTTATGTAATGTCGTCTTTTAAAAGGGACTACCGGACTAAGGACCTATTTAATATAAATAGACAAACATGTCCTCATTTGTGATCATGCAAAAACTTAGGACTTGATATGTTAATATAGAAAAGATATATAATGGATAATGTGGTACCTATGCAAGTTTGACCCTCTATCGTGGAGATGTGACCAAACGATGGCCAATAACAAGCCTAACTGTATGTATATTGACATACAAGGCAATAACCTTTGAGTCCCCAATTTTTAATGTTTTCACAAATAAGGACTTAGATAGTCTATTTTTATCAAATGGGTTCCTTATCCCCAGTTAAACATATGAAAATACCCTTAGTGTTAAGTTACCTAATCATATGGATAATATGCTCAACACTATTTATGAATAATCCATTCAATTCAATGTTGAAACGGAACATTATGTCGTTATTTGCATAAATGTAAAAGTATAGGGAGTTGGATGTTATTATCCATAGATATGTATCATGGTACTATGGGTATGGGACCTACGATACGCACATCTGAACCCACATAAATTCTATCTGTTTTGGGACACATGCATGTTTGGATGAGATTGAAAAAAAAATTATCAGAAAAATTATCTCCAAATGGATCGATGACACTAGCCTCTGTGGAAGATAGAGCTTCATGCATTTAAGTTGATACAGCAATGGCGTAAAGAGATATACTTCATTTAATATTAAAAAAATATATATATATTATAAATTGACATATTTATATATTTGATGGAGATAATCCTGCCAACTAATGAATAACAGTAAAGCTCCTTTTGCCTTATCTGCCAACTTGTAGGAAATCTTTTTGTTCATTTCTTTTTATTTTCCTTTATGATGCTTAATTTATGGAACAAAATTGGAATTTTCACATTATAAAAGTATTTGGATTGGTAAATTCTTATGTAAGTTTATATAAAAAAAAAAGATTCTTAATTCTCTCCACATAAATTAATTAACTGGCACCCACAAGTTATATATCTAAGATTCTCTCTCTCTCAAATATATAGGTATTAATGTTTGTATTGGTTTTGAATTACATAAGATTTTCACCTATTGCCATTACAAACTAGATAGAGAAAAATTTAGATGGGTTTGCATACCATCTCAACCTATTGAGACGGTATATCTAGTAAATATTGTTTTACGATGTGACAGATTAATAAATTACAATACCATGGTGATAATTTTTTATTATGGAACCTATTCAATTCAAATTTATAAATTTTATATTCCATTATTGAGACCCATTACTATACTGCATAACAATATTTGCTTAGCATACCACATCGGCTGCTGACATGATATGCCAACACATTGGGTTTCGATCTGTGATCGGAACTATGGCCCAACAAGAGATAGTATATCATGTTTCGGGTGTATATGTCAACTCTCTCACAGCAGCTGGGTCCCACACAATTGTGGGACCCAACTACTATGAGAGAGATGATATATACACTCGAAACATAATATAATTTTTCGCCTAACAGACTATGTGTAGTCCAACACTACAAGGAAATAATTTCGTTACTCAAAACGGAACATCAAGCCGTTATATCCTTTACGTTAATCTTAGAAGAGATTTATAATCTCATGTCTTAATCAATTACATGCAAGCTATTGGATGTTTTGGAATTTGGATTTGCTTTGCTTTTTCATAAAGAATGCATCGATTTCTCTTTTTTGATGCTTCGTAGTAGTTCCTTATTGGATTTAAATTCCACGTTGATTTGACATTGAGTTAATCAAAACAAAGGTTGTGATTGATAACTAGTTACTACATGTGATAATGTATGATTATTCATCGATTATGATTGATTCTCTTAAACGAATATTTATTTGGGAAATATCAAATCGTTGATAATATAAAGTTTCACAAGAGTTAGAATTGATATTGTTTAGATACATTAGGAATTTTCAATCAATCAGATAATCTCTATAAATTATAGAAAATCGATTTGGATGATTGTTAAGTCAACACATCTTCTATCCCTAAGAGATGTGGTTCGGTGGTGTAGGGCTCAGGATCTCACTTTGAGGTTATGGGTTCGAATCGAGTGAGTGTGTTTCAGTCGGGAATTTTACCAGCTATGCTTAAGCCTGAAATGAGTGGTTTGGCGGTGAAATTTCCAAAGATTTCAAAAAAATAAAAAAAATAAAAAGGGATAGAGATGATAAAAATCTTCGCGGTGATGGGACGCGGTACATTAAGGGTGGGTAAATGAATGATTTTCTATACTCATTAGTTGTATGGGTCGGATATGAGTATTAGTATCTTAGTTATAATAGAGATAAAATTTTTGTGTAAACAGAAGTCTACATGACCCGATACATTATGACCGGATATAGTAAAACTTTTATACTCATTGATTGAATAAACTGAACATAGATATTTGTATCTCCATAGTCCATATCATACCTAACCCATTGTTATCTTTAGTAATAACATTAGACCCATAGTATATAATATAATATAAGGTAGTTATTTCAACAAAAAAAAAAAATTATTTGAGCAAATGGAAAACTTGTGTACCCATATTATTACCCCATATTGAAATAATTATTATTTCAATTGTTTATTGGGAATGATTTACTGGGCCTCGAATGTTTAGGGGCCTATTGGATACAATCATGGGCCCAAATTCTAATTAAATACTGACTCCTGCATTAAGTAGGAGAGAGAGGTATAAGAGAATTTTTATAGGAATGTTTATTGAACTGTCATCCCAACCACATCCCAAGTTACACGTATTCCTTGAAAACTTGAGGGTATATAGGATATTACAATTAACAATATAAGGTTATTAACAAAAAAAATTAGATAAATTTAGAAATGAGGTGTCAATTTTAAACATCAACAACTAAACAGTAAACATTTAATCTTGCACATTTACTATCAGCCGAGCTCCGGCCTAAAGCAAACTACATGATATTATTATATACATTAGCGTAATTCTGAAAAGGTAGAAATACCATAATTTTGTGTCAAATTTAGGAACTCTAATTGATCGTCTGTGTCGATTCTTCCTAGAACCACCCGACTATACGAAAAACTTAACCAAAGGGAAATTATTATTTTTTTCAAGTGACCACAAGGAGATACTAAAAATGATAGAAGTTTTTCTTTTTTACCCAACTTAAATGCATATAAAACAAATGATATTTTAATTTATTTTATAGGTTTGTGTCAAAATTTAATAAGTTTAGTTTTGTAAAAATAGCATTGCTCAATGTGCTCATGTTTAAAATGATAGACTAGGCTAGGAGGGAACTTTTTCAAGACAGTCGTGAAACAAATAAGGTGCAAATTCTAAATTACCAGCTAAGCTAGGCCATAAGGTAAATGGTTGTTATTATTAAATTAAATTAAATCCGTCTAGGATACAATCATACAACACATAATATGGAGGACGAAATAAACATTAACCCCCAGCAAACACCCATACCACAATCACATTTTATCCTAATAAAATGATCCCAAAAATGCAATTATAACCATGCCTAATGGATTAAATGAAAACTCTCAAAAGCCAGACTCTTTTTCTTCATCAACCATCTATAATAACATAAGCTGTGAATGTCACAAATATATCCTTGGAAAATGATGAAACAAGACCAGCTAGAACACGCAGCAGCATCAACACAGGACTCTTACCCACTCGCCAAAATCTTTGCAAGCTGATTCATGGCTCATTTGGTTGCTCCTTATAATTGATCCAGTGCTTACTGATACCACACTTGAAACCGAAGACATCTCATGACAATCAAATACATCACAACTTACTCTTACTGACCATCTTCAAAGGTCCCATCTCTTTGGCCTTAGCCCTTAACAAATGCTTCTGAATCTTCCCAGTAGCTGTCTTAGGCAATGCTCCAAACACAACTGATTTCGGTACCCAATACCCAGGCATTTTAGATCTACAAAATTTCATTATATCATCTGCAAGCTGATGCTCATTAGACACTTCATCCACCCCTTGTCTCAATGTCACAAATGCACAAGGAGACTCGCCCCAATTCTCATCTGGCCTCGCAACCACAGACGCCTCAAGTACTAATGGATATAAATATATCACATTTTCTACTTCAATGCTACTAATATTTTCACCTCCAGAGATTATTATATCCTTTGATCTGTCTTTAATTTCAATATAATTATCCGGATGCTTAACTCCGAGATCCCCCGTATGAAACCACCCATTTGCAAAAGCTTCCCCATTAGCTTTAGGATTATTTAAGTAACCCTTCATCACTACGTTACCACGCATTACAATTTCACCAATGGTTTTCCCATCAGCAGGAACCGGTTGATTTGTTTTCTTGTCGATGACGTTTAAGCCTTCCAAGCAAATGGTCCTGACGCCTTGGCGGGCGTTGAGGCGGGCTTGAGTTACAGGTGACAATGAGTTCCATTCAGGGTTCCATGCACAGACTGTTGCGGGGCCGTTGATTTCTGTGAGGCCATAAACGTGGGTGACACGAAAGCCTCTTTGAGACATTGCTAAGAGAATTGAAGGTGGTGGTGAAGAACCAGCTGTGTTTACATTTACAGTATGTGGGAGGGGAAGTATTGTGTCCTCTGGCGATGCATTGATTATGCTGTTGAGCACCACTGGTGCTGCGCAGAAGTGAGTCACCCGGTGCTTGGCTATGGCCGAGTAGACCTTCTTAGCTGTCACCTGAAAATAGAACCGTAAAGCTCAAGAAAACTTATTATGCATGTGAATGATCGTTGACTTTTTTTTATTGTTAGGGTTCACAATCAACTTATTGATGTTGAGAAATACTTGTTCTAAATCATACTGAGAGTTTTAGGTACATCGAAGGCTTAGGTGGTAGGTCTGGTCAATCATCTCATGGAAGTGTAGTGGTTCTTGAAATCCACACTTGACGTTATATATAGATTAAATGGATGGTAAGATAAAGAAAAGATGATTCAGAAATCATTTTACATCAAGAGATAAATAATTTACTAAGAATCATATATTACAACCTAACTAAGACAACTCAAGTAAGTATTTTTAAGACTTGCAGTCTGTTTAATAGTACTCATTTATTTTTTCTAAGCATTACACCTACTACAAATCTACAATAAGCAGACAACTTCAAAAATCACTTATAGTTCTTTGTCTCACTAGAAGTACATAAAACTTATGTGAACTTGATGATCCTATTTGCAATCTCTTATTAATTACATATACTGATTTACAATAGTAAGACTAGTTTCATAGAGGATGTGTAATTAATGACCACATATAAGTACAAAGTAAAAAACATTTATCAATTTTTTAAAAAGTAAATGGTGGACAAAATTCAAATTTATTTATTTTTTAATCTCTTTACATATCCGAGATTCAAACCTAATGATAAATTAAATAGAGCTGTTTGAAAACCATCGACCATATACAAATGAAAAACTTTTATAAAATTCTTCCATTATTGTAACTCAATATATTTCCATATCTTCAATCTAAAATTATCATCCGCACACAATCATACAAACTTTATTATTTATTATAAGTCAATGTTCACCATGCACGCAATTAAATTCATCACAACTTACTCTTACTGACCATCTTCAAAGGTCCCATCTCTTTAGCTGTAGAAATTGTATAAATAGAGTTAGTTAAGTTTTATTATTTACTGCTATAATTGTACAGTTTAAATTAGTAGATTATGATTAGAGTTATGATAAGAAATATTATCTCAAGTTGTTAGAGATAGAGCTGATCTTTAAGAGTTTTAGTTGTAACAAAATGCTTCTTGTTTATCTCATACACTTGTGTATATATGTCTTGTAATCTAATTCAATAAAAGAAAGAAGATTATATTTTCTCTCATCAAAATCTTCATGGTACCAGAGCCTCATCATCTCTGAATCTGATTTTTCTTCTTCAAACTCACTAACAAACTCTCACCATGACCAAGTATGACATGACATCTTAAACCTTAGCCAGTGAAATCATTTCTCCTTCAACCGACTCCCTGGCTGCTACCTATCACGGCAATGAAGGACCTCACACAGTCACCTGTCATCGACTCAATGGACATAACTACCTGCAATGGTCTCAATCAGTGCTTATGTTCATATGCGGAAAATGGAAGGAAGACTACCTCAATGGTGACGCCACAGCCCCATCAACTGCTGACCCGAAGTACAAGACATGGAAGATTGATAATCATCTAGTCATGTCATGGCTGATCAACTCTATGAACAATGACATAGGTGAGAACTTTCTTCTCTATGGGACAGCAAAGGAAATTTGGGATGCAACCAAGGAGACCTACTCAAGTTCAGATAACACATCTGAATTGTTCCAAGTTGAAGCTCAAGTACATGACCTTCGGCAAGGAACTTTATCGGTGACTCAATACTTCAACTATTTGTCTCGATATTGGCAATAACTTGACATGTTTGAAGTCATCTCATGGAAGTGTATTGATGATGCTGCCATCTTCAAAGGAATCATCGAGCAGAAAATGACCTTCAAGTTCCTACTGGGCCTCAACAAAGAACTAGATGAAGTTAGAGGAATATTGATGGGTTTGAAGCCATTTCCAAGCACTCGAGAAGCCTTCTCAGCTGTAAGACATGAAGAAAGCAGAATGAGAGTCATGATTGGACCACTAGGAGACTTAAAAGAAGGATATGCTCTTGTTGTTCGAGGTTATCAGCACAACAATGAAAACAAGACACGACGAGGACGACCATGGTGTGAACACTGCAAGAGACCATGCCATCTTAGAGAAACTTGCTGGAAGATTCATGGAAAACCAGCAGATTGGAAGCCCCGACAGTCAGAAGATCATGTGAATGCTGCTGTGACCATCAAAGACTCCTCAAATGTGATATCATATATTGGTCCATTCACCAAAGAGCAACTTGAGGTGCTACAACAGTTGTTCAACAACCAGGCCTCGACAACTAACTCTGTTGTTGCCTACACTGCTGGGAAGTTGACCTCCAAGCCATGGATTGTTGACTCAGGAGCTTCAGATCACATGACAGATGATAAGTCTCACTTCAGCTCATACAATCCAATCAGCACTAACTCATCAGTTCGAGTAGCTGACGGATCAGTGTCCAAAGTCATGGGAACAGGTTCCATAGTCCTGTCACATGACATAATTCTTCACTTAGTGCTACATGTTCATTCTCTTAAATGCAATCTGATATCTGTCAGCAAATTGAGTTATGATCTATTGTGTGAAATCAAATTCTTACCAAATTTGTGCTTGTTTCAGGAGCTAAATTCGAGGAAGATGATTGGCAGTGCTAGGTTGTGGTCAGGACTCTATCTCTTCAACAATCATGGTCAGAAAAAGAACTCACAGTATTTCACGTCTTTGTCTAATTCTTGTCATTCGGTCCTTAAGTGTCAATAAAGATAATGAGGTTATGTTATGGCATTATCGTTTAGGTCATTTGAATTTCATGTATCTCCAAAAGATGTTTCATTATTTATTCATCAATAAAATTCTGAGTTCTTTCCAGTGTGAAATATGTCAATTAGCCAAACACACTCGCAATACTTATTCTAAAATCAACTATAAACCATCCAAACCATTTGCTCTAATTCACAGTGATGTATGGGGGCCTTCTAGAGTCAAAAATATATTTGGTTCTAGGTGGTTTGTATCATTCATTGATGATCATACACGGCTAACTTGGATATTTCTCATGAAAGAAAAATCAGAAGTGGAAACCATCTTCAAACACTTCAATTCAATGATCCACACACAGTTCCAAACCAAAATTTAAATTTTAAAAACTGATAATGCCTTATAATACTTCAAATCCACCATGAGTTCTTATCTTCTAGACCAATGCATAATTCATATAAGCTTTTGTGCTCACACCCCTCAACAAAATGGAGTTGCAGAAAGAAAAAATAGACATTTGTTAAACGTAGCTAGATCATTAATGTTCTCTTCCAACGTGCCGAAACATTTATGGGGTGATGCAGTCCTTACTTCTGCCTTTCTCATCAATAGAATGCCATCTAGGATTCTCAGGTTTCAAAGTCCTTATCAAATCCTCCAAAAACATTTCCCCCATAGCAGATTCCTTACGTCAGATATTCCCACAAAATGCTTTGGTTGCACCACATTTGTTCATATTCCTCAACAATTCAGAGGAAAATTGGATCATATATCCATCAAATGTATTTTCCTAGGGTATTCCTCCAATCAGAAGGGTTACAAGTGCTATTCTCCAACCACGAAAAGAGTATATACCTCCATGGATGTAACGTTTTTTGAGTCTCAACCATACTATCACAAATCTGGAATTCAGGGGGAGAATATACAAGAATTTCATATATGGGAAAATACCATCTCATCAGGGGTTAGTCAATCAAATTTGCCATCATCTCCATCAAACACAAATAGCCTTATTCCAGTGTCAGCACATGTACTTGATAATACTGTGAATGAACCAGAGAACAACATGAATGAAGAACCACCATTGCCAGCACCTGACCAGTCATCAGAACCGAGTTCAGCCTCCACAAAGATAAGCCCATATATGCAACTCACTCCAGATATTGATAACAATGTTGATCTTCCAATTGCTCAAAGAAAATGAACTAGGTCATGTACTCTACATCCTTGGTCCAAGCATCTCTCATACAGTAATCTATCTAAGTCATACAGAGCATTCATCACCACACTTGACAGTATACAGATTCCAAAGTCTGTATTTGAAGCTCTCAAACATCCAGGGTGGACAAAGGCGGTAAATGAAGAAATCAGTGCTCTTGAGAAGAATCATACCTGGAAAGTCACTAAACTACCACCATGGAAGAAAACAGTAGGCTGCAAATGGATTTTCACTGTCAAACACAAGGCTGATGGAAGCATTGAGAGACTGAAAGCTCGATTAGTAGCTAAATGATACACTCAGTCTTATGGAATTGACTACCAATAGACCTTTGCTCCAGTGGCCAAGCTTAATACAGTCAGAATTCTTCTCTCAATTGCAGCTAATTGTGACTGGAACCTACATCAACTCGATATAAAGAATGATTTTCTCAATGGTGACATTGAAGAAGAAATGTATATGGAAGTACCACCATGATTGGGAAATTCTCATAACTCTAATAAGGTTTGTAAGCTAGAGAAATCCTTGTATGATTTAAAACACTCTCCACGTACCTGGTTTGGAAGATTCACCAAGTTCATAGTAAAGCTTGGATACAAACAATGTCAGTCAGATCACACACTGTTTGTAAAGGTCAACTCATGAGGAAGAATTGCCACTCTCATAGTTTATGTTGATGACATTATCCTATCTGAAAATGATGAAGAGGAACTAACCAGTTTGAAGGGACATATTGCCACTGAATTTGAGATCAAGGACTTAGGATTTCTTAAGTACTTCTTAGGCATGGAAGTGGCTCGATCAAAACAGGGAATTGTAATATTTCAAAGAAAATATGTCCTAGATTTACTTAAAGAAACTGGAATGTCAGGATGCAAACCAGCTGATACTCCAATGAATGCCTATAACAAGCTTGGAATTATTTCTGACAGAGCACCAGTTGACATGGGGAGATATCAAAGACTAGTTGGTCGGCTCATATACCTTGCTCAAACACGACCAGATATTAGTTTCTCAGTTAGTGTTGTTAGTCAGCATATGAACAACCCAACTGAAGAACACATGGAAGCTGTAATAAGAATTTTGAGATATCTAAAAATGAATCCTGGAACTGGTATTCTATTTAAGAAAGGAAACAGTCGAAACATTGAAATGTATACTGATACAGACTGGGCTGGAAATGTCTCAGACCGCAGATCTACCTCTGGTTACTGCTCTTATGTATGGGGAAACATGGTAACTTGGAGGAGTAAGAAGCATGATGTGGTTGCTCGGAGCAGTGCTGAAGCAGAATTTCGATCATTGGCTTTAAGCATATGTGAAGGAATATGGATCAAGAAGGTGTTAAGTGAGTTGAATCTCAAGAACTTGGAACCAATCAAGTATACTGTGACAACCAAGCAGCAATCAGTATAGCTAAAAATCCAGTCCATCATGATAGAACTAAACACATTGAAATTGATAGGCATTTCATCTCCGAGAAGGTTGAAAGTGAGATAGTTCAGCTGATTTACACCCCTACTCGACTCCAAACAACTGACATACTCACCAAGGCTCTACCTAGAGTAAACTTTGAAGACTTGAGTTGCAAGTTGGGAATGTACAATATGTACAACCCAACTTGAGGGGGATGGTAGAAATTGTATAAATGGAGTTAGTTAAGTTTTATTATTTACTGATATAATTATACAGTTTAAATTAGTAGATTATGATTAGAGTTATGATAAGAAATATTATCTCAAGTTGTTAGAGATAGAGTTGATCTTTAAGAGTTTTAGTTTTAACAAAATGCTTCTTGTTTATCTCATACACTTGTGTATATATGTCTTGTAATCTAATTCAATAAACGAAAGAAGATTATCTTTTCTCTCATCAAAATCTTCATTAGCCTTAGCCCTTAACAAATGCTTCTGAATCTTCCCGGTAGCTGTCTTAGGCAATGCTCCAAACACAACTGATTTCGGTACCCAATACCCAGGCATTTTAGATCTACAAAATTTCATTATATCATCTGCAAAGTGATGCTCACTAGACAATTCATCCAACATTTGTCTCAATGTCACAAACGCACAAGGAGACTCGCCCCAATTCTCATCTGGCCTCGCAACCACAGACGCCTCAAGCACTAATGGATATAAATATATCACATTTTCTACTTCAATGCTACTAATATTTTCACCTCCAAAGATTATTATATCATTTGATCTGTCTTTAATTTCAATATAATTATCCGGATGCTTAACTTCGAGATCCCCCGTATGAAACCACCCATTTGCAAAAGCTTCCCCATTAGCTTTAGGATTATTTAAGTAACCATTCATCACTACGTTACCACGCATTACAATTTCACCAATGCTTTTCCCATCAGTAGGAACCGGTTGGTTTGTTTTCTTATCGATGACGTTTAAGCCTTCCAAGCAAATGGTCCTGACGCCTTGGCGGGCGTTGAGGCGGGCTTGAGTTACAGGTGGCAATGAGTTCCATTCATGGTTCCATGCACAGACTGTTGCAGGGCCGTTGTTAGATAATGAAAGAAAGTCTTGAATTCACTCTGTCTGAATTTACAATGGTAGAGGTCTTTATATTTGCTACATAGAAAACCAAAATAGAAAAGGAATCATAATTCTATAGTTATGAAGAATAATAATGAATATAGGAAATCTTTATCTAATAGAGAAATATAATAAAACCATGAATCCTAATGGTACTAGGAAATATATTTTGGATATTGATTTCATATTCCTTAACATTCCTTAACACCCCCCTCAAACTCAAGCTGGTAACGAAGGAGTAAGCTTGAGGTTGCATCTTGAAATCGGAGAGCGGGGTTCTGAAACTGAAAATCTTGAAACTTGGAGGCTGGAAACCTTGAGATAATGGATGAGCTTTAACCTACGAAGCCCGAAGGATGAGCAGAAGCCCAAAAGGATGCCGAAGTCTGAGAGCTTTAACCTACGAAGCCCGAAGGGGGAGCCGAAGCCCAAGATGATGCCGAAGCCGAAAAGAGAGCGAAATCCCGAAAAAGAGCCGAAGCCCGAGAGTGCCGAAGCCAGAGAGGAAGCGAAATCCCGAAATAAAGCCGAAGTCGAAAAAAAGGAGCGAAATCTTGAAAGATAGTCGAAGCCCAAGAGGGAGCGAAATCCTGAAATAAAGTCGAAGCCGAAGCCGAAAAAGGGAGCGAAATCCTGAAAGAGAGCTGAAGCCCAAGATGGAGCTAAATCCTGAAATAAAGTCGAATACGAAAAGAGAACGAAAGTAAAATCTTAAAGAGAGTTGAAACCTGAAAAGAGAAGGCCCATAGCACAATTGTGAAGGGGTAGCGCATGGGAAAATCAATGTGGTGGTTGGCAACGGGGGCGCGTGAGGGTCACGCAATTATGGTAGCCGTGACCCCCCACGCGCTGATGAGAATCAGAGAGAGTGAAACTAGAAAAGTCAGAACCTGAGCTCTGATACCATGTTAGATAATGAAAGAAAGTCTTGAATTCACTCTGTCTGAATTTACAATGGTATAGGCCTTTATATATGCTACATAGAAAATCAAAATAGAAAAGGAATCATAATCCTATAGTTATGAAGAATAATAATGAATATATGAAATCTTTATCTAATATGGAAATATAATAAAACCATGAATCCTAATGGTACTAGGAAATCTATTTTGGATATTGATTCCATATTCCTTAACATTCCTTAACAGCCGTTGATTTCTGTGAGGCTATAAACGTGGGTGACACGAAAGCCTATTTGAGACACTGCTAAGAGAATTGAAGGTGGTGGTGAAGAACCAGCTGTGTTTACATTTACAGTATGTGGGAGGGGAAGTATTGTGTCCTCTAGCGATGCATTGATTATGATGTTGAGCACCACTAGTGCTGCGCAGAAGTGAGTCACCCGGTGCTTGGCTATGGCCGAGTAGACCTTCTTAGCTGTCACCTGAAAATTGAACCGTAAAGCTCAAGAAAACTTATCCTAGCAATGTACGACGGGAAAATATTCACAATCGCTAAGAGTGTTCTAATAATACAAGTGTCATGCACTCTCAAATCTTGAGCATAAGTTAGTTCTAGGGGCTTCCATATGACAACAGAACCAAACTCATATACAATAAGCCACAAACTATATGTTAATTTCACAAGAACTAAGCAAAAAGACTGGCTAGTATAAACAGAGTGCGAAAATATCACACCTCAGCTCAGAGTGGCTCTCTGGCTAATGATAAAAGCCACACCTACTCTCAATTTTAAGCTAATTTTCAATATGTGTTAGACCCATAAATTTATATATATACATCACTATTGGATTCCAGCTGCAATATCCAGCATGCAGCATGCTAGAATCTAGTTGGCCAAATTGGCCAGTATATATTGAGTTGGGAAAAATGTGTGGCACTGTAGCACACGTTTTTGTCCTATAAAAAGAAGCCCAAATCTCATTTCTTATACATCCCAAAAAACCAGAGAGTGGATAACGTTTGAGAGGTTTTTTTTGTAAAGCTTTGGTTTAAGCTTTGTAATTCTTTTATTTGTGTAATAAAGAAGAGTTTTCCTCTCATTTCTCCTCTATTTCGATTGTTTATATCACAACAAGTGGTATCAGGAGCTAAGGTTACACAGAGGGATCCCGAAACTCAGAAACAGAGCTTCGATTCGGAAAACCGGTTCCGATGAAAGTTGTTAAAAATCGATTTTGAGCATACCATCAATTTTTTCACGATGAGACGAGCACGATGGTATTTTCCAGCGATTGAACGGAGGTCTAGCTAAGCCTCACGCGCCCCACGCGCCTTCTAGAGGACTTCCCACGCACGCCGCGCTCCGCCACGCGCTACTGAAGCTTGAAGACGCTGAGTCAGCTGCCATGTCATCATCCAGTCAGCGCCATGTCCGCCGTCACGCACAGTCAGCAGGAAACGTCAATGGACCAATCAGTAGCCACATGTCATATAGTCAGCCGCCATATCAACGCCATGCGTTTGACACGTCAGCAATAATGCCACGTCAGCAAAAATTTTGATAAATTTCAGAAAGGTCCCAATACCTTCTAGAAATTATATTTTGGGCCATGAACTTTCAGAAATTACATTTTGACCCATGTAACTTCTAAATATTTATATTTTGGTCCTTGTGTCTGATTTTGACAAACGAAGTGTCATTTCCACCATTTTTTATCATTCCGGACGCAACGGTGAGCTCCATTTTTTGAAATTCTGCTTTGAATTTTTGTGATGGAGGGGTTAACGGAAAAAATGATTTTGTTAACAAGTACCAATTATTTCACATAGAGAGAAATGATGAAAGACATTCTATATGTGAAGGACTATGATGGATCAGTCTTTCGGGAGTAGAAACTAGAGGCAATGTCCGATGAAAAGTGGAATAATCTTCACCAAAAGACATGCAGTACTATTCGGCAGTGGATCGACGATAGTATAGTGAACCATGTTAGTGAAGATATTAATGCATGTGTCTTATGGAGAAAGATGAAGGAACTTTTTCGAGCAAAGACTGGCAACAACAAGTTGTACTACATCAAGAAGATGATGGGGTTGAAATACGATATCAATGATTTCCTTGGCACCATGAAAAAATTGTCTGGATTGGGCATAAACTTCGGTGATGAGGTAAATGGCTTAATACTCCTAAATACATTACCAGAATCTTGGAAAACGTTTAGATCCACAGTGATAAATTCAGCCTCATATGGGAAAGTCACACTGGAGATGATAAAGACCAGAGTCTTCAAGAAAGAAAAGAGGACGAGAATGCAATAGACGACATCAGCCTTAACCTTAGAAGCTTTAGTGACTGAGAAGACTAACAGAAAGGGGATGAGTAAAGCCGAGGCCCAGGTAGATCAGACAAGCACCGGGGAAAATCAAGAACAATAGATATAAAATGCTTTCATTGTAAGAAGAAAGGTCATATGAAGAGATATTGCTACAAATTGAAGAACGAGCAGTCCAGAGACAACAACAGAAGAGATAGTGACTCTAACCAATAAAGAGTTGCTACTGCCACCACTGACACCACCTCCAAAGAATTCCTCATTATCCACGAGGAAAATGTTGTGAATCTTGCCAACCATGAGACCAATTGGGTGATAGATAGTGGCGCCTCTATACACGCCACATCTCGCAGAGACTTCTTTTCATCTTACACACCAAGTGACTACGATGCTGTAAGGATGGGGAATGACGGCCAGTCCAAAACCGTCGGTATTGGAGACATATGCCTTGAAACAAACAATGGAACAAGACTAGTGTTGAAGGGAGTCAAGCACATCCTAGATATCCGGTTAAACCTGATTTCAACAGGCAAGTTGGATGATGAAGGTTTCTACAGCACCTTTAGTGACGGAACCTGGAAGCTCACTAAAGGATCAATGGTGGTGGCACGAGGTAAGAAAGATCCAACTCTGTATTTGATGCATGATAAGCTTTCCAATAGTAGCATAAATACAATTAACAGTAATGAGGCAGCCGCGCTATGACATAAGCACTGTGCCGACAAAATGTTCTTCCCGGATTGAAGAACTCACACTTACAGAAGTGTGAACACTATATGGCTGGAAAGCAGAACAAAATGTCATTCTAGAGCTCTATGCCTCAATGAAAACAAGAGGTACTTGATTTCATACATTCAGATGTATGTGATCCGATGCAGACAAAAACACTTGGTGGATCACTTTATTTTGTGACATTTATAGATGATCATTCAAGGAAGATATGCGTATACACCTTGAAGACGGAAGATCAAGTGTTGAGAGTATTCAAGGGGTTTCATGCCCTGGTAGAGAGAAAAATCGGCAAGAAACTGAAATGCATCAAAACAGACAATGATGGAGAGTACATAGGTCCGTTTAATCAGTACTGCAAGATGCAAGGAATCCGACATCAAACGAAATCTCCCAAGACACATAAGTTGAATGGCCTAGCTGAGAGGATGAACATAACCTTGTGCGAAAGGGTCAGAAGCTTGCTCTCACAAGCCAAACTACCGAAGACATTTTGGGGGAGGCACTCAGCACAACCGTACATGTTTTGAATATGTCCCCAACAGTCGCACTAAAAGGTAATGTTCTTAATCAAGTCTGGACAGGTAAAGAAGTGTCATACGAACACTTACATGTCTTTGGGTGCAAAACAATTGTACACATCCCAAAGGACGAAAGATCCAAACTTGATGCAAAGACGCGACAATGTGTCTTTATTTGCTATGGTATGGATGATTTCGACTACAAACTGTATGATCATGTTGAGAAGAAGATTCTCATAAGCCGAGATGTTGTCTTCGTTGAAGATCAAACTATAGAAGATATTAGAAATGAACCAAAGACAATGGCCCAGCAATACAGAAATATTGATGTGAATCCATAAACTCATACACCGGTGCCAGTACATGTTGAAGATGAGGTTCCCAATCATGAGGGTACATGTGTTGAAGCTCCCAGAGATGATGATCATGATCAACCACCAGTACCAGAAGCTACACCAACAGTTCCACATAGAAGGTCTAGCAGAGAAAGATGACCTTCAACGAAATACTCTGCATATGAGTATGTGCTGCTTACTGACGGGGGAGAACCCGAGAGCTACAAGGAGGTTGTGGAAACAGAGAATAAGAAAAAATTGGAGGAAGCCATGCAAGATGAGATGAAATTTTTGCATGACAATCACACTTTCGAGTTGGCGAAATAGCCAAAAAGCAAACGGGCTTTCAATAAAAAATGGGTGTATAGAGTGAAGCAACAAGAACACACTTCACAACCCCGATATAAAGCCAGACTAGTTGTAAAGGGATTCAATCAGAGGAAAGGCATTGACTTTGATGAAATCTTCTCTCCAGTTGTGAAGATGTCATCCATCAAAGTGGTACTCAGCTTAGCATCAAGCCTTGACTTGGAGATTGAGCACATGTATTTCAAGATCGCATTTCTTCATGGGGATCTGGAAGAAGAAATTTATATGGAGTAGCCAAAAGGCTTCAGAGTCAAAGGAAAATAAGACCATGTGTGTAGATTCAGGAAAAACCTCAATGGTTTGAAACAGGCATCGAGACAGTGGTACGTGAAGTTTGAGTCAGTTAAAAGGGAGCAATGATACAAGAAGACTACTTCAGACCATTATGTTTTTGTTCAGAAATTTTCTGACGATAACTTTATCATCTTACTGTTGTATGTAGATGATATATTGATAGTTGGCCGGAATCAATCGAGGATTGATGATTTGAAACAGCAATTGAGTAAGACTTTTGAGATGAAAGACTTAGGGCCGACAAAACAGATTCTTGGCATCAAGATCGGTCGTGATCGAAAAGCCAATAAATTATATTTGTCACATGAGGAGTACATCGAGAAGGTACTTCAGTGATTTCATATGGACAAGGCTAAAACGGTTAGCACTCTTCTTGGCTCTTGCTACCCACTTTAGATTGAGTACACAACAGAGTCCCTCTACTGAGACAGAGAATGAGAAAATAAAACAGGTTTCATACACCTCAACAGTGGGAAGTCTCATGTATGCCATGGTGTGCACAAGGCCAGACCTAACACACATAATTGGACTGGTCAGTCAGTTTATGTCAAATCCATAAAAAGAACATTGGAATGTTATCAAATGGATAATGCGGTATCTTCTAGGCACATCCAAAATGAGACTATGGTTTGGAAGCAACAAGCCGGTGTTAATGGGCTATACTGATTCAGTATGGCAGGTGATGTGGATACCCGTAAGTCTACTTCGAGATATCTAATTACTCTCTCAGTGGGAACTGTGACATGGCAGTCAAGGTTGCAGAGATGTGTTACACTCTCTACAACAGAGGCATAATTCATTGCAGTAACGGAAACTTGGAAGGAATTATTGTGGATGAAAAAAATTATCCAGGAATTTGGTTTCAAGCAAGAGAAGTACACTTTGTACTGTGATAGTCAGAGTGTCATTTACCTTGGTAAAAACTTTATTTTTCACTCGAGGTCAAAACATATCGATGTGAGGTATCACTGGATACGGGACGTCCTGAGTTCAAAGCTGTTAGAACTCATAAAGATTCACACTGATAATAATGGTGCCGATATGTTTACAAAAGTTTTACCAAATGAGAAGCTTGAAATCTGCCGTGTCATAGTCGGGATGACAAAACTCTCCATATAGTCAAAGTATGGAGATACATAGAACTACGATTGACTTGATACCAACTCATGGTACGTATGCAGTCATAAAGATGCAGCCAGAGGTGGATCCTTTTGAGGATCCAGTTTGGGTGATTGATGGTCGGCTCAGATTTGAAGGCAAATCTTCATCGATGGGGAGATTTGTTGGATTCCAGTTGCAATCTCCAGCATGCAGCATGCTGGAATCCAGTTGGCCAAGTTGGCCAGTATACATTGAGTTGGCAAAAATATAACACATGTTTTTGCCCTATAAAAAGGAGCTCAAATCCCATTTCTTATGCATCCGAAAAAACCAGAGTTAAATAGAGAGTAAAGAGCGTTTGAGAGTTTTTTTGTAAAGTTTTGGTTTAAGCTTTGTAATTCTTTTATTTGTGTAATAAAGAAGAGTTTTCATCTCATTTCTCCTCTATTTTGATTGTTTATATCACAACAATCACAATTCATACAGTTGATTTTCATGTATTATCAAGTTTTTCATAATTAAGATTAATTCTTTGAAACCATCATAGCATGGGTGACTTGATATTACAAATCAATAAGTATATAATATGTGAAGTTGTATTAAATATGACTATTATTTATTTATTTGGTTTTTACTATTTTTTACATACGTGATAAAATATTATTGAGTTGTTACATGGGTGACATTGTACTGTCATTGCATAATAGATTTTTTTTCCGTATATAGTACTGTCAAATATGTGGAGGGAAAATGAGCGAAATCTCCTATAATATTCGGTGAAATTAAGGGAAATCCCCTCATGTTTTAAAACAAAATGAAACATTGCCGATTCTTAAAATTCTGGAATTTTAGCTTAAAATTCTTGAATCTTGATCGAAATTCGGGATTATGAACTATTTTATTCATGATTTATGATGATTTTTTGTTTCGATTCAAAAAAATTGATCATGATTTGAGATAATTTTTCTATCCTGAATCACATTCGGGAGGGAACAAGATGAGATTAATTCGGAAAAAGATATCTCAATTATCATCTCTATCTCATATTTTGAAATAAGAATTAAAATATTTATAATAAAAACCCAATATATAGGGTTTCTCTTAATTTTAAAAGATTATGAAAATTTTGATTAATTTCACCGACCAGAAGTAGCAGGTAGGGGTGAGGGTGGCAATGGGCGGGGCCGGGACAACAAAAAAAAAAAAGCCCGGCCCGGGGTGTCTTCCGGGCCGGGCCGGGCTTGGGCCCAGGCTTTTTTTGGGCCCGAATTTAAAAAAAAAATTTAAAAATTAAAAATATAAAATATATTTACACTATATACAAAGACAATTTATAAATAAATCACAAGTTTCATTGATAAATTAACAATTTAAATACTAAAAATAAATAAAAATGATACAAACATGTTAAATATATATATATATTTATGTTTTTTTTTATTTTGGCCCGGCCCGAGCTTTTTCCACCTCGGACCAGGCCGGACTTGCCGGGCCGGGCTTTGGGCTTTTCTGCCACCCTTAGGTAGGGGGTTTTGTAGCATATAAATTTCATTAATTACAGCCACCGATATGGTTGAAAGTAACAAAATTAGCATACACCTATAATTAAGTTCAATATTTAATAGTCACGTGCGCATGTACTATATAGTATGGAAAATTTCAAAAATTTAAATAAAAATTGGTGGTTGCAACGACCAATTCAAGTTATAAATCGTACAGAACGATAATCAATGCTAGTAATATTAATATTTAAAATAGGAAAAAAGAAACAATAATGATATAGTTACACCCACCAACCACACTTAATGTACAGTTGTACACTCATCCTTAAATTAAAACATTATCGTATTACATAAATTCTGATTTTTTTAATATACCAAAGACCAAATCTTATGTTATTCCCTATCGATATGAACTCAAAACTAAACATTGAAGTTTTTTTTTTTTTTTTTTTTTTTTGAATTGTCGAAAATTTCGCCGTCAAACTATCTATTCAGGTTTAAACAGATTAAATAAAATCTCTGACTGTCTCAAATTTTTACAAGAAACGCACTCTCTGAATTTAAACTTAAGATCTTAAGATGAAATCTTGAACCCTATACCACCAAATAATGTCCCGTGAGAATAACATTAGGGTGGGCAAAAAAACCGACCGAACCGAACCAAACCGCAAACCGAACCAAACCGGACCGAATTTACGGTTTTTTTCCTAACGGTTCGGTTTGCGGTTCGGATTGGTCCACCCCAAACGGTTTGCGGTTCAGATTACCGCACCTGTTAAACCGAACCGAACCGTTATAATTAAAAATATATATATTTTTATAAAAAAATTTGTATTTTTCTTTTAATTTTATACTATGTTTTCTTTTTATTAGTATGTTAATACTTTTATTCTTAAATTTTTTGTTAATATATTTAGTTGTTAATACTTTTATTCTTCAATTTATTTGTTAATACTTTTATTCTTCAATTTATTTGTTTTATGGTAGCATCATTATTCTTGAAAGTAAGATGTTGGATTTGTCTCTTAATTAGAATGATGGTAGCATCATTATTCGAGGTAATTTTTAAAAAATACAAGAATTAATTGTGCCTCATTTTTCAATCCTTTATGGAGTGCATATGTTCACTGAAGTCACAGCTTACACCCTAGCACTTCATACCATTTGTTGGATATACTAGTTTTTTTTTATTTTTTTTATTTTTTATTTTTTTTTTGTCCTCGCTTAAGTCATTAAGTGGATGAAAATTTATTTTAAATATAATAATCCGTAAACCGAACCAAACCAATCCGTAAACCGCTGGTTTAAAAAATTTTCAATCTGAACCAAACCGTTATTTAATGGTTTGGTTTGAGCGGTAAAAAATCCGAACCGTAAAATATGGTTTGGTTCGGTTTTAGCAAAAACCGAACCAAACCGAACCGCGCCCATCCCTATAAGACAGTATTATCAATTCCAATTCTTACATTCCTCGCTCTTTTATTTTCACAACAAATATCCTTTTACCAAACCTATTAAAATGTCATTCAATTCTTTAATACTGCCACAAATTTTCTGCCATCATCACCACTCTTCGCCCTTGCCTTTACAGACTTATTCCATCTTAAACTTCCCTTGTTTCTTTAAGGCGATCTCTTTGGATTATACATTTCATTAATTCAAGTTCTTCTTGGAGAATACTTGATAAACTGTGATAAGAACGTGAGCGTGCTATTGTTGAGTGACAGGGGAGAAGATTGGAGAATATAAGATTGTTGAGGATGATATTTTGTTTGGGTTTTGGAGAGGTGATATGGGGAAAAAAAGGTTGGCTTTTGTTAAAAAAAACAAAAAAAATTATATATAAAACGACGTTGTTTTAGGAATGAGTGCATACTAAATGTAGCAGTTGGGTATAATTAAAAAAAAAAACAAAAAAGACAGATAAGCATAATACCTGACGAAGACATATGCTAGTTCCAGAAACAGCAGCAAGTGTCCAAGTGTAACTCCAGCCATTACTATGGAACAATGGCAAAGTCCACAAATAAATGGCTCCTTCATTCATTCCCCATAAAATAGCATTACTCAAAGACATTAGATACGCCGCCCGGTGGCTCACCACCACCCCTTTCGGATTCGCCGTCGTGCCGGAAGTATATCCTAACGCCATGCTTTGCCACTCATCTTCCGGCGGCTTCCAGGCAAACTCAGGATCGCCGGTTAACAAAAACTTTTCATATTCAATGGATCCACTTCTCAAAGCATGTTCTAGTTCCTTAGGGTCACAGCTTTCATCATCATCACCTATCACAATCAAAAGGGGAGTCTTGAATTTGCCTTTGTTATTCTCCTTTATGATTCTCAAAGCTTCTTCTACCAAAGGAAACAATTCTTGGTCCACGATTACTGCAGAAACTGATGCATGGCTCAAAATGAATGCGATGGTTGTTGCATTTAGACGAATATTAATACAATTTATTACAGCTCCAGCCATTGGCACTCCAAACTGAGCTTCATACATGGCTGGCACATTTGGTGCAATCACCGACACCTGTCAAAGGCAGATTAAAAAATAATACTAATAATAATATCAACAGAGAATCCTAATTGTTTCTATATGTTTGCGTACCGTGCTTCCAGGGCCAATAGATTGCTTGGAAAGTGCGGAGGCCAATCGACGGCAACGTTGGTAAGTCTGTAGCCACGTGTAGTGTTTTGATTCGTGGACCACGGATTTTCTGATGGGGTATACCGTAGCGGCTCTCTCAATAAACCACAATGGCGTCAATGCGGTGTAATTGGCGGTGTTTTTGGGAAGAACGTCTGTGTCTTTCCCTACCACCATCTCTGCCGCACCCTCACTTTCTCTTTTAGAAAACAAATGAATGCAATCAAGAAAGTTGGTGTGTTTTTACTTTTTTTTAATCTACAGTTCAGGCTCAATGTAGCATTTAATATGAAATTTGCTTCCCTCCATGTCCCCCGCTCAAATTTACAAAAATATCACTTTTTTTTGTAAAAATAATTACCCTTATCCCAAATATATATATATTGATTTACAAATTTCATTTTATTTTATAAGTAATTTTTTTATTTTTGTTAAATTTATTTTTTTTGCTCTTTATATATCTATTCTTTTTTATTTTTATAATAAATATTACAAATTTCTTATTTATGGATATTTATTTTATTTTCATTTCTTTATTAATATATTTAACAATACTTATATATAATAGATATTTTTATTTTTTGCTATTCTATTTGTTTAATTAATCTAATATATTTTTTATGCATATTTTTTTTTTTTTGAAAGTAGATAAATTTATTTTATTAAAAGTCGTGTTGATTTTTTATTCTGATTTTATTTTTGCTTTATTAAAAGTTGTTTGTTATATTTACTTTCGTAAATCAGTATCTATATCTACTTTTAATTTATTAAAAAAAATTGATTCTGATTTTATTTTTACTTTATTAAAAGTTATTTGTCTTATTTACTTTCGTAATTCAGTATCCATATCTACTTTTACTTTATTAAAGTTATTTATTTTTTTGTGTTTACTTCTTATATAAAGATAGTTTGTAATAGACCCGGCCGGCGGTTCGGTTCCGGTTCGGAACCGAACCGAACCGGCCGGTTACCGTTCTACAAGTGTGGAACCGGAACCGAACCGGTTAAATCCGGTTCGGTTCCGGTTCCACACTTAAGTGGAACCGGAACCGAAAACCGAACCGGAACCGAACCTTTCGGTTCCGGTTCGGTTCGGTTAAATATTTTTTTTTTTTTTGATTAATTTAAATAAAAAAAAATGAGATTAAATTTAAAAAAAAAAAAATTTATTACATTGAAGAGCTTGAGCTTAAATTTTTAAATATTTAAGTTGCCTACGTATCCTCCAAGGGTGAGAGGAATCAAAGCTCACGTAGTTCCATTACAAGTTTTAGTCTTTTAGACATATCCCCTTTTGTAAATTATAATTTTACAATTATCAATCATCATTATCGGTTGATCCTTCGGCTCCGGTTGGAACCGTCCGAACATCTCCTTTTCTCTTTCCATTTCAATATATCATTCTCGCTTCTTATAATAGAGTTATCCTCTTAGTAGAACATTATGCATAACTACAACTTGGGCTAATTTTCAGATAGTTGGTCATGTGAGAATGATTTTCTAAGTGGGGAGAGCATCTCCAACAATAGTCGTGATTATACAACTGAATTTACTACAGACCAGGTTAGTTATTATCGTTGTATTATGCATATTTGTTATTTAATTTGAAAGTGGAGAAATTGTGCATATTTGTTATTTATACATCTTCTTCTTTTTTTTTATATAGATTTTTGAAAATATATAAGATATGATAAATTGAGCGAAAAGAGTTGGTATAAAAAATATTATTGTGGTAGTGATTAAATTTTTTGTCAATTTAAAAAGCGGCAAGCTGTCAAAGTGTCATCAACATTATATTTCCCACATTATTGATGTTCAAGCTGATGGTCATTGTGGATTTAGAACAATAGCAACACTAATCGGATATGACGAAGAATGTTAAGGTCAAGTACGATGCGACCTTATTGAAGGGATTCAATAAAATAAAGATTTATATGATCGACTTTATCCATCAAACGGATGGGCAGATAATCGATTATACTTAATGCATTTCTTCCAGTCGCGGCACCAGAGGTAGAGGTGGTCACCGGTCCCGTTCCGGTTCGGTTCTGGTTCCATGTTATTTTTTTTTAGAAAAATTATAATGATTTAAAAAATGAGATTAAAAATTTATTTAAAATTATGAATTTGAATTCAGATTACTTTAAATTAAAAATAAATTTAAAGAACTTGAACTTAAATTTTTAAAAACTTATGTTGCATACATATCCTCCATGTGTGAGAGGAATCAAAGCTCACGTAATTCCATTACATTTTTAAGATAGTTCCCCATTACAATTTATAATTATTTACTAATCATTCATCATCATTATCAGTGCATGTTGATCATTCGGCTCTCGTTCTGCTTGTACTTACAGATGCATTGTTGAACAAGTCTTCAAAGTCATCGAGGGCATCTTCTTGTTGCCTCAGATAAGCTCGGATCCAATCATCCACACATATTGTTGCTTATAAAGTGCTTGGATGTAATGAATACCTTCTCGCTTCCAAAATATTACCTCTTAAGCTGAATGCTTGCTCAGCCGCAACGGTGGAAACAAATGATGTCAACACCTATTTAGCAATAATTGATAATACACAAAAGACATTTTGATGTCAGTTCCACTAGTCAAGTACTTGAAATTTTTTACTCACTAATCTTTCAGTAGGAAACTCAAAATTGGTAGAAAAATAATTATTTAATTTCGGATTGTTAGTCGTGTTATCCCTATGATTTTTATTTCATTGTAGTAACCAACGATCACCTACGCTAAGTCTTAAAGGTATTACAGGTTCGCTACTACTATATTGTCCTACTGATTATAGTTATATATACTAACATAATCTTTAAATAAATCTATTAAATCAATTTTTATTATATCTATTGTTCTTGTAGTATTAATTTCATTATCTAGATTTAAAATTGGCAAGAATTTAGAGAGAAATTTGCGACAAAATTAGAGACGAATATTAGGTATGTCCCATATTTCGTCGCAAATTAGAGACGAACTAGGAAATCCGTCACTAATTTAAATTAGAAACAAAAAAATTTAATCGCTAATCGCTAAATAGAAACAAAATTAATATTTCGTCGCTAAATAGAAATGAAATCTCTATTCCGTAGCTAATTTTAAATTTTAATTTTAATTTCTAATTTGCAAAACTATTGTTAATTAGAAACGAAATTTTTCCATCGCTGATTTGTCGTTAATTAGAAACATAATCAATATTATGTCGCTAAATATAAATAAAATATCTATTCTTTCACTAATTTTAAATTTTAATTTTAATTTCCAATTTGTAAAACTATTGTTAATTAGAAACATAATTTTTATGTCGCCAAATATAAACAGAATCTCTATTCCGTCACTAATTTTTAAAATTTTAAACCCCTCCAAAATTTTATCCATTCGGCGCCACTTTTTTTTTTAAAAAAAAAATTAGGGACAAATTTTCCGTGGCTAAATGGAAACGGAATCAATATTCCGTCGCTAAATAGAAATAAAATCTCTAGTCCATCGATAATTTTTAAAATTTTCAATCCCTCCAAAATTTGATTTCGTCAACGCCATTTTTTTAAAAATTTATAGATCGATTTTTCGTTGCTAATCCGCGTTAAATAGAAACATAATCTCTATTCCGTCGCTAAATTTTATCAAATTTCAAAAATGTCTCACCTTACGAAAATTTCAAATATCTACAAAATTTACAACTCTTTCCGCTTCTCTTATTTTCTTATTCTATATATACACCACAATATTTTTAACTCTCTAACTTCAATACATCATCAAAAAATTTCTTACTCAATTTCATATACCATCAAAAAAATTTATACCTCAACTCCCATAATCAATTTCTCAGATGTAATTCTTTCAGATGAATACATGAATGTTCCTTTTAGACCCTAAATTTAAAATATATATAACTTAAATTACATATTGGTAGCTTGGAAAACTTTTAATAGAGATGACATATATGGGTGTTAGTATCACCATTCATTCATCTAATGTTGTAAATTTATAACTCAATAGCACTGGGAGAGAGAGGTGAGGATCAACCGAGTCACATTTCTCCAAAAAAACCGTACAGTGAATAAGAAAAACTTATATAAGATGGGCTTAATAGACCAATTGATCAATAATTACATACTATGTGTTAATTATTAATTTTCTCTTTTTTTTTTTTGAAAAGAAAGTAACACTTGTCATTAACCTCCATTAAGGATAAGATACATGATTTCTGCTGGAAATGAATCCAGCCATACAATTGTATCAACATTTTGGATTGCTAACTTAGCTAAAGAGTGGGCCACAACATTAAAATTTCTAGATACATGAGAACATTTAAAGTTTTGGAAATGTCTGCAAGCATCCTCAATATCATAAATTACCCAAGCCACTTCTGTAATATTGCTATTCCTATTGTTAATTAGATCTACAACCCCTTGAGCATCTGATTCCACAACAATCGAAACCAGTCCTACCTGTTCCGCTAGTTGCATACCCCATCTTACTGCCTCAGCTTCCGTATAGAGCACATTTCCACAGAATTTCGACATTTTACTGCCTGCCGCTATAATCATACCATTCCAGTCTCTAATAATAGCTCCCAATCCAGAACATTTCTTCTCTATATTTATCGATGCGTCAACATTTATCTTGTACCAGCCAACCGTAGGTGGATTCCAAGAATTCATGGCGGTCGCCTTTGATATTGTGTGGTGGTCCTTGTTCCGATGCATTATCCTTTTATATGAATCAACCAACGCTTCTGCCCTTGCAATTATCCCCCAATTTCCTTCCAGTTTCCCTTCAAAAATTCGCTTGTTTCTGGCTTGCCAGATTGCCCAGAATGTTGCAGCAATCATCTCAATATCTGTTCTATTATTAGTATTGGCCAATTGATTCAACGTAGTCCAGATATCCTGACATGATGCTTCTTGTATACTCTGATTAAAAGAGGTAACTTTCCAGACTTTCTTTGCTATCTTACATGACAGAAGCACATGATCAATGCTCTCTATTCCAGACTTACAGTATAGGCAGATGGGGCTTTGCAGGATCTTCTTCTTCCACAGGTTCACAGCTGATGACAACAGATTATTGGCAGCTCTCCACAAAAAAATTTTAATCTTTTCTGGGATATTAAGATTCCAAATAAGGCTCCACTTGTTACTAGTTGATTAATTTTCTCTTTTATTATGGTTGATTAATTTCAAATTTAATGTATGTCAAAATATTATTAGATGGGTGTATCACTAATTTATAAGTCAATCTCACACAAGTCTTTCTTCATATTAATTAACTTAGAGAGAGAGAACAATTATTAATTATCATAGGCTTATAGTACTCTAGATTTTTATCACTTGCTAAACAATTGATGTTTGCATATAATATAAATCTTCTTGATAATTTCTTTGATTTCTAATTTTGTATTCTTTGCATTAGCTGTCGCTTTCCTTATTTCATTGTCTTTTTGGTTTTGATTTTAAGAAATAGATTGGCTGCATCCCTTGAATTTTCTATCTCACTTTTATTTTACGCTAAAAATTTGATTAGGTAATATTTTTTCATCGTGTCAAAGTTTAATTTTTTTTTTCAAAAAATGATTAGGTAACGAATGGACGATAATTATATAAAGATAAAAACTGCAATTCCATCATTCATTGTCGAAAGGGATTAATAATATATTAAAATATATGATTAAATTAAATTAATTAAAATCTGTCGACTTTGACCAACACCTTGGGATCCTCGCGTTTTTACAATATTGAATAAAATAACAAATAGTTTGATTAATTATTAGGATGTATTACATTTGTTAAACGGATTTGGACTAATTAAGTTTTGTACCAAGTTTTTTAAAAAATTATGATGGATCGTTATTGGATAATATTTTAAATATAACTAAATATTAATCATATATTAATATGAAACAAATATAGTAAAAGATGATGAAAAATTTTACACATTTCAAAGCAACATTCGATATAAATTTTAGTCAAAATCTAGCTATTGATTGAATAACAAATAAGAATGACATAGTGGAATTAGATTTTAAGTTTCTTTATTTTTTAAAAAATCTATAAGAAGGTAGAAGATCAAAATAATGCAATTAAAGAAATTAAAAGAATCCAAATTGAAAATTCGGGGTTATCCAAAGTTCTGACCCTATGCGGAAATAATCACAATTAATTGAGACAAGTCCTAATTAATGTGTCTATGGAAAATCAACTACCAACCACAATATCCAACAACAATAAATTCAGTACAAATAATAAATTGCGGAAAAGTAAATCAATCACACAAAATTCAACACAATGATTTTGGTGACGAATTGGAAAACTCTTCCGAGTAAAAAACCACTCCGGGTATAGGTTACCACCCGAATCCACTATATCGAGAAAAAAACTTACAGCGATGGTCAAGACCTATGGTGGCAACCAAACCGAGCAAGTACTCTATACTACAAGAACTCAAGGCAACTCCTCAAGCCCGCGACCCACGGTTTTCTTCAGAACCTCTGAGTAGATTGTATCACCTCTGAACGCCGGAACTCCGACTACCAAAACTCCTCCTATAGAACTCTAAAGGATTAGGGATTTTGGGTTATGTTGTGTTGAAGGTTTATCAAAGAAGGATTCACACCATTAATGGAGAAGACAATAAGATGAAGAAGTCTTCAATGGTGGAATCAAAGAGAGTTGAAAGCTTTGAGAGATTTGGCTCAAAGGAAAAGTGTTTCAGCTCTATCGACTCTAAGGGGAATGGCGGCTAAGTGTTATATTTATAGGGAGGGTGAAAACTAGGGTTTTTTGGGCCAAAAACGCGTTCAGCATGCAGTCGCGTTCGAACGCTTACTAGAACGCTACACGAACGCGCCCTTTCTGTGAAGACTCGTTCGAACGTCAATCGAACGCAAACGAACGTGAACTCTCTGGAATGCTCCCGTCCGAACCCCACAAGAACGTACCTGCCAACACGTTTGCTCTCTGGAATGCGCCCGTTCGAACCCAATAGAGAACGTGACACTAACGCCAACCGTTCGAACACTGCAACGAACGCACCACGAACGTATGTCTGATGCACAGCAGTCAAAACCAGTCCAATTGCACAAAGATCTTCACGACAAATTACAACTCAATTGAACTTGTTTTGTCACGGACACATGCCAATAAAAATGGAACTAACACAAATTGTAAAGTAATCACAGGGTCTCCGGATAAATAAATATGGAAATGACAATTAAGGGTTGCTGTCTCTTGAAAAGTAAGAAATATCAATATATATAAATTAAATAAGTCTATTTACAACGGAGGTATCACTCATCTGTGTAACAGTCCAATAATTCATTATCACGAGTGTTAAAATATTAAAAAATAATTAAAAAATAGATATTAAATTATACATATCATTTACTAATTTATCGGTGATACTACATCATTTATGTCTTTGTTATATCAAAGAATTACTCCATAATAAGCAACTAGGTTTGATGCTTTGTGGGTATTGGAAGAGCGGCACTATTTCTTTTGTATTGTAGTCATTTTATTCTTATTGTTTATATTCTCCACGTTGATTGCGAGTCATGGCGGGTAGGTTATTAATTTGTCAACATAATTATAGGCCAGGTGGTCAAACAATGGCCTGGAATAGGGTATCAAATTGCGATTTCAAATTACAAAACCAAAAATAAGAAAGAAAATTTAGAAAACTGTGTAGTTTCGTAGGGATTCTTGTATCAGAATACGTAGCTTTAGAACCACTTCACACAGGTAGAGCTACTGAAGCTAAAGACTCACGTAAATTTATTGTTTTTCAATTTCTTTTTCTTTTTGTTCTTTTTTGTTTTAATCTTCGATTTTCTAATGAATAAAAATGTGATGAATTCATGAGCATGAGAAGAGATAATAGAAAGCTAACTCTAGTTTTCACTACAAGAATTATGGCTTTTAGCGTCCAATATTTAGCGTCAAAACAATATGACGCGCTAAAAGTTGTTTTTTTCGCGTCGAATTCGTTTCGACGCTATATGTCATGTTTTTAGCGACAGAATAAAAATTCGACGCAGAGATATTAATTTTTTAGCGTCGAAATATAGTTTCGACGCTAAAAACAGACCTTTAGCGTCGAAAAATATTCGACGCTGAATAATTATATTATTGCAATAATTTTTGGTGCCAAAAATTGCACTATTAGCGTCGAAACACGGAGTCGACGCCAAAACTAACTTTTAGCGTCGAACATATATCGTCGCTAAAGGTGTATGAAGTTTCCACCGGCAAATCCTTGACTCTTTCGCGTCTAATTTACATTCGACGCTAAAAAGGAAACAATTAGAGTCGAATGTGAATAATCGACGCAAAAAAATAATACTTTTAGCGTCGAATATTTGTTCGACGCTAAAGAGTTATGAAGCTTCCACCGACAGTCCTTGATTCTTTCGCGTCTAATTTAATGCGACGCTATATGTTTGATATTTAGCGTCGACAAAACGGTGTCGACGCTAAAAACGTATATAATTAGCGTCGATTTGAATATTCGACGCCAAAAATAATACTTTTAGCGTCGAATATTTGTTCGACGCTAAAGAGTTATGAAGCTTCGCACCGACAGAACTTGATTCTTTCGCGTCTAAATTTAATCCGACGCTAATTTTTTATATTTAGCGTCGAAAAAAAACGTTTTGCGACGCTAAAATGGAACATGTAGCGTCGAAACAACATTTTCGACGCTAAAAACGGCAACAATTAGCGTCGAAAATACTAAATGCGACGCTAAAGATAGATTAAAAAACAGAAGGTCGACACCCCTTCTCCCCCTTCTGTTTTTCTTCATTCTCTTCGTAAAAATCCTCTGAAATCTGAGAATTTCTCCTCTACAGCCTCACATCTCTCCTAAAAATTTTCAATAAAATTGTAATCAATTTCCAAAAAGGTAAATCTTCTTTCATATTTCTTTATTATTTTCAATTTTTATGATTATATATGTTGTTTATATGTTGTTTGTTAGTGATTTATGATTCATATATGTAGAGTAAGTATATTAATTAACAAAATAGAATTTTTCTGTAAACTATTTAATTAATTTATCAACCAAATATATATATATATATATGCTTAAATTAAGTATTACTGAATTAGTAATGTTGATTCCAATGTAAAATGATATCTAATAATTATATTATTATATTTAGGTATTCTGCTGAAATGGATAGAAATTGGATGAGCTCTCTGGATAGATTGAGTGTTGAATATCGTAATGGAGTGTCTGAGTTTATGGAAGTCGCAAAACAACACATTGATGCAGAAGGTCGTGTTCGTTGTCCATGTGCAAATTGTTTGAATAGGAAAAGGAAGCGGTTAGATGAAGTTCATAATCATTTATACATGCCAGGAATATCACCCACTTACCGTACGTGGATTTATCACGGTGAGCAGTATCATTCTCAGTCACGGTTTTTTGATGTCGGCGAAGGGAGCAGTAGTTACAATCAACCTGCAAACGATGATATCGCCGATATTTTGCATGACTTACAAGGTCCACAACTTGGTCATAGTGTTAGTGGCGACATGCCAGTGTTAAGTGGAAATGATCAAAATTTATTTAGTGAACTACTTGATGAGGCAAAAAAAATTCCATTCGAAGGTGCTGGAATGTCGATCTTGAATTTCGTTGTGAAATTATTACACATTAAAGTGATCAACAGAATGACCAACAAAAGTATCGATATGATGTTAGAGTTACTGGCCCAAATGTTACCGGTTGGAAGCGGAAGCGAATTGCCTAAGTCGTACTACGAGGCAAAGAAAATGTTGCGTGATCTGGGAATGGGGTATGAATCCATTCATGCTTGTAAGTTTGATTGTGTATTATTTCGTGCCGAGTATGAATCACTTGAACATTGTCCGATATGTGGTGAAAGTCGGTACAAAGTCCGTGGTATGGGGAAGAAAGTCCGTGGTATGACATCACTTGAGTTATTTGCTTCTGAGCCGAGGAAGAAGATAAGCACTGGTTGCAGGGATGTAAAGGACATTTAGCGTCGAAGTAATCGACGCTAAATGTCAATTACTTCGACGCTAATGGTTAGGCGGGTTATTGAAAAATTTGGGTTTTTTTCCGGGAAATTTAATTTTTATGTAGCGTCGAAATACTATATTCGACGCTATATGTCTTACATTTAGCGTCTACATACAATTTGCGACGCTATATATCTTAATTTAGCGTCGAATATAATATTTCGACGCTATATGTCTATACTTTAGCGTCGAATATAGTGTCGACGCTAATTAATTAAAATTAAATTTCCCGGAAAAAAACCTAATTTTTCAATAAGCCGCCTAACAAATAGCGTCGACTACTGCGACGCTAAAAGTCAATTATTTCGACGCTAAATGTCTTTTAAATCCCTAAAACCAGTGCCTCCTTCTTCCTCGGCTCAGAAGCAAAAACTCATTTCTCATTCTCCATCAGTGACGAACGAAGGAAATCAACAGGTAAGTCTCCTTTGTTGATTTAAAATTGTTTATGAGGATGAATTTGATGAATTTGATGAATTTGAGGATGAGTTTGATGATATTATTGATGAAATTGATGATGAATTATTTTTTGATGAAATTGATGATGATGATGATGATGATGATGATGATGATGATGAGGATTCTGGGCAAGAACAGCAGCAATTGCTGCTGTTCGTCTTCAAAATCATCATCATCTTTGGTTAATATTTATATAATGTTAAGTTTGAATTTGTGCCCTCTTTGGTTAATTATAACTGTTTGATACGGACCAATTCCAGTGAGCTCACGTTCGTGTTGCGTTCTCAAACGCGTTCGAACGGACCAATTCCAGTGAGCTCACGTTCGTATGGCGTTCTCGAACGCGTTCGAACGGACCAATTCCAGTGAGTTCACGTTCGTATGTCGTTCTTTAATATGTTCGAACACCCATTTTACGTTCGAACGCGTTAAAGAACGACATACGAACGTGAGCTCACTGGAATTGGTCCGTTCGAACGCGTTTGAGAACGCAACACGAACGTGAGCTCACTGGAATTGGTCCGTTCGAACGCGTTCGTGAACGCCATACGAACGTGTGCATGAGAAGTCGTGTGATTGTCTGCTTCGTGGTTGGTTATATGTATCCCATTGAGTGTGTGACTGTGTATCCCTAAAACGTGTATGATGGAACTCGTAGATTATATGGATAATGAATGCATATGTGAAATGAATGAATTTGAAAACGAAAGTGAGCATTCGATGTTATAAGCGCTTTTGTTAAGTTGTATTGACTTGTATGGATATGTATGTATATGTATAAGAATTTTGGAATTTGATGACGCTAATGCGACGGGTTTTTGCAGATGGCACCGGGCAATCGCAAACGGGCTACCGCGACTCCATCTACATCAGCAAGGGCAACTGGCCCTGGTGATTTCTCTGCTAGCACAGGTGAGTCCAGTACAGTGAAGGGTCGAGGACGCACCCGTGGCCTGGGGTTGGCTAAGTACGTTAAGGCTCACGGTCGTATCCGGATAGAGATATCAGATGATGGACACACTCAAGTCGGACAACATAATTCAGCGTTTAATACAGCCATAGGAGCTACAGCTCGATATGAAGCTCCCCAAAGCTACGTATCTTGGAGAAAGATACCGTGGGAGACGAAACTGAACCAGCTATTCCCTTCGCTACTTGTAAGTTTTCGATATTGTTTGTTATTTAACATTTTTATTTTATACTTATTTTTACTCGAATTTTCATGTAGGAATGGTTCGACTTCGATCTGACCCAAGTGAATGTCCAACAATATATTGACTACCACATGGGGAAAAGTTATAAAGATTATAGAACAAAAGTCTTGAAACCAATATTCGACGAACATGGACCTTCAAATGCTCCACAACACAAACCTGATTTTATAGAGGAACAAGACTGGACATTTTTATGTGAGCTTTGGTCGAGCAAAAAACACGAGGTAAATTTTGAAATAAACGGAAATTTATAATTGTCTTTGTTTTCGGTACTTACAGTGTTCGTGAATACAGGATAAATGTCACGCAATGCGGAAAATCGAAGTCACTTGCGTTTTAACCACCGTGGAGGTTCGAAGCCATTTATCCAACATCGTGCCGAACATTCTGAGGTAAATATATCCTAACGTAAAATTTAACAGTTAATTGTTTTTACTATCTGGAATAATATTGAATTTATTTTATTTATAACAGAGTAGCACATGTGAGGTGCAATCATTTCCAGATTTTTTCCGTGTGACGCATTACAATGACAAGAATAAATGGATATGAATGAAGAAGCCGAACGCTGCTATGTAAGTTTCAGTTTTTAAAATAAAATAATTAATATTATATATGTTAAATTTTTTCTCAAATTCTAATATTAACTTATTTTTTGAAACAGAACGAAATGATGGAACTCCAACATCAAACTCAGGAGACAGGGACCGACCCCATACCAGATGAGCAGCTGTCGCAATTGGTTTTCAAGAATCAGACAGCTTACAACGTTGGTCTTGGCACTCGTAAGAAGCCAACGTCATCTGCACGCAATAGTGGTAATTCGGGCAATGTCTCTCTTCGAGACGAGTTAGTCACCACCAAAGACGACCTAGCCAGCACCCGAGACGAGCTGCAACAGACTAAGGAGAAGCTACAACAGGTCACGGTGGACCACGAGAAGAAGATGGTGGACCACGAGAAGAAGATGGAGCAGTTGGAACAGCAACTGATGGCTTTCCGTCAGATGTTCGAGGCCTCAATGAGTCATGGTGCATCGGGCTCGAGCGTCCCCCCATCACAGTAGCAATTAATTTTATATTTAGTTTTGTATAAACATTTTGAACAAATATATTTAATATAATATTTTTTTTTCTAAAACAAATTTCAATATAATATTTCGTCATTAATTACATTTTTTTTCAACTAAATTAAATATTTTAGACCAAAAATAAGTAAATTACTAATTTTTAAGAAAATAAATTATTTACTTTTAGCGTCGAATATTTCGACGCTAATAGTATACAAAATGGCCGCTGTAAGCGTACATATATTCTTTTTAAATATATGTTAGCGTCGACTAGTTAAAGTGACCTTTAGCGTCGACATATTTCGACGCTAATAGTAACAAACATGGTCGCTATAAAGCTTACATATAATACTTTTTAAATATACTTTAGCGTCGACATTTTTCGACGCTAAAAGTTTGAATTTTTGCGTCGATATATTTCGTCGCTAATAGTAAAAAACATGGTCGCTATAAGCTTACATATAATACTTTTTTAATATACTTTAGCGTCGACACCTTGCGACGCTAAAAGTTTAAATTTTTGCGTCGATATATTTCGTCGCCAAATATACAATTAGCGTCGAAATTTTAACTTTAGCGTCGAAATAAATTGGACGCAGAATACTGTTTTTTAGCGTCGCAGTTAATTATTTCGACGCTAAAAGTGGTTTTCGTCGACATTTTATCGTCCATTGTTGGCGTCTAATTTTTTCGACGCTAAATATCATTTGCGTCGAAATAGTAAGTTATGGCGTCGAAACAATTCGACGCTAAATGGTCTAATTCTTGTAGTGTTTGTTGAATATTATTAATTTCCCTGTAAAAACGGTAAAATTTATTCAAATCAGTGCATCACACGAACTCTCGACTAGTTGATTGAATAACCAATAACGATCACACAACTAGTGGGATTACATTATTTAACTCTAATTTTATTTTAATATATTTGGTTTTGAATACCGCTTCATTATATCATAAAAACCCATATTTCACTAACCCTACTTAGACTAGGTCCACCAGGGCCTAGAGGTGAGGCTCACCATGTGGCGACGCTAATAAATTCGATAATATATATATATATATATATATATATATATATATATATATATATATATATATTTTAAATAAATTCGAATAGATTTGGCATCGTCAAATATTTACATTTAGCGTCCACAATAAAAATATCGACGCTAAAACCTTTCCGCAACCAGCTTTTAGCGTTTATTTTCTGCGTCGCCATTTTTCGATGTCAAAACTTATAGCATCGACTTTCCCTTTTTTAGGGCGACGCTAAAAAACTGTTTTCTTGTAGTGTTACTTCTAATCATAATTGAGAAGAAAAAAATGAAGATTCTAATCTTCGGGGTACGATCTTATAGGAGCTTGTCATTTGACTCAAAGTTAAATAAAGTCATGCCCATTAAACACAAAATTCCCAACCCAAATCTGGATTTGACTATGAAAAATCAAGTTTAAAACTTTTGAAGGTATGAAATCTCACTATTTTTCACGCCTTCAATTTAAAATTAGAATACTAAATGATGGATATGTTTAAGATAGTTAATACTCATAACTCAAATAATAAATACAATAAACGCACTATTTTTGCCGAAAGCTTTCATAATTTCTCCTATAAAATAATAAAAAATAATATACTTTACGCACAGAAAAATATAAAAATTAAGTACAAACATTTATTTTAAGGTTATTAGATTTTATAATTTTATTAATTACCTAGTATTCAATATGAAAAAAAATACAAATACAAGTAACTAAGGGTAAAATTCTAAAAGAATATTGGTTTTTTGAGGTTGGGTGTATTGAGGTATTACAAAAAATCAATAGAGATATGTGCTATGTTTTGAATATATCAGGGAAAAAAGTGAGACTCTCAACAATAATATATGAATTTAGCAAACAACTATTGGTAATGTAATTAACTATATCTTCAGAATCACAAGAAATGGTCAATTTATTAGATTAATAATGACGTATGCATAAATAAGTTCATCTAGGGATTGCAACGAGTCAAATATGAAACAAGAATATTAATACTCGTACTCAATCATACCGAGGATATCAATACCCAATGGGTCCCGATTCACACGATATTTTATTTCTATCATAACGAAGATGTCAATACCTATATCCGATTTATCTAACTAACATGTTTAAAAAAATTATCTCATTATTTATCCTTAATATATCAGGTCCCACAAACCTCATCACCAAGAGAAATTTTGACATCTCCAAGTTCAAATCTATATATACATACACAATTACATACATTATACCTCACTACTCTTAGTCATCTTCACGAAAAATATATTATGTTTCGGGTGTATATGTCATCTCTCTCACAATAGCCGGATCTCACAACTGTGTGGGACCCAACTACTATGAGAGAGATGACATATACACCCGAAACATGATATATTATCTCCATCTTCACAGCTAAACAATATCACAAAAACTTTAATTTTTCCAAGTTTGACATTTTGTTTTAGAAAAGTTGCCGAATTAGTAATTTTCTAATAAAATATTAGAAAATTACTAATTTTTCAACGTTTGGGTGCTGATGAGTTTTATTAAATCGAGAAAGTATCACTTACCTTAATTTTGGCATATCCAACATTGAAGTGAAAACAACTCTATATAAAATGTCAACTGTATTACTGAACTATTTTTTTTGTTGAACTTCTGTTAGTGTGTGCTGATATGATCACATATGGGTAAAATATGACTAAAACAATTTATTTTGAAAAAAAATTATCACCTAAAACCTAACCTTTTGCCAAAGTCTAAGGAACACCAACCTTTCCTTTCATAATAAATTAGTAATTAATTACTTTATCGTGATCTTAAAGTTTTCTATCTCCTGTTTATGATTTTTTTTTTCACATTACAAAAGATAAAAAATTAAGAAACAAGGAACACTAGAAACATAGTTTACTAAAGTCTTATAGACATATCTTATGAATTTAGTTTTTTTAATTATTTATTTATATAGATAGTACGGCCTGTAGGAAAAAAATTTAGGTAATCATTTTACCATAAACTGGCGACAAATTAATCTTATGCGTCGTATTACCGACTGATTATTGACTGAATATTCGGTCGTTAATTAGTCAGAAATTAATTTTATCATTTTCGTTAAGTATTCGGTCGGTAAATACCAAAAAATTACCGACCGAAATAGTCGGTCGGTAATTTCATATTTTCTTTTAGTGACTTTATCTTTATTTTGTAAGACCGTTGGTGCCTTCAAATGCGAAATTTAGCGTCTACAAATGGTATCGATATACTATTCAATAATATTTTGATATGCGTGTCAATATATTAAAAGTTATTAAGTAAATGATATAGAAATTATCTTAAATGAAACTACTATTTATTTAGTTTTTTTTTTTAGCTATCTAACACGCGTAATAAGATATTATTGTGTAACTTGAGTTGTTGAATGATTGATATATTACCACCGTTGACCTTAGAATTTTTCTTAAATTACACATATAATTTATTTATTAGTTAATAATAGTATCACACACTCATACTTCCATTATATAGAAATCATTGAGTTGTGTTTCATCCTCGTCACAAACTCAGAAACTCTCTCTAGTGCAACAACTTCATTGACCATTTTCATTTCATTTTCCTGTTTTCTACTTGAAGCTAATTAAAATGGGTATCATTCACTTTGAAAAAGAGATCCCAAGTGCCATAGCTCCATCAAGAATGCTCATGGCTTTTATTATTGACTCTCACAATCTTTTACCGAAGGTGATACCACAAGCATTTAACAGCATCGATGTTCTTGAAGGAGATGGTGGTGTCGGCACTATTAAACTATGGAACTTTGCGGATGGTAAGTAGTCTTGTTGCTATATGTATTTTTTTCCCCTATATGTCATTTATTAATTAAATAATTTTATTAAAATATCAAAGATCTATTTTGTTAATAATATAATTTTAATTTATATATATGAAGAATATCTATTATTTGTTGTGAGAATCAAAATTAATATTATTTTTTTTTGTTTTAAAACTCACAAGAACTCCTTTTTTTTCCTTTAATTTTCCTTTTTAGTCCAAAATTAGTGTTTAAGCGCATTTCTTTTTTTACTGTTATGCTTTTAAGCCCCTCTTTATTTTTAGAGCTTAGTGCTTAATATGGTTTAATTTCGGTAATTTACATTAATTAATATATGTGTATTTTTTACTTGAATTTAAAGTAGAAATCATTGAATATGATTAAGCTAAAATCTTAATTTAATATTTTAATGAATCATTTAAATTTTACTTCTAAAATTACTCTTACATACAATTAATTTATTTCCTACAATATAAAAGCTAATTATATATTTTTACACAATCAATTGTTTATGGTAAAATTTATCATCAAAACTTAAAAATGAATAGTGTTTCGTACTATGTATCAAAGAATTTATTTCTTATATTTAGTTGGATGTCCCTTACCCTTAGTTGTGATGACTTCTCGGAATCAGGTGGTTCCCTTTAACTATCTTCGGATAATATTTTTTGTCGGGTAAATAATGGAGGTCTATCAGGTCTTTTTGGCCTTGGTTGTAGACTTGTAGTTGCATTCTTATTCCTCAGCTTCAGACTATTGATACTTGTATTGTTGTTCACCTCCCTACTTCACTATTTGTGACTTTGTGTTATGCGAAGTTTTTTCACTTAGTGAAAACTCTCCTCTTATCAAATATATATAGTCATCTTCAGGTCCGGACGTCCGGATCTAAAAGATGCGTGTTTTGTTTAATAAAATAACGTTGTTTTACTAATTGATTCGTTGAGTAATGTTAATTTATTGTACAAAACACGGGTCAGGATATCCGGACCTAAGGATTATCATATATATATATATAATATTTCTTTACATGTAGATAATTTCATGTAAATAAAGTTAATATTAGATTAATAGTTTTTAAATATTTATAATCCACGTTAAAAATAAAAATAAAAATAAAAACAAACATCTCATTCACACACGCACGCACGCAAATGAATGTTGAATGTGATCGACTGCAGGTGGTGATTTCAAGCAGTGGAAGCAAAGAATTGATGAACTTGACGAGGGAAATTTTACGTGCAAGTACACGACCTATGAAGGAGATGGAGTTTGGGAAAACGTGGAGAAAACTGTGTGTCAACTTAAGATCAAAGGTTCTGCCAATGGAGGAAGCATTTACAAGTTTGTTGCAGAGGTCCATGTAAAGGGCGATCAAGCCACCATGGAAGAGTTCATCAAAAACTCTGAAGAACAAGAAAGGGGTTTGTATAAGCTTGTCGAGGCATATTGTTAAAGTCAGCAAATGAAAAGTAAATGAAAGGACAGGCGCCGAAAGTGGAGTTGAAGAGTTTGGCTGCCAGCATGCAATTTGCTTGCATGATCCAGAGTGCAACGCGTGAAGCAAAACGTGTTGCAACAGTGCACACGTTTTGCTTCACTATAAATTGAGTCCTAAACCATTGCATTTATCATCCCGGAAATCCCTAAATGTGTGAAAGTATAGTGAGAGTGATTGGTGAGAGTTTTTTGTAAAGCTTGTATTGGAAGTTTTGTAATTCTTTTGTGGGTATATAAAAGAAGAGTTTTCTCTCAAATTATCCTCTATTATTGTGTGTTTATTCACAACAAGTGGTATCAGAGCTACGGTTCCACGGAGGGATCCCGAAATTCAGAAACGAAGTTTCGGTTCGGAAAATCGATTCCGACAAAAGTTGTCAAAAATCGATTTTGAGTATATCATCGGACTTTTCACGGCGAGACGAGCACGATGATATTTTCCGGCGATGGAACGGAGGTCCCAGTCAGCCGCACGCGCCGCACGCGCCAACCAGAGACTGCCCCACGCTCGCCGACGCGCGCCACGCGCTTCACGCGCAGACCAAGGAAGAAGACGAGACACGTAGGCGCCACGTCAGCGCACAGTCAGCGCACAGTCAGCGCCACGTCAGCGCACAGTCAGCAGCCCAGTCATCCGCCACGTCAGCGCCCAGTCAGCGCCACGTCAGCGCACAGTCAGCAGCCTAGTCATCTACCACGTCAGCGTGCCTGGTAAATTTCAGATAGGTCCCTGAACTTTCTGGAAATTACAATTTAGCCCCTATACTTTCAGAAATTTTCAACTTAGTCCCTGAACTTTTTTGGAAATTGCAATATAGTCCCTGAACTTTTCCGTAATTGCAATTTGGCCCCTGAACTTTCGGAAATTGCACTTTGACCCCTGTAATTTCTGGAATTTGTAATTTGGTCCCTGTGTCGGATTTTGACAAACGAAGTGTCATTTCCACCATTTTCGACCATTCCAGACGCAACGGTGAGGTCCGTTTTTTGAAATTCTGTTTAGAATTTTTATGATGGAGGGGAGCAACGGAAAAATGATTTTGTTAACCAGTACAAACTATTTCACATGGAGAGGAATGATGAAAGACCTTCTGTATGTGAAGGACTATGATGGACCGGTATTTCTGGAGAAGAAACCAGAAGGAATATCCGATGAGAAGTGGGCTAATCTTCACCAGAAAACATGCAGTATTATTCGTCAGTGGATCGACGATAGTATCGTCAACCATGTCAGTGAAGATGTAAATGCACGTACCTTATGGGGAAAGCTGGATGAGCTTTTCCGAGCAAAGACTGGCAACAACAAGCTGTACTACATCAAGAAGATGATGGGTTTGAAATACCAGGAGGGTACAGCTGTGGCGGATCATATCAATGACTTCCTCGGAACCATGAATGAATTGTCTGGATTGGGCATAGACTTCGGAGATGAGGTAAATGGTTTAATACTCCTTAATACGTTACCAGAATCTTGGGAAACGTTCAGATCTACGGTGATCAATTCAGCCGCAGATGGGAAAGTCACTATGGAGATGGCAAAGACCAGGATCTTCGAGGAAGAAAAGAGGACGAGAATGCAGGAGTCAGCATCAGCCTCAACCTCAGAAGCTCTAGTGACAGAAAAGAACACCAGAAGGGGGAGGAGTAAAAGCCGAGGCCCATGGAGATCAGACAAGAACCGGGTGAAATCAAGAACGAGGGATATTGAGTGCTATCACTATAAGAAGAAAGGCCATATGAAGCGGGATTGCTACAAACTGAAGAACGAGCAGTCCAGGAGAGATGGTGACTCTAATCAAGAAAGAGTTGCTACAACCACCGAGAAAACCTCCAAAGACTTCTGCATAATGTATGAAGAAGATGTTGTGAATCTTGCTAGCCACGAGACCAGTTGGGTGATAGATAGTGGCGCCTCCATACACGCCACATCTCGTAGAGACTTCTTTTCATCTTACACACCAGGGGACTACGGTGCTGTAAGGATGGGGAATGACGGACAGTCCAAAGCCGTCGGTATTGGAGACATCTGCCTTGAAACAGAGAACGGGACAAGGCTAGTGTTGAAGGGAGTCAAGCACATCCCAGATGTCACACCCGTCCCCTTAGGTAGAGTAGGGGTGAGACGGAGACTAGAAACTGGCAGAGTTTCCCCTGTAATATGGACTAATCCTCCAAATACAAGGAAAAATCTAAACTGAAAAATAAAATCTCATCATAAAACTAGGATCTCCATGATCCAACTCAACATAATATCCATAAAGGAAAATACAATAACCTCAGTATCAATTAAAGGCTCAATACCTATAATCACATAACAAATTCTCCCAAGAAATACATATCTAGAAATACAGTCTCAAAACATAATAAAGACACTCTACTGTTGGCACAACCTTTCTCTACTGGCAGGAATGATGACGAAACAGCAGATGTAAGAACGATCTACTAATCTGCTAAACCTGAAATGTTAAGGAGTGGGGGGTAAGCTCACGCTTAGTGCAATGGATCACAGCTCAGTGCCGTGGATAATCAAGTAACAAGGTGGATCGAACAAGTCTTTCATAATATAAATAAATACATAAGCTGTAAATCGATATCTCAAACATTTACTTGAAATCGTATCTCATTTCTCATAAAACTCAATCATAAATCTCATTTCTCATAAAACTCATACTGCTCAAAAATACTCTGTAATGATAAATCTGTTTATTCATCTATATGCACAACCTCATGACAAATACGGCAAAGCTGGCAACATGGGGCTTCCCCACGGCAAAACTGGCATCCGGAGCAAACTGGCAACGTGAGACCTTATCTCACGGCAATATCTGGCAACATGAGACCTTATCTCATGGCAATAATCTGGCACATATAAGTACACGGGGTGCATCCTAACATAAAAATCATTTCCAAAATCATGCTCATATATCTCAAATCATGCAAGTTTCTCATATATCACAAACACATGATTTCAACATAATCAATATTCGATCCATACCTTATAGCAAAATATATAAACTTTCTGAAAACAAGCTCATTTAATGCATTACCTTAAAATTCATTTAAGAAAACATACATACTATATACTTTTGAAAAATCAATGTTACAGGTTTATCCACGCACCTGGTGAGCTGACTATTGAGAAAGAAACTATGCAGCAGGACCGTCCCTGCATACAGTATCACGATCACCTAACAGACAAAAGAATTTACTATAAGGAACATAATCCTAACTAGAATAGATGAAAGAATATGCGAGAAACGTGATTCGGTCGTTCTCGCAATCCTAACGAAATTTAAGATTCGGAGGTCCAATACTACTCGGAATGGTCTGAAATTCGCGGAGGAGACTCGGGAAGTCGGCGCGAAGATACTGTCTGGCGCGTGGGCTCCACTCGCCACCGCCACTGTACGCGCGTGGGCTTCACGCGCCTCCACTTGAGTGGCGCGTGAGCACCACGCTCCGGCCAAAAACCATATTTTCTGGTGGCCGTGAATTCCTCTCCTCATTTCGGTTCTAATGGCGCTGACGGTTTGTCGATCGGAGTTCCGGATCAACGGGAAATCGAGAAAAACCATAAAAAAGTTTCTTACCGAGATTTCTCCGAAAATTGGAAGTTTCCTGAAATGAAACCACCACCAAAATGATCATCTCGACGAGATCTACACTTTTCCTTAAGGGCTCGGTCGGATTTGAGCTACGGATCAAGACTGAAACTTCTGTTCTCTCTTTTTCTTCTTTTTCTCTTTCTTCTCTCTCTCACGTCTCACGTTCTCTCTCTCTCTCCTGCTGTCTTGTATATCTTTCTTTTCTTATCTTATTTCTTTCTCTTCATCTCTTTTATTCATTCTTTTTTTTTATCCTCTCTCACGTGTCTACCTCAGACACTTATCTTTCTTTTATTCTCTTCTTATCAACTTGCTTTCTTTTCTTTTCCTTTTTTTTTTATCTTTCCGTATATGACTGAGTGGCAAATAAATATATAAATATGGCACAATTCGTTTGACACCCTACACTTGTCCTTAACTAATTTTTAATTCCAACTTCCCCAATTTAATAATTTAATTCTCAAAATTCTATCCACCAAAAATAATAAAATAAAATATGGGTAAAAATAATCCGGGGTGTTACAACTCTCTCCCCCTTAAAAGAATTTCGTCCTCGAAATTCACATACCATAGGGTGGAAACAAAAGGGGATAATTATTCCTCATGTCTTCCTCACGTTCCATACTGGTTCTGCTTTCGAGTGTTTACTCCAAAGGGCTTTTACCAAAAGAATCATCATACTTCTCAACTGTCTCATCTCTCTAGCCAGAAATTCACACTGGTTCTTCAACATAAGTCAAATCTTCTCTCAACTCAATCCAAAAGTAGTTGTCGCATTCCTTCCAATCACTGCCCTTTTTTTTTTAAACCTGTGCCCCAACTTACAAACCAACTATCCCATCACATAAAGAAGAGGCTCCACCTAGGGTAGTGCATAGACAACAGCTGTAAAGAGCTTTTAGCAATTTACGCAAAATCCAATATCTTAAGTTTCCCATTATTGAAAAGAGGATTTGCAGGTCCCTCAAATATCTGATTTACATCTTATCAGTGCGACAATTATTAACCCTTCCAAATATGCATAGATACTGTGAAAGTATCTTGTCATGAAGAATTATTGGTATCTCTCTCTATAAAGAGATGCACGAGTTCTTAAGGAATTACTCAAAAATTCTTCAATGGCATCCTCATCTGCCAATCCTAACCCCTATTCAAGATCTGTCAGAGCTAAGGTGATATACCAAAAGCTTTGTAAATGGCCAGTCATTGATCGAGCAGTTATAGACTCTAAATATGTCCGAGACCTTTGGACAGATATCTACGATTGTCTCAATGAAGCTCCATCCGCTCTTTTGCCTAAAGAGATTGCAATGGATATCGTAGCAAGAGTTCCTACCAATTTCATGAGGTGGTGTTACATTCTTAGAACCATTTGGGATGGCAAAACAGATGGTTTATCCCAATACAAAAATAATTCAGCGATTGTTCATTGTGGATATCACAGATTCCACTCCACAGTTTTCATCAACAGTCATGATTTCTTCAATCATTGCCAGTGGAGTCTCGGCACCTTGTTCGAACTCGGTTTCCTAAATGGATTTATTCTTGGACCAAGTCCAATCCATCCCAACTATCATGGTATCTCAGAAGATAGCCTTGGTGAGCTTCCTCCATTCATCAGTAATATTTTGTATCGATGGTATAAACGCCACAAAAGTATTACTGTCTGGATCGAAACCATTACCCCAGAATGGTCGAATGACTATTCGCTCGTCTACCACCCAATTCATCTTATAAGAATCATACCATCACGTTTACTCACTAATTGGAAACTCACTTGTTGGCCATCTAGACCGAAACTTAGAGTTTACTATGGATACGATGATATTTTCCCAGAAGAGATTACTTTTCGTCAATCCTGTGATCTTAGAGCTCTCTCTGCAGACTCAGTCCGTCGAAGTCTAGAAAGCAATACTAACGATAAAGACTGGCAAATCTTCACTACTATCGAAGAATCACATAGAAGTATCGTTCAGGGCTACAACAAAATCAAGTTTCCTGACAGCCTCGAAATTCAAATCATCGACGGCCTCATTCCAATGTCTCTACGCGCGAAACGTCAATGGGAAGATCTATCAATTCGAAGATGATCCTGTCCTTGCAACACAACCCAGTTGCTATATTCCATAATGTAATCATAAATATTGATTAATCAAATACGATTATCAATAAGGTCTTCTTTCTCATTTCTTAAACGCCAAAGTTCTAATGCCTTCGTCCTACTAATTCACAACGATATCATATTTATGACATAAGGTACATGTTACGTACAACCATAGAAATCACGTCGGATTCAACTATAGGATTAACGATAGGGCAACTATCGAAACTACTGGAAGATGATAAACTGGAGTACCATCTCCGAAAAATCGTGGCTAGCGAATCTCTTACAACGGAATCAGGGTTTCCTTCAAAAGGTTTCCCCATCATAAGAATTAACCTCCTCATCAACTGGAGGTGCCCTAGAAGGTTTGCCAACATTGCTATCTTACAAGTACGAACTCGACCTGAACCTTAAACTCTAGAACACGGAGGCATCTAAAAACACATGAAAGATGTCAACCGCTAGAAGACATAGAATAACTAATCAAGAAAATGAAGTGTCTACAGAATCTATGAACCCTGGGCTCTGATACCATTAATTGTCACACCCGTCCCCTTAGGTAGAGTAGGGGTGAGACGGAGACTAGAAACTGGCAGAGTTTCCCCTGTAATATGGACTAATCCTCCAAATACAAGGAAAAATCTAAACTGAAAAATAAAATCTCATCATAAAACTAGGATCTCCATGATCCAACTCAACATAATATCCATAAAGGAAAATACAATAACCTCAGTATCAATTAAAGGCTCAATACCTATAATCACATAACAAATTCTCCCAAGAAATACATATCTAGAAATACAGTCTCAAAACATAATAAAGACACTCTACTGTTGGCACAACCTTTCTCTACTGGCAGGAATGATGACGAAACAGCAGATGTAAGAACGATCTACTAATCTGCTAAACCTGAAATGTTAAGGAGTGGGGGGGTAAGCTCACGCTTAGTGCAATGGATCACAGCTCAGTGCCGTGGATAATCAAGTAACAAGGTGGATCGAACAAGTCTTTCATAATATAAATAAATACATAAGCTGTAAATCGATATCTCAAACATTTACTTGAAATCGTATCTCATTTCTCATAAAACTCAAATCATAAATCTCATTTCTCATAAAACTCATATGCTCAAAAATACTCTGTAATGATAAATCTGTTTATTCATCTATATGCACAACCTCATGACAAATACGGCAAAGCTGGCAACATGGGGCTTCCCCACGGCAAAACTGGCATCCGGAGCAAACTGGCAACGTGAGACCTTATCTCACGGCAATATCTGGCAACATGAGACCTTATCTCATGGCAATAATCTGGCACATATAAGTACACGGGGTGCATCCTAACATAAAAATCATTTCCAAAATTCATGCTCATATATCTCAAATCATGCAAGTTTCTCATATATCACAAACACATGATTTCAACATAATCAATATTCGATCCATACCTTATAGCAAAATATATAAACTTTCTGAAAACAAGCTCATTTAATGCATTACCTTAAAATTCATTTAAGAAAACATACATACTATATACTTTTGAAAACATCAATGTTACAGGTTTATCCACGCACCTGGTGAGCTGACTATTGAGAAAGAAACTATGCAGCAGGACCGTCCCTGCATACAGTATCACGATCACCTAACAGACAAAAGAATTTACTATAAGGAACATAATCCTAACTAGAATAGATGAAAGAATATGCGAGAAACGTGGATTCGGTCGTTCTCGCAATCCTTAACGAAATTTAAGATTCGGAGGTCCAATACTACTCGGAATGGTCTGAAATTCGCGGAGGAGACTCGGGAAGTCGGCGCGAAGATACTGTCTGGCGCGTGGGCTCCACTCGCCCCACCGCCACTGTCCGCGCGTGGGCTTCACGCGCCGCCACTTGAGTGGCGCGTGAGCACCACGCTCCGGCCAAAAACCATATTTTCTGGTGGCCGTGAATTCCTCTCCTCATTTCGGTTCTAATGGCGCTGACGGTTTGTCGATCGGAGTTCCGGATCAACGGGAAATCGAGAAAAACCATATAAAAAGTTTCTTACCGAGATTTCTCCGAAAATTGGAAGTTTCCTGAAATGAAACCACCACCAAAATGATCATCTCGACGAGATCTACACTTTTCCTTAAGGGCTCGGTCGGATTTGAGCTACGGATCAAGACGATGAACTGAAACTTCTGTTCTCTCTTTTTCTTCTTTTCTCTTTCTTCTCTCTCTCACGTCTCACGTTCTCTCTCTCTCTCCTGCTGTCTTGTATATCTTTCTTTTCTTATCTTATTTCTTTCTCTTCATCTCTTTTATTCATTCTTTTTTTTTATCCTCTCTCACGTGTCTACCTCAGACACTTATCTTTCTTTTATTCTCTTCTTATCAACTTGCTTTCTTTTTTTCCTTTTTTTTTTATCTTTCCGTATATGACTGAGTGGCAAATAAATATATATAAATATGGCACAATTCGTTTGACACCCTACACTTGTCCTTAACTAATTTTTAATTCCAACTTCCCCAAATTTAATAATTTAATTCTCAAAATTCTATCCACCAAAAATAATAAAATAAAATATGGGTAAAAATAATCCGGGGTGTTACACCAGATATCCGGGGTTAAACCTGATCTCAACAAGCAAGCTGGATGATGAAGGTTTCTGCAGCACCTTTAGTGACGGATGCTGGAAGCTCACTAAAGGATCAATGGTCGTGGCACGAGGTAAAAAAGATTCAACTTTGTATTTGATGCATGCTAAGCTTTCAAATAGTAGCATAAATACAGTTAACAGCAATGAGGCAGCCGAGTTGTGGCATAAAAAGCTCGGTCACATGAGCCAAACATGGATGGAGATACTACGCAGGCGGAATGTTCTTCCGAAATTGAAGAACTCACACTTACGGAAGTGTGAACACTGCATGGCTAGAAAGCAGAACAGAGTATCCTCCAGAGCTCCCCGCCTCAACGGAAACCGGAGGTACTAGATCTCATACATTCAGATGTATGCGGTCCGATGCAGACACGAACACTCGGAGGGTCACTGTATTTTGTGACATTCATTGATGATCATTCAAGGAGTATGGGCATACACCTTGAAGAGAAAAGATCAAGTGCTGGGAGTGTTCAAGGAATTTCATGCTTTGGTGGAGGAGAGAAACCGGCAAGAAACTGAAGTGCATCAGAACAGATAACGGTGGAGAATACAGAGGTCCGTTTGATCAGTACTGCAAGACGCAGGGAATCCGACATCAAACGACACCTCCGAAGACACCTCAGATGAATGGCCTAGCTGAGAGGATGAACAGAACCTTGTGCGAGAGGATCAGAAGCTTGCTGTCACAAGCCAAGCTGCCGAAGACATTCTGGGGGGAGGCACTCATCACAGCAGTACATGTTTTGAACATGTCCCCAGCGGTCGCACTGAAAGGTAATGTTCCTAACCAAGCTTGGACAGGTAAAGAAGTGTCATACGAACACTTGCATGTCTTTGGGTGCAAAGCTTTTGTACACATCCCAAAGGACGAGAGATCCAAACTTGATGCAAAGACGCGACAATGTGTCTTTATTGGCTATGGTCAGGATGATTTCGGCTACAAACTCTATGATCCTGTGGAGAAGAAGATTGTCAGAATCCGAGATGTTGTCTTTGTTGAAGACCAGACCATAGAAGATATCCGAAAGGAGATGAAGACAATGCCCCAGCAATACAGAAATGTGAATCCAGAACCTCATACACCGGTGCCAGTACGAGTTGAAGATGAGGTTCCCAGACAGGAGGGTACAGGTGATGAAGCTCCCAGAGATGATGATCATGATCAACCACCAGTACCAGAAGTTCCACCAACAGTTCCACAAACAAGGTCTGACAGAGACAAGCGACCTTCAACTAGATACTCTGCATATGAGTATGTGCTGCTTACTGACGGGGGAGAACCCGAGAGCTATCAGGAGGCTGTGGAAACAGAGGACAGAGAAAAGTGGGAGGAAGCCATGCAAGATGAGATGAAATCTTTGCATGACAATCACACTTTTGAGTTGGTGAAATTGCCAAGAGGCAAAAGGGCTTTGAAGAACAAATGGGTGTACAGGGTGAAGCAACAGGAGCACACTTCACAACCCCGGTACAAAGCCAGACTAGTTGTCAAGGGATTCAATCAGAGAAAATGCATTGACTTCGATGAAATCTTCTCTCCAGTTGTGAAGATGTCATCCATCAGAGTGGTACTTAGCTTAGCAGCAAGCCTCGACCTAGAAGTTGAGCAGATGGATGTCAAGACCGCATTTCTTCACGGGGATCTGGAAGAAGAAATTTACATGGAGCAACCAGAAGGCTTCAGAGTCAGCGGGAAAGAGGACTATGTGTGCAGACTCAGGAAAAGCCTATACGGTTTGAAACAGGCACCGAGACAGTGGTACGTGAAGTTTGAGTCAGTTATGGGGGAGCAGGGATACAAGAAGACTACTTCAGACCATTGTGTATTCGTTCAGAAGTTTTCTGACGATGATTTTATCATCTTACTGTTATATGTAGATGATATGTTTATAGTTGGCATGAATCAATCGAGGATTGATAATTTGAAGCAGCAACTGAGTAAGTCTTTTGAGATGAAAGACTTGGGGCCAGCTAAACAGATTCTTGGCATCAGGATCGGTCGTGATCGGAAAGCCAGGAAGTTATACTTGTCACAGGAGGAGTACATCGAGAAGGTACTTCAGAGATTCCAGATGGACAAGGCTAAAGCGGTTAGCACTCCTCTTGCTACCCACTTTAGATTGAGTACACAACAGAGTCCCTCTACTGAGACAGGGAATGAGGAAATGAAACAGGTTCCATACACCTCAGCAGTGGGAAGTCTAATGTATGCCATGGTGTGCACAAGGCCAAACTTAGCACACGCAGTTGGATTGGTCAGCCGGTTTATGTCAAACCCAGGACGAGAACATTGGAATGCTGTCAAATGGATTATGCGGTATCTTCGAGGCACTTCCAAGATGAGGTTATGTTTTGGAAGCAGCGACAAGCCAGTGTTGATGGGCTACACCGATTCAGATATGGCAGAAGATGTGGATACCCGAAAGTCTACTTCGGGGTATCTGATTACTCTCTCAGGAGGAGCTGTGGCATGGCAGTCTAGGTTGCAGAGATGTGTTGCACTTTCTACAACAGAGGCGGAATTCATTGCAGCGACGGAAGCTTGCAAGGAATTGCTGTGGATGAAGACATTCGTCCAAGAATTGGGTTTCAAGCAGGAGAAGTACATTTTGTACTGCGATTGCCAGAGCGCTATCTATCTCGGTAAAAATTCCACATTTCATTCGAGGTCAAAACATATCGATGTGAGGTATCACTGGATACGGGACGTCCTGAGCTCAAGACTGTTAGAACTCAGGAAAATTCACACCGACGACAACGGTGCCGATATGTTCACGAAGGTTTTACCGAAGGAGAAGCTTGAAATCTGTCGTGCCATAGCCGGGATGACAAAACTCTCCACATAGTCAGAGTGAGGAGATTCAGAGAACTACGATTGGCTTGATCCCATCTCAGGGTACGTAGGCAGTCATACAGATGCAGCCAGGGGAGGATCCTTTTGGAGGATCCGATTTGGATGATTGATAGTCGGCTCAGATTTTGAGGAAATCTTCACCGAGGGGGAGATTTGTTAAAGTCAGCAAATGAAAAGTAAATGAAAGGACAGGCGCCGAAAGTGGAGTTGAAGAGTTTGGCTGCCAGCATGCAATTTGCTTGCATGATCCAGAGTGCAACGCGTGAAGCAAAACGTGTTGCAACAGTGCACACGTTTTGCTTCACTATAAATTGAGTCCTAAACCATTGCATTTATCATCCCGGAAATCCCTAAATGTGTGAAAGTGTAGTGAGAGTGATTGGTGAGAGTTTTTTGTAAAGCTTGTATTGGAAGTTTTGTAATTCTTTTGTGGGTATATAAAAGAAGAGTTTTCTCTCAAATTATCCTCTATTATTGTGTGTTTATTCACAACACATATCTCTTGGCTAATCCCCATCTCTATGCCTAATTTTGAAATTGCTTGCTTAATTGTCATTGTCGTCTTTGTGTTGAAATTATATATCTAGATTTTATGCTCTAAATAATATGTGACCAATCATTTTCTGCAACTTATATTAAATAATAATTGAGTTAAAAATTGTTGAAAATATGTAAATTTTGATTAGGTGGTTCATTTGCCAAATTTTCAAGATGCTCGTCACATTCTAAGCGAGTTTAATTTGATTTCATATTTGTCGACCGAAGATTGAAGGAACTTGTTCTGATGTTGAATAAAATATCAAAATCAAACATAAATTAACACCAGTAGCATAAAAAAACTTTATCTACCAATCATATCTAGCAATTTTTTTTTTTTTTAATATAAGGATGATATCAAGGCCGGTCCTGAGTTTTTGGGTGTCCGGTGCAAAGGTTCAAAATGTGCCCTTTTATATTACGAAAACAAGTTTAAAAAAAATAATATTTAACGAGGGCTGGAACTCAGTCGAAGCTGGGGGCTAGGCTCTCACGCCCAAAATATATTGCTTAAGAAAATATACAAGGGGGGACATAGTACCTAAACCCCGACAACAAAAAATACAATCATATACAATCATTCCTAGCAAAGCTCCTTGAAATTACAACCTTTAAGAAATTGTCTTCTAGCATTTTTTGAAGCAAAATCATCAATTATATCATCATACTCCAAGTCTTCAATCTCATCATTTTCAATGCATAAGATTGCTAATCCATTTAGCCTATCTTGAGTCATGGCGGTCCACAAGTAATATTTTAATAATTTCAATTTTGAAAAACTTCTTTCTGCAGATGCCACGGTCACAAGTACAGTCAATAGTACACGATAAGCAATCATAACATTAGGACACATGTTGGTTTCTTTTACAAAGTTTGATATTTCCATAGATGTCCAAGGGTTATTAGAGAGAAATGCTTCTTCAAGTAACATCATTTGCAACACCTGTAATTCAGAACATAAGTTCGCTCCATTTATATCCATGGTATTTCCATGTTTCAAATGTGCTTCAAGATTCATACAATTTTTTTTAACTGTTGATCATCCAATGAAATTAACTTCGGTGCATCAAACAAGAAGCCAAAAATAGATTCAAAAGCCTTTAACTGTTCAAATATGTTTTTCAGTTGAGAAAGAGCAATATCCACTATAACAAGAAAATAATATGTTCTAAATTATTCTTCAACAGACTGTTGTTCCCTCTCATTACCATCAACTTCATCATGATGTCTTTTTCTAGGTCTATGACGTTTAGTTTGAAAAATAGGTTCAATTTCTGAATCAAGTGCAATTTCTTTAGCATCACGCATAGCAGAAGCAAAACCAGTTTCTCTGTAGTTTTCAAAAAATATAACAGTGCTTCCAATGCCTTTACAGCAATATCAAGACGCATGTCTTCAGATTATAATTTTTTGCTCACCATGTTAATCTTCAACAAAATGTCATACCAAATAACCAAACTTAATACAAAATCAAAACTGGAAAGTTCTCCTAATGTTAAACATCATGCATCCCTACTCCATTGGGGATTCTCAGTAATTTCCACCAACGTAAACAAAGCATTTCTAACCTGGGCTACTTGAGATTTAATTGCTTTAACACTTTCAATGTGACTTTCCCATCGAGTAGTTGACAATGACTTCAAAGTTAACTCATCAATATGTTCAAGCAAAATATTTCAACGCTTTGTAGAGTTCGAAAACACAGTATATATGCATTGGCATGCTCCAAAAAAAGATTTTGCTTTAACACATGAACTTGCCATATCACAAACTACTAAATTAAGACAATGATGACCATATGGCATGTAAAAGGCTCTGGGATTTATCTCTAGCAATCTTTTTAGAACACCTTGATGTTTCCCTTTCATGTTAGATCCATTATCATAACTTTGTCCCCTCACATTATCAAGATCAAGATCAAGAGACTTTAGGACATCTTGCAACTCATTAAAAAGTCCTTGTCCTGATGTATTTTCCACACTTAAAAATTTCATGAAATACTCTTTATATGTATTAACCTGCTTGACAAGTCAACACATCTCAAAATTAAAGTCATTTGTTCCACATGACTTGCATCAGGAGTACAATCAAGAATGACAGAATAAAATTTGGCTTCTTTTACTTTTTTAATTATTGCGATTTTGACTTTTGAAGCTAAAGTAGCTATCAACTCATTTTGAATTTTATGGCTCAAATAGTGGTGATGAATCTCTTTATTCTCAATGAGTCGAAAATGCTCTTGCATTATTGGATCAAACTCCGCAATCATTTCAAGTAAACCTAAGAAGTATCCATTAGAGTCTTCATAAGGTCTTTCATTTGTTCCACGAATGCTATATTACGTATGGCTAAACATTTCACAACAACAATAATTCTAAGCATCACTTGTTTCCAATGATTTGTCTATTTCTTTATTCGCATTTGAAATTCTTTGTCAATTGTCTGATTTTTTGTCAATCTACGTTTCAACTCAACCCAAGTTCTCGAATTAGTGAGATGATCTTTACTCTTTTCATGTTGATCAAGTTTCACACCGAGATGTCTCCAATCACTAATTCCATCTTTGCTAACTCACTTTTTGAGGCAATTGTTTTAAACAATTTACAACAAAAGCAAAAGATTTTATCCAACTCTTTTGAGTACACGAGCCATTTCCTATCATAAATTTCACCCGTTGGTAATTTTCGATCATAGTAGTGTGAGGAAAATTTTCTAGAGAGTTTGTCTTTAGGGTAAGTGAGATTAGTTTCTCGAATTGGTCCATTTTCTACAAGTAAGGCTCTCATTTCTGCATTAAGACCATCCAAATTTCTTGGATCATAAATGTTTAAATGGAATGTAGGTTCGGGAGATTCAATATTTTCCTCTACACCAAGATGATCATCGGAGACATTTAAATCTATATCACCACTATTTTCTTCTAAATCACCACCATCATAACCACCAATTTCATGATCATGAGACTCCCCAACAATATTTTGTGACTCTTCACCAACATCATTTTCTCTCAAATTTTCAACCGACTCATTCTTTGTAGAGAAAATTTTATTAAGAGATCCTCTTAAATTTTCAGCAATTTCATTATCCTTTGCTTTTTTTCCTTTTCATATTACCATAGAGTTGTTTCCTAAAAGACATGACTTCGATAATTTATTTGCAAAAATTACCTACACATGATATAACAAAAATTTCTGATCAAAATTATCATTCCAACATATATTATATACTATCGGCCAAGGCATAAACCCATTTTCAAGGTACAATATCTTACAAACTTAACAAGAACAAGCAAATCAAAATACTTGTCTCATTGACTTCACCAGCAATAAAAAAAATCAATTTTAGCCAAAATAACAAGAAATAAAATCATCATACTTGGTATTAAAATTATCAACACTAATTAACTGGAAATCTGGAATAAAAGCAAAACGCACAAAAAATATAAATCTGGATTCTGGAATAAAAACAAGCAGCGAAACGATAATTTATGTAAAGAATAAATTAAACTTCACATTACCGAATGAGGTGAAGATTGAAGAATCAGCAAACCCTAAAGCTGGGCCTGGAACCAGAAAGTAAACTTTGTTTGGGCAGTGGGTAGTGCACTGCAGAGGAATGGATGACTAGATGAGAGAAATTTGTGGAACAGAGATTATATATAACTAAAAAGAGTGAAATTTACTATTAAGATTTAAAAAAAAAAACGAGTGGAATTTGTAATATGAAAGCTAGCTACCTGAATCAAATTGAAGAAGAGCTTCAGGATATCGAGGAACTGAGGAAGGAACGGATCACTGTAACTCCAATCCCCAATTCTTCGTCAAATTGTCAAAGTAAATGCTTTTGCCGTCATTGTCTGCTTGAACAAAAAGGTGTTAGGTACCTGTTGCTTGGTGCCCTTTTATTATATTTTTGGCCTTTTGGGCCCTGGACAGCAGCCCTTGTGGCACTGTCCATGGGCCGGGCCCGGATGATATCACATCATCCATTTCACAACACAATAATATTTTATCACATTTGTTATATATATATATAAATAAAAAAAAAACTAAAAAAAAACTAAATAAATAATAATTTTATTAATCTTAATTGTATAGTTTCTGACGTGATATATAATGGAGTGGGCCGAGTCCCGATTTTCTTTTTAATCATTTCCCCTCTCTGAAGTCGCTGATTAATGACTACATTTTGCCTAATGCTTCTACCGATGATCGGCTAGTTTGTGTAAATTCTTGCAATGGTCGGGTAACTCTTAAGGATATAGTTATGAGTCTCTCAGGATTATGGGTACAAATCTTGATTATAATCAGGTTTGGACTTCTTTTTCCCCCTAAATTCTTTATTTTACTGTGGCATCCCTTACTTCGCAGGCTCCCTACCGATGTTCTTGTTCAGAGAAGCATTACTATAGTTTTTGTTTACCAGCTTTACTGTTATCACACTGGAAATTAAGACTCTGGATCATATCTTTACTGATTGTTGTTTTGCCAACACGCTCTGGCAATGGCATTTTAATAATTTTCGCCAAGTTTACTCTTTTATGCATACAATTCGTGAGCTATGGAACGCTCTCGTTGACAAAAAAATGTCCTCAACTATTTTGAGTATAAAATTATACTATTTTGAGTTTAATTGTTTATCTCAACCGATGTGAGATATTTTCCTCAACACCATAACTTAAGGATGGTGTGCTCTTTTCATATCATCTATCATATCTTTACTGGGACTGGATCATTCTCTTGGACATGCTTCCAAATGCTCTATGATAAATTGGAGGCCACCCCCTCAAAGATGGATTAAAGCTAATTTCAACGGTACGTCTAAGTGGAATCCTGGTCCCTCGGCTTATGGTGAAGTTTTTCGAAATTGCTCAGGGGATTATCTTGGAGGTTTTGGGTATGCATTGGGAAATAAAACAACTTATTTTTTCAGAAATTATGGGAGAGTTATTGGTTATCAAATATATTATATCTAACGGTAGGAGTTTCTTATATGGCTTGAGTGTTACTCTATGTTAATGGTTCACTTATTTCGAAATATATCTCTTGATCCACCGTGGTCCCTTTCAACCCGATAGAATAATTGTAAAATGATGTTATCCTCCATAAATTTTCGTGCCAGTCATACTTTCAGAGAAGTCAATGTGATTGTGGATTTGCTGGCAAATAGAGGTTGGAACAATTCTTCTAAGATCTGGTGGCGGGATCCTCCTACTGAGATTGTTCAGGCCTTTTCTAAATATGCTAATGGATTTACCTACTATCGTTTCACATAATGATTGCCGAATCCCCTATTGGCGGTTTCACAGGCCTTCACTTACAATTGTTAGCCATGTGAGGAATTATTGTGGTTGTTTTGATTCTTTTTCACTCTGAATATAGTTGTTATTTTTTTTTTATTTTTTTTGTTGGAGGGTGGTACTCTTTACTTAATCGGGTTTTCCACTGGGTTTATCGATTAAGGTTTTAACGATACCGATACCATCTATTTCGCTCACTTTCTTCGTTTGTAATAACTATGATCTCGTTATTCATTGATAAAATTGCTCCCAATATCATTTTGCTTCGGATCAGGACTTCAGTGTCAATCTAGTTGGAATGTAAGTCTTGTCTTGGAGTAAATCTTTGGTGCAACAGTAGTATGGATGACGTGGTACCACCAACCAATTAAAAAATAACATGTTTAATTTTCTTCCTATTTTTTAGTTGTTTTTTGACTTTTTAGCACGCGTGGCAAATGATGATTGGCTTGTTGCATGGATGACGTGGTACCATTGTTGCACCAAAGATTTTCTCCTTGTCTTGGGCGCTTCTTGTCTTGAGGCTTATTAAAAAAAAAAAAAAAAACTCTCTCTCGTCTTGCTCAGAAAAAAAAAAAGACAACCCTAAAATTTTTATATAGCACCGTCGTCGATCACACATCTCTTTGTGTGGTCGGTGGTAGAAATAATCATTTCTCTCATTTTTCTTTCTTCTTCTCTCCATTTTCCTACACTCTTCTCTTTCCTATTTTCTTTGATTTTTTTTTATTTCTCTCTCTTTTCTTTTTTTTTCTTTTTCCTTTTCATTTATTTTCTCCCTTTCTATTTTTCTTTTTCTATCCAACCCCTTTTTTCGAATGAGACTCGTTGTAAAAGGTGAAGTCTCCGAGATGGTTTTTTAGTATGTTGTTACTCATATATTAATTGATATGTAGATCCAACCCATATGTGGTGGTACATTTACAATAAAATATTATTTATAATTCCAATTTTATAGTAATATTTGTTTCTTTTCTTCAGCTGACGGAAGATCTGTTCGAGGAAAATGATAGATCTTGTTTTGAAAGTGAAGACTGAGTTTTGAAACTTCCCTATAGATCTATTAGTTTTCCTTGTAATAGATTTTATATATGAACTGTTGTAAAAGTTTATGTTCTATATACTGTATTTATTTTGTAATTGTACTCACCCATAACAGAAGAGGTGGAACATTCATATTGTTCCTTAAAATCCTCTAGCATCGTCAGAGTATAGACATAGTCCTAACTAGATTCGAGTCTTATGATTTTCTAAGTTTGTATTCGAGTCGGAAGGATCGTGTAATTTATATCCTTGTGATATTTCAAGTAGTGAGTATTTTCATTAACTTTCAAAAAAAAAAAATCTTTGGTGTGAACCTAATTGGGATGGAAGATTTTTCTATATATAATGCTTCACTCATCTCATCATTTACATTATATATATATACTAGTGTGTGTCCATGCCTACGGCACGATGTTACAGAATTTACAAAGAAATTGAAATTCTGTTTTTTAATTTGTTTATAATGAAATGATTTTATTTTTTAATTAAATGATTTTATTCTTTAATTTATTTGGTAGTTTTCATTTTCCTTTAATAAATGATTTTATTCTTTAATTTTATTTGGTAGTTTTCATTTTCCATTTTTATAGAGATTATATAATGAAATGATTCTTTATTAGCCATTAGATTATAATGAAATGATCTGAGCCGCCAATTAAGCCACATAATATAGCATTTGGATACATTATAATAAGGGTGGCAATTTGGGTCAGGATTCGTTTATTCGTTCAATTCGATTCGCTTTAAAGCGAATACGGGTTTGAAAAAATGGATTCGTTTAATAAATGAGTCAATTCGATTCGATTCGTTTATTAAACGAATCGAATACGAATTTAAGCTCATTGATTCGTTTATTCGTTTAGGATTCGTTTTATTATTTTTATTTACCAGTTCTTGTTAATTTTCAATTAAGATTCGAGAAATTATAGCTAATTATCATAGAAAAATTAATATTTTCGATATTTGGTGAGGTATTTTTAGTAAATATATTAATTACATATTTCATATGTATATATTTATGAAGAATTAATGTAAATCAAGTGTGGTAAATTATTTTATTTAAATAATATCATTGACTAAACGAATAAACGAATATTCGTATTCGATTCGTTTAATAAACGAATCGAATACGAATCCTGATATTAGGATTCGTTTAATAAACGAATCGAATACGAATTCGTCGCATTTTGATTCGATTCGTTTAGAATTCGATACAAATTCGATTCGTTGATTCGTTTTGCCACTCCTACATTATAATCACTTGCATCTCAAAATTTACATATCGCTCATGCAAATCAATATACAGCAGCATACATAGTAATACTCTATGATTTTGATTATCAATAAATTGATCACACCAAACTTGAATATTTTCCCTTCATTCTCGAAAAAATGACACACTTGCCCCTCCTTTATTACTGCTGATAGTGATAGTTCAATGTCAAGAGCTCATCAAGAAGATGATGAAAAGGAAGAGGATGACGATGAAGCAGATGAAGGCTTATTGAACGGCTCCTGCTCGCCGCAGCTGAGCACTTCATGGGGACCTGCTTCCTCACGGCCAACGCCCATCAAATCAAGATAGTACTGGTAATGTGATATCATAGTGTTCATGGACTCATCATCATCACCCTTGCCACAAACTTGTTCGCCATACAAAACATTCATGGTGGTGCCAAATCCAGGCACCCTTTTGGCCAATGTGTCGTTCTTTGTAGGCTTCCAGTTGCCAACGAACACGTCGTGTGCCGACGGCAGATGCTTCTTCACCGGAGTCATCCACCTCCATATTGCTGCATGGAAAGCTAGGGTTGCATTGTTTTCTATGTACTCTGGATGGTTCAATAGATCCACTTTTAGGGCCTCTCCTGTTTCTCCATAGTTGTAATTCCTTTCATAAAAATGGGAAAAATGCTTTTCAGGAGTGTGATAATTGCCAATAAGAGTTGAGAGTTTCTTTATATAAAAGATTACTTCATTTCCAAGCAAAGATTGATTTTATATAATTTCTACCAAACGGTAGGTGCTATATATCTTTTTTCTTAAGTAACAAGTTACTTGAAGAATGGATGATGGAAGAAGCTCCAATGAAATATACATGCAACAAAAAGATCTCATTATAAATATTGCAAATCTTTTGCAAGCGCAATAATACCTCTTGTACCATTCAAAAAAGATAACCAATAAAATCAGATAGTATGCACAAATTTTTATACATCAATAATGATATGCTTACATAATTATATTTCAAGTAATGTATAATCACCCATTATTTTTTTACGTTCTATATAATATATTAGTTTTATTACCTCATGGTTAATGTATTAATTATTAACATCAATCATTGAATAACATGTAAGATATCACATCATTTGAGATATAAATTTTATATTGTAACGTAGATTATTATTAGGAAATTATTATAAATTGGGAAATGCAAGGTTAATATTTTAAGATCATGAGAGAATTAATGGTGGTATTCATATACCAGTAGATAGGCAAGGCACCACGGCCATGATAAGAAACTCCAGGAGTGCAAGGATATGTATATTTGAAGTCATCATCACAGTATATCTGGCTAGGGCTCATCTCCTTGTTGTAGCATAGACCCCAAGCCAATGGTCCACCAGTAGCCACTCCATAACCACCTGAAATTTAATTTCCTTATTAGATCAATCACCCTTTCTTTTAATCATACAAAAATTATATGCCCATTTTAAAATGTAAATTTGAGATTAATTACATAAGGTTATCTAGCTATATAATTATGTATTTTAAAACGTGCGAATAACTAAAATTATGAACTTACATGAGGTTTTGCTCCCAACATGGCCAAGAAAAGCAGCAACTTCTTTTTGACCCATAAGCTTTCCACCGGCGGTACCAAATCCACGAGGCTGATGCAAAGCAGCAGCAGTAATAAAAGAATGATAATCCCAGAAACCCACAGCATGAGCCACAGGCGTGTTACGTTTTGCAAAAAGGTTCTCAAATTGATAAGTCTGAAAATAATCCGAAATCGTATTGTTGCAGCAATGCTCAGACCAGCCTTTACACTCCCACCCTTTGTCACATAATTTCTTTCCCTTCACAATCTTCACTGCCGGCTTCACTGCAGAGTCATCATAACCACGCACAATAACTGCTAATGATAGAACTGCCGTTGCAAAAATCACATTCTGCCATTTGAGCTTCATGGCTAAAAGAACAAGAGGAAATAAGTTGTGTATATAAATTTTAAATTCGCGATATGGTTCTTATAATGTTCAGAAGCAAAGAAACGAATGTGATTATATATATGTATTGAGGATGATTTGGTGAAGGAAAGTGAATGTGCAACTTTGATTAGGAGGCGGATGATTTTCAAAGTTGTTGGAGAGGAGGATTTTTGCTTGCTTTTGGTTCTTCGTAAGGTGTAAGCAAAGAAATACTTGAATATCTAATTGGGTTAGAAGTTTATTTTTTACTCTTTTTTGTTGCCAAAAATTAGTTATGAATAATCCATGATAGAAATTATTTTATGAAACCAATCACAGATAAAGTGTACTTATGCATGTTGTGGGTTGGGGAGGAGAAAATCTTTTATGCAACAGTGGTACCACGTCATTCATGCAACAAGTCAATCATCTACTGCCACGCGTGCTAAAAAAGTAAAAAACAACTAAAAAATAGGTGAAGAAACTCTACATGTCATTTTTTAATTCGCTTGTAATACCACGTCACTCATATCACTGTTGCACCAAAGAATCTCTCGTTGGGGAGGGGATTTGTAAAATCCGTCATAAAAAGTTTAGGGTTTGAACTCGATTGAATTAAAAAAAAAATATTCGTGTTCCGGTTATCGTATGGTTCCAAAAATCTCTATAGATGACTTGTCATAAACAACATGTGTGCGCGCGTCATTTTTTTGACAAGTCCTCTAACGAATTTTATTAAAGTAAAAATGTCATCTTAAGTTATTTGAGTAAACAAATTGTCGTTAACTTTAATATAATTTTTGTTAACGGTTATTTTTTGTTCCAGGGGTAATTCGGAAAAATCACTTCTCGAACACTGAACACATATCCATCAATTGTGAATTTGTTTGGTTTGTTGGGAACTAAAAGCAAATTACTTGACAAGTTAATGGAAAATCATAAAACACATAAGATTTAATGTGGTTTGCGGAATGGATTCAACCTACGTCCACAGAGAAAGATAAATTAAACTTTTATTACCACCTCAGGTAGGACCGACATGCCTTATCTCTCCCTTACAATAAGCTTTTTAGAGTTTTTTACAAGTTACAGAAAATATGAAATACACATCAAATAATCCCCCCAGAAAATATTCTTTCCCTTTAAATAATACCACTGGATTTACTGTAACTCCCACCTGTGACGTCAGCCACATTTCCCTGTCATTATTGTCAATTATTCGTACATTACTATTCATTACTCATACGTTACGCCATTCAACTGTCTGGCAGCTATAAGTTTCATGTAGGGCTTACGTCATCCATACATATGCATAAGATTTAGTTGTCCCGACCTAGGTAACCAGGTCGGCATATCCAACTGTCTGGCAGCTCTAGGTTTCATGTAGGGCTTACGTCATCCATACATATGCATAAGATTTAGTTGTCCCGACCTAGGTAACCAGGTCGGCATACCGAAGTGATTAGTGATGGATCATATTCATCTCTTCTTAACCAGGTCGGGTCGGTTATGGTTTCAGAAGCTGATACGAGTCTATGAATTCTGAATCTGATGCCGAGGCTGTTCTAAGAATCTGAAATTAAGTCTGCTCTCAAAGTATGATGCCGAGGCTGATGCTAGGTCTGATCAGTCTGATGCCGGTATCATTTCCAAGACCGGATCCGACCTAGCTTCCTTTTATAAAGTCGGTAGTCAGGGACCACCTCGAGAATGCCTCACAGATGGTCAAGTGCTATCGAACTTGATACTTTTTAGAAGGTCGGGTCGGGATCCCAACCGTCCTTCTTAATTGGTTCTGCCATAATCGGGTGTCTCTCTGTACCTCAGGCTCGAGCCCCTCTGTCCGACTTCTCATCCTCATGAGAATCTTAGACTTTCATCTGCTAAGTACAATCTTCATTTTACATTTTTACTCTTACTCGGGATTCTAACTTTTTGGGGGGCGGAAACCACCATCAACAATTTTTTTAACAAGTACACACTCGTATTCAAATTTCCTTAACTATGCAATTTTATAATTTGTTCACTTTTTTTTTTTTTTTATTACAACATGGCTAAGAAGCAAATTTTTAGTTCTATTTTCAACTTTTATTTTCTTTCAATTTAATAGTTAAATAAAGTAGACTTTTCAAGTGACATCCCAGTAAAACAAATTTATAAGTAATTTCAATTTTCACAAGCTAAAAAATTGATTATCCAATGAAAATCACATATGAAAGTTCGGGGTTATCCTAAGTTCTGACCCTATGCGGAAATAATCACAATTAATTGAGACAAGTCCTAATTAATGTGTCAATGGAAAATCAACTACCAACCACAATATACAACAACAATAAAATCCACAATATTAATCAATAATAGAAATTGCGGAAAAAAGTAAATCAATCACACAAAATTCAACACACTGATTTTGGTGACGAAGTGGAAAACTCTTCCGAGTAAAAAACCACTCCGGGTATAGGCTACCACCCGAATCCACTATATCGAGAAAAACTTACAGCGATGGTCAAGACCTATGGTGGCAACTCCACCGACTCAAGTACCTCTAAACTGCAAGAACTCAAAGCAACTCCTCAAGCCCGCAACCCACGGTTTTCTTCAGAACCTCTGAAGTCTCTGAGTAGATTATATCACCAATGACGTCGGAACTCCGACTACCAAACTCCTCCTAAAGAACTCTAAAGGATTGGGGAATTTGGGTTAAGTTGTGTTGAAGGTTTATCAAAGATTTGATTTCACCAAACAAATAGAAGACATGAGATTCAAAGAGTCTTCAAGGTGAAATCAAAGAGAGTTGAAAGCTTTGAGAGTATTTGGCTCAAGAGAAATATGCTTCAACTAATGAGAATGGCGGCTAAGGGTTATATTTATAGGTAGGGTGAAAACCTAGGGTTTTGCAGGCCAAAAACGCGTTCAGATCGCAGTCGCGTTCGAACGCTTACTAGAACGCTACACGAACGCGCCCTTTCTGTGAAGACTCGTTCGAACGTCAATCGAACGCACAACGAACGTGAGCTCTCTGGAATGCTCCCGTTCGAACCCCACAAGAACGTGCCTTGAACGTTTGCTCTCTGGAATGCTCCCCTTCGAACCCAATAGAGAACGTGCCACTAACGCCACACGTTCGAACCCACAAACGAACGCAGCACTAACGCCAATCGTTCGAACACTGCAACGAACGCACCACGAACGTATGTCTGATGCACAGCAGCCAGAAACCAGTCCAATTGCACAAAGATCTTCATGAAAGATTACAACTCAATTGAACTTGTTTTGTCACGGACACATGCCAATAAAAAAGGTGCTAATAATCTCCTCATTTGGCATTCTGTGACAAAACACTACCTAATACAAAGACTACGGTAAGAGACCCAAAAAGCAAATAGTCAACTGTCAACCATCAAAACAGTGACTTATTACAAATGGACTCGATCTAACACCTAACAAAGTAGTCTTGAAAGTAATGCCACCGCAGCAACATACCTGCTACCTGAAACATCCACAAACAACAATATACCGTGAAAAGCATTGGGATAATCAAGTAAAACATAAAGCAGGTAAAAATCTCATACATGTACAAGTAGAAATCCTTCTCCCCCTAATCTTAACTAGACCCGGCCACGGTTCCGGTTCGGAACCGGAACCGAACCGGAACCGAACCGGTTGGAACCGGAAGGTTCCGGTTCCAACCGGTTCCGGTTCCGGTTCCGGTTCCGGAACCGAACCGGAATGGGACCGGTGGAACCGTACGGATCCACCGGTTCGGACGGTTCCAACCGGAACCGTCGGGTTCCTGTTGGAACCGTAGGGTTCCAACAGGAACCCTAAGGCCCCCAACGGCTAGTAGCCGTTGGGGGCCTTATTCCCCCAACGGCTACTGCCGTTGGGGGATGCAGGGAGCCGTTTGGCTCCCTGCCAAAAAAAAATAAAAATAAAATTATAAAATTTTTTTTATTATATAAAATAAAAATTACTAATGTACCCCTAATAACGGTAATAAAACGGTTATATTTAGGGGCATTTTTGGTATCAAAAAAATTCTAAAATTCTATAAATAGGATTCATTTTTCATAATTTCATCACACCAATTTCTCAACTCTCTCATTTTCTATAAATCTCTTATTCTCAATCTTACTTCAATACAATTCTCTTATTTTAGTTGTTAATTAATTTGTTATCACATTCGGCATTCGCATCACAATTATTCAAATGGCAAGCTCATCCGAGAACATAATGTCAAATATGCCGACCCAAGAGAGCGGCCCCAGTATCAGTGCACAATCACGGAGAAGAGAAGTTAAGGCTCGGTCCTCCGATATTTTCAAAATTCATTTTAATTTGGAACGCCTAGACGATGGTTCACAACGAGCAATTTGCAACTATTGTGGGGTTATCTATAAATTTTCTGGTGGATACGGAAATATGATCAAGCACATGGAGAAACATCATCCGGTTGAATTTGGCATTGATACGACGCAGACTCAAATGGCCAGGTACGCATCATCTAGTAGAGGTACGAGTAGTGTAGATTTATTTAAATATTCTGATGCAAAAAATAGAGAAGAATTTGCGAAATTAACATGTATGGCACATCTTTCTTTAAGCTTTGGTGAAAAACTTCATTTTACTAATTACGTGCATAATGCTTTAAACCCTGCTGCATGTAGAATGACTCGAAACACAACAAAACGTCATATTTTCAAATTATATAAAGATGGTAAAATTATTTTAAATGAAATATTTAAAGAGATGAAAGGTCGTATTTCTATATGTTCTGATATTTGGAGTGACCATTGGCAAACACACTCATACATGGGTGTGACTTGTCATTGGATTGATGCATCATTTACCATGCAAAAACGACTCATTGCATTTAGAGTTTTTGATGACCAACATACTGCACATAATATTTATAGAATGATGAAGGTAATTTTTGATGAATATGGTTTAGGAGAAAAAATTTTAACAATTGGATTTGATAATGCATCTGCAAATACTGCATTCATCAATGATTTAAAAGAAATATGTCAACCAAATTTAGGGGGTCGATTTTTTCATATTCGTTGTACATGTCATGTCCTAAACTTATGTGTGCAAGACGGTCTAAAATTATTATCTCCTTTCCTTGATCCTATTAAAACGGCACTTAACTGTATTTGGTCATATTCTCAAGTTAGGAGGGAATGGACCAAGTTTTGTAAAATAAATGGTATTAAACCGATTAAATTTTCTAGAGATGTTCCAACACGTTGGAATTCTACTTATTTTCTTTTATGTCAAGCACTTCAATACAAAGATGCATTATGTAGTTTTTTTTCTCAACATGTTCAAAATATCACACTTTATCCTAGTCAATGGGATATTTGTGAAAGAATTTTAGATATTTTAAGAGTTTTTAATGATGCTACTTTAGTTTTTAGCGGTGTTTATTATCCCACTGCACATTTATTTCTTCTTGAAAGTTTGAATATTGTTGGCACTCTCGATGAACATGTTGACAGTGACAACCCTAATGATATTGTTTTGCTCGAAGCCATTACTGTTATGAAGGTAAAATGGTTGAATTATTTTAGAGAAATTCCTTTACTTTATCTTATTGCTGCTGTTTTTGATCCTAGATTTAAATTAGAAGGTTTGAATGGTGGTTTACAAGCTTACTATGGTTATTTAGGAATATTAGATGACATTGATATTACGAGCATAATGACGAATTTAAAAAGTGATTTAATTATTTTATTTAATGATTATATTGTAAGATATAACTTAGGAACAATAGGTCAGTCTAGTAGTAGCGAACCGGTAATTCAACCAAGACTTAGCGCAGGGGATCGTTGGTTATTACAACGAAATAAAAAATCTAGGGATACGACAACAACTAATAACCCTGAATTAGATAATTATTTATCTACAAATTTTGAGTTTTCTAATGAAAGTTTATGCAGTAAAAATTTTAAAATCCTTGAATGGTGGAACCGGCATCAAAATATATATCATGTTTTATCTATTATTGCTAAAGAGATATTGGCAGCACCTATTTCCACCGTTGCGGTTGAGCAAGCCTTCAGCTTGGGAGGTAATATATTGGAAGCTAGGCGATCTTCATTACATCCAAGCACTCTAGAAGCAACAGCTTGTGTGGATGATTGGACTCGAGCTGATCTGAGACAACAAGAAGATGCCCCCGATGATTTTGAAGATTTGTTCGATAATGCTTCTGCAACAAGTGCAAGCGGAAACTGCGGACCCGGAGCCGAAGGATCAACTGATAATGATGATTGATAAATGTAAAATTATAATTTACAAAGGGGATATGTCTTAAACTTGTAATGGAACTACGTGAGCTTTGATTCCTCTCACCCTTGGAGGATACGTAGGCAACTTAAATTTTAAAAAATTTAAGCTCAAGCTCTTCAATGTAATAAATTTTTTTTTTATTTATAAATTTAATCTCATTTTTTTTAATTAATAATTTTTTTTTATTTAATGATTTGACTCCTCTCATTTTTTTATTTTAATTAATTAAAAAAAAATGAACCGAACCGAACCGGAACCGAACCGTTCGGTTCCGGTTCGGTTCGACTTTCCGGTTCCACACTTGTGGAACCGGAAACCGGCCGGTTCGGTTCGGTTCCGAACCGGAACCGAACCGCCGGCCGGGTCTAATCTTAACTCCCCTTAAAACGGAGATATCTAAAGAATATTCTACGGCTCTCTCCTATATATTAAGGCTCTCCCCCTTAATATATTACTCTCCCCCTTTTTGTCACGAAATGACAAAGGGTAAAAGAAACAGGAAAAATAACAGGAGAACATGAGACACACATGCAAGAGCATAAACAAACAGGAAATACTCCCCCACACTAACATGCACATATAGTTAGCAAAATAACACACGGGAAGCAAACCAAAAACTCAGAAAAATGCACAGGAAAAAAAAGTTGGTATGCAATAACATGAAGCACACACAGGCACATACTGAGATAAATAAAAATCCTGTCAAAAACTGACTGAAACAGCATTTCAAGCTGATACAATGATACCCAGTCAGTATTCAACTGTTTATGACATGAAACAATATGCATCATTTTAAAAGTGGCTAAATACAACACTTATGCATATGACATAAACACCAAAGCATAGAAAGCACTTGCGTGGAAAAATAAAGTGCAAAACGAATCAAGGCTTAAGATCTTATTTTATGAGCTGGACACAGCCAAAGAAATCCATCTCTAAACAAACCAAGACACAAAATAGGTGTTCAAACCCAGCACCACTAGGACCTGAAAGTAAGCAACATTGGTTGCATGCTATATTATTTACCCCAGAAATATCATGAGCTCATTTTTAACAACTCTTTCGAGTGAAGGGTTTTTGCCCTTATCTTTTGAATTTGGCCATTTTGGCTCTTTTGCACTTGAGTCTCATTTTTTTTTTACTTTTGCAAAAGGGGATAGCAAGGTCATCTAGTCAAATGTCACACTATGCAGTAAACAAAGTATGGTAGAAATTAGATTGCCAGTCCAAAAACTCATACATGCGACAAAGCCTTGATAAAATAAAACGTGTATGTGAAGGTGCAAGCACAAGATATACCAAAGGTTTTTTATCACACACACTCATACATATAGAGCATCAAGAAAAATAACAGCATATCATACATGCATAATCATATATCCTACATACCAGGATCACATGCATATGCTCTTCATGCTCTAACAAGCCATAAAAATATTTTTGGTCTTTTTCAAAATATATAATTTTTTTTTTGATTTTTCAGTTTTAAAGCACAAAAAAAATAAAGACACAAAACAGCTTGTAAAACATCCAATGGTACGTGGAGTTGTATCCCGAGTGCAGATCATACTACCGTCCATTCGGAATCGGCTATGAAATTTATGTCCGGGTTTCCATCATATATACCAAGGGATATATAACAAAAACAAGACACACACACACCCATATGCTGTGAAAATAAAACAAACGTGTAAAAACATAAAACACACGCACACACACATGCAATGGGAAAATAAAATGCATCTTTTAAGCAGAGTTACACCGAAGTGCACTCTCATCATTTCCATCATGACATGCAGAAGAAGATGGGAAATCATCTTGCTTCCTTACCCAAACCTTTCGAGGAATCTCATCCACTTGAGAATTCCTAGTCAACAAATTAAGTTTCTCACTAAGAAATTTTGTCTGTTTTGTTAGTGCAGAAACTTGAGAAGCTAGATTTGAAGAGTCAAATCTAGGTGACACCTTTTTAGGCCTCTTCTTTTGCTTGTGAAGCATGAAACACTTAGGCCTAATGTGTCCGGCCTTACCACAATGATGGCACACAGGCACAAACCTTGGATGAGAGCGAGATTTACCCACAACACCTCTAGATCGAGGTTGAGTCACAGGACGAGGAATAAATGGAGGAATAACATGACTATACTCAACAGGTTTCTTGCCTAAGTCATGTTTAGCTGCTACAGGCACAACTTTGGAAGAATAAGCCTTATCACAGTTAGGCTCAGAAATAATTCCTAACATACGGTCCACATTTTTATTCTCACTAGAAAATACAGACAATTGGGTTCTAGTATCTTCAAGTTCAGTTTCTAATATTTGGACCCTATTAATTAGACCTCTATTTCTCTCCTCCAGATCATCTACCATCAAAAGGCTTTGCTCAAGATTGGCTTGAGCCTCATTCTTTTCAAGCTCTACAGCTTTCAGCCTTTTATTGACCTCTATATTAGTCTTCTTAATAGCTAAACTCTCATTAAATAGTTCAACATAAGCTACCTGAAGACTTTCCTCATCTACAGACTCATCAAGAGAGACTTCTGAATCATCATCATTAACCACAATCTCTCTCTCACCAGTCACACTAGCAGTAAAGGCCAAATAATTGCCTTTAGGAGAGTCATCACCTTCAGAATCACTAAGTGATGCTGCCATGGCTTTCTTGCCTTTAGCCTTAAGGTATGTGGGACACTCAGATTTAACGTGCCCATATCCTTCACATTCATAGCACTGGGCACCACGGGATCTACTATCCCTATCCTCTCCAGACTCACTCATGCTATGCCTACTCTCTTTAGGCATAACCTCTCTATCCCTGTTACTGATATGGCCACTCTTCTTAAATTTAAGAAATTTCTTAAACTTATTTGCAAACAAGGCCAAATCACGATCCGTGATGGTGTCATCATCACCAGACGAATCATGCACAACTTCCTTAGCGATTTTCATCGCAAACGTTTTTGGCTCTCTATAACCAGGAAGCTTTTTCTCATAAACCTGCAGTTTTCCTACGAGTTCATCTAAATCAAGCTTATCGAGATCATTACTTTCCTCGATGGCAGTAATCTTGGGTAGGAATTTATCAGGAAGAGATCTAAGGATTTTTCTAACTATTCTATTTGTAGGTATAGTCTCACCTAGGTTAAAACTAGAGTTAACAATATCGTTAATCTCAGCATAAAATTCATCAAAGGTCTCATCATCTTTCATTTTGGCGACCTCAAACCTAGTGGCTAAATCCTGGAGTCTATTATTTTTAACAGACAATGTGCCCTCATGCACAGTCTGCAGGATGTCCCAAGCATCCTTGGCTATCTCACACATTGATATTCTCTTAAACTCAGCAGAACACACAGCACCATGTATGGCATTAACAGCCTTGCTGTTCCTATTGCTAGCATCAAATTCGTCCTTGGTCCAGGTCAATTTATCTTTAGGGGAAGATACCCCATCAACAATAACAACGAGAGGTTTCCACCCGTGTTCAACAGTCATCCAGACCCTCTCATCTAAGGACTTAAGGAACGCTCTCATGCGAACCTTCCAATGCAAATATTTCGTGCCATCAAAAAATGGCGGACAATTTAAGGGTTGACTACGCTCCATAGCTAATGGGTCTAAGGATCGAGTTCAGGCTCTGATACCAATTGAAAGTTCAGGGTTATCCTAAGTTCTGACCCTATGCGGAAATAATCACAATTAATTGAGACAAGTCCTAATTAATGTGTCTATGGAAAATCAACTACCAACCACAATATCCAACAACAATAAAATCCACAATATTAATCAATAATAGAAATTGCGGAAAAGTAAATCAATCACACAAAATTCAACACACTGATTTTGGTGACGAAGTGGAAAACTCTTCCGAGTAAAAAACCACTCCGGGTATAGGCTACCACCCGAATCCACTATATCGAGAAAAACTTACAGCGATGGTCAAGACCTATGGTGGCAACTCCACCGACTCAAGTACCTCTAAACTGCAAGAACTCAAAGCAACTCCTCAAGCCCGCAACCCACGGTTTTCTTCAGAACCTCTGAAGTCTCTGAGTAGATTATATCACCAATGACGTCGGAACTCCGACTACCAAACTTCCTCCTAAAGAACTCTAAAGGATTGGGGAATTTGGGTTAAGTTGTGTTGAAGGTTTATCAAAGATTTGATTTCACCAAACAAATAGAAGACATGAGATTCAAAGAGTCTTCAAGGTGAAATCAAAGAGATTTGAAAGCTTTGAGAGTATTTGGCTCAAGAGAAATATGCTTCAACTAATGAGAATGGCGGCTAAGGGTTATATTTATAGGTAGGGTGAAAACCTAGGGTTTTGCAGGCCAAAAACGCGTTCAGATCGCAGTCGCGTTCGAATGCTTACTAGAACGCTACACGAACGCGCTCTTTCTGTGAAGACTCGTTCGAACGTCAATCGAACGCACAACGAACGTGAGCTCTCTGGAATGCTCCCGTTCGAACCCCACAAGAACGTGCCTCGAACGTTTGCTCTCTGGAATGCTCCCGTTCGAACCCAATAGAAAACGTGCCACTAACGCCACACGTTCGAACCCACAAACGAACGCAGCACTAACGCCAATCGTTCGAACACTGCAACGAACGCACCACGAACGTATGTCTGATGCACAGCAGCCAGAAACCAGTCCAATTGCACAAAGATCTTCATGAAATATTACAACTCAATTGAACTTGTTTTGTCACGGACACATGCCAATAAAAAAGGTGCTAACAACATAAAATGGAAATATTTATATATTAGCTAAGTACTATAGTATTATCACCAAACTCAACTTTAAAACTTTAATTTAAAATAATTTAATATCATACCTTTCTAAAAATAGCTGGGCTAAGATGGGCCTCCACTTACAGTTGGGCCAAGATGGGCCTCCACTTACAGTTGGGCCAAGATGGGCTTCATCAAAGCGTCAACTTTAGAATGGATGAAAAACTTACTAAAAAGTACAAATGGGTTTTATCTCACCAAAGTTGTTTGTTCATGCATCTTTAGTGATTTGTGAAAAGTCCAAGCATCTCTCAAGAAAATTGACATTTATTTGTGAGTTTTTTTTTTAAAAAAAAAATGTTTGAAATCCTACTGCCAAATCATCCTATCCGGACTTAACTGGAGTAGATAAAATCTCCGACTGCCCAGGTTATGATAAGAAATGCACCCCTGAACTCGAACTCAAAACATGTCAATCAAATTTTAAGTCTTTTGCCACCAAATCACATTTATTGGAGACCATTTATTTGTGAGTTGTAATGTACGAATTATGAAAATGAAATGAATCCATCACACATCGGCAGGACAAAATTTAGAATATAAAGTCGGTACCATATTATTCATATAATAATTTAATAATAGTTTATTACACGTATTTTTAAGAAATTATCTAATACATGATAGTTGTATCATAATTGTTTGGATTTATACTTCAATAAACTCTAATGTGAATAGCCATTATTATATATATTTGACAACAAAGTCACAACTAGCAACCGCTTAGATAACTGCTGTTTAAATCATGGCCACGAATACGATTGAAGGCGGTTTCTTTCTAATCATGCTTTTATGAGATTGGGTTGGTTATAAATAATGTAAAAGAGCCTTTCTTTTTAGATATTATTTTATTTTACAAAAAAAGAGCTTTAAGTGCAATTACTAAACTTTCATTGTATTTAAATTTAACTATTTGTATGTTCAAGATTTTGATTGATTGACATCTATGCACCGACTTTTCCTCTCTCTTTTTGGTTAATATAATAACTTAAAGTAGACTTTAAAATCATCTTGAAGAGATGGACTTCAATTTGATTTCTGAATGAGTTTTAATAATGAATTTGAGTCTTATATAAATCTATAAATTATGTGATCTTTTATCAATAAAAATTAGATTAAGATCCTAATTAAGAGTTTTAATTAAGGAGAAACATTTTGTCTATCTAGCCTCTAAATTTTTTTCAACTGTTATTATTATATAAATAATAAAAATATTTCTTGAATTTATAAATTAAATCATTAAAACTTATAAAAATCCACCTAAAAAAATTTCATGATTTGGTCTCTGATCCCAATTAATCGCCTCTGTATTATCGGCTGTTGAAGGTCGACCCTAGGTCATGCATTTTGATATGTGATTCTTTTGTTGTTTTTGTGGTATTTTCAATTTTCACGTGGATTTTGTTTTTGTCTGGCGGCTTCGCATTTGCTGACGTGTAACCAAATCAGCGTTTGACTGAGTTGATTGGCGGCCTTAATTTGGAGTAAATCTTTTGTGCAACAGTGGTATGGGTGACGTGGTATCACCAACGAATTAAAAAATGACATGTATAATTTAATACATATTTTTTAGTTGTTTTTTAATTTTTTAGCACGTGTGGTAATGGATGATTGGCTTGTTGCATGGATGACGTGGTATCACTGTTGCACCAAAGATTTTCTGCTTAATTTGATGTGAACAACTATCGTTACTTTGTTTGAACGGTTATATTAACGAATATCTTAAGGGTATTTATTAATGATATATTTTAGGAAAGTTTTCACATCATATTTATAGAAAATATAAAAAAAATTATACAAAAATTATTTATTTATTTTCATTTTTCCTATGAAAATTTTTCTAAAATGATCCTTAATTGGAAGTAATTCGGAGTAAATTGAATATCCAAAGTAATAAGTTCGGTTCTCCGAGATTATTATTTAAAACTTCGGATATCCGAAGTAATTTGAAGGTCCATATTAATAATTTCGGTTCTCCGACTTACTTTATTGGTATTTTTTTATAAAATAATTTTTATTTGATATTTTTTTAAGAAAATAAATTTTATTTATATATGATTTTGTTTTTTGATCCAATTTTTAAAAATTCTTTTATAAGTAAAAATAATATATATATATTATATATATAGACCCGGCCGGCGGTTCGGAACCGAACCGAACCGGCCGATTTCCGGTTCCACACTTAAGTGGAACCGGAACCTTGAACCGAACCGGAACCGACCGGTTCGGTTCGGTTCCAAGACTTTTTTTTTTTGAATTTTGAAAATTAATTAAAATAAATTAGATTAATTTTATAAATAAAAAAATTTATTATATTGAAGAGCTTGAGCTTAAATTTTTAAAAATTTAAGTTGCTTACGTATCCTCCAAGGGTGAGAGGAATCTGTAGACGCTGGTTTTCGCCCGAGGTCTACAATTGAGATTTTATATAGGGGCTCTAGCGATCCTGCAAAACAAAGGTGTAGAGTGAGCGGGAGTACTGCCCACCGGTGTGGTGGGTGCCGGGGGCACTCCGACGCCCAAGTCAGTAAATGAACAAAGGTAGTAATAGATGGAAGGTCAAGGTTAGATGCTACCTTGAACTCCGTTGAATGCCGTGAGGGCGGTAAGTGGTAGGAGTGGCGAGCTTGAGAATGTTTCAGAATTGTGAGTGGGAGAGCTCGACCCCCTTTCTTTGTTAGACTTCAGTTCCTTTTATAAGTCCTTTGAGGTGAGACTCATGAATACGTTTAATTGGCATACGTTTGGTGTGTTGGTAACTGTCGCATCATAAAGGAGAATTATGGGCAGTCCTGAAGATTGAAAACGGTTGGATTATAAATGGTGTTTATGTATCTGAGTGTTACATGGGTTATCGTACGGTGAGTCCTGGATCTGTACTGGTATGGGCCCGCGAGTCATTGGGCCGATATACATCAAATCCGGGCTTCCTGAGAGAATGAATCTGTGATGGCAACTTGGGCCTGAGGTAAAAGGTCGAAATTGCCCTTGGGCTAAATTTGGCTCGTACAGTTTGTCTCCTACTCTCTAAGTCAAAGAGTCCTTGGCTTGGAGAGTACTTGATGCGTGTGTCAATTAGGACGAGGCCATGTAGGCGTATTCGAGCATTGATGATGCCTATTGACTGAATCAAACGAATGTAAAGTCATGAGCTTGACTCTACATGAGCCATTGGGGAAGTACCCAATCGATTGAAAAATATGAATGTCAAGATATAAGTCATACAACATGTGTATCTCTTATCTACAACTTGACTCGACATGTGTCTGTGGGGGATGTCCCCGGTCGACTGGACTTGATGAGTCCACGAAGATATAATTCATACGACATGTGTAATCCATGTCTACAACTTGACTCGACATGAGTCCATGGGGGTGTTCCTGGTCGACTGGATTTGATGAGTCCAGGAAGGTATAATTCATACGACATGTGTAATCCATGTCTACAACTTGACTCGACATGTGTCTGTGGGGGATGTCCCTGGTCGACTGGACTTGACGAGTTCAGGAAGGTATAATTCATACGACATGTGTAATACATATCTACAACTTGACTCGACATGAGTCTGTGGGGGATGTCCCCGGTCGACTGGACTTGATGAGTCCAGGAAGGTATAATTCATACGACATGTGTATTCCATGTCTACAACTTGACTCGACATGAGTCAATGGGGATATCCCTGGTCGACTGGACTTGAAGAGTCCAGGAAGATATAAGTCATACGACATGTGTATTCCATGTCTACAACTTGACTCGACATGAGTCTGTGGGGGATGTCCCCGGTCGACTGGACTTGATGAGTCCAGGAAGGTATAATTCATACGACATGTGTATTCCATGTCTACAACTTGACTCGACATGAGTCAATGGGGATGTCCCTGGTCGACTGGACTTGAAGAGTCCAGGAAGATATAAGTCATACGACATGTGTATTCCATGTCTACAACTTGACTCGACATGAGTCAATGGGGATGTCCCCGGTCGACTGGACTTGAAGAGTCCAGGAAGATATAAGTCATACAACATGTGTAATCCATGTCTATAACTTGATTCGACATGAGTCAATGGGGGATGTCCCCGGTCGACTGGACTTGATGAGTCCAGGAAGATATAATTGATACGACATGTGTTAATCCATGTCCATAATTTTGACTCGATATGAGTCTATGAGGATTATCCCCAGTCGATTGGACCAGGTAAAGGTTAGGATAATCTTCATACTACTGGTCGTGGACTAGGGGAGACTTCGAATTTTTCTAGACCAGATGAAGGTCATATGTTGACTCTACATGAGCTATGGGAGATGTTCCCATTCGACTGAACCATATGAAGGTTCAAGATACACTTCATACAAGAGTAGTCCGGGTCTTCAACTTTGTCATATGGTATTGCTTGCAAAAATCACAATCAAGGTAAGTATATAAGGATAATAATGATACACGTCGTCTGGAGGATTTGTCGAGTGGCTAGTTAATTGCTCTTCAATGTAAAAAGCATACCCTGTTTTCTGAAACAATGAGAGATCTCTCTACTAGACTTTGAGACTATTGTCGAGTGAACCTGACAAAGGTCCATAAGACACTGTCGTATAAACCTAATGAATATTTATGTGAATTTTTACTCTACATGTCCTGATGGAATTTACAACTGATGGTAATCCATCCTCGAGATGACAATCCATCTCGTCATACATTGAATACAATCGTACGGGAGAGAAGTCAATTTTTCCATGCACCATAGAATTGATGAACATCCATCTTGTTGTTTGGATTCATCCATTTTATTCAATTCGAACCTTTTAGGTGCCGCTTGGGTTGGGTCTTGTATTGGCCACTTGCGCTGAATGGGCTGTGAGCTGGCGAAAAGGATTCTAGGCCCATCGACTGAGCGGATGGAGGGAGCCTGTGTCGTGTGCTATTTTGAAACTGGTTCCTCTAGGCTAGGGGTAAAGTGACGCTATACTATGACTTTTGAAGAGCCTATATCTGGCAAAGTATAATTCCATTCATCCAGCTATTCGTGCAATAAAAGAGCTATGTGCTCAGCCTACACTTGATACGACAAATAATCCCAAAACTAGATCTACAAACAATACCCCCAAAACCTAGTCCTCTACACCACCTCATTCATCGACAACAAGCCATGGACCTGAGCCATCACGATGTCGGCGATCTCCCCGGCTTGAGAGGTATCCACGTGGATTATCCAGAGAGTGAGAGCTGATTCAACATCATGGTCGAAGGAATCGATTGTCGCTTCTCTTTTCTGGAACCGATTTGGGGCTCTCTCTTATCAAATCAATTTTTCTATTTACGTTTTCTTGTTTTTATTTGATCTTTGATCATGATGTATCGTGGGTCTCGCTTGCTTTAGACTGTAAATGCACACGCAACATCAACCTAGGCGGCGGCCGCAGTGGGGATATTGCCTGGAAATAATAAACAAATATCGAGCTTCTTGGTTAGGTCTCCGTTTACGGGCCTAAGGAACCGGAGCACCTTGGCTTTGGGTGATAAAGAACAACAGGAGGAGAAGTTTCCACCGTCGACCCGAGCGGCGGTGGCGACCGTTAGCAGTGATAATAAGGATGAGAAGAGGATTGTGAGTTATTGGGGCGTGGATCCTCCTAAAGTTAATAAAAATGATGGTTCTGAATGGAAGTGGAGTTGCTTTAGGCCATGAGAGACTTACAAAGCGTACTTATCTATTGATTTGAAGAAGCATCATGCACCTGTAATGTTTTTGGACCGTCAAATCTCTCAGGTGGCCCACAGATTTGTTCTTTTAGAGAAGATATGTGCTTGATTAGGATTTGGTTTGAGATCTGTTGATAGGGATGACTGTGGGGGGCTGGACGCCCAAAAGGTAAGGAGTCGTGTCCCCTGGTATGATTGTTTTGACAGCTTCTGGTTCCCAGAGTAGTTGCTGTGTTGTTCAAAGTGGTACAGTTGATGGAGCTTGTAGGCTCGGGAATTGAATCATTGAATGTGTTTTCCGGATCTGGCGTATCGTCTTCACTTCCTAAGACTGATTGATTGTGGTTCTGAGGAACTCGTTACAGTGAAGGGTCGGGTAAGGAAACTGCTACGACAGTTTGAGAGGCAATTTTTAAAAGTATGATAACCAGAAAGCCTAGATCTTACTGCTTCTAACGGTACTTCTCTCCATATTGGGACATCACTAAAACATTACCATTCTTTCCAGACGACACCTCTAACCTCAATGACAAAGTATCACACGCATTTTTCCACTCGTCACTCTACTGCCCTTCAGGCCATAGGACACCATGGTAAAAACCAAAGACTCAACTGACTCGACGTTCCTAAATTCGACCGCTACAATCAATGATTCAAACTGGAACACGAGTCAGTCTCCATAAGGGGACCGAGTCGAGTCGGTGGGGAAGAGGAGTGAGGGAAATGGAGAAACGGTCCGAGCATGAACTTGCTCTTCACGTGTATTATCTTTTCCTAAACCTTGCATACTTGTTAGTTATCTAAATTATAAATGGAGCTTTGGCAAGTGGGACATTTTATTGGGCTATAAGTGTGTTGACACTATTTTGATCCTACTTGGCCTTGTAGCCTCGATCAATCGAAATACTAATCCTGCACACCGGTGTTTTTTCGATTGGAACACGTATTCTTCGCGTGTTGATATGGTGAAAACCAAAACAATCGACATGGTGAACTAGAGACAAAGGCAAATCTAGACAAGATGTAAAATGTGGCCCACGGCTGATGTATAATTATGACTGTGTGCATGTGGTGCAATTGGTGAATGACATATAACATGTGAGTGGCTCATGCTTGATGATTGACTTTGGGCTTTTCAGTTTTGCTTAAGGCATAAGCCCACCCAACATCTGTCTTCTGTGTGTCACCGCGTCATTCAAGAATGGTGATTATATCTATCAACATTTGGTCGACTAAGAGAATGAACGTGGCGCCTGGCTCAATTCATGATTGTTTACATATGTTCAGTGTCGTGGATTAGGTTCAGTCGACTTGGCAGTGTTAAATTTTGGGATTCTGCCATATTTACTAATTTGGAATGTTAACTACGGATCTTGTCTAGCCGACACCACGAGTTATAGAAGGTTAAAATGTTGTAGCGTTACTTTGGTGAACTAGACATAAGCTGTCAAGTCGGTAGGAGTCTGATTTCGTAGAATGATCACGTGATAAATATGGGTGGACCGATTGAAGACTAAGATAAAGTCTAGTTGTCTGGCAACGAAATCGAGCTGGGTGAAGTCTTTGTGCAAGATAAAGGTCCAATTGGGGAATTCACTTCCAATCCATTTGATAAAAGTCTGTGAGAGTCTCTACTCTATACGATCTTTAATAAAAATCTGGATCTAATAAGGGTTCATTAGTACGGTCGCTAAACCCGATGAAGGACCAACGTGGTCCTCACTCATTATTCTTAAGACCTGATATAGGTCGACTGGACCTAATTAAGGCTTATGAAATTCCTCATTCTACTAGATATGATGAAGGTTCTCCTATGTAGTCTGGAGCTAATGATAATTCATACATTTCATATAAAGAATATGTAACGATCATTTCATGTCAACCAGAGAATATGACAAACCTTTCACATTTTCTGGAAGATATGACAGTCTTTTCATGGCTTGGGGGGAGACGACAATCCTTCAATGTAGTCTGGAGGGGATGGTAGTCCTTTTGTGTAGCCTGAAGGAGATGACATTTTATCCATGCCATCTAGAATGAATGGTAACCGTCCCAAGTAGACTCAAATAGATGTCAATCACATAGAATGCTCTTCATGGTTAATCGTTTATGCCGGGGATTATGAGAGTATTCTCTTGTCGACTGGTGGAAGTTGTGTAGAATGATCTAAGTATTGGTTCACTGGTAATCCGGCACCGGGTAGACTAGTGAGAATCACTCTTTCCAACTCTTGTATTTCCTTTCGCATGGAGGAGATAACTTGTTGTGATCGGTCGGCTGGGGAATCATGGCGGCTTTTCTGGTGATTAAGTGGATGGTCGTTTGATGGTGGATTTCCACTTGCCATATTTTTGAATGCTCTTAATGGATTGGATCGAATGATTGGATTTTTGGGGTGACCCATAGCCTCGGGCCATTGGGAGGTTGAAGATATGCGCTCCAATGTTTGTAATTTTTCTTGGAGGGTGACTAATTAGGTGATCATGAGATCTGGTGTTTGCTCATTGCGCGGTATATACGATTAGGGGAAGGATTGTAGATGGTGAGATCTTTGCATGCTATGAATCGCAAGGGCCCCACGGTGGGCGCCAAACTGTAGACGCTGGTTTTCGCCTGAGGTCTACAATTGAGATTTTATATAGGGGCTCTAGCGATCCTGCAAAACAAAGGTGTAGAGTGAGCGGGAGTACTGCCCACCGGTGTGGTAGGTGCCGGGGCACTCCGACGCCCAAGTCAGTAAATGAACAAAGTAGTAATAGATGGAAGGTCAAGGTTAGATGCTACCTTGAACTCCGTTGAATGCCGTGAGGGCGGTAAGTGGTAGGAGTGGCGAGCTTGAGAATGTTTCAAAGTTGTGAGTGGGAGAGCTCGACCCCCTTCTTTGTTAGACTTCAGTTCCTTTTATAAGTCCTTTGAGGTGAGACTCATGAATACGTTTAATTGGCATACGTTTGGTGTGTTGGTAACTGTCGCATCATAAAGGAGAATTATGGGCAGTCCTGAAGATTGAAAACGGTTGGATTATAAATGGTGTTTATGTATCTGAGTGTTACATGGGTTATCGTACGGTGGGTCCTTGGATCTGTACTGGTATGGGCCCGCGAGTCATTGGGCCGATATACATCAAATCCGGGCTTCCTGAGAGAATGAATCTGTGATGGCAACTTGGGCCTGAGGTAAAAGGTCGAAATTGCCCTTGGGCTAAATTTGGCCCGTACAGAATCAAAGCTCACGTAGTTCTATTACAATTTTAAGACATATCCCCTTTGTAAATTATTATTTTACAATTATCAATCATCATTATCAGTTGATCCTTCGGCTCCGGTTCCGCTTGCACTTGTTGCAGAAGCATTATCGAACAAATCTTCAAAATCATCAGGGGCATCTTCTTGTTGTCTCAGATCAGCTCGAGTCCAATCATCCACACAAGTTGTTGCTTCTAGAGTGCTTGGATGTAATGAAGATCGCCTAACTTCCAATATATTACCTCCCAAGCTGAAGGCTTGCTCAATCGCAACGGTGGAAATAGGTGTTGTCAATATCTCTTTAGCAATAATAGATAAAACATGATATATATTTTGATGCCGGTTCCACCATTCAATGATTTTAAAATTTTTACTGCATAAACTTTCATTATAAAACTCAAAATTTGTAGATAAATAATTATCTAATTCAGGGTTATTAGTTGTCGTATCCCTAGTTTTTTTATTTCGTTGCAATAACCAACGATCCTATGCGCTAAGTCTTGTTTGAATTACCAGTTCGCTACTACTAGATTGACTTAATGTTCCTAAGTTATATCTTACAATATAATCATTAAATAAAATAATTAAATCACTTCTTAATTTCGTCATTATGCTCGTAATATCAATTTCATCTAATATTCATAAATAACCATAGTAAGCTTGTAAACCACCATTCAAACCTTCTAATTTAAATTTAGGATAAAAAACAGCAGCAATAAGATAAAGTAAATGAATTTCTCTAAAATAATTCAACCATTTTACCTTCATAGCAGTAATGGCTTCCAACAAAACAATATCATTAGGGTCGTCACTGTCAACATGCTCATCGAGAGTGCCAACAATATTCAAACTCTCAAGAAGAAATAAATGTGCTATAAGATAATAAATACCGCTAAAAACTAAAGTAGCATCATTAAAAACTCTTAAAATATCTAAAAAAAATTCACAAATATCCCATTGACTAGGATAAAGTGTGATATTTTGAACATGTTGAGAAAAAAAACTACATAATGCATCTTTGTATTGAAATGCTTGACATAAAAGAAAATAAGTAGAATTCCAACGTGTTGGAACGTCTCTTGAAAATTTAATCGGTTTAATACCATTTATTTTACAAAAATTGGTCCATTCTCTCCTAACTTGAGAATATGACCAAATACAGTTAAGTGCCGTTTTAATTGGATCAAGGAAATATGATAATAATTTTAATCCGTCTTGCACACATATGTTAAGGACATGACATGTACAACGAATATGAAAAAATCGACCCCCTAAATTTGGTTCACATAAGGATTTTAAATCATGAATGGATGCAATATTTGCAGATGCATTATCAAATCCAATTGTTAAAATTTTTTCTACTAAACCATATTCATCAAAAATTACCTTCATCATTCTATAAATATTATGTGCAGTATGTGGGTCATCAAAAACTCTAAATGCAATAAGTCTTTTTTGCATGGTAAATGATGCATCAATCCAATGACAAGTCACACCCATGTATGAGTGTGTTTGCCAATGGTCACTCCAAATATCAGAACATATAGAAATACGACATTTCATCTCTTTAAATATTTCATTTAAAATAATTTTACCATATTTATATAATTTGAAAATATGACGTTTTGTTGTGTTTCGAGTCATTCTACATGCAGCAGAGTTTAAAGCATTATGCACGTAATTAGTAAAATGAAGTTTTTCACCAAAGCTTAAAGAAAGATGTTCCATACAAGTTAATTTCGCAAATTCTTCTCTATTTTTTGCATCAGAATATTTAAATAAATCTACACTACTCGTACCTCTACTAGATGATGCGTACCTGCCCATTTGAGTTTGCGTCGTATCAATGCCAAGTTCAACCGGATGATGTTTTTCTATGTGCTTGATCATATTACCGTATCCACCAGAAAATTTATAGATAACCCCACAATAGTTGCAAATTACTCGTTGTGAACCATCTTCTAGGCGTTCCAAATTAAAATGAATTTTGAAAATATCCGAGGACCGAGCCTTAACTTCTATTCTCCGTGATTGTGCACTGACACTAGGGCCGCTCTCTTGGCTTGGCATATTTGACATTATGTTCTCATATGAGCTTGCCATTTTTTTTTTTGAGAAATTAGGAAGAAAAATAAGAAAATTGAATAATTGCGAATGATAACAAATTAACAACTAAATGAATTGAGATTGAGAATAAGATTATAAGAGAATTGTATTGAAGTGAGATTGAGAATAAGAGAATTATAGAAAATGAGAGAGTTGAGAATTTGGTGTGATGAAATTATGAAAAATGAATCATATTTATAGAATTTTAGAATTTTTTTTATACCAAAAATGCCCCTAAATATAACCGTTTTATTACCGTTATTAGAGGTACATTAGTAATTTATATTTTAAATAATAAAATTAAATTTATTTTTTAATTTTTTATTTATTTATTTGGGCAGGGAGCCGTCCCCAACGGCTACTAGCCGTTGGGGGTAGGGTTCATGTTGGAACCCTACGGTTCCAACCGGAACCGTACGGTTCCGACCGGTTCGGGTTGGGGTCGAACCCCAACCGAACCGGTCGCCAACGGTTCCGGTTCCGAACCGGAACCGTGGCCGGGTCTATATATATATATGACAATTAATTATACAATAAAACATTTAACTATACATCAAAACGAAAAAACTACATATCAAAATCAATGTCAGTCAATACATCATCAGACCTAGTATCTCTCTCGGCTGACATCCTCATCGTAGGCTCTAACACCTCATGTAATGACCGTTCTATTCTTTTCTAATGATATACATTCCTTTCAATTGATCCTCATTTCATTTATGTCGATCTTCCATGCTCTTCTGTCGATCTTACATCATCTTTTAATGATCTTCCATCATCGTATGTCCCTAATCGATCTCAAATACACGGTCACATAACAAAGTGACTAATGGATCACCTGGAGAATGATAAGTGTAAGATGGGAAAACATGAGATAGACCAGCGCGAGATGGGTCAGCGCCATATGAGCCTTCTTATGGATCATCAGCAACATGATCAATCTATGATGGTTGGTTCTGCGTAGCACGGTAACCAACCAAACATATAAATAAAAAATGTAAATATTTGAATCACTGTCAATTTTTTGTCATAAAAAATATATATAATTATTCGATATATATCATGAAAACATCGCATACTTCTATACAATAGAGGCTCTTCTGTCCCATAAATCTCTGGTTAATGACAACCGTATGCTTAAAGGAGACCACATTGTCATCCAAAATCAGCTGAAAATATTGCATGATCCGAGTGATGACCATACCATGGTGGAAATAGGTGTTGTCAATATCTCTTTAGCAATAATAGATAAAACATGATATATATTTTGATGCCGGTTCCACCATTCAATGATTTTAAAATTTTTACTGCATAAACTTTCATTATAAAACTCAAAATTTGTAGATAATAATTATCTAATTCAGGGTTATTAGTTGTCGTATCCCTAGTTTTTTTATTTCGTTGCAATAACCAACGATCCCCTGCGCTAAGTCTTGTTTGAATTAACGGTTCGCTACTACTAGATTGACCTAATGTTCCTAAGTTATATCTTACAATATAATCATTAAATAAAATAATTAAATCACTTCTTAATTTCGTCATTATGCTCGTAATATCAATTTCATCTAATATTCATAAATAACCATAGTAAGCTTGTAAACCACCATTCAAACCTTCTAATTTAAATTTAGGATAAAAAACAGCAGCAATAAGATAAAGTAAATGAATTTCTCTAAAATAATTCAACCATTTTACCTTCATAGCAGTAATGGCTTCCAACAAAACAATATCATTAGGGTCGTCACTGTCAACATGCTCATCGAGAGTGCCAACAATATTCAAACTCTCAAGAAGAAATAAATGTGCTGTAGGATAATAAACACCGCTAAAAACTAAAGTAGCATCATTAAAAACTCTTAAAATATCTAAAAAAAATTCACAAATATCCCATTGACTAGGATAAAGTGTGATATTTTGAACATGTTGAGAAAAAAAACTACATAATGCATCTTTGTATTGAAATGCTTGACATAAAAGAAAATAAGTAGAATTCCAACGTGTTGGAACGTCTCTTGAAAATTTAATCGGTTTAATACCATTTATTTTACAAAAATTGGTTCATTCTCTCCTAACTTGAGAATATGACCAAATACAGTTAAGTGCCGTTTTAATTGGATCAAAGAAATATGATAATAATTTTAATCTGTCTTGCACACATATGTTAAGGACATGACATGTACAACGAATATGAAAAAATCGACCCCCTAAATTTGGTTCACATAAGGATTTTAAATCATGAATTGATGCAATATTTGCAGATGCATTATCAAATCCAATTGTTAAAATTTTTTCTACTAAACCATATTCATCAAAAATTACCTTCATCATTCTATAAATATTATGTGCAGTATGTGGGTCATCAAAAACTCTAAATGCAATAAGTCTTTTTTGCATGGTAAATGATGCATCAATCCAATGACAAGTCACACTCATGTATGAGTGTGTTTGCCAATGGTCACTCCAAATATCAGAACATATAGAAATACGACATTTCATCTCTTTAAATATTTCATTTAAAATAATTTTACCATATTTATATAATTTGAAAATATGACGTTTTGTTGTGTTTCGAGTCATTCTACATGCAACAGAGTTTAAAGCATTATGCACGTAATTAGTAAAATGAAGTTTTTCACCAAAGCTTAAAGAAAGATGTTCCATACAAGTTAATTTCGCAAATTCTTCTCTATTTTTTGCATCCGAATATTTAAATAAATCTACACTACTCGTACCTCTACTAGATGATGCGTACATGCCCATTTGAGTTTGCGTCGTATCAATGCCAAGTTCAACCGGATGATGTTTTTCTATGTGCTTGATCATATTACCGTATCCACCAGAAAATTTATAGATAACCCCACAATAGTTGCAAATTACTCGTTGTGAACCATCTTCTAGGCGTTCCAAATTAAAATGAATTTTGAAAATATCCGAGGACCGAGCCTTAACTTCTATTCTCCGTGATTGTGCACTGACACTAGGGCCGCTCTCTTGGCTTGGCATATTTGACATTATGTTCTCATATGAGCTTGCCATTTTTTTTTTTTGAGAAATTAGGAAGAAAAATAAGAAAATTGAATAATTGCGAATGATAACAAATTAACAACTAAATGAATTGAGATTGAGAATAAGATTATAAGAGAATTGTATTGAAGTGAGATTGAGAATAAGAGAATTATAGAAAATGAGAGAGTTGAGAATTTGGTGTGATGAAATTATGAAAAATTAATCCTATTTATAGAATTTTAGAATTTTTTTTATACCAAAAATGCCCCTAAATATAACCGTTTTATTACCGTTATTAGAGGTACATTAGTAATTTATATTTTAAATAATAAAATTAAATTTATTTTTTAATTTTTTATTTATTTATTTGGGCAGGGAGCCGTCCCCAACGGCTACTAGCCGTTGGGGGTAGGGTTCATGTTGGAACCCTACGGTTCGAACCGGTGGAACCGTACGGTTCCGACCGGTTCGGGTTGGGGTCGAACCCCAACCGAACCGGTCGCCAACGGTTCCGGTTCCGAACCGGAACCGTGGCCGGGTCTATATATATATATGACAATTAATTATACAATAAAACATTTAACTATACATCAAAACGAAAAAACTACATATCAAAATCAATGTCAGTCAATACATCATCAGACCTAGTATCTCTCTCGGCTGACATCCTCATCGTAGGCTCTAACACCTCATGTAATGACCGTTCTATTCTTTTCTAATGATATCCATTCCTTTCAATTGATCCTCATTTCATTTATGTCGATCTTCCATGCTCTTCTGTCGATCTTACATCATCTTTTAATGATCTTCCATCATCGTATGTCCCTAATCGATCTCAAATACACGGTCACATAACAAAGTGACTAATGGATCACCTGGAGAATGATAAGTGTAAGATGGGAAAACATGAGATAGACCAGCGCGAGATGGGTCAGCGCCATATGAGCCTTCTTATGGATCATCAGCAACATAATCAATCTATGATGGTTGGTTCTGCGTAGCACGGTAACCAACCAAACATATAAATAAAAAATGTAAATATTTGAATCACTGTCAATTTTTTGTCATAAAAAATATATATAATTATTCGATATATATCATGAAAACATCGCATACTTCTATACAATAGAGGCTCTTCTGTCCCATAAATCTCTGGTTAATGACAACCGTATGCTTAAAGGAGACCACATTGTCATCCAAAATCAGCTGAAAATATTGCATGATCCGAGTGATGACCATACCATGGTGGAATAGGTGTTGTCAATATCTCTTTAGCAATAATAGATAAAACATGATATATATTTTGATGCCGGTTCCACCATTCAATGATTTTAAAATTTTTACTGCATAAACTTTCATTATAAAACTCAAAATTTGTAGATAAATAATTATCTAATTCAGGGTTATTAGTTGTCGTATCCCTAGTTTTTTTATTTCGTTGCAATAACCAACGATCCCCTGCGCTAAGTCTTGTTTGAATTAACGGTTCGCTACTACTAGATTGACCTAATGTTCCTAAGTTATATCTTACAATATAATCATTAAATAAAATAATTAAATCACTTCTTAATTTCGTCATTATGCTCGTAATATCAATTTCATCTAATATTCATAAATAACCATAGTAAGCTTGTAAACCACCATTCAAACCTTCTAATTTAAATTTAGGATAAAAAACAGCAGCAATAAGATAAAGTAAATGAATTTCTCTAAAATAATTCAACCATTTTACCTTCATAGCAGTAATGGCTTCCAACAAAACAATATCATTAGGGTCGTCACTGTCAACATGCTCATCGAGAGTGCCAACAATATTCAAACTCTCAAGAAGAAATAAATGTGCTGTAGGATAATAAACACCGCTAAAAACTAAAGTAGCATCATTAAAAACTCTTAAAATATCTAAAAAAATTCACAAATATCCCATTGACTAGGATAAAGTGTGATATTTTGAACATGTTGAGAAAAAAAACTACATAATGCATCTTTGTATTGAAATGCTTGACATAAAAGAAAATAAGTAGAATTCCAACGTGTTGGAACGTCTCTTGAAAATTTAATCGGTTTAATACCATTTATTTTACAAAAATTGGTTCATTCTCTCCTAACTTGAGAATATGACCAAATACAGTTAAGTGTCGTTTTAATTGGATCAAAGAAATATGATAATAATTTTAATCTGTCTTGCACACATATGTTAAGGACATGACATGTACAACGAATATGAAAAAATCGACCCCCTAAATTTGGTTCACATAAGGATTTTAAATCATGAATTGATGCAATATTTGCAGATGCATTATCAAATCCAATTGTTAAAATTTTTTCTACTAAACCATATTCATCAAAAATTACCTTCATCATTCTATAAATATTATGTGCAGTATGTGGGTCATCAAAAACTCTAAATGCAATAAGTCTTTTTTGCATGGTAAATGATGCATCAATCCAATGACAAGTCACACTCATGTATGAGTGTGTTTGCCAATGGTCACTCCAAATATCAGAACATATAGAAATACGACATTTCATCTCTTTAAATATTTCATTTAAAATAATTTTACCATATTTATATAATTTGAAAATATGACGTTTTGTTGTGTTTCGAGTCATTCTACATGCAACAGAGTTTAAAGCATTATGCACGTAATTAGTAAAATGAAGTTTTTCACCAAAGCTTAAAGAAAGATGTTCCATACAAGTTAATTTCGCAAATTCTTCTCTATTTTTTGCATCAGAATATTTAAATAAATCTACACTACTCGTACCTCTACTAGATGATGCGTACATGCCCATTTGAGTTTGCGTCGTATCAATGCCAAGTTCAACCGGATGATGTTTTTCTATGTGCTTGATCATATTACCGTATCCACCAGAAAATTTATAGATAACCCCACAATAGTTGCAAATTACTCGTTGTGAACCATCTTCTAGGCGTTCCAAATTAAAATGAATTTTGAAAATATCCGAGGACCGAGCCTTAACTTCTTTTCTCCGTGATTGTGCACTGACACTAGGGCCGCTCTCTTGGGTTGGCATATTTGACATTATGTTCTCATATGAGCTTGCCATTTTTTTTTTTAGAAATTAGGAAGAAAAATAAGAAAATTGAATAATTGCGAATGATAACAAATTAACAACTAAATGAATTGAGATTGAGAATAAGATTATAAGAGAATTGTATTGAAGTGAGATTGAGAATAAGAGAATTATAGAAAATGAGAGAGTTGAGAATTTGGTGTGATGAAATTATGAAAAATTAATCATATTTATAGAATTTTAGAATTTTTTTTTATACCAAAAATGCCCCTAAATATAAACGTTTTATTACCGTTATTAGAGGTACATTAGTAATTTATATTTTAAATAATAAAATTAAATTTATTTTTTAATTTTTTATTTATTTATTTGGGCAGGGAGCCGTCTCCAACGGCTACTAGCCGTCTCCAACGGCTACTAGCCGTTGGGGGTAGGGTTCATGTTGGAACCCTACGGTTCCAACCGGAACCGTAGAACCGGTGGAACCGTACGGTTCCGACCGGTTCGGGTTGGGGTCGAACCCCAACCGAACCGGTCGCCAACGGTTCCGGTTCCGAACCGGAACCGTGGCCGGGTCTATATATATATGACAATTAATTATACAATAAAACATTTAACTATACATCAAAACGAAAAAACTACATATCAAAATCAATGTCAGTCAATACATCATCAGACCCAGTATCTCTCTCGGCTGACATCCTCATCGTAGGCTCTAACACCTCATGTAATGACTGTTCTATTCTTTTCTAATGATATCCATTCCTTTCAATTGATCATCATTTCATTTATGTCGATCTTCCATGCTCTTATGTCGATCTTCCATCATCTTTTAATGATCTTCCATCATCGTATGTCCCTAATCGATCTCAAATATGCGGTCACATAACAAAGTGACTAATGGATCACCTGGAGAATGATAAGTGTAAGATGGGACAACATGAGATAGACCAGTACGAGATGGGTCAGCGCCATATGAGCATTCTTATGGATCATCAGAAACAGGATCGATTTGTGATGGTTGGTTCTGCGTAGCACGGTAACCTACCAAACAGATAAATAAAAAATGTAAATATTCGAATCACTATCAATTTTTTGTCATAAAAAATATATATCATTATTCGATATATATCATGAAAACATCGCATACTTCTATACAATAGAGGCTCCTCTGTCGCAAAAATCTCTGGTTAATGACAACCGTATGCTTAAAGGAGACCACCTCGTCATCCAAAATCAGCTGAAAAAATTGCATGATCCAAGTGATGACCATACCATGGGGAATATATGTCATACTATAGACATTAACCTGAAACCAATGGCCCATAATAAGAGCTTTTATGTCAGTTATGCGGCCCTGTAAGGAAAAAATTATTTTAATGATTTGTCTATAATATAAAATATAAAAATAAATTATTATGTATAATATCAAATATGACTTGTAGCATGCAGTGTAGCAAAACAATATCTAAAATATTGATCCCATCGTATTAACCGATACGCGACACGATAATCAACTTAATGATATCCTTTATAGGCTGAATGTCTAGTTTGATGTGTCTTTACCTCAAAGCGTGCAATCAGCCGGCATAAAACGAGGTGCGCTCACTCTCCGTAAGCCTCGGTCTCAGTACCTACCTATATTAGCTCTCTGATCAAGTGATGCTTTGTACCGCCAGCCATTATGTGACCCAAACTGCATACTCTGCACAACCAGACACTCCTATTGAACAACCAAGTAGAAAATTGAAAATGATGTTTCTGAATCGTTTCCGAATCAATGTTACTTATGAACATCCGACATAATCGAGCATACACTGGGCCGTCTAAAGTATACATGTTGTCTCATCCTATCTCGCGCAGTAGATCGATTTATCCATATCTTGTAATATCTTATATATCTATTGTATATGGCCCAACAATAGGTCGTGCAATCCATACATTCTAGTATCGATGGAAATACTCATTATATGTGAAGTAATAAGGAACAACACCGACCATAACTTCGGAGACAAGTTTGGATTTCAGTGAAAGTTCGGAAAAAAAAAACTTTGGATTCATAAGCAACTTCGGAGAGAAGTTCGGATATTTCTCAGTCTTGATGGATAATTTGGATATTTTTGTCATATTATGTAACCACTTCGGAGACCTCGATTGATAAGTGGTCAATATACATATATTTATTGTGTTATTTATCTTAATATTTTGTGTGGTATTTCGAGTTTTATGAGCGTTTTTATGTGTTTCGAGTGTATTTTACAAGTTAAAAGTTTAAGTGTAAGAGTGAGTTTGTAAGAGGCCAGTCAGACGAACTCGAGAGATAGACAGGTCGATCATATCCGACCACGTAATAAAACCTTTCTTTTCCCTTGTGCTCGTGGATGTAGGTTGGATTCATTTCGCTGAACCACGTTAAACCATATGTTTATTCTGTGTGTTTTCTCATCTTTCTGCTAAGTTTGCATCTGGTCCCTAAACCAAACAAATTAATAGTTGAGGGAAAATTTTTCGAGGAGTGAGTTACCGATTTACCCCTGGAACAAAAATCGACTGTCAACAATAACCTAAACTAATGATGTTGGTATTCATGTTAATGCATAGCCTACATCAATGGTTTTATGTAACATTGTACATTTACAAAAAAAATTGTGACAATCTTATTGTAATGCCATCAAGTAGCATTACTCAAAATACTAATTCAGAAGCGTTCATTTTTTTAAAATGGATTAAATCTAATAGAAAGAAAAATGTTTATTTATATTTTACAATTTAATTTATAATGAAATAATAATTAAGTACGGTAAATTATGAAATATTATAGTTTATTATTAAATTTATGATAAAATAATAATACACTATTTTTCTAGCGATACGTTAATGATTATATTTTAACATTAAAATCAACTAAGTTAACTAATGGTCGACTAATAGAAAAGTAGTAAAATATTATTTTGTCATAAATTTAGTAGTAATATATAATTTTTCGAATTCCCAGTATAGTAAGATATAATTTTTCAAATTCTCAATATCTAATTATTATTTTATCATAAGTTTAATAGTAAAATATAAATAATCCAACTAAAAATGATAATATCAAAAAACTAAATTGTTAAGTGAGACTCACTTATTAAGTGGTGAATTTTATTAGGGAATTTAACAAAACTAGTTTTAAAAAATTTGTCATTTGCCAAAATGAGCCAAAAAGTTTGGGTTTTGCAAAAATAGTCACATTCTCCGAAATGAACTTCAGAGAATCCACATTTTTCGAATTTCACATCGAACTTCCTTTTATTATTTTTTTAAAACTTTGGAGATACAAAGTTTTTACTTCAGAGATCCGAAGTAACAACTCTAAATCTCTAAGTGAACATAACACAACAAAAAATATTCGAATTGTCTATCAAACTTAGGAAATCCGAATGTTTCTCCAAAGTTTCTTAGGAAATCTAAAGTTGTCTCCAAAGTTAGTCTAAAATTTGAACTTATTTATGAAGTTATGGCCGTTTTTGTTTCTTATTACTGCTCAAATAATGAGGTGTTCGCTTGATACCAAAATGTTCGAACCGCATGCCCTACTTTTTGGGCATATGCAGTAGATATAAGAGATATTATAGGATATGGACAGATCAATCTACCGAGCGAGATGAGATATGATAGCCTTTATACTTTAGACGTCACCATGTATGCTTGATTATGTCGGATGTTCATCAGTAACATCGATGCATAAACGATTTAGAAGCACTATGTTTAATTTTTTACTTGGTTGTTTGAGATGAGGTTGGATATTACCTCGGATTTGATATGTGTGGTATTTGGATGTCCGGTTGTGGATGATATGTAGTTTGTGTCCCATGATGGTAGGTGGTACAAAGCACTGCTTGATCGGATAGCTGCCATGGGTAAGGAACTAAGACTGCGACTTACAAAGAGTAAGTGTGCCTCGTATTATGATTGTTGATTGCACGTTTTGAGGCGGATGCACATCAAACTAGGCATTCGACCTATATAGGATATCATTTAGTTGATCATCGTGTTGTGTATCGATCACACATGCTACAAGTCATATTTTTTATTGTACATATTAATTTATTTTTATATTTTATATTATAGACAAATCCTAAAAATATATTTTTCATTGCAGGGTCGTAGGGTGGACAATTGAGCCCTTATTATTTGGCATTGGTTTCAGGTTCATGCCTATAGTAGGTCGGACATTCCCATGGCATGGTCATCACCCCCGCTTATGCAATATTCAGATATTTCTCAGTCTTGATGGATAATTTGGATATTTTTGTCATATTATGTAAACACTTCGGAGACCTCGATTGATAAGTGGTCAATATACATATATTTATTGTGTTATTTATCTTAATATTTTGTGTGGTATTTCGAGTTTTATGAGCGTTTTTATGTGTTTCGAGTGTATTTTACAAGTTAAAAGCTTAAGTGTAAGAGTGAGTTTGTAAGAGGCCAGTCAGACGAACTCGAGAGATAGACAGGTCGGTCATATCCGACCACGTAATAAAACCTTTCTTTTCCCTTGTGCTCGTGGATGTAGGTTGGATTCATTTCGCCGAACCACGTTAAACCCTATGTTTATTCTGTGTGTTTTCTCATATTTCTGCTAAGTTTGCATCTGGTCCATAAACCAAACAAATTAATAATTGAGGGAAAATTGTTCGAGGAGTGAGTTACCGATTTACCCCTGGAACAAAAATCGACTGTCAACAATAACCTAAACTAATGATGTTGGTATTCATGTTAATGCATAGCCTACATCAATGGTTTTATGTAACATTGTACATTAAAAAAAAAAATTTGTGACAATCTTATTGTAATGCCATCAAGTAGCATTACTCAAAATACTAATTCAGAAGCGTTCATTTTTTTAAAATGGATTAAATCTAATAGAAAGAAAAATGTTTATTTATATTTTACAATTTAATTTATAATGAAATAATAATTAAGTACGGTAAATTATGAAATATTATAGTTTATTATTAATTTATGATAAAATAATAATACACTATTTTTCTAGCGATACGTTAATGATTATATTTTAACATTAAAATCAACTAAGTTATGTGGACGCTGGATTTCGCCCGAGGTCCACAATCGAGAATTTGTAGTTGGGGGCGCTAGCGATCCTGCAAAACAAAGGTAGAGTGAGCGGGAGTAGACTACCCACCGGTGTGGTGGGTGCCGGGGGCACTCCGACGCTCAAGTCAGTGATGAAGACGAGCTGTAAATAATAGAAGAGCGAGGCTTGACGTACCTTGACTTCTGTTGACTACCGTGAGGGCAGTGGGTCGGAGGTTCTGAGAGCTCTGGAGAGAATATGACTAAGCTGAGAGTTGTTAGAAGTTGAATATGATCGAGCTATCGATTGTCCGGCTCTTCTCGTAGACTTTCTTCTCTTATATACACACTCTCGGGAAACATGTGTATTTATTACCTTTAATTACTCGTTCGTTGGATGTTGGAAACTTTCGAGTTATGTGAGATATTTATGAGTCTGGACGTTTCTTGATTTGGTATCTATTGCGTCCGTTGGCCCTCTTGATGACAATGAGCTTGGGCCCGTGAGGCTTCTTGGTCTGATATTGGTCGGTCTCGAGGTAAAATGTCGATTTTACCATTGGGCCCAAATTTGGCCCGTACAGTTTGTCCCCTACTCTCTAAGTCAAGTAGTCCTTGACTTGGAGAGTACTTGACGCGTGTGTCGCTTGAGGCCATAGTATGTAGGTGTACTCGAGCGTTGATGCTGCCAAACGAATATCAAGTTATGAGCTTTACTCTTCAAGAGCCATTGGGGAAGTACCCAATCGATTGAACTAGATGAAGGTCAGGATATAAGTCGTACGACATGTGTATTTCATGTCTACAACTTGACTCGATATGAGTCCGTGGGGGATGTCCCCGGTCGACTGAACCAGATGAGGGTTCATGAGTTATTTCATTCGACAAGTCTATGAACTGAAGGAAGTCCATGTCTTCATTTGACTCGACAAGAGTCATCTGGGAATGTCCCCGGTCGACTGAACCAGATGAGGTTCAGGATATAAGTCATACGACATGTGTATGTCTACAACTTGACTCAACATGAGTCCATGGGGGATGTCCCCGGTCGACTGAACCAGATGAGGGTTCAGGAGTTTATTTGACTCGACACGAGTCCGTGGGGGATGCCCCCGGTCGACTGAACCAGATGAGGTTCAGGGTGTAAGTCATACGACAAGTGTATGTCTACAACTTGACTCTACATGAGTCCATGGGGGATGTCCCCGGTCGACTAAACCAGATGAGGTTCAGGATATAAGTCATACGACATGTGTATGTCTACGACTTGACTCTACATGAGTCCATGGGGGATGTCCCCGGTCGATTGAACCAGATGAGGTTCAGGATATAAGTCATACGACATGTGTATGTCTACGACTTGACTCTACATGAGTCCGTGGGGGATGTCCCCGGTCGACTAAACCATATGAGGTTCAGGATATAAGTCATACGACATGTGTATGTCTACGACTTGACTCTACATGAGTCCATGGGGGATGTCCCCGGTCGACTAAACCAGATGAGGTTCAGGATATAAGTCATACGACATGTGTATGTCTACGACTTGACTCTACATGAGTCCATGGGGGATGTCCCCGGTCGACTGAACCAGATGAGGTTCAGGATATAAGTCATACGACATGTGTATGTCTACGACTTGACTCTACATGAGTCCGTGGGGGATGTCCCCGGTCGACTAAACCAGATGAGGTTCAGGATATAAGTCATACGACATGTGTATGTCTACGACTTGACTCTACATGAGTCCATGGGGGATGTCCCCGGTCGACTGAACCAGATGAGGTTCAGGATATAAGTCATACGACATGTGTATGTCTACAACTTGACTCTACATGAGTCCGTGGGGGATGTCCCCGGTCGACTGAACCATATGAGGGTTCAAGAGTTTATTTGACTTGACATGAGTCCGTGGGGGATGTCCCCGGTAGACTGAACCATATGAGGGTTCAGGAGTTTATTTGACTCGACATGAGTCCGTGGGGGATGTCCCCGGTCGATTGAACCAGATGAAGGTCAGGATAATCCCCATACTACGGGTCGAAGAACCATGAGAGTCTTCAATGTCTTTTGGACCAAATGAATGTATATGAAAGTCTTCACTCTACAGACCTGACGAAGGTCCAAAAATTTTTCCTTATCATACTACTAAACCTGATGAAGGTCATCACACATTCTATTGATGAGGGTCCATGTGACTACTGTCGTGTGGACCTGTCGAATGGACTTGATAAAAGTCCAAGAAAGTTATTATTTCTCACCCTACTAGACCTGAAGAAGGTCAATGAGGGTTCTCATTCCTCATTCTTCAAGACCTGACAAAGGTCAATGAGGGTATAATTCCTCATTCTACAAGACTTGTAGTCTGAGACCATGTCGTCTGAAGACCATGAGTCTACGGTCGAATGAACCTGATGAAGGTCTATGAGGGTTCTCATTCCTCATTCTACAAGACCTGACAAAGGTCTATGAGGATATAATTCCTCATTCTACAGGACTTGTAGTCTGAGACCATGTCGTCTGAAGACCATGAGACTACGGTCGAATGAACCTGATGAAGGTCCATGAGGGTTCTCATTCCTCATTCTACAGGACCTGACAAAGGTCTATGAGGATATAATTCCTCATACTACAGGACTTGTAGTATAAGACCATGTCGTCTGAAGACCATGAGACTACGGTCGAATGAACCTGATGAAGGTCCATGAGGGTTCACATTCCTCATTCTACAGGACCTGACAAAGGTCTATGAGGATATAATTCCTCATTCTACAGGGTTTGTAGTCTGAGACCATGTCGTCTGAAGACCATGAGACTACAGTCGAATGAACCTGATGAAGGTCCATGAGGGTTCTCATTCCTCATTCCACAAGACTTGACAAAGGTCTATGAGGATATAATTCTTCATACTACAGGACTTGTAGTCTGAGACCATGTCGTCTGAATACCATGAGACTACGGTCGAATGAACCTGATGAAGGTCCATGAGGGTTCTCATTCCTCATTCTACAAGACCTGACAAAGCCATTGGGGGTCTTCATTCCTCATTCTACAATCCTCATTCTACAAGACCTGATAAAGGTTAGTGAGGGTTTTCATTCCTCATTCTACAAGACCATATATGCAGTGTCGAATGAGATCTTTAACGAGTGCCAAGCTTCACATGGTAGTGTCGACTGAGATTCTTACAAGTGACAATCTTCACATGTGTAGTGTCGAATGAGATCCTTAACAAGTGCTAAGCTTCATACGTGTAGTGTCGAATGAGACATCTTCCTCATGCTGAGTCTCCATACATGTAGTGTCGAGTGGGATATCATTGCCAAGTCTGGTAATGTCGACTGGGATATTATCACCCCATACATGTAGTGTCGAGTGGGATATCCTAATACCGATTCTCCATACATGTAGTGTCGAGTGGGATACTCACACAAGTGTCAAGTCACATATTATATTGTCGACTGAGACACCAATAACAATTACCAAGCTATATGTTGTAATGTCGACTGGGACAGCCATAACAAGTCCCAAACTATAAATTGTAATGTCAACTATAAAAAGTGCAAGCCATACCTGGTAATGTCGACTGGGATATTATCACCACATACATGTAGTGTCGAGTGGGGTAGCATCCTCATGATGTGTATCCGTGTAATGTTGATTGGAACCTTAGGCAACTCAGCCTACTTATTTATCATGTTGTATGAAACTTCAGCCAATAACTGATCTTTCCTTCATGTCGTGTCGACTGGAACCTTAGCCCCTAACTAAGACATGTTCATTGTCGTGTCGAGTGGTGTTTCAACCCCTAGCTAGGAGTTCTTCCTTGTCGTGTGGAGTGGAACCTCAGCTTCCAGCCAAGACTTCTTCCTTGTCGTGTCGAGTGGACTCTCTATCAGATAGTAAGCCTTCTTCCATCTGGTAATGTCGACTGGGATGTTCATGCCAAGTCTTCATTTGTGTATTGTCGTATGGGATATCATCACTCCAATTCCTAATACATGTAGTGTCGAGTGGGAGTTTTATGAAGGTTAAATTTTTTTTAAAGTAACCAATGAATACTTATTTGGGAAGCTATGATGTCCCCAAGGCGACAATGGGTGGCCATCTAGCCCCATTTTTTATAGACTAATTACATCAAGTATCACTTTATTGAAGTACATTGCTAGCACATCAGTTGTAGGGTCGCTTGGGCGGATTTGAGGTTCTCTCATTGTGATGGCTGGTGGAATTCTCTCTTTTATTGTTTCTCTTATCCTCCTCCCATCTAATCTCAAATTGTGCCTGGGCCATGGCATGATCCATAGTGTAGCATCGAAATTTAGTGAGCTTTTTGTAGAGTCCACTTTCTGAAAGTAATCCATTTCTGAATGCTCCCACCGCAGTAGGCTGATAGAGATCTGGGATTGTTATCCTCTCTCTATTGAAGCGAGCCACGTAGCTTCGCAAGGACTCCCCTCTCTGTTGTTGGATTGCATTAAGGTCATTTGTGGTCTTTTCAAGCTTGCAAGAACTTGCAAAATGCTCCACAAATTTATTAGCTAGTTCCTGATATGACCCAATAGTCCTGAAAGGTAGATTAAGGAACCAATTGAGGGCTGGGCCTGCCAATGTTTCTCCGAATCCTCTACACATTCCAGCTTCCCATTGATGAAGAGCCAGATCAGTCGACATCATCTTGTACTTGTAATGGATCATATGATCATTCGGGTCTGTGGATCCGTCATACAGCTTCATATCTGGAGAACTGAACTTCCTTGGTAGTTCAGTGGAAGTGATGGTGTCCAAAAATGGGGTATCTGAGATCGTGTCGGCTCGGCTTCTTCTCACTGGTAGTCTGACACCATGTAGGCTAGAGAGAATTGCATCTTTGAACTCCTGCATTTCCTTGCGCATAGTGGAGGTAACTTGCCGTGCTTGGTCGATTGAGGAGACATGTTGACTTTTTTCTTGATTTGGTGGATGGTTGTCTGATGGCGGATTGTCACTTGTCACATCGTTGAATGCCCCCAAGAGATTATTGGGGATTGTGGGATTGCCGGGAAGGTCTGTAGTATCAGATTGTCGGGAGGTTGAAGAGATTTGCTCCAGTTGCTTCTGGAGGGTTATATTGGAGATTCGCATGGCTGAATTTTCCTCCTCTAAGACTCGTAATCGTTCTTGTAGAGTGGCCAATTGAGAGGCCATAGGGTCAAATGTCTGATCGCTGCTAGAAGCCATGTATAGCTGTGTTGAAGGGATCATAGACTGAGAGATCTTCGTCTGCTATGAATCGCTAAGTTCCCACAGACGGCGCCAAATTATGGACGCTGGATTTCGCCCGAGGTCCACAATCGAGAATTTGTAGTTGGGGGCGCTAGCGATCCTGCAAAACAAAGGTAGAGTGAGCGGGAGTAGACTACCCACCGGTGTGGTGGGTGCCGGGGGCACTCCGACGCTCAAGTCAGTGATGAAGACGAGCTGTAAAATAATAGAAGAGCGAGGCTTGACGTACCTTGACTTCTGTTGACTACCGTGAGGGCAGTGGGTCGGAGGTTCTGAGAGCTCTGGAGAGAATATGACTAAGCTGAGAGTTGTTAGAAGTTGAATATGATCGAGCTATCGATTGTCCGGCTCTTATCGTAGACTTTCTTCTCTTATATACACTCTCGGGAAACGTGTGTATTTATTACCTTTAATTACTCGTTCGTTGGATGTTGGAAACTGTCGAGTTATGTGAGATATTTATGAGTCTGGACGTTTTCTTGATTTGGTATCTATTGCGTCCGTTGGCCCTCTTGATGACAATGAGCTTGGGCCCGTGAGGCTTCTTGATCTGATATGGTCGGTCTCGAGGTAAAATGTCGATTTTACCCTTGGGCCCAAATTTGGCCCGTACAGTTTGTCCCCTACTCTCTAAGTCAAGTAGTCATTGACTTGGAGAGTACTTGACGCGTGTGTCGCTTGAGGCCATAGTATGTAGGTGTACTCGAGCGTTGATGCTGCCAAACGAATATCAAGTTATGAGCTTTACTCTTCAAGAGCCATTGGGGAAGTACCCAATCGATTGAACTAGATGAAGGTCAGGATATAAGTCGTACGACATGTGTATTTCATGTCTACAACTTGACTCGATATGAGTCCGTGGGAGATGTCCCCGGTCGACTGGACTTGATGATTCCAGGACAATCTCTTTACTACTGGTCAAGGACCATGTGAGTCTTCAAAATTTTTCTAGACCAGATGAAGGTTAAATGCTGACTCTATACGAGCCATGGGGGATGTCCCCGATCGACTGAACCAGATGAAGGTTCAGGATAGTCTTTACTCTACCAGACCAGACGAAGGTCTATGAGAATCTTTACTTTATACAGACCTGATAAATGTCCAAGAGTCTTTCTTTCTCATATTACTAGGGCTGTAAAAGGTCTATGAGACTACGGTAGAATGAACTTGGTGAATATCTATCAAGGTCGTCACTCTACACTCAATTAGGCCCGATGAAGGTATAAGAGATGGTTTACTCTACTTGAACTGGTGGAGTTCTTAGAGAGTTACTAGATATGATGAAGTTCCATGCAGGTCTTCCATTCTCATTATACTCGACCTGATGTAGGTCGTGGGGTCTTCATTCCCCATTCTAACAAAATCATATATGTAGTGTGAATGAGATATAGGTGAACGAGGGTCTTCAATGCGTGCCAAACTTCTCATGGTAGTGTCGACTAGGATCCTTAACAAGTACAACTGTCACACGTGTATTGTCGAGTGGGACATTTGCCTTACGCTGAGTGTGGTGTCGAGTGAGACAGTCACCACATGATGAATATTCATTTAGAGCTAAATTTTCAATCTTTACAATTTCAAGAAGCCCCATTAAAAGCTAATGGGCCCCACATCAACAATTGGCCTCACTTTATCTTAACTTTATGTTTCACTCGTCGAGTGAATACATATATATATATTATTATTATTATTATTATTATTTATTATTATTTATTATTATTTTTTTTTTTACTATGCCACGCGAAGCTTGATGGCGATTGGATACCCTCATGTGCACCCTGCTACAACACAACCTTCTCATAGCATCTTAAAAGCAGTCAAAAAGCCCGAATCACAAAGAGGCAAAACGCGTATCAGTCAAGGTACGTCAAGCCTCGCTATTCTATTATTTACAGCTCGTCTTCATCACTGGTCTAGTCTGACACCATGTAGGCTAGAGAGAATTGCATCTTTGAACTCCTGCATTTCCTTGCGCATAGTGGAGGTAACTTGCCGTGCTTGTCGATTGAGGAGAAGGTTGACCTTTTTTCTTGATTGGTGGATGGTTGTCTGATGGCGGATTGTCACTTGTCACATCGTTGAATGCCCCCAAGAGATTAGTGGGGATTGTGGGATTGCCGGGAGGTCTGTAGTATCAGATTGTCGGGAGGTTGAAGAGATTTGCTCCAGTTGCTTCTGGAGGGTTATATTGGAGATTCGCATGGCTGAATTTTCCTCCTCTAAGACTCGTAATCGTTCTTGTAGAGTGGCCAATTGAGAGGCCATAGGGTCAAATGTCTGATCGTTGCTAGAAGCCATGTATAGCTGTGTTGAATGGATCATAGACTGAGAGATCTTCGTCTGCTATGAATCGCTAAGTCCCCATAGACGGCGCCAAATTGTGGACGCTGGATTTCGCCCGAGGTCCACAATCGAGAATTGTAGTTGGGGGCGCTAGCGATCCTGCAAAACAAAGGTAGAGGAGCGGGAGTAGAGTAGACTACCCACCGGTGTGGTGGGTGCCGGGGCCACTCCGACGCTCAAGTCAGTGATGAAGACGAGCTGTAAATAATAGAAGAGCGAGGCTTGACGTACCTTGACTTCTGTTGACTACCGTGAGGGCAGTGGGTCGGAGGTTCTGAGAGCTCTGGAGAGAATATGACTAAGCTGAGAGTTGTTAGAAGTTGAATATGATCGAGCTATCGATTGTCCGGCTCTTATCGTAGACTTTCTTCTCTTATATACACACTCTCGGGAAACGTGTGTATTTATTACCTTTAATTACTCGTTCGTTGGATGTTGGAAACTGTCGAGTTATGTGAGATATTTATGAGTCTGGACGTTTCTTGATTTGGTATCTATTGCGTCCGTTGGCCCTCTTGATGACAATGAGCTTGGGCCCGTGAGGCTTCTTGGTCTGATATTTGTCGGTCTCGAGGTAAAATGTCGATTTTACCCTTGGGCCCAAATTTGGCCCGTACAAGTTAACTAATGGTCGACTAATAGAAAAGTAGTAAAATATTATTTTGTCATAAATTTAGTAGTAATATATAATTTTTCGAATTCCCAGTATAGTAATATATAATTTTTCAAATTCTCAATATCTAATTATTTTTATCATAAGTTTAATAGTAAAATATAAATAATCCAACTAAAAATGATAATATCAAAAAACTAAATTGTTAAGTGAGACTCACTTATTAAGTGGTGAATTTTATTAGGGAATTTAACAAAACTAGTTTTAAAAAATTTGTCATTTGCCAAAATGAGCCAAAAAGTTTGGGTTTTGCAAAAATAGTCACATTCTCCGAAATGAACTTCAGAGAATCCACATTTTTCGAATTTCACATCGAACTTCCTTTTATTTTTTTTTAAACTTTGGAGATACAAAGATTTTACTTCAGAGATCCGAAGTAACAACTCTGAATCTCTAAGTGAACATAACACAACAAAAAATATTCGAATTGTCTATCAAACTTAGGAAATCCGAATGTTTCTCCGAAGTTTCTTAGGAAATCTAAAGTTGTCTCCAAAGTTAGTCTAAAATCTGAACTTATTTATGAAGTTATGGCCGTTTTTGTTTCTTATTACTGCTCAAATAATGAGGTGTTCGCTTGATACCAAAATGTTCGAACTGCATGCCCTACTTTTTGGGCATATGCAGTAGATATAAGAGATATTACAGGATATGGACAGATCAATCTACCGAGCGAGATGAGATATGATAGCCTTTATACTTTAGACGTCACAATGTATGCTTGATTATGTCGGATGTTCATCAGTAACATCGATGCATAAACGATTTAGAAGCACTATGTTTAATTTTTTACTTGGTTGTTTGAGAGGAGGTTGGATATTACCTCGGATTTGATATGTGTGGTATTTGGATGTCCGGTTGTGGATGATATGTAGTTTGTGTCCCATGATGGTAGGTGGTACAAAGCACTGCTTGATCGGATAACTGCCATGGGTAAGGAACTAAGACTGCGACTTACAAAGAGTAAGTGTGCCTCGTATATGATTGTTGATTGCACGTTTGGCGGATGCACATCAAACTAGACATTCGACCTATATAAGATATCATTTAGTTGATCATCGTGTGTTGTGTATCGATCACACATGCTACAAGTCATATTTTTATTGTACATATTAATTATTTTTATATTTTATATTATAGACAAATCCTAAAAATATATTTTTCATTGCAGGGTCGTAGGGTGGACATATGAGCCCTTATTATTTGGCATTGGTTTCAGGTTCATGCCCATAGTAGGTCGGACATTCCCATGGCATGGTCATCACCCCCGCTTATGCAGTATTTCCATCTGAATTTCGATGATGAGGTGATTTCCTTTGAGCATCTGGCTATCATTAATTAAGGATTTCTGCGACGGATGAGCATTTATTGTACATACGTAGACAATATTTTCATGACGTGTATATATATATATATATATATATTTCTTGATAAAAATTTATAGAGGCCGCGTGACCGCGTGATTGCAATAGAGAATGGTCAAACGATGATCGAGGAGCAACATAAGAGAATGAACAATTTACATAAAAGAATTGAGCGGTCATTAGATGAGGTGTTAGAGCTTGTGATGAGGATGTCAGTTGAGAGAGATATTAGGGTTGGTGATGTATTGGCTAATATTGGGTTTTATGATATGTAGTTTTTTTTTATATATATTATATTATTTTCATTTTGATGTATAGTTAATTATATATATATATATATTATTTTTTTTACATATAATTCACAAAAGCAAAAAAAAAAAAAAAAAAAGAATTTAGTAAAATTAGTTCAAAAAACAAATCATAAATAAATTTAATATATATATATATTTTTAAAAATATTATTTAATAATAATCCAGAGATCCTAAGTTATTTCGTATTTCCAAAGTTCAAATAAATGATTTCAGAAAATGTGGATTCTCCGAAATTGACTTCGGATATTGTGACTATTTTTACAAATTCTAAAAATTATGGCTCATTTTAACAAATGATAAAATTGTTTATTAACCACTAAATGAGTGAACATCACCTCAATTCATACTCAAATCACGACTCAAATGTTGAAGGGGGGTTTTTGAATTTTTATTTATTTTTTAAAAAGGTGTCATATTGTCACAGTACCTTTATAAATTGTTCTCTTATTTGTCTGCATTCATGTAATATTGAAAATAAAAATAAAAATATTGAAAAGTTAGAGAGCAAATCGAGTGCACTGCGAGTCGGAAAATGATAAACTACCAGCATATATCGTGATTAACATTTAAGAACGATGGTCAATTTTTTTTTTCAAATCAAGGAAAATCAGTGGGGCCCTTTCCATCTCAGCACTGTACAGTCGGCTAGCGGTGTTTACGGATCGGGTCAGGTCGGATTTTTTGAAAATTGTGAGATCCGATAGGGCCGAGAAACCCGAATCTGAAATTTGAGAGTTGAAATCTGATCGGGTCGGCCAAAAAAATAATTTTATTTTTTAAATGAATTAATTATTTTATAATATAAATATTATTTATTTTATATCCCGAAAATTATCGTATATATAAAGTTTCAAGACAATAAAAGTAATAAATAAATGAAATAATAGTAAAAATTTTAAAAAAATAATAAAAATATTATAGTTTCGGGTCGGGTCGGGTCATGTTTTAATATCAAACCCATGACCCAACCCGCAAATTTCAAGTGTGACAGATTAACTCGAAAAATCAATTTTTGTAAACCCGCGCGGGTCAGGTTGGGTCGCGGGTTGCCTGATCCTATGAACACCCCTACAGTCAGTGATCAAGCATATTCATTTTTGGGTTATACTAACGAGTGTCCTAAGTATACTCATTAATGATCAATTTTTAGAAAGTTTTCACATCATTTTTATGAGCAATGTAAAAAATTATCAAAACAATAATTACTTTTTCATTTTTCCTATTAAAATTTTCTTAAAATGGATATTTAGGGTACACTTTAACACTTCCCTTCATTTTTTAGTGGGAAATTATCTCTTAACCAATTCAGGTATGAGGGAAATATATGTAGCCATCAAAGATTTTTGAAAATGACACTGTACTATCTCGGTTTGTGTTTTGTATCAATAAATCATTTTTTGTTAACGATGTTAAGTGAATGATAACGTCAAAAATGTATTTTTGTCAAATCATTATATTGTATTAATTTTTAATATAATAATAATTCATATAAATATATATAATAAATTCATATTATTATTAAATTGAAAATGTACGAAATTTAACATTTCAAATTTCTCATTTTTTATGGTAGCGTCAGGATTGTTCTAGTAGTAATATTTATAATGAATGTATGTGTGGAGCTATGGCGGGGCTCTTGTTGGTGGAGCGATGGAGCTATGACATGCGACATGTGGTGAGAGAGCTTGACGTGCATGTGGCGGGGGATCTGGGTGTGCGTCTGTGTGGTGACTGTAGAGGAAGTTGATAAGCATAGTAGCGTACACTCAAGTCTTTTAGGATCTTCTCAGCCAATATCTTTTGATATTATTTCTTTATAGTCAATAATTTCGCTTATTACTTTATAATGGAAACTAATTTCCTCATTGAAGATTTTATGGAGAGTTTATACCGTATAATTTTACTACTTTATTAATATTAAATCATATGAAAGAATCATATGATTATAGAAGATTATAATTGTTGTTGTTGTTATTTTATTTTTTATATATTTTCCCTACACCAACAAAGAATTATGATAATGTCAATGCATCTCATAACATTTCGATTTTGTATTAAGGAGCCATTACAATATAGTGATTTGTAAAAAATATCATTATGACGTCATCATTCACTTAACACTGTTAGGGGTGTGCATCGGATTCGATCCGATCAAATCGGATCGGATCCGATCAAATCGGATCGGACATTGACAGTTGGATTCGACGGATTTCGGATCGGATAAAAACCGATCTGATCCGATCGATTTTTTTTTTTTTGTAATATGCAAAACGATGTCGTTTTGCAGTGTCATAAACGACGTCGTTTTGCATAAGTTATGGTTCATTTGGTTCGTCTCACCACTCTCACGGTCTCAGACTGTCATTCTGAAGAATATCAAATTTCAGTCTTCTATCTTCACTTCTTCTTATTCGTCGAATCAGCCACAGCCCACAGACAGTCACTTCAATCTTCACTTCTTCTTCATCAAAAATCAGTCTTCTTCATCATCCACGCAGGTTTCATCAAGGTAATTAACTTTTTTCTCTACTTCTCCTCTTTTCGTTTCTCTGGGTTTTTGGGTTTCTGGATTTATGGTTTCTCCTCCAGCAGATAAATACACAAATAAATACTTATATTCTGGCCTGTCGCTGACTAGTGTTGTATGCTTTATGACTTGTCTTTGTAGCTACAAAAAGCTGCAGCCTGTAAGTGATATTTCATTTATTTAAGGACTATTAGTCTAAACAATTAAAATTTTATATGAATTTGGCTTCGTCTTCTTCTGAATTTTGTTGAATTTGGCTCAGTCTTCTTCAATCCACATATGCAAATGTCGTGTGGTCCTCTTCCAGATTGTCTTTGTTGGTGGTCCTCAAAATTTTCCTCTTTTGTAGGCCTGATGGTGGTGACTCATGAGAAAGATTTTGTGTTGCACTTTTGTTAATTGTTGGATGTTGGTGTGCTAGAAGTGGAAGGGCACTGTGATTGTGGAATGTGGATAATATTGTGGATTGATCTTGTGGATGTGGTAATGTTGTATGTACTGTGTAGTGAAAATTTCGGCTTCTATTTTACTTGCTCATTTATGATTATGAATTATGTTTGATGTGGCATTTTGACCTTCGGTATTGACTTCAATTGATGCATGAATTTAGCTGTTTGATGTGGCATTTTGTTTCTGATTGATGCAGCTGATATTGGTTATGTAGAAAATAAGCAGTGGCAGTGTGTACATTGAAATGATTTTGTAATGAGAATGAATGAATGATGTGTAATGATTTTGAAATGGAAATAGGCATAAAACCTGCCTGATGACATATACTGATGAGAGAAGCAGAGGCAAGAAGCAGGAAGCATAAGCAGAAGCTGAAAACCTCATGCGCCAGTGGCTTCTAAATGTACCGAATTCGGATCGGATCGATCCGATTCGAATTATTTCGGATCGAATCAATCGGATCCGAAACAATTCGAATCGGATCAAACCAATCCGATCCGAAATATGATGATTTCGGATCGGATTGATTCGATCTGAAATAATTCGATTCAGATCGATCCAATCCGATCCGAAATGGGATGATTTCGGATCGAACCAATCCGATCCGAAATCATTCGAATCGGATCGAACCAATCCGATCCGATAATTATCGGATCGGATCAGATCGGTTTTGCTAAGATAATCCAATCCGATCGAATCAAACTTCTCAGCGCTTATCGGATCAGATCGGATTCAGATTCGGTTCGATCCGATCCGAATCCGATAATGCCTAGAGCTAAACACTGTTAATGGAAAAATGACTCATTAATACAAAACACAAACTATATGTGGTGAGTGTCTGTGTCATTATCATAAATCCGTAGTAACTACATATATTCCCCATAAATCTGAAATGGTTTGGTTTAGAGATAATTTTCCTTTCAAAATAGATATTGATTCCTCTAAAAAAAATATAGAAAATGATTATTATATAAAAATATCAAAAGGTTATAATTATACATCCATTTCATTTCGATTACAAATTTATGATATTTTAAAACTCAAATCTAGCTAGTATGAGATCTAACAACACAAATCAATATATATATATATATTATATATATATATATATTATATATATATATATATATATATATATTCATACATAAATCTATATTCTCAACTCATACAACCAAGTGGTGAATACATATTCCTACATGAAAGCGAAATAACATAATACACACATTAGATATCACAAAATGGTCAAGGTTTCGTTTTCCTTATATGGGTTAAGTGCGAGAGAGAGAATTCTGACCGAGGGCTTTTAGATTATCTACTAATCACATTCATTTATTCACAAATAATACATACAAATTACACTCAAATAATACGCTCAATCACATTATAGTTATAAATATGTGATTTGTTTATGATTATATATATAAATATATATTATTTATTTATTTTCAATTATTTTAGGTGTATCGTTTGAGACTGAGAGTGTGCACGCTTATTATAATTGACACTAGTGTCCACAATGAGACAAACGAGTTTAGATTTGTTAATATTGATCATATCTTAATTTATAAAATATTGATGAAAAATTATTCCATCTCTTATCCCATCAAAATATCATCCCTTATATTATCTTGTCCCATTCCGTTTACGATTTCAGGTTTTTTTTAAATAATGATATAGACACAGATGGATTACACAGATCTAACCACAGATATATTAAAATAATATTACTTTAATATCATATGTTGTTGGATCTGTCTAATACATCTATATCAATTTTCTGGACAGATCCAACTACATATATATTAAAATAACGTTGTTTTAATACATCATTAATTGAACCTGTATGTTGTATCTATATAATTCACCTGGGTAAGTATCATTTTATTTTTTATTTTTTATTTTTTTTACCCTCGCCCCGCTTTTCAAAGACAAGCTCGTCTTAGCATGACGTGTCATACAAATTAAACTATAAATTAATAGTCACAGTACATTTTGCCTTAGCCCTCTTCATTCTCTTCCATTTGGAAAAAAAAAGTCACACAACTCTCTCTCTCTGATCACACAAAACGATCAGGTTAATTTAATTATCACTTTTTTTGCCTCATTGTTTTAATCGCGCGTTTCAATTTATCAATTGATTGTTTATTTATTTATGCCTGTGGGATTTTGATGCCTTTTAGTTTTATGGTATGATTATCAGTTAATTTAAGTGTTTTAGAGTGAGTAGTTCTTCTAAATTTTCTTGCAGTTTTTTTATGCGATGGCTGAGCTGCTTGTAGGCTTGGAGATTCATGGATTCCATACGCTGAAAGGTATGGACACGCGATACCATTATGATGCTTCAAAACTCTGCGTTTTTGTTTGAATGATTGTGGAAATGAACTTATTTGTAGGAGAAATTATGAAGCATTTGATGTTTGAAATGATTAATGTGAATTGGTAGCGACAGTAACAAAATTATGTGCTGAAGAACTCTTATAGAGCGCAATAAGTACTTTTGAAATGTCAATTTAAGTTATCTTTTCCTTTCTAAGGTGTACTTGCGTCTTGCGGGCATATGTTGTTTACGATGATTTGTTGGATTTAGTAAATGTTTGCTCGTTAGTGCTTATGATTGGCTTGTTCATGATGTGAAGTAATTTTGTAATTGATTTTGTTGGTTTGTTGTTTGGTTGACAGATTTGGATGTCGCTAACATGATGGAGGAAGCCAAAACGAGATGGCTTCGTCCGAACGAAATTCATGCCATACTTTGTAATAGCAAGTATTTCAGCATCAATGCAAAGCCAGTGAACTTGCCAAAAAGTAACTACTTTCCACCAATCTGTTAATTTCAGTACTGTCTGACATTTACCAGTTGATTGAAGCAATTCCAAGACAAGTTACATATATGAGACATCAAGCATACACAATACTTAAATTAGTGAATTTGCTGCAGTATTTGTTTGTTGTTTTCTATTAAATATACAATGTAATAATGAATAGCTAAAGCCTAGGAAGCATATTTCTTATTTGTATTTGATGAAGTTTGTTGATGTGTTCCAATGCTTCTTTGAGTATCAACTGATTAAAGTAAAGTACTATTGTACTAATATTGGTCTTCTTGATAAATAACAGGTGGCACTGTTGTATTTTTCGACCGTAAGATGCTTAGGAATTTTCGCAAAGATGGTCATAACTGGAAGAAGAAAAAGGATGGGAAGACAGTTAAGGAAGCTCATGAGCACCTAAAAGTAAGATTTTTTTTTTTTGCACATAATAATGTGTAATTGCCCTATATATATTAGCTATTTTAGCTAGCTTAGTGAAGATGGACTGATGGAGTATTGTATTTTTTATGTTGTAGTTCGAGAATTGAATTCTCATTTAGGATAAGTTGAAGAGATAAAAAATAGAAGGCTAACTCAATTTCTCGGGATGGGTATAGTGCAACATTTCGAGATCTAAATTGAATCTGTAATAAAAGCTTCTTGAGTGATTGGATGTCTCTGTTTGCAGAAATGAATATTAAAGCAATATGTTATTCTTCATGCACTCCAGGGAGCTCTGTTATGATGTAATTTTCATTTTGTTACATGGTCTAGGTTGGCAATGAAGAGAGGATTCATGTATACTATGCACATGGCGAAGATAGCCCAACCTTCGTTCGTAGATGTTATTGGCTACTTGATAAGTATGTAATCTCATGGATCTATTGGTGAAGCATGCCTACATGTACCTGTGTTATATACTTTGAAATAAAAGAGAATGCACTTGTTGTCTTTTGCATCGTATACACTAAGGCTTGCTTACCTCTGGTTTGTTGTCTTCTTTGTTTCAGGACTCTAGAGAACATAGTCCTCGTTCACTATCGTGAAACACGTGAGGTTGGTCTCACCATAAGTCTCCTTTTGTCAGTAAAGATGTGTTTAAATGATCTTGCTTATAGTTTGAAGCCTTAGTTGCTCGTTTTGGCCATTGATGATTCTGTATCCAAATTTAGACAGAATAGGTGGTAGCTTAATGACTACTTAGACGTGCCATAGGAAATACACCACGGTTGGATAATTCCTTGAAGGCAAAGATCTACCGTGGGTACAAGTCAGCATATTGCTGCACCCTTTTAGACTGGCTAATTTAAAGTCTCTAGTTCTGGATGCAAGTTTCGCCTATCTTTACTTGTGGGCGTCTCTCATGTTACTGGGGACCAAGGTGTAAAGTGCAAAGCATTGAATTGACTATCCTGAGTGTCAAGACAGAGAATTCATATTTTAAATAAACAGTTTTAGGTTCTGCCAGTGAGTACAATTTTGGTTTTAGAACCTATGATAAAATATTTGATGTGCATTATATCTCAATCTTCCAAGTATGCTATGTGCAAAGCAAATTGATTTATAAATTTCTTCTTATTCCTCACTTGAGTCCTGCAAAATGTTTCTGAAAGACTAGATGCCTGAACCTTATTTTAGATTGTTGCTGACTATTATACGATTGCAGGGAGCTCCGGCCACCCCTCCGAATTCACATTCTAGTTCAATCTCGGACCAGTCTACTTCTCTGCTTTTATCAGAAGAATTTAATTCTGAATCTGGTCGTGCGTGCTATGCTGGGGAGAAAGAACTACAAGGTATTCTGAAAAGACTAAATGCACATTAAATAGTTGCATTTCTGTGATATGGGAATTCTCGGTTTAGTTAGGTTCAGAAATCTTAGAATTCTTAAGATATTGTTAGAATCATAATCATAATCATTCAAAGATATGATTATGATTTTACATATCTCTAAAATATTGTTACATAATCATTGAGATACGATTATGCAATCCTAATAATTATTAGTATATTTAGTTTCTATATTTAACTTGATATAATACCTATATAAAGACATGTCTCTTGTAATTCTAAGTATCCAGAAATATAGAATTGTCTTATTTATTATATGGTATCAGAGCCAATCTATCTTTGGGTTTTGTGATTTTGTGTCTGGTTTCTCTTTTTTAGTGTCATTGTTCAAGCCGGTGCGTGGGGAACACGCGCCACTATATGCGTGTGAGCCTCACATGCCGCATCTTCTTCTGCAGTCTTGACGACATCGACAACGATGAAATGCTCAGCCATTCGTTCATTGTCTGCATCAAGTTCCACATCTGACTTTTTTCAGGGTTTTCTATCATGAGTGATTTATCAAGTTTTCTTTAGATGTTTTGAGTTATTTTGGAATAGTTTAAACTTTCCCGCTGCTTATTTTCCAGCAATGTTAAACCATTCAAACCTCCGCATCTTTTCCCGTTGTACATTCTCCAACGGCATTAAAACATCCAAGTCACCGCATATGCTCCTGTTGAGCATTCTCCAACGGTGTTAAAACTCCCTAGTCTCTTTGTGGTTCTTGTATTGGTTTCATTTGTAACAAGCTTGATGCATATGATACGTATGCTTCAACTTGAGGAGAGTGTTAGAATCCTTAAGATATTGTTAGAATCATAATCATAATCATCCAAACATATTATTATGATTCTATATATCTCTAAAAGATTGTTACATAATTATTGAGATACAATTATGCAATCCTAATGATTATTAGTATATTTAGTTTCTATATTTAACTTGATGTAATGTCCATATAAAGGCGCATCTCTTGTAATTCTAAATATCTAGAAATTTAAAATCTTCTTATTTCTTTACAAGAAATAAACTAACCCTTTTGTTTTTTAACGAGCCAATAGAGCCCAATGACAGTCCAATGGTCCATAATCATGAAATGAGGCTTCATGAACTTAATACACTTGAATGGGATGACCTTGTGGTTACAAATGATTCTAATGGTTCAACTGAACCTAGAGGAGGTAAGTACAAGATGGAAGTTATTGGTAAGCCAGTAGTTTAATCAGGAAGTTAATATCAAAGTTCTTTCATGTATTGATTCTTCATTTATCTGTTGATTTATAAATTTCTTTGGCAGACAAGGTTTCATACTTCCACGAACAGAATCACACTGCAATAAATGGGGCTGTGAGTAATGTAAGCTGGATTATTTATTGTTATGAAATTCTTCGTTTGATCTGTTGATTTATTCCATGTTAATTCTTGTTGCTACTTGCTAACATTACTCTTGTTATCTTCTTTCTGAGCACATAGGGGTCTCATGTAGTTATGACCTCAAGGCTCAACAATAAAAAGCATGGCATTTTTTGCTCATCCTTATAAAATTTCGAGTATGTTTAGTAGGTGGCTAGTTATTCAGGCGTTACCTTGTATTTTGTTCCTTTGCCTTCTACTGTGGTGACGTTAGTAATCTAGTAGTCAAAATCTCAATAAAGTGACCTCAATCTCATCATGTTCTTGCTTATTTAGAAATTTAAGAAGCCTATTTGGTGCACTTTGGCACCGATGTCGCCGTGTGACCCACACCTTATAAACACAGTTATGTTCAAACATCTGCCACAATATTGCATCCTTTAATATAGTTAAAATTGCTCAAGCAACTTTCCTTTTGCGTCATCGCCCGTATTTGTTAGAATAAAATGAATAATCCTCTAATTCAATTTTGCAGGGTAGCTCTTTTCCATCTAATGATTCATATGCTGAAGTTTCTTCTGTGGGCAATCTGAGCCAGCCAATTGATAGGAGTAATAATGCTCAATTCAATAATATGGATGGTGTTTATTGTCAATTATTGGGGAATCAATTAAATGTAAATGCACCGAGAAGGGATTTTGGTGCGGTGTGCTCTGGTGATACCTTGGACATTTTGGCCGGTGATGGTCTGCAGAGTCAGGACAGTTTTGGAAAATGGATGAACTACATCATCACTGACTCCCCAGGTTCAGTGGATGACCCGATGCTCGAACCCTCCAATTCATTTGGTCATCAGCAATTTACTGTTCTAGAGCACGCATTTAGCATAATGGATGTTTCACCTGCCTGGGCCTTTTCAAATGAAAGGACAAAGGTTTTTATTCCATTTGCTACTTCCCTCTTTTAGTGTTGTGTAGTGTTTGTTACTTTTGGTCGGTTTTTTCTCAAAAGAACGGAGTTGGTTTCGGTAGGCCAATGGGTTATGGGTTTAATCCCAGAAGGGTGCACATTTATTATTTCCCAAAGGGAGAAGAAGCTTTGCCGAAAGTATCTGAATTCAGCTTCGAAGTTTTGGTCATGAATGCTTTATGTTATTGAGTTCAATTCATTGGTGCTTTTATGATACTTTATTGTAAAATCTTGACCATCAATTAATTGTCGTTGCAGATCCTAGTCACTGGAATTTTTCGTGAGGATTGTTTACATCTTTCAAAGTCCAATATGTTCTGTGTCTGTGGCGATGTACGTGTGCCTGTAGAGTTTGTTCTGGCTGGGGTGTACCGCTGTTTGTTATCACCACATTCTCCTGGATTGGTGCACCTTTATATGAGTCTTGATGGCCATAAACCCATCAGCCAAGTTCTTGATTTTGAGTATCGTACTCCTCAACTGCATGAGCCAGTAGTTTCTTTCGAAGACAAGTCCAAATGGGAAGAGTTTCAAGTTCAGATGAGGCTAGCTCATCTGCTTTTCTCTACTTTCAAGGGCCTTGACATTTTATCCAGTAAATTGCCACCAAATTCCCTGAAGGAGGCTAAGAAATTTGCCTTGAAAACTGCTCATATTTCCGACAGCTGGGCTTATTTAATTAAGACTGTTGGAAACGACAGAACTTCGTTTCCAGAAGCAAAAGACAGTTTGTTTGAACTCACTTTGAAGACCAAATTGAAGGAATGGCTTCTGGAAAGAGTAGTTGAAGGCTGTAAGACCACTGGATACGATGTTAATGGTCAAGGTGTAATACATTTGTGTTCTATTCTTGGATACACATGGGCTGTTCATTTATTTTCATGGTCAGGCTTATCTCTGGATTTTCGAGATAAATATGGATGGACAGCTCTTCATTGGGCTGCATGTTATGGAAGGTATGATTGTTCAAGCTATCACATTAACCAAATATCAATGCAATTGGTTAGGTTGAGCTTTTATGCATTTTATAAATGGTTTGGAGGGTATTTTCTTGTTATCTTGATTGCTTTCTTTTATTTCTGAGCTTAGTAAATATCCATCTGCAGGGAGAAAATGGTTGCAGCTCTTTTATCAGCAGGCGCAAAGCCAAACTTGGTGACAGACCCCACGTCAGAAAATCCTGGTGGGTGCACTGCTGCAGATATTGCATCTAAGAAAGGTTATGACGGCCTAGCAGCTTTTCTTTCAGAACTGGCTCTAGTAGCACAATTTAATGACATGACATTAGCTGGAAATATTAGTGGTTCACTGCAAACAAGCTCAACCATTACAGTAAACACTCAGAACCTCACCGAGGATGAGGTGTATCTGAAAGAGACTTTGTCAGCTTACCGGACAGCTGCTGAAGTTGCAGCACGGATTCAAGCTGCAATTAGAGAGCACTCTCTAAAAGTACAGGCTAAAGCAGTTTGTTTTTCTAGTCCAGAGGAGGAAGCACAAAATATAATTGCTGCATTGAAGATTCAAAATGCCTTTCGCAACTTTGAGACACGGAAAAAGATGGCAGCTGCTGCTCATATCCAGCATAGGTTTCGTAGCTGGAAAATTCGTAAAGAATTCCTTAAAATGCGTCGTCAAGCTATCAAAATTCAGGTAATTGTTCTTTGCTCATTTTCTAAGTGGCCTAATAGAATGTTATGTGAATCTAATGTGCATGAAAAGTAAAAATGTAACCTTTTTATCTCCTCTTCATTCCCATATATCGACAGGCTTAAGTAGGTAATCAATTTGAAAGATCCATGATTAACTTACTGAATTGCCTTCTATTCTAATGCAGGCGGCTTTCCGGGGCTTGCTAGTAAGGAAGCAGTATTGTAAGATTCTCTGGTCAGTTGGGGTGCTTGAGAAAGCAATTCTTCGTTGGCGATTGAAAAGAAAAGGCTTCCGTGGACTTCAAGTTGACCCAGTTGAAACTGAAGCAGTCGCAGATCCACAGCAAAAAAGTGATGCAGAGGAGGACTTCTACCGAACCAGTCGGAAACAAGCTGAAGAGCGTGTTGAGAGATCTGTTGTACGGGTTCAAGCCATGTTTCGTTCAAAGAAAGCACAAGAAGAATACAGGAGGATGAAGCTAACTCATAATCAAGCAAAGGTTGGTAGTTACATGAATAATATAGTTACATTTCAATGTGCATTGCATCGGTTGACCATTCTTATCTTGATCTACCCAGCTGGAATACAAAGGGTTACTTGACCCATATATGGACATGGATGCTTGAAAACAGGAGGATTCACTGATCATCTGAAACTTAAAAATCTGACTGTAGTTGATGACACCTGTGGGCAAAAGAGAAAGCGACTGAGAAGTATTGTACACGTGTAAATGCCAGGTAAGTGTGCACTCGTGGCCTTTTCAAGCTGTTTTAAGATTTCGAAAGTGTCATGATTTCAGTATGGATATCAATAAAGTAGGATCTTTCCTTTGCTTTTTGGGGGTTTTGATCCCTGGTTATTGTTGAGTGGAAGATGATCTAGTTGTAACTTGATTTGAAGGAAATTCAATTTAGGCAGTATTTATCCCGGCATTGCCATCGTGAAATACTGTGGAGCTTTCTCCAAATTCTCGTTACCATGCTGATAGCATATGTTAGGTAGGCTCCATTTGGTATTATAGTTAAGCACAACTTTCACAAAAAGAAAAGGCTGAAGCTGAAAGAGAGAGTGGATAGGTGAAGCTGTCTAGTAAAAGAATGTTGGTAGCTTGTGCACGATGGAAACCTAGTGAAGATAACATTTTACCCGTTTCTGTTCATCCTCCAAGGCAATAAAATTACAATATTTATAAAACTCAATTCTTTTGCTATTTTTTTTCAATACCATCACATTTGGCCTATTCTTATTTCTTGTCAAAAAGTTTAGTACAGGGAAGATGTTTACAAGTAGCTAATATTGACAATGAAGTGACTATTATTAGGGTGAAATCGAATTCACGAATCGAATTTGTATCAAATCATAAATCTATAGAATCAAAATGTAATGGATTTGTATTTGATTTGTTTATTAAACGAATCTTGATATCATGATTTGTATTCGATTCATTTAGTAATTTAATTGAATACGAATATTCGTTTAGTCATGATATTATTCAATGACATAAATTATCGTAATTTATCTATACTAATTCATTATAAATGTATACATATGTAATACATAATTAGTAGATTTATTAAAAATGACTTATCAAATATAGACAATATTATTTTCCTGTGATAATTGGTAATGACTACTCGAATATTAGTTGAAAAATAACATTTAATAAAGGAAAACAATAAAACGAATTGTTCGGATGCGTGTTTTGTTCAATACAACAACGTTGTTTTACTAATTGACTCATAAAGCAACATTGCTTTACTAATTGACTCATAAAGCAACATTGCTTTACTAATTGACTCATAAAGCAACATTGTTTTATTGTACAAAATACGCATCTGGATTATCCGAACATCCAAACCTAAAAATTATTATAATAAATTATTATATATATATAACCGTGTGTGTCCGCATGAACTTTACCTCAATCTAAAAGTCTTATGTCTTTTAGCAGAATATGGACGGTAAGATTTTTCTATTCATTCCCATAAGGTAAGGATGAATGGCACCTCAACTCCAAACATACTCTTCATATGAGTTACAATTTTCGGAAACTGTGGACTCCGGAATTCGCCAAGGGTCCTCAATCAGAATTTGTAAGTTGGGGGCATTAGCGATCCTGCAAGACAAAGGTAGAGTGAGCGGGAGTAGACTGCCCACCGGTGTGGTGGGTGCCGGGGGCACTCCGACGCCCAAGTCAGTGGCACGAAATAAATTTGTAAAGTGGGAAAGCAAGGTTGAATATTACCTCTACTTCCTTTGTTTGGCCGTGAGGGCCGTGTAATATATGAGGGGATCAAGGATTGAGAGCATGAAGTATTAAGGTGGGAGAAATGAGACTTGAATGATTTCTTCCCGTATTCTTTTCATATTTATAGATAAAACATGATCTAATGTTGGTGTATTTGGTAATGGTTTTGGAGTAAGTGAGGATTAGTGCTAGAATTAGGTTAAGTGGAGTGGTGGGGTTAGTGCTAGAATTAGGTTAAGTGGAGTGGTGGGGTTTATGATTTAATTGTAATCAAATAATACATAATTCTTTGGGCTTTGGTCCTTATTTTCGGGCCTAACATGCTGATGGGCTTAAGGTGAAAGACAGTTTTATCCTTGGACCAAATTTGGCCCATACAGAAACAAACAGGGAATCCCAAAACTGGTAGAAACAATGACAGTGGTTAAAGAAGTTGGCTGTTGCAAACAAACTTGTAAACGCATAACGTGATTGATCAAATAATGCAACAATTGTTGAGTCTTTTGTACCAATCAAATAACAACAACAAATTTTGGTTTTTTAATTCCACTAGTCAGACAGCAAAAATGACAGCGAAAAAATTCTTCTACCGTAAGATATCATATCCACCCTACTTGATATACTGTGAGAGCCACTTGAAGCCGTCGCCATATCCCATCTTGCGCACGATACTGCACATGAAGACCTCGAGGGCTCGAACATTGGACTCCGTGAGATTCACCTTCCCCTTGCCGGTCGTGAAATTGGTCAGTCCGAGATGGTAACGAAGCTCGTCTTCTGAAGCTGCGTATGGTATGTCAATCTTGTTGCCTAAAATGAGAAAGGGAACATTGGCCAGGGCTTCATCTGAAAGAAGGGCATCCAGTTCCCTTTTTGATTCTGCAAACCTCTCCTTGTCGTAGGCATCAACCAAGTAAACAACTGCATCAACCTGTTTTACAAAGGGCAGTAGAAAAAAAAATGGGGGCATTAGACATCAGCGAGATGGAAATGGAAGCCAAATTATAATGAGGAGCCAAAGCCAACCAATAAAATGAGTTTCAAACCGAGCAAGTATTCCCGAGAAATGAATAACAAATAAGAAATTTAAGGATCCACATGTGTCTCTTATGGTTATCAATTGCCAGGATATAGAAAAAAAGTTCAAGTGCTGGAATCAAACAAGGAAAGTAATTCAATGAATCAAAAGGAACCTATGAATGACATCGACTGGGTAAAGTTAGAGTAAATCTTTGGTGCAACAGTGGTATGGATGACGTGGTACCACCAACCAATTAAAAAATAACATGTTTAATTTTTTTCCTATTTTTTAGTTGTTTTTTGACTTTTTAGCACGCGTGGCAAAGGATGATTGGCTTGTTGCATGGATGACGTGGTACCACATGTTGCACCAAAGATTTTCCCGTAAAGTTAATAGCGTTTTTGGGAAGAGTTGGTTCTTGTTAAGCCAGTAGTTTCTTTCGAAGACAAGTCCAAATGGGAAGAGTTTCAAGTTCAGATGAGGCTAGCTCATCTGCTTTTCTCTACTTTCAAGGGCCTTGACATTTTATCCAGTAAATTGCCACCAAATTCCCTGAAGGAGGCTAAGAAATTTGCCTTGAAAACTGCTCATATTTCCGACAGCTGGGCTTATTTAATTAAGACTGTTGGAAACGACAGAACTTCGTTTCCAGAAGCAAAAGACAGTTTGTTTGAACTCACTTTGAAGACCAAATTGAAGGAATGGCTTCTGGAAAGAGTAGTTGAAGGCTGTAAGACCACTGGATACGATGTTAATGGTCAAGGTGTAATACATTTGTGTTCTATTCTTGGATACACATGGGCTGTTCATTTATTTTCATGGTCAGGCTTATCTCTGGATTTTCGAGATAAATATGGATGGACAGCTCTTCATTGGGCTGCATGTTATGGAAGGTATGATTGTTCAAGCTATCACATTAACCAAATATCAATGCAATTGGTTAGGTTGAGCTTTTATGCATTTTATAAATGGTTTGGAGGGTATTTTCTTGTTATCTTGATTGCTTTCTTTTATTTCTGAGCTTAGTAAATATCCATCTGCAGGGAGAAAATGGTTGCAGCTCTTTTATCAGCAGGCGCAAAGCCAAACTTGGTGACAGACCCCACGTCAGAAAATCCTGGTGGGTGCACTGCTGCAGATATTGCATCTAAGAAAGGTTATGACGGCCTAGCAGCTTTTCTTTCAGAACTGGCTCTAGTAGCACAATTTAATGACATGACATTAGCTGGAAATATTAGTGGTTCACTGCAAACAAGCTCAACCATTACAGTAAACACTCAGAACCTCACCGAGGATGAGGTGTATCTGAAAGAGACTTTGTCAGCTTACCGGACAGCTGCTGAAGTTGCAGCACGGATTCAAGCTGCAATTAGAGAGCACTCTCTAAAAGTACAGGCTAAAGCAGTTTGTTTTTCTAGTCCAGAGGAGGAAGCACAAAATATAATTGCTGCATTGAAGATTCAAAATGCCTTTCGCAACTTTGAGACACGGAAAAAGATGGCAGCTGCTGCTCATATCCAGCATAGGTTTCGTAGCTGGAAAATTCGTAAAGAATTCCTTAAAATGCGTCGTCAAGCTATCAAAATTCAGGTAATTGTTCTTTGCTCATTTTCTAAGTGGCCTAATAGAATGTTATGTGAATCTAATGTGCATGAAAAGTAAAAATGTAACCTTTTTATCTCCTCTTCATTCCCATATATCGACAGGCTTAAGTAGGTAATCAATTTGAAAGATCCATGATTAACTTACTGAATTGCCTTCTATTCTAATGCAGGCGGCTTTCCGGGGCTTGCTAGTAAGGAAGCAGTATTGTAAGATTCTCTGGTCAGTTGGGGTGCTTGAGAAAGCAATTCTTCGTTGGCGATTGAAAAGAAAAGGCTTCCGTGGACTTCAAGTTGACCCAGTTGAAACTGAAGCAGTCGCAGATCCACAGCAAAAAAGTGATGCAGAGGAGGACTTCTACCGAACCAGTCGGAAACAAGCTGAAGAGCGTGTTGAGAGATCTGTTGTACGGGTTCAAGCCATGTTTCGTTCAAAGAAAGCACAAGAAGAATACAGGAGGATGAAGCTAACTCATAATCAAGCAAAGGTTGGTAGTTACATGAATAATATAGTTACATTTCAATGTGCATTGCATCGGTTGACCATTCTTATCTTGATCTACCCAGCTGGAATACAAAGGGTTACTTGACCCATATATGGACATGGATGCTTGAAAACAGGAGGATTCACTGATCATCTGAAACTTAAAAATCTGACTGTAGTTGATGACACCTGTGGGCAAAAGAGAAAGCGACTGAGAAGTATTGTACACGTGTAAATGCCAGGTAAGTGTGCACTCGTGGCCTTTTCAAGCTGTTTTAAGATTTCGAAAGTGTCATGATTTCAGTATGGATATCAATAAAGTAGGATCTTTCCTTTGCTTTTTGGGGGTTTTGATCCCTGGTTATTGTTGAGTGGAAGATGATCTAGTTGTAACTTGATTTGAAGGAAATTCAATTTAGGCAGTATTTATCCCGGCATTGTCATCGTGAAATACTGTGGAGCTTTCTCCAAATTCTCGTTACCATGCTGATAGCATATGTTAGGTAGGCTCCATTTGGTATTATAGTTAAGCACAACTTTCACAAAAAGAAAAAGCTGAAGCTGAAAGAGAGAGTGGATAGGTGAAGCTGTCTAGTAAAAGAATGTTGGTAGCTTGTGCACGATGGAAACCTAGTGAAGATAACATTTTACCCGTTTCTGTTCATCCTCCAAGGCAATAAAATTACAATATTTATAAAACTCATTTCTTTTGCTATTTTTTTTCAATACCATCACATTTGGCCTATTCTTATTTCTTGTCAAAAAGTTTAGTACAGGGAAGATGTTTACAAGTAGCTAATATTGACAATGAAGTGACTATTATTAGGGTGACATCGAATTCACGAATCGAATTTGTATCAAATCATAAATCAATAGAATCAAAATGTAATGGATTTGTATTTGATTTGTTTATTAAACGAATCTTGATATCATGATTTGTATTCGATTCATTTAGTAATATTAATTGAATACGAATATTTATTTAGTCATGATATTATTCAATGACATAAATTATCGTAATTTATCTATACTAATTCATTATAAATGTATACATATGAAATACATAATTAGTAGATTTATTAAAAATGACTTATCAAATATAGACAATATTATTTTCCTGTGATAATTGGTAATGACTACTCGAATATTAGTTGAAAAATAACCTTTTATAAAGGAAAACAATAAAATGAATTGTTCGGATGCGTGTTTTGTTTAATAAAATAATGTTGTTTTACTAATTGACTCATAAAGCAACATTGCTTTACTAATTGACTCATAAAGCAACATTGCTTTACTAATTGACTCATAAAGCAACATTGTTTTATTGTACAAAATACGCATCTGGATTATCCGAACATCCAAACCTAAAAATTATTATAATAAATTATTATATATATAACCGTGTGTGTCCGCATGAACTTTACCTCAATCTAAAAGTCTTATGTCTTTTAGCAGAATATGGACGGTAAGATTTTTCTATTCATTCCCATAAGGTAAGGATGAATGGCACCTCAACTCCAAACATACTCTTCATATGAGTTACAATTTTCGGAAACTGTGGACTCCGGAATTCGCCAAGGGTCCTCAATCAGAATTTGTAAGTTGGGGGCATTAGCGATCCTGCAAGACAAAGGTAGAGTGAGCGGGAGTAGACTGCCCACCGGTTTGTGGTGGGTGCCGGGGGCACTCCGACGCCCAAGTCAGTGGCACGAAATAAATTTGTAAAGTGGGAAAGCAAGGTTGAATTACCTCTACTTCCTTTGTTTGGCCGTGAGGGCCGTGTAATATATGAGGGGATCAAGGATTGAGAGCATGAAGTATTAAGGTGGAGAAATGAGACTTGAATGATTTCTTCCCGTATTCTTTTCATATTTATAGATAAAACATGATCTAATGTTGGTGTATTGGTAATGGTTTTGGAGTAAGTGAGGATTAGTGCTAGAATTAGGTAAGTGGAGTGGTGGGGTTTAGTGCTAGAATTAGGTAAGTGGAGTGGTGGGGTTTATGATTTAATTGTAATCAAATAATACATAATTCTTTGGGCTTTGGTCCTTATTTTCGGGCCTAACATGCTGATGGGCTTAAGGTGAAAGACAGTTTTATCCTTGGACCAAATTTGGCCCATACAGAAACAAACAGGGAATCCCAAAACTGGTAGAAACAATGACAGTGGTTAAAGAAGTTGGCTGTTGCAAACAAACTTGTAAACGCATAACGTGATTGATCAAATAATGCAACAATTGTTGAGTCTTTTGTACCAATCAAATAACAACAAAATTTTGGTTTTTTAATTCCACTAGTCAGACAGCAAAAATGACAGGAAAAAATTCTTCTACCGTAAGATATCATATCCACCCTACTTGATATACTGTGAGAGCCACTTGAAGCCGTCGCCATATCCCATCTTGCGCACGATACTGCACATGAAGACCTCGAGGGCTCGAACATTGGACTCCGTGAGATTCACCTTCCCCTTGCCGGTCGTGAAATTGGTCAGTCCGAGATGGTAACGAAGCTCGTCTTCTGAAGCTGCGTATGGTATGTCAATCTTGTTGCCTAAAATGAGAAAGGGAACATTGGCCAGGGCTTCATCTGAAAGAAGGGCATCCAGTTCCCTTTTTGATTCTGCAAACCTCTCCTTGTCGTAGGCATCAACCAAGTAAACAACTGCATCAACCTGTTTTACAAAGGGCAGTAGAAAAGAAAATGGGGGCATTAGACATCAGCGAGATGGAAATGGAAGCCAAATTATAATGAGGAGCCAAAGCCAACCAATAAAATGAGTTTCAAACCGAGCAAGTATTCCCGAGAAATGAATAACAAATAAGAAATTTAAGGATCCACATGTGTCTCTTATGGTTATCAATTGCCAGGATATAGAAAAAAAGTTCAAGTGCTGGAATCAAACAAGGAAAGTAATTCAATGAATCAAAAGGAACCTATGAATGACATCGACTGGGTAAAGTTAGAGTAAATCTTTGGTGCAACAGTGGTATGGATGACGTGGTACCACCAACCAATTAAAAAATAACATGTTTAATTTTTTTCCTATTTTTTAGTTGTTTTTTGACTTTTTAGCACGCGTGGCAAAGGATGATTGGCTTGTTGCATGGATGACGTGGTACCACTGTTGCACCAAAGATTTTCCCGTAAAGTTAATAGCGTTTTTGGGAAGAGTTGGTTCTTGTTTTAAGCCAGTAGTTTCTTTCGAAGACAAGTCCAAATGGGAAGAGTTTCAAGTTCAGATGAGGCTAGCTCATCTGCTTTTCTACTTTCAAGGGCCTTGACATTTTATCCAGTAAATTGCCACCAAATTCCCTGAAGGAGGCTAAGAAATTTGCCTTGAAAACTGCTCATATTTCCGACAGCTGGGCTTATTTAATTAAGACTGTTGGAAACGACAGAACTTCGTTTCCAGAAGCAAAAGACAGTTTGTTTGAACTCACTTTGAAGACCAAATTGAAGGAATGGCTTCTGGAAAGAGTAGTTGAAGGCTGTAAGACCACTGGATACGATGTTAATGGTCAAGGTGTAATACATTTGTGTTCTATTCTTGGATACACATGGGCTGTTCATTTATTTTCATGGTCAGGCTTATCTCTGGATTTTCGAGATAAATATGGATGGACAGCTCTTCATTGGGCTGCATGTTATGGAAGGTATGATTGTTCAAGCTATCACATTAACCAAATATCAATGCAATTGGTTAGGTTGAGCTTTTATGCATTTTATAAATGGTTTGGAGGGTATTTTCTTGTTATCTTGATTGCTTTCTTTTATTTCTGAGCTTAGTAAATATCCATCTGCAGGGAGAAAATGGTTGCAGCTCTTTTATCAGCAGGCGCAAAGCCAAACTTGGTGACAGACCCCACGTCAGAAAATCCTGGTGGGTGCACTGCTGCAGATATTGCATCTAAGAAAGGTTATGACGGCCTAGCAGCTTTTCTTTCAGAACTGGCTCTAGTAGCACAATTTAATGACATGACATTAGCTGGAAATATTAGTGGTTCACTGCAAACAAGCTCAACCATTACAGTAAACACTCAGAACCTCACCGAGGATGAGGTGTATCTGAAAGAGACTTTGTCAGCTTACCGGACAGCTGCTGAAGTTGCAGCACGGATTCAAGCTGCAATTAGAGAGCACTCTCTAAAAGTACAGGCTAAAGCAGTTTGTTTTTCTAGTCCAGAGGAGGAAGCACAAAATATAATTGCTGCATTGAAGATTCAAAATGCCTTTCGCAACTTTGAGACACGGAAAAAGATGGCAGCTGCTGCTCATATCCAGCATAGGTTTCGTAGCTGGAAAATTCGTAAAGAATTCCTTAAAATGCGTCGTCAAGCTATCAAAATTCAGGTAATTGTTCTTTGCTCATTTTCTAAGTGGCCTAATAGAATGTTATGTGAATCTAATGTGCATGAAAAGTAAAAATGTAACCTTTTTATCTCCTCTTCATTCCCATATATCGACAGGCTTAAGTAGGTAATCAATTTGAAAGATCCATGATTAACTTACTGAATTGCCTTCTATTCTAATGCAGGCGGCTTTCCGGGGCTTGCTAGTAAGGAAGCAGTATTGTAAGATTCTCTGGTCAGTTGGGGTGCTTGAGAAAGCAATTCTTCGTTGGCGATTGAAAAGAAAAGGCTTCCGTGGACTTCAAGTTGACCCAGTTGAAACTGAAGCAGTCGCAGATCCACAGCAAAAAAGTGATGCAGAGGAGGACTTCTACCGAACCAGTCGGAAACAAGCTGAAGAGCGTGTTGAGAGATCTGTTGTACGGGTTCAAGCCATGTTTCGTTCAAAGAAAGCACAAGAAGAATACAGGAGGATGAAGCTAACTCATAATCAAGCAAAGGTTGGTAGTTACATGAATAATATAGTTACATTTCAATGTGCATTGCATCGGTTGACCATTCTTATCTTGATCTACCCAGCTGGAATACAAAGGGTTACTTGACCCATATATGGACATGGATGCTTGAAAACAGGAGGATTCACTGATCATCTGAAACTTAAAAATCTGACTGTAGTTGATGACACCTGTGGGCAAAAGAGAAAGCGACTGAGAAGTATTGTACACGTGTAAATGCCAGGTAAGTGTGCACTCGTGGCCTTTTCAAGCTGTTTTAAGATTTCGAAAGTGTCATGATTTCAGTATGGATATCAATAAAGTAGGATCTTTCCTTTGCTTTTTGGGGGTTTTGATCCCTGGTTATTGTTGAGTGGAAGATGATCTAGTTGTAACTTGATTTGAAGGAAATTCAATTTAGGCAGTATTTATCCCGGCATTGTCGTCGTGAAATACTGTGGAGCTTTCTCCAAATTCTCGTTACCATGCTGATAGCATATGTTAGGTAGGCTCCATTTGGTATTATAGTTAAGCACAACTTTCACAAAAAGAAAAAGCTGAAGCTGAAAGAGAGAGTGGATAGGTGAAGCTGTCTAGTAAAAGAATGTTGGTAGCTTGTGCACCATGGAAACCTAGTGAAGATAACATTTTACCCGTATCTGTTCATCCTCCAAGGCAATAAAATTACAATATTTATAAAACTCAATTCTTTTGCTATTTTTTTTTCAATACCATCACATTTGGCCTATTCTTATTTCTTGTCAAAAAGTTTAGTACAGGGAAGATGTTTACAAGTAGCTAATATTGACAATGAAGTGACTATTATTAGGGTGACATCGAATTCACGAATCGAATTTGTATCAAATCATAAATCAATAGAATCAAAATGTAATGGATTTGTATTTGATTTGTTTATTAAACGAATCTTGATATCAGGATTTGTATTCGATTCATTTAGTAATATTAATTGAATACGAATATTTATTTAGTCATGATATTATTCAATGACATAAATTATCGTAATTTATCTATACTAATTCATTATAAAGGTATACATATGAAATACATAATTAGTAGATTTATTAAAAATGACTTATCAAATATAGACAATATTATTTTCCTGTGATAATTGGTAATGACTACTCGAATATTAGTTGAAAAATACCTTTTATAAAGGAAAACAATAAAATGAATTGTTCGGATGCGTGTTTTGTTTAATAAAATAATGTTGTTTTACTAATTGACTCATAAAGTAACATTGCTTTACTAATTGACTCATAAAGCAACATTGTTTTATTGTACAAAATACGCATCTGGATTATCCGAACATCCAGACCTAAAAATTATTATAATAAATTATTATATATATATAACCGTGTGTGTCCACATGAACTTTACCTCAATCTAAAAGTCTGATGTCTTTTAGCAGAATATGGACGGTAAGATTTTTCTATTCATTCCCATAAGGTAAGGATGAATGGCACCTCAACTCCAAACATACTCTTCATATGAGTTACAATTTTCGGAAACAAACAGGGAATCCCAAAACTGGTAGAAACAATGACAGTGGTTAAAGAAGTTGGCTGTTGCAAACAAACTTGTAAAGGCATAACGTGATTGATCAAATAATGCAACAATTGTTGAGTCTTTTGTACCAATCAAATAACAACAAAATTTTGGTTTTTTAATTCCACTGTAGTCAGACAGCAAAAATGACAGGAAAAAATTCTTCTACCGTAAGATATCATATCCACCCTACTTGATATACTGTGAGAGCCACTTGAAGCCGTCGCCATATCCCATCTTGCGCACGATACTGCACATGAAGACCTCGAGGGCTCGAACATTGGACTCCGTGAGATTCACCTTCCCCTTGCCGGTCGTGAAATTGGTCAGTCCGAGATGGTAACGAAGCTCGTCTTCTGAAGCTGCGTATGGTATGTCAATCTTGTTGCCTAAAATGAGAAAGGGAACATTGGCCAGGGCTTCATCTGAAAGAAGGGCATCCAGTTCCCTTTTTGATTCTGCAAACCTCTCCTTGTCGTAGGCATCAACCAAGTAAACAACTGCATCCACCTGTTTTACAAAGGGCAGTAGAAAAGAAAATGGGGGCATTAGACATCAGCGAGATGGAAATGGAAGCCAAATTATAATGAGGAGCCAAAGCCAACCAATAAAATGAGTTTCAAACCGAGCAAGTATTCCCGAGAAATGAATAACAAATAAGAAATTTAAGGATCCACATGTGTCTCTTATGGTTATCAATTGCCAGGATATAGAAAAAAAGTTCCAAGTGCTGGAATCAAACAAGGAAAGTAATTCAATGAATCAAAAGGAACCTATGAATGACATCGACTGGGTAAAGTTAATAGCGTTTTTGGGGGGCTAAATATAGAGCGCAGAACTCGCCTAGCCAAATAAAATAAGAAGCTAACATTAATTTTTTTTTTTTTTTAAATTGTTGGAAATCCCACCGCCAAATAAATATTTCCGGACTTAAGCGGAACAGATAAAATCTCTGGCTGTCCTAGACTCTTATAAAAAACGGACTCCATGGATTCGAACCCAGAACCTCAAAGTGAGATCCTGAGTCCTACACCACCAAGTCACGGCGCGTGAGGAAACCAACACCATGAAAAGAGGAAACTTGAATGATTTTATAAATAAACCTTTTGAAAAGCTATCATAATTGCCTCCCAATAACATTATGTATGGAGAGCTACTATTAGAACACCTCCCAAACAACGAAAAAGGTGCTATCAGCGAAACTCCCATCGTCAATGTTTGCCTCCCATGAATCAGATAAATACTAGCAAACTTTATCCGGGATTATGAAGGCATTACACAATAAACCAACAAACATAAAAAATTAAAGCATGGCCAAAAAAAAAATCAACAAATCTTTAAGTGGCTTTCAAATTCAAGATGACTAATTTCATCCACATCCCATAAACTTGATATCCATTAAATTATAAGCAACACAGAGACATAAGCAAATATATGTTAGCAATTACAAATCTACAAAATCCAGCATCAAGTATAAAAAAGGCTTGAAACAGATCAAAATATTGTATTAATCAAAATACCTTAGTATAATAATCTTTCCAAACACGGCGAGCGATTTGGTGACCACCCAAATCAAAAGCTTTGAACTTGATTTTTCCAATGCTCAATTCCTCTGATGTAGGATGCTGCGTTGGCTGATGCTGCACCAATCTCTGCAAATCACATTACAAGATTAAAAACCCAGTTTCAAAATCACAAATTTACACGAATCCCATGTCACAAAATCAAAGGAAAAAAAAGTCACAAACAGGAACCTCACCTCGTCTTTTAACATGTGAAGAAGGGTAGTTTTGCCGGCGTTATCGAGGCCTAAGAAGAGAATCTTGGCTTCTTTTTGCCATAAGCCAAGAGAAGCAAGAACGCCGTAGAACCAATCCAAGAGAAACATAGCTTCGTTGGTTTGATGAGATCTGCAGAGCGGGAGTGTAGGTGATGATGGGAGTTGATTGTGTTTGTCGTTTTTAACGTTTTCCAGCTACTTCGAATCGAGCCTTACAGCTATATAAATAAATAAATAAATAATATATATATATATATATATATATATATATATATATATTTTGAAGATTTGTTATTTTTTTATTGTTTCACATGGGTTTTGGTGCTGAGTAGGGATGTCATGGTTGGGTTTGATACAGATTTATCATTATTAAATCTATATCCGTATATATAAATAAATTACTAAATTCGTATCATATTCATTGCGGGTTTTAACTTTTATTATCAAATCTTCACCCGTATATAAAAATAAATTATCAAACTCGTATTGGTATTCATCGGATTTTTTGCGGGTTTTAAAATATCATATAAAAATAATTTTTCAGTGATAAAATATTCTCCATCTATATTATTTCTTCACATGTCAGTGGAGTTTAGTTTGAAGTCAATATGAAGTCGCAAATATTAAACAAAATACTAGACTAAAAGCAATTCAAAAAAATGATAAAGTTGACAAAAAAATTAACTACAGATTAAACCAGACCAGAAGATATTCAAAAAAATGATAGAGTTAACTATAAAATGTGAGTCCTTTTATATGAGTGGATTTTTTTTACCCTAAAAAATATAAAACAACAAAAATTAAATTTACGGGTAGGAAATACCAGTTACGGGTATCCGCGGATTTTACTTAATTATCAAATCCATACCAAATCCAGAGCAGATTTTATTTTAATTTACCAAATCTGCTTAAATATTTACCAAATATTATCTATTACAGGCGAGTTTTTAAGATTTTGCGAGTTTACGGGGGAATTGCTATCTCTAGTGCTAAGCTATAAAGAACTAGTTAATGCGATGGTTTTGGACTTTTGGACAATTTGGATAATTGATTTATTGTTGATTGTTCTTATCAATATTTATTTATCTTCGTAAGCAAAATTATCCTTCATATTATGGATGGACAGAGAGTTTTTCTCTTGGTGTTGTCACATCTTCGAAGTAAATGGCGGAGTCGTGTATATATATATTTATAGTAATAATATATATATATATATATATATATATAATATATAATATATATATATATATATATGAGTGGGATCGTCATTATTGTTTAATCCGAACTTGTTTTTTAAAAATATTTCATATAAATTAATAAAAAAATTAATTTGTAAATGAAATAATTTTAATTTATTTTCATTAAAATAAAAAGTATATATAATTTTTTTTTTTTTTGAAAAATGAAATGTTGTCTTAACTAAATTAAAGTTCATGGCGCTACTTCTAAGTATTCCTTTAACTGTGTATGCTTGAGATAAAATTTCTCATAACAGAACAGTGTGCAAATTTCCTATAGCATATTTTTGAATCGGGCTTTAGATGACTTCCACCAAATAAGTTTTAATTGTGATAGTGTTGTTCGGATATCTAGCCTAATAGTAATAGATATGATTTATTTTTAAATATTTGAAAGTAAATTAACCTTCATTCTCACTGATATGGGTCTGCTAAATAGACCCGGCCAAGGTTTCGGTTCGGAACCGGAACCGAACCGGAAGGGGACCGGTTCGGTTGGGGTTCCACCCTAATTCGAACCGGTGGAACCGTACTGTTCCACCGGTTCGGACGGTTCCAACCGGAACCGAACAGTTCCGGTTGGAACCGTAGGGTTCCAACAGGAACCCTACGCCCCAACGGCGGTAGGGGTTATATTTATTATATTTAAATAAATTATATTTATTATATAAAATATAAATTACTAATACCCCTAATAACGGTAATAAAACGGTTATATTTAGGGGCATTTTTGGTATCAAAAAAATTCTAAAATTCTATAAATATGATTCATTTTTCATAATTTCATCACACCAAATTCTCAACTCTCTCATTTTCTATAAATCTCTTATTCTCAATCTTACTTCAATACAATTCTCTTATAATCTTATATTCTTATTCTCAATCTCAATTCATTTAGTTGTTAATTTGTTATCATTCGCATCGCAATTATTCAATTTTCTTATTTTTCTTCCTATTTTCTCAAACGAAAAATGGCAAGCTCATCTGAGAACATTATGTCAAATATGCCAACCCAAGAGAGCGGCCCTAGTGTCAGTGCACAATCACGGAGAAGAGAAGTTAAGGCTCGGTCCTCAGATATTTTCAAAATTCATTTTACTTTGGAACGCCTAGAAGATGGTTCACAACGACCAATTTGCAACTATTGTGGGGTTATCTAAAAAAATTTCCGGTGGAAACGGCAATATGATCAAGCACATGGAAAAATATCATCCGGTTGAATTTGGCATTGATACGACGCAGACTCAAATGGCCAGGTACGCATCATCTAGTAGAGGTACGAGTAGTGTAGATTTATTTAAATATTCTGATGCAAAAAATAGAGAAGAATTTGTGAAATTAACAGTATGGCACATCTTTCTTTAAGCTTTGGTGAAAAACTCAATTTTACTAATTACGTGCATAATGCTTTAAACCCTGCTGCATGTAGAATGACTCGAAACACAACAAAACGTTATATTTTCAAATTATATAAAGATGGTAAAATTATTTTAATGAAATATTTAAAGAGATGAAATGTCGTATTTCTATATGTTCTGATATTTGGAGTGACCATTGGCAAACACACTCATACATGGGTGTGACTTGTCATTGGATTGATGCATCATTTACCATGCAAAAAAGACTTATTACATTTAGAGTTTTTGATGACCTACATACTGCACATAATATTTATAGAATGATGAATGTAATTTTTGATGAATATGATTTAGTAGAAAAAATTTTAACAATTGGATTTGATAATGCATATGCAAATACTGCATCCATTCATGATTTAAAATCCTTATGTGAACCAAATTTAGGGGGTCGATTTTTTCATATTCGTTGTACATGTCATGTCCTTAACATATGGTGCAAGACGGACTAAAATTATTATCACCATTCCTTGATCCAATTAAAACGACACTTAACTGTATTTGGTCATATTCTCAAGTTAGGAGAGAATAGACCAAGTTTTGTAAAATAAATGGTATTAAACCGATTAAATTTTCAAGAGATGTTCCAACACGTTGGAATTCTACTTATTTTCTTTTATGTCAAGCAATTCAATACAAAGATGCATTATGTAGTTTTTTTCTCAACATGTTCAAAATATCACACTTTATTCCTAGTCAATGGGATATTTGTGAAATTTTTTTAGATATTTTAAGAGTTTTAATGATGCTACTTTAGTTTTTAGCGGTGTTTATTATATCCTACAGCACATTTATTTCTTCGAGAGAGTTTGAATATTGTTGGCACTCTCGATGAACATGTTGACAGTGACGACCCTAATGATATTGTTTTGCTCGAAGCCATTACTGCTATGAAGGTAAAATGGTTGAATTATTTTAGAGAAATTCATTTACTTTATCTTATTGCTGCTGTTTTTGATCCTAAATTTAAATTAGAAGGTTTGAATGGTGGTTTACAAGCTTACTATGGTTATTTAGGAATATTAGATGATGTCGATATTACGAGCATAATGACGAAATTAAGAAGTGATTTAATTATTTTATTTAATGATTATATTGTAAGATATAACTTAGGAACATTAGGTCAATCTAGTAGTAGCGAACCGGTAATTCAAACAAGACTTAGCGCAGGGGATCGTTGGTTATTGCAACGAAATAAAAAATCTATGGATAAGACAACAACTAATAACCCTGAATTAGATAATTATTTATCTACAAATTTTGAGTTTTCTAATGAAAGTTTATGCAGTAAAAATTTTAAAATCCTTGAATGGTGGAACCGGCATCAAAATATATATCATGTTTTATCTATTATTGCTAAAGAGATCTTGGCAGCACCTATTTCCACTGTTGCGGTTGAGCAAGCCTTCAGCTTGGGAGGTAATATATTGGAAGCTAGGCGATCTTCATTACATCTAAGCACTCTAGAAGCAACAGCTTGTGTGGATGATTGGACTCGAGTTGATCTGAGACAACAAGAAGATGCCCCCGATGATTTTGAAGATTTGTTCGATAATGTTTCTGCAACAAGTGCAAGCGGAACCGGAGCCGAAGGATCAACTGATAATGATGATTGATAATTGTAAAATTATAATTTACAAAGGGGATATGTCTAAAAGACTAAAACTTGTAATGGAATTACGTGAGCTTTGATTCCTCTCACCCTTGGAGGATATATAGGCAACTTAAATTTTTAAAAATTTAAGCTCAAGCTCTTCAATGTAATAATTTTTTTTTTATTTATAAAATTCATTTCATTTATTTTTATTAATTTTCAAAAAAAAAAATCTTTGAACCGAACCGAACCGTTCGGTTCCGGTTCGGTTCGGTGTTTCGGTTCCACACTTGTGGAACCGGAAATCGGCCGATTCGGTTCGGTTCCGAACCGCCAGCCGGGTCTACTGCTAAAGATAATAAAATTTGAAGTTATATTTGCTTCTTTGAGTCCAGTTACCTATGCTACTTGGAATATGAGTTCTATGCTATATACCTGCAAATCAAGGGAACTACAGTAGATTGGAGGAGTTGGTTAAATCATTTTAATTAAATGTCACTTGGGTTTGAAGAAGGGGTATATTGGGATTCTCTGCTCTTTTACCTTCTTGAAAAAGAACAGCTCATAAAGCATTGAGAAATGTAAAAGTTTTGGTAAGTTTTGTCTGGTAACCTAAGTTTTGGTAAGTTTCTACATTCTTCTTTTAATTTTTTAACAGCTTCTGTATGTTCTACAGTCCATCATTTTGTATTGTTTTTCTTTAATAATTTTTGTAGAATTGCACGTTTTTTAGATAGATTTGGAATAAAGCTTTAGAATAGTTTAGACATCCAAGAAATTTTTGGATCATTTTTCTATCTGACAAAACATCAGGGAATTCTTTGATTTTCTCAGATATATGAGGCTGTAATTTTATCCCATTAGCACTTATAGTTAATCCTAAAAATCAATTTCACTTTTCTTAATTTCAGCTTTTCTTTGAGATAAAATTATACCATTGGATTTACATATTGTAGAAAATTCTTTTAAATGTTTTAAATGTTCTTCATATGTCTCAGAACATATTAATATGTCATCTACATATACTAACATATGATTATTATCTTTACATAAAATTTTATCCATTTTCCTTTGATAAATTTGAGGTGCATTTTTTAATCCAAATGACATTACTAGCCATTCGTAATGTCCGTTTGGGGTACTGAATGCCGTTAAAGGCACATATTCTTTGGTTAACTTTATTTGCCAAAAGCCTGATTTACAATCAAATTTAGAGTAATAATTTTTTCCTTTTGCAAGATTGATTAAAACATTTTTATTAGGTATAAAATACCCATCAAATTGTGTTGCTTTATTTAACTCTTTATAATTTATAACCATTCGAGTTTTTCCTCTTTTTATTTCGGCATGATTTCTTACCATAAAGGTTGGGCTACTGTGTGGGCTTTTACTTGGCCTTATCAGATTTAGATCTAATAGCTCTTTTATTTGTTTATTAAATTCTTCTTTATCTTCTTTATTATAAGTCATAGGTTTAACTCTGACTATGGTAGTTTGGTCAATTAACTTAATTCCATCATATTCTTTCTGAATATCCCATTTTTCTATTGGATTTCTCCATAATTTTCAGCTATTGCCTTTTTTACTTCTTCTATGGTTAAAGTTGCTTCTTCTAAGCAGTTTACTTGTTTACATTTATAGCTTAAAGCTTTAATCTCTAACTTGATCCATATTAATTCATCACCACGCTGGGTTGGCTGAACTCTAAATGGTTTAAATTCTCTTGGAAGTTTTACTAGATGATCGCAAGGTGTTTTTAAATTGATCATGTACAAAGTTTGTGCATATTGAGCAAATTGTTGTATAAAATCATTTCCTAAAAGCACATCTACTTCGAGATTATCATAAGCATATGCGTGTTTAACATTTATGATTTTACTACCTAGTAGAATAGGTAAATTTTGGGTATATTTTCCTATACTGGAATTCCCAGTAATTCCTTAAATTGTCATGGATTTCTCCATATTGTTCCATCATTTCCATAAGAAAGATTTGATTAACGTGATCTCAGATCATGTGTCTAAGAGAGCACAAGTGATTATATTATTTTCTATAAATCCAATTTGAATATATACGGATAATGAAATTTTATCTCATTTGGCATTTACTTTTTATTCTCTAACTTTAGGACAAAAATAATTTCACCATCATTAGTAAATTCAAATCCTTCCTTGGTTATTTTATAATCTTCTAAAGATTCTAAAAATGAATTTCCTAGAAGAACATGATATGTTCCTCCTTCCATTTCACTATCCATATAGCAGGGTACATTTATTTCTTGATTTCCAAATATAATTGGAACAGCCACAATCTGGTTGCATTGAAATATAGTTCCATCAAATTTTTTATATTCGTATGGTTCTACAAATTCACACTTCAAATTAAAGTTTTTATCTTTGGCTATATGACAATTACTTGCTCCAGTGTCAATTAATATATATGGTCCTTTGACCATTTCAATTCCATTGAAATATTCTCCGTTTATTCTTAATGTGGGTGCATGTCTTTTGATTTCTAAGTAACTTGTACTTCTTCTTAATTTAGGAATAGAGAAAGTTGTATTATTCCCTTATTTGACTTATTTCTGAACATTTCTTCGGAAATTTCTATAAATGGTTTATTTGAATAAATTTCACCATAATTTGTATTGCTTAAAGAAAACAAGGCTGAGTAATAGACACTCATTACTTTATTTCCTGGTTTTATAAATTTATCTTTTAGTAACTCAAAATGTAGACTTAAGGCATCATTAAAATTTTTATCTTTTATATCTATACTATACTTAGGATAGCATGTAAATAGTAATTTTTTATATGCTAAATTGCCTTCTACTGTCCCTAAATGGGCATCTTTCACATTATAAAATCTTTCATCGAATAAACTAATTACAATTGGACTATCTATCCCTTCATTAAATAAGGATTTAAACAGTATTTGAATACCAACTAGATATACATATCTAATTTTTTCTCGTTTTTTAGGTGTTAATTTTTCATTATTTCATTTATACTTGTTTGAGTTAACAAATTTAACTTTATATTTCCTTTAGTATGTGTAATGTCTACACTTCTTTCTTTTCTTGATATTCGTGTATGACAATTCTTTGTCTTAAGTACATACTTCTTAGTTTCATCATTAAACTAGATGGATGTTTTAAGTTCAATTCAAGTTTTTCTATTTTCGCTAACTTTTTATTATCAAATGTAGCACACATTACATATTCTTCAGAATTTTCTTCTACTTATATTTCGTCTATACTTTCATTATCAACTATTTCTTTATCTTTATTCATTATCAATAGATGTATCAGAACATATTTCATAAACTTCTGATTCTTCTGTACTTAAAAGGTCGATTTCTATTTCACTTAATTCAGATTTGATTTCTTCATAATCTTCCATTAAGATTCTTACCTTTTTCTTGTCACAGTCATAACTTAGATGACCTATTTCTCCACAATTCCAACATTCACACCTATATTTAGGTTTTCTATCTTTCTTTTTATTTTCCTTTGTTTTTTCTCTCGGTTTACGTTTAAAATATTTTTTATGTGATTTTGCTTTATGTTTTTTAAATCTTTTATATTTTTTTAATTTTCTTATATATAATTTTTCTTCTTTTCCTTTGTGAAATTTTTTTATAATCACATCCCCATTGAGTGGGCATATTTGTCTTTTCACAGCACAACACTAAACTAGTTCTTTTGCTTTTATTTAAAAGTTTTCTTTGATAACATAAATCTTCTAGTCTTTCTTTTAGAAATTTTATTCTACTTCCTAAGGTATTAGGAGTGATTGTAGGATTTTCTGTTGCATATTTTTCATATTCTTTCATGAAATAAACATCCCAAGGACTTGGTAATTTCATAAAATATAAATCTCTAATAGGTTCTAATTGTTCATTACTAGTGTAGTATTCATAATAGTATTTTTGAAATTCACATGTGTATTCATTTATGAAGCACATTTTACCAATGTTTAACTTTTGCATAGCCACTTTGACTCTTAGTTTTTCTTTATTTCTTTGATTCTGAAAATATGTAATAAAGTCCATTCCAATGAATTCACTACAAATATATGCTGCCATAGTTTCAATTCCATCTCCTATACTTCTATTGAATGCATTTACTATATTTGTTCTTATTAGATTTATTGTGGTGTCAATTATTCCATACCACCAATTTTTAACATTTCCTTTGAAACTTGAATGTAACATTTCATATTTTACTTCGTCTTCTTCATCATTAACAAAATATATAAAAAAAATATTCCATAGACTTAGCCCATTGTTTTAAAGCTTCTTTTGGATCTATTTCACAATCAAGATTTAAATACATACCATTTGGAGGTATTGGTTGTTCTTCTGAATTTTTTGGTATAAATTGGCTGGCCCAACTTTCTCTTTTGGAGGGTTTATTTCTATAGAACATTACAGGCATAGCTTGTTCACTTTGTGATGCTCTAGGTTTTCTAGAGTTCCTAGATGTGCTAGCTCCGTTCATATATTCTCTTTCAGATTTTACTTATGTGGGTCCACCAATGTGTCCCATAGGTTCATCCATGTATACTTTAGCGTTTATATCTAATTCTTGCATGTCAAAGATTAACTCTTCAATTTGATTCTCCATTTGAGCTTGAATCTTTCTTTGTTTTAAGTTTGTTATCTATCTTCTGTTCTATCTTTCTTTTTAAATGATAAGTTTTCTCTTTTTAATTTATTTATTTCTTCTAAATCTTGCTTAATTTTAGGTAGTTGATTATTATAAATCCATTCATCAAAACTTCATTTTTGGTAGCTTATATTTTCTACAACAATTGGTTCTTCATTTCATAATTTAATTAAAGCTTTACTTATTTTTGAAGTTTTATTCTTGTTTTTTATTTCTCTTTCTATGAAATTGGTTGTTATTTCTATATCTATGAGTCTTTTATCTAGCTCATCCAACTTTGTTAAAATTTTGTCAATTTTTTGATTTATTTGTTCTATGACGTTAGACATTATACTTGTCATTTTATCTTTATAGGTACGTGGAATTGTTATACCCAAGTGCAGACCATATTACTGCTCATTCGGGTTCAGCTATGGAATTTACGTCTGGGTTTTCATCCGATATACCTTATTAGTCAACATTTATTTTGTATCCTGGATTAATTGTCTCTTCTAGATTATCTACGTCTTTTTCAGTTTATAATTTTTATTTAAAAGAAAAGGCGCTGTTTTTGACTGTCCTAATCCTTGCCTTTTATAATATTCAACATTTTTGTCAATCTTTTGTTGAATATGATCTTTTACACAGTTGATAATTTTCTTTTATCATGTTTATTCAATTTATCCATTTTTGGATTTTTATTTGATTCAGAAGGTTCTCCTTCTATCCAATCTACCTTTCTTTTAAAAAATGTTGTTATAACAGAACGCTTGTTCTGTTGTAGCCTCTAACATTCCAATAATCATTTTTATTTTTAAATTTATTTCTATATCTAATTTTCTTGACTCAATTTGATTTTTTAGCATAATTAATTTACTTTCTAAATTTAATAAATCTCCACTATCATCAATTGAGAGCTCGTGTAATGCTCTAATGAAATTATTAATTTGATCATGATTACTCATTTTTTACTTTTTGTTTTACTAGAGACTGTGAATATGATTTTTTCTTGTTCATTTGCTTTTATTATATTATCAATTATAATAATTTTTAATCGGTTTTCAATATTCTCAGGTTTAGAGTTTATTTTATTTTTAAAAACTTTGAGTTTTTTATTTAAATTATTTAAATCTTCTATATTTTTTATCTCAAGATCCTCTAAGCTTTTAAGAAACTGATAAAGTTTTCTTTTCATTTTAATCTGATTGTATTTCATCTCAAATACTTGGTTCTTGATTTGTACGCTGCCTAGCTATTAACTGATTTACCTGATTTCGAGTTAATCTGGTTCTATTGCCTCTAGGGTCTACAAATCCTGGTACTATACCTTCATCTTCATCATCTACAATATGACGTCTATGTACAGTGTTGTGTACAGTGTGAACAGTATTTTCATTTAAATGGGGCTCTGATACCATGTTTGAACGGGGTTTATTAGAGTGGACGAGACCACTTTTTCAAAAATATAAACTAAGCCATTTTTTAATTTTTTATATAAAATATTTAAATCTAGTCTTAATTTTACACATAAAATACCAAATATGTTGATTTGCATACAAACAATTATCATTTTTGAAATTAGGTTTCCTGAATTTTCCTAAATCTATGTGTTCATAAAATTGTAAAATAATTCCATACTGTATAAAAATAATCTTTTAAAGTCTTACCTCGTCTTCCTTATTAAGTGCACTCTGTTACCATTCACCTCTTGCAGTAACCTTCGTCTGTATGTTGTCAATCGGACAACGTCTAACGGCTTCCACGCCTCAGCGACATATAGTCCAGAATTAGCAACGCGACTCACTGTATGCTTTTGGTGTTTGGTTTTCGAATTACTCTTAACTTAGAATTAGAGTAAAGGAAAAGACTACTTTTATTTATATGCAAATATTTTACATACTTATAAACATAAGATTTACAGGAAGTTCAGTACTCCCTTAGATCTTTTCAAAACATAACTTTAAACATGCTCTCAAAGATTGTAAGAAGACTCAAAAAACTTTCGAACTCCCCTTCTTCATCCTCAGCACTTTCTTTTATAGGCTTTACTCCTATTGTTCATAGTGGACACTTGTTAGCCTTTTATGGTGCCGACAGTTTGCTTTATATGTGGCTTCTTTTTGGTGGTGCCGACAGTCTTTAAAGGAATCTTCAATTTACACGCGTCTATGATGCCGACGCTTTATTTTTATGGTGGTCCACCACCCTTGTCACTCAGTCTTTTCTTCTTTTTACATTTCTCAATGCTTTATGAGCTGTTCTTTTTAATTTTTTCTTTCCACCGGTGTTGATGTTGATGTTTTAACAATCGACATGCTTCAAGCACTGTTCTGGGCCATCTATCTAATTTTGTAACCTTCTAAATTGAGGCTCTTGTGGTAATTTATAAAAATTAATTTAAATTATTTAAATCTTCTATATTTTTTATCTCAAGATCCTCTAAGCTTTTAAGAAACTGATAGTAATAGATATGATTTATTTTTAAATATTTGAAAGTAAATTAACCTTCATTTCTCACTGATATGGTGTCTGCTAAAGATAATTAAAATTTGAAGTTATATTTGCTTCTTTGAGTCCAGTTGCCTATGCTACTTGGAATATGAGTCCTATGCTATATACCTACTGCAAATCAAGGGAACTACAGTAGATTGGAGGAGTTGGTTAAATCATTTTAATTAAATATCACTTGGGTTTGAACAAGGGGTATATTTGGGATTCTCTGCTCTTCACCTTCTTGAAAAAGAAAAGCAATTACAGTAGATTGGCAATCCTTGTGAGTTTTAATTTTAATGTAAGACATTAAACACTCAAGTTATATAGGTTGCTGTTGAGTTAATAATGCTCATAATTAGGACGTATTGTGCATTCAACCAGAGGCATGGAAATAGTTTGTTCTTTATATCAGTACAGTTCCTCTGTTGGGATGGCATTTTCTAATTTAGCAATTCACATGGTACCTAGTGCCAGAAATTGCATTTGCATAGAGTGCAAACGAAGTAGATTTACGGGAAACTTATTTCCAGCAAATATCGTTCAAAATTGGATGCGGAAAACAACTATTCAATAAGAAACTATTAAAGTATTTCTGCAAGCATACACAAAATTGCCATATAAATATACCTGCAATTCTGCAAATTTCTTCACCGTGTTTGGTTTGCTAGGCCAGTTGTCCTGTTAATAAGTTCACCTTCAAGTTGCATAATTCCTTGATACTCCCTAACACAAGCAAAATTTCTTCAAAGCTTTAGACAGCAACCGGTTCACTTACTGAATTAGAAGCATGATCTTTAACCTGCCCAATAAATTAAAACTTGTTTACCACACTTAGGGTTTGTAAAAGTTTAGAAAAACCAATTATGAGGTTTTCTTCTGGAATGGGATCATGAAGAAAATACTTCTGGAAAGCAGCGGTGCATCAACATGATAATACCTAAGGACCGAACTCATGGTTGTTATGTTCTTGCACGCTCTCTCAACCACTTTAAGATCATTTTAGAAGCTCACCTTTGCTGCTTTAAATAGTTCATCAAGAACTTCGGAGAGAGTTGGATGTGCATGAACTGCAAATTTGATGTCCTGCATGATGTCAAAATGTGGATTAGTTATTAAATAATATACAAAATGAGTATTCGACAAAATTCTTTTAGGGAAGCCACACTCCAAGTTCGGGCACATTTGCTACATTGTGCTCAGTTATACAACAATGCATGCTCGAAATAATCTTCTGAGAACTCATAAAGTGATACATTCAAAAGGCAGCACTTGGAGGTTTGCCAGGCATATTAATATAGAAATTTGGGAAAAGAAAGCCTACCTGAATGCGTGTCCCTAATGCAATTGCATTAGAAGCTTCATGGATAAGGTCTGCAGCATGCAACCCAAAGATGTGAACTCCAAGAATCTCACCGTTGTCCGGCCTGTATATTAACTGCATAAAGATATCATTGGCAGCAAAAGTGGAAGCTAGTTAGGGAAAATAATTCAAGAGAGTGGAATACACAAACATCATAGTAAAAATTCATAAAGATGTCTTAAAAGCGAAGGGTAACCTTGGCAAGTCCCTCCCCTTCATTTTCTGCTAGGGCCTTGGTGTTAGCTTTGAAGCTTGTCTTGGTTACACTTACTTCAAATCCCTCCTTTTCAGCCCTTTCCCTTGCTTGAGGCTGTGTGCATTTTAAGTCAAAATTTCAGAAATCAAACACAATCATAAGAACTCATTAAAAAGAATGGAAAGAGTAATCAAAATATGATAAAAATGTCAAATATTTTCAAGAAACAGTGAGCGTTTATCACATCAAACAGTGTATTGCAACATATTTACAAAAATATGTGCTTATAAGATTAAATAATCACCTCAGTAAATCCAACCATACTAATTTCAGGATGTGTGAAGCAAGCTGCTGGGATGCTTAAATGATTGAGTACATGATCTCTTCCAGTAACTTGTTCAACCACTGCATTAAGAGATCAATACAAAAGATGTAAATGTGCGTAGAAAATTTCAGAACATTAATATAGTATCTGAAATGAGCAACCTGCTATGTACCTGATATTCCTTGTGCACTGGCTGCGTGTGCAAGCATCATTTTACCATTAGCATCTCCAATGCAATACAAATGAGGAACCTGATATTCAAATCAATGGTCAGTAACAATTGGTGACTGCCTTCTGATGCCATATCAAAATTCAAGACGAACCAGATTGCCATTTGCATCAATTACTCGCATTCGCTTATCAACAGGTACAAAACCTCGTTGTGTTACTACATTGATCTGAAAAGAAAAATTAAAAAAAGTATTAGTGAAACTCTAAACACAGTTATCTATCTGGAACAACTCTATAATTTAATTATTGTATCCCTCAAAAAGGACTTACATTCTCCAAGCCAAGACCATTTGTGAATGGAGCCCTTCCAGTTGCAATCAATGCTGCATCCACCTATACAACAGAACCAAAAGCAAAAGTTTACTACATGTGCCATACATAGGACGGAATATAATATAGAAGCAGGAAAACATATAGAAGTGGACAAAACCAGGAAGGAACTGGGGTCTTATAAAGCTTCCCCCGGAGTGAGATTTGATGGTTACAAGAAGTGCAACAGAAACAGTACAACTTCAAAAACTACATTTTGAAAGATCTTCTTCAACTCAGGCATGCTGCTTAACTAAGTGCATACAGGTAATTGATAGTTGAAAGCTAATGACAAAAATAGGCACTTACATTGTTCAATCTAAAATATAATGCTAGTCAATAGATAAATTTAGCTAATTCAGGGCTTCTTGAAACAAACTTTTAAAATAGACACTTCAGGCTCCTTAAATCAGCAGGTGTAAGTCTATCAGGTTTCATCAATTAGTTGGTACCATACTACATGCATATGGTCAGTTGGTCACTAGCAATAAATAACATCAGAATGAAACTCGGGAAGATTTTTCTTCTCTCAATGTATATAAGAGATAAAATTTAGGATATCAATGTTCTCTTTAAGACGTTGACACGATGTTATCATATGAACAAAGAAGCATGCAAGATAAATTGAAATAGAGATGGATGTCGGTATTTCTAGCACAAACACAATTAATATAATCTCCAAGTTTTACCTCTAAAGTATCTTTGGGTTCCTTGGTCTTAGCATCAATGAGCTCAATGGTGACTGGTTTCCCGTCCTTCGCAGGAGTGATCTATAAACAACATCAGTGAATGTGAGTGCATACTCTCAAAACAGCCACCAAGAGAAAACACAACTATTAACAACAGCTACCTTTGATGCAAAAACTCCAGTATGATAATCGATTTTCCGAGGATTTATTAGAACTCTTTGAGCCAGTTTACCAATCTCAGGATCAAATCCAGGCATAAGCTGATCTAGAGCTTCAACGAAAGTAACCTGCACAAAAGAAAAACACCTCTCTTCAGAATCTGCAACCAACTACTGACGCATGCTTTTGATAGTCTTAGTTGTAGCCTCAAAAATTTGTTTCAGAAATGAAAGAAAGAAAAGGTAATACCTCACTTCCAAGGGCGGTATATACATCACTGAATTCAAGACCAATATAACCACTTCCTACAATTGCAATCCAGTCAGGAACAGACTCCAATTTGAGTGCATGGTCGCTTGTAATTACAGTCTTCCCTGCAGGTCATTACCTAATTATTAGAAAAATCTTATGTGCAGGAGAAAACAGAAGATTACAGTTAACTGGAATGCAAGATCATTAAGTGATAATAGATTCTGAGGTCACTCCCAGTAACTAGGGTAGAAAACATTTTTTTCCCAAGTTGTATTGTCTGTCGGGCTTCTCATGGGTAAACAAGTGAACATAGACCTTGCAGAAAAGTGCAGGAAGCAATTGATTGCGGAACACTCATTTTTCCTTTTCACTTTCACCTTTTCTTAATAGACATTTCTTCCCATTGCATAGAATTACTTGGAGGCAATTGTAACAAACTCGAAATCCATATTACATAAACCAGCCAATGCCTGTACCGCCGCTATATACAAATATCTCTAGTTTATTAAAACTAATTGCAAGTTTTTCCATCTTTATTTACTAACTAATGAAAGCAGATGTGAACAAAGATGAAGCAAATATCTTTCCAGGGTTTCACAGCTTATAAATGGCAAGGTTAACCTTTGATCATAATGTTGATCAAGTAGGCTTATAATGTGATAAGAAAGAAAAACAAATAATATTTACCATCAACTTCAATGCCCTTAGGAACAAACGGGACAGAACCAGTGGCAATGATTATATCTTTTGCAGTTACTATGTTGTCAACCCCATATTTCACCTTTTGTGGACCCTGAACAATTTCATAAATTATATTAGGTTAAATAAGATTTGAAAACCATGGAAGCATGCAATTTATTGCAAAACATAAGCTACACTTGCCAAAATCGACCCAACACCTGTCAATATGTCCACACCAAGTGCTTTCATTGAATTTGTCAAATTATTACGAATTTTTGTCGCAAGATTATTTGCATGATCAGCTACTCCCTGTCTATCATACCCAGCAGCTGCAACCTATCAGAAGTTACAAGAAAAAGCACAGTAAATCAACTACAATCTCGTCTCTGTTGAAACATGTGATACTGTTATTACCAAAAAACAGAAAAAGTAAATGTGAAATCCTAAAACATTAGCTTCAATTACCTGCAGACCAAAAGCCTTCATGTGATGCTCACTCTGAAGTTCACGCATCCGACCACTTACAGCGAGGAGAGCTTTAGAAGGAACACAGCCTCTGTTCACACATGTTCCCCCCACTACATCTCCTTCGATGATGGCAGTTTTCAGTCCCTACAAATATTACATCAAGATTATTCAAGCTCTTCTGCAAATCAGATATCAAAGAAAAACAAGTGACCTAACACTTGCTAAAGTTTACCCCGTTGAGCAAACTATATGCAAGAGAAAATCCAAATTAATGCAAAATAAAGGACTGATCTCAACATCCCATTCTATGTATTTGTCATCTTCATATGGTCCGCTATGTAAGATCCCACTTTCTTGTCCTAATAATTCCAAGATAACTGCATTATGATTCTCTTAAAATTTGGAATATCAATATACATGAATCTCTCCCAAAACATATATAATTATACAAACATCCTTACTTATCATTGTTGAAAATTCTCTAATTATAGTGTTTGGATGGAGGAGGGACATGTCCCTTGGATGGTACCCCAAGGGACATGTCCTCCAATTTAGAAGAAAACTCCAAATGGTGCATGGTAAGGGGTATAACCCTTAGGAGGGTTACACCCCAAACCAAATGGTGCCCTTAAGGCACCCTTCCATGTCTATTTAAAGGGCTTTGGAGGTTCATTCTAATGATCCAGATCTGAAAAACAAGTCTTGAGTCTCATAATTTCGTTTTTGAGTCACAGAGAGAGTTCCTCCATTTTCAAGTTCAAGATCTTCTTAAAGAGTGCCCATTGGAGAAGAGAAATCCGAGTTATCCTGGGAGAACATTAGCCACAAAACTCATAGAGAACCGAGACGGGGCTAATAAGTTCTTAAGGACAGAGATCTATCTCGACTTGGACTACATTTCGTCAATTTTTCCAGGTTTTTCTTCATATTGCAAGTTTTAGGGTTTTGCATAGTTTGATTGGTATTCTGGTTTTGATCTGTTTGGTTACATATTAGTTTATGTTTAATGACACAAATTCCCCAACAATCTTAAGAACTTATTAATTTTAGTGTTGTTAGATAGAAATTCGCATGCTTAGATAAGAAAAATTTCTGGAAAATATAGTATGTGCATGAAAAATACGTAAGGGCGTTCGAACGCCCGACGAACGCAAAGGCTAAAATCTGAATTTTCGTAAGAACGTTCGAACGCGTCTTCAAACGCAACTCGAACGCAAGCCTTCTGCCTAATAACGTTTGAACGCGTCTTCAAATGCAACTCGAACGCAAGCCTTTTACCTTAGAACGTTCGAACGCGTCCTAAACGCAACACGAACGTAAACTCTCTGGAATATTTCGTTCGAACGCGTTTTCGGACGCCACACGAACGTAAACTCTCTGGAATATTCTGTTCGAACGCGTTCTCAAACGCAACACGAACGTGCACACACTGGACAGTCTCGTTCGAACGTAGATACGAATGCGACACTAACGAACTAAGTCCTGGAATTGTTTCTAAATTGACAAGACTTAGATTAATTTAATTAATCACAATATTAACTTAGTAAATCATATACTGAATCACAATAATCTTGGTAGTATAGATTTAAGTTATTATTAGGGTGTTCAATTATCACAAGCATACACATAGTGATAAAGTTGAAAATTAATTGTGTCTTGCATACTTGGTTGATAATTTAAAGTGTAACCATACACAAGTAATTCCATCCAATCTTGATTGACACATACACATATATCTACACATATCGAATATTGTATTGTAAAATTAAAAGTGTAATACTAAGTTTTGAATTGCTAAGAGATTCTATTGAGGAAGTGTTTAAAAGATATTCTGTCATAAAGGCGATAAGAGCCTAAGTGGTCAGGGATTTAAGTGGTTACTCAGGACCCCCCTCGTCCTCTGGGAATATTCATTTATTTACTTTTCATAAGAAACTTTAGTCAAAATTCAAGGACTTGTGTTTATTGGTACTACCGTCCAATAGAACAACGAGTGGATGCTTGATATATCACTTGATCATTTGTTGATCGTTGTGCAATTTGTCTTTTGTAGACTTATTGACCCATGTTGGTTTTCCAGTTACATATGGCTAGCGAAAACATCACAGTACCGGTCTCTAATGGAGAAAATCGGAAAAGTTGGGTGGGGCAAACTTTAAATAGTGGCAGAGCAAAATGTTGTTCTACCTGACAACTCTGCAGTTGGCTAAATACCTCAAAGATCCTCCGGATCCTGTGGAGGGTGAATCAGAAATAGCCAAGCAATTGCGGGAAGAGACATGGTCGTCTGGCGACTTCTTGTGCAAGAACTACCTTTTGGGTGGACTTGACAATACCCTGTACAACGTGTACCAAGGCATGGTTTCTGCGAAGATTCTCTGGGAGTCTCTCAACAAGAAATATAAAACCGAGGATGCCGGACAAAAGAAATTTATCGTGGGTAGGTTACTGGACTACAAGATGGTAGATTCAAGAACTGTAATGTCTCAGTTGGGTGAACTGCAATTGATCATTCATGAAATATTGGATGAAGGTATGAACCTCTGTGAGACGTTTCAAGTTGCCACTATCATTGAAAAGTTGTCTCCATCATGGAAGGACTTCAGGAGCTATCTGAAACACAAAAAAAAGCAGATGAGCCTTGAAGACCTTGGAGTTTGATTGAGGATCGAAGAGGACAACAGAAAGTCTGAAAAGGCCAGCTATAACACTATGGAGTCTAAGGCCAACATCGACGAGGATGGAAAAGGTAGCAAAAAGAGAAAGAACGGTGGAGCTGATTCTTCCCAAGCAAACAAGAAGTTCAAGGGGAAGTGCTTCAACTCTGGAAAAAGCGGTCATATTGCAAAGGACTGCAGAAACAATAAATCTCAGGACAAGGGCAAGAAAAAGAAAAATGAGGCCCATGTCGCTGAAGATGAGCAGTTAACTGATGAGATCTCAGAGATGAACCTCTCAGCAGTGGTAACTGAAGCCAACTTGGTTGGGAATCCGAGAGAATGGTGGGTAGACACTGGGGCTACTCGTCATATCTGTGTTGATAGCAAGATGTTTTCCTCGTATCAGAAGGTCGATGGTGGCGATCATCTGACTATGAGAAACTCGTCTACCTCTAGAGTGGTTGGACAAGGCACAATGGTTCTGAAGATGACATCCGGAACGGAGCTTACATTGAAGAATGTTTTGCATGTTCCAGATATTCGGAAGAACTTGGTCTCAGGTTCTCTCCTTAGCAAGAATGGCTTTAAGCTTGTATTTGTTTCTGACAAGTTTGTATTGACCAAAAATGATATCTATGTAGGAAAATGATACCTCACTGAGGGTCTTTTCAAATTCAATGTAATGACTGTCAATCGACACAGTGCTAGTAATAATAAAGCTACAACGTCTGCTTATATTATTGAGTCACAAAATGTATGGCATGGGAGGTTAGGACATGTTAATTATGATACGATGTGTAAATTAATTAACATGAACCTTATACCTAAATTTGCAATTGATAGCCAACATAAGTGTGAGGCATGTGTTGAAACAAAAATACATAGAGCATCATTTCATCGAATGAAGTTCTGAACCATTGGAACTTGTACACACTGATGTGTGTGATATGAATATTGTGCAAACAAGAGGCGGTAACTGATGAGATCTCAGAGATGAACCTCTCAGCAATGGTAACTGAAGCCAACTGGGTTGGGAATCCGAGAGAATGGTGGGTAGACACTGGGGCTACTCGTCATATTTGTGTTGATAGCAAGATGTTTTCCTCGTATCAGAAGGTCGATGGTGGCGATCATCTGACTATGAGAAACTCGTCTACCTCTAGAGTGGTTGGACAAGGCACAATGGTTCTGAAGATGACATCCGGAACGGAGCTTACATTGAAGAATGTTTTGCATGTTCCAGATATTCGGAAGAACTTGGTCTCAGGTTCTCTCCTTAGCAAGAATGACTTTAAGCTTGTATTTGTTTCTGACAAGTTTGTATTGACCAAAAATGATGTCTATGTAGGAAAATGATACCTCACTGAGGGTCTTTTCAAATTCAATGTAATGACTGTCAATCGACACAGTGCTAGTAATAATAAAGCTACAACGTCTGCTTATATTATTGAGTCACAAAATGTATGGCATGGGAGGTTAGGACATGTTAATTATGATACGATGTGTAAATTAATTAACATGAACCTTATACCTAAATTTGCAATTGATAGCCAACATAAGTGTGAGGCATGTGTTGAAACAAAAATACATAGAGCATCATTTCATCGAATGAAGTTCTGAACCATTGGAACTTGTACACACTGATGTGTGTGATATGAATATTGTGCAAACAAGAGGCGGTAAAAAGTACTTTGTCACTTTTATCGATGATAGCACAAAATTCTGTTATGTGTATTTGCTGAGGAGCAAAGATGAAGCTATTGAGAGCTTTATACACTATAAGAACGAAGTTGAGAATCAACTTGGCAAGAAAATCAAAAGAATCAGGAGTGATAGAGGTGGTGAATATGTGTCACCATTTGGTGAATATTGTTCCAATCATGGAATTATTCACAAAACTACTGCTCCTTATTCGCCTCAACAAAACGGGATTGTTGAGCGCAAAAACCGAACGTTGAAGGAAATGATAAACGCCATGTTGACAAGCTCTGGTTTATCCCAGAACTTGTGGGGGGAAGCCTTGCTTTCCGCCAACTACGTTCTGAACAAGCTACCTCACAGACGATTGGACAAGACACCATATGAGTCGTGGAAAGGTTATGTACCTTCCTACAAATATCTAAAAGTGTGGGGGTGTCTTGCCAAAGTAATGGTTCTTAAACCTAAGAAGGTTAGAATAGGACCCAAAACTGTTGATTGTATAATCATCGGATATGCTCGCAACAGTAGTGCGTATCGATTCTTGGTACACAAGTCTGAGATTCCTGACATCAATCCGAATATGATAATTGAGTCAAGGAATGCGACATTTTTCTGAAGAGACATTTCCTTGTAAGGAAAGACAAAGAAGGGAGTCTCTTAAAAGAACTATTGATACTGTCAAGGACAGTGATCAGGTTGACCAAGAGTCAGATCAACATGGAAATGTTGAAGTAAATGAACCTAGACGTGGCAAAATAGCTAGAACGTCTAAGTCATTTGGACCCGATTTTCTGACATACTTGTTAGAAAATGAGCCTCAAAGCTATAAGGAAGCAATGTCTTCGACAAAGGCACCTTTATGGAAAGAGGCTATCAACAGTGAGATTGATTCAATCCTTCAAAACCATACTTGGGAGTTGGTTGATCTTCCTCCAGGTTGTAATCCACTAGACTACAAATGGATATTCAAACGGAAGATGAAACCGGATGGATCAATAGATAAGTACAAGGCAAAACTTATCATAAAAGGTTATAGACAAAAAGAAGACCTTGATTACTTTGATACCTATTCACCAGTGACTCGTATCACGTCGATAAGAATGCTCATAGCCATAACAGCTATATTTGGTCTTGAAATACATCAAATGGATGTAAAGACGACATTCTTGAATGGTGAATTGGATGAAGACTTACATGGAACAACCAGAAGGGTTTAATGTTCCTGGACAAGAACAGAAGGGGTGTGCAAACTTGTAAAATCCTTGTACGGATTAAAACAAGCACCTGTACAATGGCATGAGAAATTTGACCAAGAGATGTTGTCAAGTGGGTTTAAAACCAATGAGTGTGATAAGTGTGTGTACACTAAATCAACTAAAAAATGATATGTCATTGTGTGTCTCTACGTAGACGATATGCTGATAATTGGTAGTAATCATGAAATGATTCAGTCTACCAAGAAAGTGTTATCCAACAAATTTGATATGAAAGATTTGGGAGTAGCTAACTTAACTCTTCATCTATCAAAGAATACCGGCTCAAGCGTATCGCAATTAGAGTATTCGAGAATCATCGGAAGTCTGATGTATCTCACGAATTGCACATGACCTGATATCGCTCAAGCTGTGAACAGGCTTAGCAGATATACGAGCAATCCAGGACATAACCACTGGAAAGCCATAGTAAGAGTTTTGAGGTATCTGAGAGAAACTTCAAAATATGGGCTACATAATGAGAGATATCATGTTGTTCTAGAGGGATACAGCGATGCTAACTGGATATCTGATACAGTGGATTCCAAATCTACGAGTGAATTTATTTTCACACTTGGTAATGCAGCCGTGTAATGGAAATCCTCGAGGCAAACTTGTATTGCCCGGTCTACTATGGAATCAGAGTTCATAGCATTAGACAAAACAGCGGAAGAAGCGGAATGACTTTGAAATTTCCTGGAGGATATTCCTAGTTGGCCCAAACCGGTGCCAGCGATAAGCATACATTGTGATAGCCAATCGGCTATTGGGAGAGCCCAAAATACAATGTATAATGGTAAGTCTCGACACATACGTCGGAGACACAATACCATACGTCAACTACTCTCAAGTGGCATAATATCGATCGATTATGTTAAGTCGAAGGAAAACCTAGCGAATCCACTTACTAAAGGTTTACCTAGAGAGCAAGTTGAGAAGTCATCGAGGAGAATGAGCTTGAAGCCTATAAATTAAGAATTGTCACAGTGGAAACCCAAACTAGCTGACTGGAGATCCCAAGATCTAGGTTCAAAAGGAACAACTGAAACTTTGTGCAATTCAAAAACAAGCACTGAAGAGTTTGTAATCTTTCCTATTCCGATAATGACGCCGAGTGCTGTCTGTCAAGGTTAGGATAAACTAAGGCTTTTAATGATCACTATATTAGGAGATGAGTCCTAATGGGGGTAAAGGCAGATTACCTCTTCATAGTAGATCAGCTATTTCAAGTAAAAAGTGAGGCCGCTTCCATGGGATTTTACAGGCTGATTTCCCTAAAGTGTTTGATGAATCCAGGACCGCTGTTCAGGGCCGAAATGAACACAACCGTAGAACGGGAAATGGTCGAAGTAAAGCTGTGTGTTGGCAATTGTCTTGGTTTACACCAACGGCGGAACAGTTCAAGACTATGGGTCACTGGTTTGCCAAGTAAATCCGATTGTCATTCACTATGAAAAGTTCAAGGCGAAAGCTACCTATTTCGATGCAGCTTTAGTTCACGGAAACTCTCTCAAGTGTCTGCATTAATATTTAGAGAATTGTGGGGGATTATTGAAAATTCTCTAATTATAGTGTTTGGATAGAGGAGGGACATGTCCCTTGGATGGTACCCCAAGGGGACATGTCTTCCAATTTAGAAGAAAACTCCAAATGGTGCATGGTAAGAGGTATAACCCTTAGGAGGGTTACACCACAAACCAAAGGGTGCCTTAAGGGCACCCTTCCATGTCTATTTAAAGGGCTTTGGAGGTTCATTCTAATGATCCGATCTGAAAAACAAGTCTTGAGTCTCATAATTTCTTTTTTGAGTCAGAGAGAGAGTTCCTCCATTTCCAAGTTCAATATCTTCTTAAGGAGTGCCCCTTGGAGAAGAGGAATCCGAGTTATCTTGGGAGAACATTAGCCACAAAACCCGTAGAGCACCGAGACAGAGCTAATAAGTTCTTAAGGACAGAGATCTATCTCGACTTGGACTGCATTTCGTCAATTTTTCAAGGTTTTTCTTCATATTGCAAGTTTTAGGGTTTTGAATAGTTTGATCGGTACTCTGGTTTTGATCCGTTTGGTTTATGCATGGCAATGGGCCGGGCCGGGCCCGAGCTTTTAAAAGCCCGGCCCGAGCCCGTCCAAAAAAAATTTGGCCCGAGCCTGGCCCGTCCCCAAAAAAAATTGAAGTTATGCGCCCTAGCATATCTTTATTTATTTTTTCCTTTAAAGTTATACATGATACATCAAAAGTTTTAATATTTCATCCATAAACTAACAAACCAAAATCCACAAATAAATACATCAAAAGTTTCAATGTTTCATCCATAAACTAACAATCCAAATACCAGAAATAAATACATCACAAGTTGTAACCAATTATCAAGAAGTCCAACCTTAACAAATAACATCAATGAAAGCCCAAGCATATATAAAATAAATTCATCTACCTTCAAAGTTCACTAAACTTATTCATACCACCTTATAATGTAATGTAAGCCAAACCATAATATTTAGAACAAAGACAGTAAGCCAATTTAGAACAAAGTATATTTATATTCAACTAAACTTATAATTCATGCAATGTATATTTATCTTGTTTAAACTAAAATCAAAACCATAACATTTAGAACAAAGACAGTAAGCCAATTTCCTCATATCACTCTCCAGTGAGTGCATTTTATTTTGCAGGTGACGGAAGAAATTGAAGGGACAAGGTTCAACAATACACTGGTATTTCTGCTATGATGGAGTTCATTAATGCAACATAGAAGGTTTAATCGTTGTGATTATTAACTTTTATTTTTTTAGGGCACAAGTTTTTTTTTCTCTCTCCAGAATCTATCTCACATCTTTTCAACAAAATTTAAAAAAAGAAGAAAAAATAAATGTATGAATATGAGGACACATATTATAATTAAATTATCAATTTTGCCAATTAGCTACATTATCTTTCACCTGTGATGAAGACGAGGCAAGGCGAAATGACGAAGTGCAGACGATGAGACGAAGTGATGAAGACGAGCTGATGACGAAGAGATTAGTGATTGAAATTTGAAAGAAATTTGAAATGTGACTGTGTGTGTGTGAGGAGCAGAGGAGAGGAGGCAAAAGCTGTGAAGGCTTTGAAGAGGAGAAATAAATTAGGGTAATTTTGGGTGGATTGGGGCTTGGGCTCGTGTTGGAGAGGGATTTTTTGTTTTTTTTTTTAATTAATATTTAAGCCCGGGCCGGGCCGGGCCGAGCTCGGGGTTAAATCGTCGAGCCCAGCCCAGGCTCGGTTTCTAAGGCCGGGCCGGGCCGGGCCGAGCTTCGGACTTTTCTGCCAAGCATAGTTTGGTTACAGTTTAATGACACAAATTCCCCAACAATCATATGTTTGTAATTGATATGATTTAGTGTAAGTTTGATAACGGAGCAGTTAAAGTGTTTGGTAAACGTGCACTCTTATTCGACACCTAATACTACCAACCACTCACCCACTTATTCTTAACAATTAGTGATTCCATTTCATAGCAGTTGTTGTTGATTAAAATTCATAGCACTTGAATAGCATACATATCCTAAATCAAATGTAGTTTCGTTCTAGTAAGTTCAGTGGAGCTCTGATATTTCAACCAAATAATAAACGACAAATCAACTCAATAACCTATTGGCTAAAAACAACAAGCGCGCAAAACTTGAAAACATTCGAAACCTCAAAACATGCTTGCAAGACGAGATTATAACTCAATTGAACAACAATTTAAAAATACAATGCATCAAAGCTTGCAATAAAAAATAAGAAGAAGAAAAGAATCAGAGTACCTTCTCAACGGCGTGCAAAGCAGCTCCATGGCCACCGACGCCAGCGCCAATAATAATCAAATCATAATCAAACGACTTCGGAGTTCCGTTATCACCAAGAGAAGCCCACACATCACTTCCTCTTAAAAGACGTCGATTCGGGAGCTGAACTCGCTGCGAATTAGAGCAGCGAGTGAAGGAAGTCGAGAAGCCAAAGGCCTCACGCCGTAAGCCACAGAATCGGAGATTAATTGGCTTCGAAGGAACAACAGGGCATGAGCTGACGTGGCGTGATCCGGAGAGTGTTGCTGACGTGGCGGGTTGAGAGAGGGAGAGGGAAGAGGAGCAATGCATTTTGCTGGAGAGAAAATGAAATGAAGAGAAATGATATTGCGCTTGTTTTTGTTTAATTTGGATGGAAATATAGTGTGTGTTTTGAATGCGAGTCTTGTTAAGTCCGTTAATAGTGAAGAAGAGCGGAGATATCGAAGTTTTGTATGTTATTTGTTGTGGTGTCCCACTTTCGGAATAAAACGACGCCGCTTTACTCAATTTGGGCGGGCTTGCGAACCGAATCTATACATTTGAACGTCCCTACCCATGGTTTACACGTATAGCTTTTGCCCACCCATTTTTGGGGTACATGCGTGGGCTTGAAGCCCAAGCTCAATGGGCCTCAACTCATTGATTGTCCAGTTAGTATCAGCAATTTCTACTTGCTTAAAAGGATGTACGGATTCCCCAAAAGCGAAAAAACCGACCGAACCGAATCAAACCGCAAACCGAACCAATCGGATCGAATTTACGGTTTTTTTCTAACGTAGTTTGGATTGGCCCACTCCAAACGGTTTACGGTTCAATTCAGATGCTAAACCGAACCGCACCTGTTAAACCGAACCGAACCGTTATAATTAAAAAATATATATTTTTTTAAAAAGATTTGTATTTTTCTTTTAATTTTACTTCATGTTTTCTTTTTATTATTATGTTAATACTTTTATTCTTAATTTTTTTTTTAATATATATTTTTTTTAATACTTTTATTATTAAATTTATTTGTTAATAATTTTATTCATAAATTTTTTATTTTATGGTTTATTCTTGAAAGTAAGCTGTTGAATTTGTCTCTTAATTATAATGATGGTAGCATCATTATTCGAGGTAATTTTTAAAAAATACAAGAATTAATTGTGCCTCATTTTTCAATCATCTATTGAGTGCATGTGTTTTCTGAAGTCACAACTTACACCGTATCACTTCATACTATTTATTTGCTATACTAGTTTTTTTTTTGTCTTCACTTAAATTGATGATTTTTTTTTAAGTAGAGTAATTCGTAAACCGAACCGAACCAATCCGTAAACCGCTGGTTTAAAAAATTTTCAATCCGAACCAAACCGTTATTTAATGGTTTGGTTTGAGAGGTAAAAAAATCGGACCGTAAATATAATTTGGTTTGGTTTTTAGCAAAAACCGAATCAAACCGAACCGCGCCACCCCTCTACACACGTACAACCCACTAATAACAAAACACCACGTGGCATTTCATCACCATCAGATGATCATCCTGCCTCCAAAAAGGCTGAGGCCACAGGCCACTGACTCATGTGGTTTTATATTTGAATTAGGATCCTTTATTTTATTTTTTAAAATTTCTCTAGAGCCATCTTATATTCTTATGACATATAATTTATTCCCAATCATTATTTTTTTTTATACATCATATATTATATTATATAACATCACATAAAATATAATGAGAGATCAAAATACCGAGCAGTCACTTCAGTACACGTGTTTATTAAGCACATGCGAGCAGCTTCCCCTCCCCAACCAATTAAAGGCGTGGGACACATTTTTAAGCGTTCATTTTTTTTTATTGGATAATAATTTATGATTCCCTTACAATTTTTTTTTTAAAAAATTAACTTATTATTTTGAACAAAAGTCCTAAATTTTGGAGTCAAGATGCACACATACTGATGTGATCCTAGCAGCATTGATCGATTTTGTTCGTTTAAGATTATTTATTATTTATTATTTATCTGCATGTATGAAACCAACTTGGACGACCTTTTTTATTTATTATTTGGGTTAGTTTATTTTATTTATTTATAGGTTCAAAATGGGGTAGAAATTAGGAATAATGGGCTTTTAGTTGGTAATAGGTAGTTTATGGTTATATTAGTCTTTTTAGTTATCTTAGAGTTTGAGTATGTTAGTATTTAAACTCAAAAACACCTCTTAATGAAGGACCCAAGTTTATGTGCGTGAATAATAACTTTTTTCTTTAGATTGAGAAAATTTTATCATCGTTCAGTGATTGAACAAAGACTTATCAAAGGGTTGGCATCATTTGTGGCGTCCTATTTGCTGGCAAAATTCATCTGAGGCTATCTCCAAGGGTTTTCAATGACATGTTCTTTGGGGGTCTACGGGATCTTGGATCGGGTTTCGTCTTTTCGTATCCGGGTTCGTATCAATTGGTTATCAGAGCCAGATTTCAGGTCTGACTTGTGTCGTGTTCATGTGTCTTCACCAAAAAAAAGTAGGATTATTGTCTAGCATAAAAAAAAAAAAAAAAAAAAAAAGAAAGTTCACACCTGCGAGGCTGTGAACCCAAAAAAAAAATTTATTTGGAATTGCGTTTGTCAGTCAAAAAAAAATTCCTTCATTGGCTTGTGCAGATTAGTAGGCAGTAGGGTTTGTTTGCTTTTTGACATTTTTGCATGAGAACTTTGTTAATAGGATGTTGCTGTTGTTAAAAAAAAAAAAACAGATCTGGTCAGTAAAGTTTGATCAATTATCTTGTGTGTTAAGTTGTGCTAGGGATTATCTTAGTGTTCCTTAATCGAAAATAAAATTTTTGGTTAAATTTGTCACTGAATTTTGACTCTGATTTTTTTGTTTGTTTTGTTTCGAGTCTCATGTGATTTTTTTAGTCTTATTTTTATTTTTTTTGTCTTTGTCCCGCGTTGGTTGATATTATGGGGCAACCAATAGATAATATCTTTCGTAATATAGTATTTGTGAAAGATAAGGTGTGCAGTGTGATTATTGATAGGGAACAATGTGCTAATTTAGTCAGTACCAGTCTCGTGGAGAAATTGAGGTTGTCATTGCGAAACCATCATAAGCCTTATATGTTACGGGGGTTGTCTAATTGTGATGAGGTTAAGGTGAAGTATCAAGTCATTGTTGCCTTTACTACTATGAGGTTTCATGATGAAGTATTATGTGATGTGGTGCCTATGTTTGATTGTCACGTATTGTTGGGTGGGTCATTGAAGTATGATAGGCAAGTGTGGCATCATGTTGAGATGAGTAGGTACATTTATGTCACGGAGCGGAGGTCAATGATTCTTTCTCTTTTAACACCACAACAAGCCTATAAAGATCAATTAATAATGAAGATGAGAAGTGAGGTTGAAAAGAGGAAAAAATAAAGAGTTGTCGAGTGCTTAGCAAATAAACTTTCCAGTGATATTGTTAATGTCAAAGAATAAAATATGAGCATGGTAGTGAGTAAGCAAGTAGTGATGAGTGAGTGTGATGCGAAGGTTGTTACTATTGCTGAGGTGGATGACGTAGTTTTTGCTGGTGATGATAAATTTGAAGCTCAATACATGGCTAACTGTATTGATGCAATTACATGTGTAGTCGAATGTGTTGAGAGTGTTTAGCATCCAAATGAGAGTAGTGAGCCGGGAAACAAATGGGTAAATACGTGTGAGAGTTTTGTGAGTGTTAAACATGTATAATTTGTTGTGAATGAGAATGAGAGTGTGAACTTAATTAGGAATCTCATTGGGACGGTGGGTGAAATAAAATTAGATTTTGCGGAAGAGTATGGGCAAGAGGGAACAATACACAAGCATTATTGTAATAACATTGACACTTTTATTCCATGTGATTTTTCTTTATTCCAGAATAATCGTCCAATTGATTTTATCATTACTATCTATGATCCGGGTACGATTCGAGGACGAATCCTTTTCAAGAGAAGGATAATGATGTGATCCTAGCAGCATTGATCGATTTCGTTCGTTTAAGATTATTTATTATTTATTTGCATGTATGGAACCAACTTGGACGACCGTTTTTATTTATTATTTGGGTTAGTTTATTTTATTTATTTATGGGTTTAAAATGGGCTATAAATTATAAATGATGGGCTTTTAGTTGGTAACAGGTAGTTTAGGGCTATATTACTTTTTTTAGCTCTCTTAGGGTTTGAGTATTTACTATTTAAACTCAAAAAACATCTCTTAGTGAATGACCCAAGTTTATGTGCGTGAATATTAACTTTTTCTTGAGATTGAGAAAATTTTATAATCGTTCAGTGATTGAACAAAGACTTATCAAATGATTGGCATCCTTTGTGGCGTCATATTTGCTGGCAAAATTCATCTGAAGCTATCTCCAAGGGTTTTTGGGGTCTACGAGATCTTGGATCGGGTTTCGTCTTTTCGTATCCGGTTTCGTATCACATACTCCTAAAGTTTTATTTATATTTTTACACGAGTCTAGATTTTTCTAATTCAACACAAGTTATTGACTTTTTATTGATGCAACTATTGTAAGTATCTATATTGAATCTTATTCAAAATAATGATAACATTATTTCTTTATTTAATAATTTGAGAATAAATCTCACGTCAGTTTTTGAGTTATATTCGATAGATTTTTAAAATATATTATCATTATATAAATCTCTACGTATAGATTATGATTATTTAGAGATGGTCATAAGGACATTACATATATGCGGTTGGATGAGACTATAAAATTTAGTTCAAAATATATATATAAATTATTTTTTAAATATATAATATGATTTTTATATATTTTTATCATTTATTGATAATGAATCTATTATAAAAACTCGATTAGGACCTCTTAAAACCCATATGATTACAATATAAAAAATTGAAAATATATACGGTATATTTTGTCTTACGAAAAATGGTAAATGATTCAATTGGTGAAAATTTTGTCGAGCTGGTACAAAATTTCCATGGTTAAGCCTTACTTACATAGATATTGAGGGTAGACCTGGCCGGCGGTTCGGTTCGGTTCGGTTCCGGTTCGGACCGAACCGAACCGGCCGATTTCCGGTTCCACAAGTGTGGAACCGGAACCTTGAACCGAACCGGAACCGACCGGTTCGGTTCCAAACTTTTTTTTTTTTATTTTGAAAATTAATTAAAATAAATGAGATTAATTTTATAAATAAAAAAAAAATTATTATATTGAAGAGCTTGAGCTTAAATTTTTAAAAATTTAAGCTGCCTACGTATCCTCCAAGGGTGAGAGGAATCAAAGCTGACGTAGTTCCATTACAATTTTAAGACATATCCCCTTTGTAAATTACAATTTTACAATTATCAATCATCATTATCAGTTGATCATTCGGCTCCAGTTCCGCTTGCACTTGTTGTTGCACTTGCAGAAGCATTGAATAATAGGTGCAAAAAAAATTATTACATTGAGGAGCTTGAGCTTAAAATTATTGCATCAGAATATTTAAATAAATCTACAGCATTCGTACCTCTGCATACCTGACCATTTGAGTTTGCGTCGTATCAATGTCAAATTCAACCGGATGATATTTTTCCACGTGTTTAATCATATTGCCGTATCCACCAGAAAATTTATAGGTAGCCTCACAATAGGTGCAAATTGCTCGTTGTGAATCATCTTCTAGGCGTTCCAAATTAAAATAAATTTTGAAAATATCTGAGGACCGAGCCTTAACTTTTCTTCTCCGTGATTGTGCAATGACACTGGGGCCGCTCTCTTGGGTTGGCATATTTGACATTATGTTCTCAGATGAGCTTGCCATTTTTCGTTTGATAAATTAGGAAGAAAAAATAAGAAAATTGAATAATTGTTAAAATTTTAACAAATTAACAACTAATTGAATTGAGATTGAGAATAAGATTATAAGAAAATTGTTTTGAAGTGAGATTGAGAATAAGAGAATTAGAGAAAATGAGAGAGTTGAGAATTTGGTGTGTTGAAATAATGAAAAATGAATCATATTTATAGAGTTTTCGAATTTTTTTGATACCAAAAATGCCTCTAAATATAACCGTTTTATTACCGTTATTAGGGATATATTAGTAATTTATATTTTAATTTATATTTTTTTTTCTTATTTGGGCAGGGAGCCGAGGACTAGTAGCCGTGGGGGGGGGTCCTGTTGGAATTGTACGGTTCCAACAGGAACCGTCTAACCGATGGAACTGTACGGTTCCACCGGTTCGAGTTGGGGTCGAACCCCAACCGAACCGGTCGCCAACGGTTTCGGTTCCGGTTCCAACCGGTTCGGTTTCGGTTCGATTCCGAACCGGAACCGTGGCCGGGTCTAATTGAGGGGATTTATTTTCCAATGTTATGCTTAAAAGAAGCATAATAATAGGGATCTTCGTAAGAATAATTGTAAAGTACAACATTTTGTATGATTTAACCAAAACATATGGACCTATTTGTATTATAGAACTTTAATTAATTAAAGTCTGATGGCTGTCACCGTAAATTATTAACAAACAAAGGGTAATACCGGAGTTCTACCAACATATTATTTAATTTTCTTTAATTTTCTCTCTCAATCGAAGGTGGGGGATAAGACACTTGCACAGAAAAGAATACAAAGCAGAGAGAGGAAAAAAAACAGTGGGAGAAATAATTAGAGAGAGACGAAGGCTCAGATTACTTGGTGGGTAATGGCAGTTAGGGTTTTCTGTTGATCCCGCGAATCTTGAAATATCCCGCCTTTCTCTTATTTACTTAAATCTCTCTCCTCTGTTTTTAAAACCCTAATTTTATTGAGATTTCAAGTTATTTTACTTCGATTTCAATTTCAATTTATCTTCAATTCGAATTTGAATCGGGGAAGTGAGAGAGAGAAGAGGAGCAGCGATGGGCGCGCAAGAGAAGTCGCAAGCGAACGCCAATTCGATGCAGGTGAGTGATTTCCCCCTAGAATTGAAGTTGTTACTTGCTAGTTTTGGTTTTTTATTGGTTTTAATTCTTAATTTCAAGTTTCTGATTTTGTTGGCTGTTGTGGAGGAAGTGTACCTGTTAGTTTTCAATTCTATAGGGTTTTGTTACTGAATTTAGTTTATTATGTTTCAAGTTATTCTACGAGCTACTTGTAGTTGTTTTAGGTGTACTATGGGTTATTGAGTCAACATGAGTGCTATGTTTGGCACGAATCTATATGTTCTTAGGGTTTTTGGTATGGCTTGCTGGCTGTAAAGGGCGATTTTGCAGTATCCTTTTTGTGGTCTGTTATTTTTTTTGGTTCTATCTATAATTTATGCAGTTGTGGCATTTAATAGAAGCATTACTGGTTCTGGTAATGGTGCAGTTAGGTGTATAGAGAAGGTTAATCACTGTGGTCTTGACGTGAGCATCTAACATGCTGCAAGACAACTGGAAGATAAGTTTGATATTGTAGGAAGTGCCAAGCGAACTCGGGGATATCACATGTGGCTTGTTATAGTTTGAAAAGTTTTTTTGGCTTAATTTAGTTAGGATTTGTACTTTGTGGCATGTTCTTGGGAGATTCGCGGTTTGTCACTATCTTAATGTTGTGAAAATGTTGGAAGCTTATTGTTTTTTTGTCATTGTAGTAAGCTGTTGGTGTGTATGACATGGTCCTTTCTTTATTTTTGTAAAAGTGCAATTGCTGATGCATACTGATAAGATTTAGCCATTATTTACCTCCTTTGCATTCTCTTTTGGTGGTTTTGTGAGTGCCCATATTGTTGTGTCATGTGTGACAAATATTAATTATTACAGTGTGATCCTCGTAATTTTACTGAATAGGTTATCATTTTCAGAGAGCAGTGATGTGTCTCTTGGATTTGCAAGATTTGTAAATTCGCAATACAAAATTGAATCACCTTCATATGGTTCTAACATGAATTAAATATAATTGTTAGTGTCCCATTTACTGCAAAAAGCACTTACTATGTAAGTAACCTGCCATTTCTGAAAACTAACTAATTTTGAATGGAGAAAACAATGTCAATGTAAAGCTAGTGCACTGTCATTGTTTTTCAAAATTTTTGTTGCTTTGTAAAGTTTATTGGATTTTGGTTTTGATTGTGTACTGGACTGGATGTGTGTAATCTAATGGTCATAATCTCAAATCTTTTCAAACACATAGGGTGTTGGCTTCTCTGTCTCTAATGATAAGATCATAACCAAGAAAGTTGTTTTGTTGATAAAAATGGAAATATCATGAAATCTACTTTTGGAGCATAATCAGTTAAGTGCTCATGCATTATTAATCTTGGTTTGTCTTGAGGCACACACTCATTATTATATTCAATTAATGTTCGTTCTCTCTTGACATGCTCGTTTAAGCCGGAATTTCTCAAAATGATTTTATGCTTTGTTTTTTGGGTTGAAATGGTTTGTTGTATCTTTGGTATAAATGATGTATTCTTACATCTCTGTTTTTCTTCCTCTTTCTTGTTAACTTATCAGCGGGTGAAGGTGTATCGCTTGAATGACGATGGTAAATGGGATGACCAGGGTACTGGGCATGTCACTGTTGACTATTTGGAGGTATGTTCAAAACACACTTAATTTAATTGTGTAATAGTAGAGAACTAGTAGAGTTAACTTGTGAATTATGATTGTCTACAGCCGTTTCTGTAAATGATTAGTCGAAATATGTCTGCAATTTGACTGAATGCAAATGTTAAGTTGCAGAGATCAGAAGAGTTGGGTTTGTTTGTTATTGATGAGGAAGACTATGAGACAATACTTTTGCACCATATCAGCCCAGATGACATTTATAGAAAGCAAGAAGGTATGTATATGTTTAGATGAATGATCTTTTTTTTATGAAGTTGCCAATTATATGGTGCTGCCATGTGCCTGATATATTTTTTCCTCAAGTAGTTCAGTTTGATTTGGAAAATGTGGTTTAAAATAGATGTAAATGATGTATTCTTATTTTCAGACACAATTATCTCTTGGAGAGACCCAGAATATTCTACGGAGTTGGCTCTTAGCTTTCAAGAGACTACAGGGTGCTCATACATATGGTAACAAAATGAATATAACTCTTAGTTCCCTGTATTGGTTCCTTGTTCTAAATTGACACGTCATGGTCTTAATATTTTTGCCCCTTTATCTTGTTTTGGTCGTTTATTTACTGAATAAAGCTTCTTCTACTCAGGGATAACATATGTAATGTTCAGAGGAACCTGAATTTTAATTCTCTTAACAGTAAGTAGATGCAAACTTCAACTATCTATTATTTAATTGTCTTTAAATTTTCTGCATCTTGTCTCTGAATGGGATAACATATCAAAAAGTCCTTGTGCATTGATGTTTTCTAATTGGAAGTTTGGAACACGACGAGGCAAAAGAAACTTATCAAATGATGTTGAACATTGTATTCCATAAATTTGTAGACCTTTCATTCCTTGATGTGAATTTGGGAAGATAACTTGGGGATGAACAAAATGATCAAATGCCACCCATGATTGTTCTGTCTTGAGATAAATTGCTTATTAGCAAAAACACCATCTTATATTTGGATTTAGAGGGTTCAAGCTAGTTAGTGGCTTGGATTCTATTGGGAAGTCTAAAACTGTCATTCTGTCTTGAATTTTTTTCATTGCACCTATGTTCATAGTTTTATATCTCTACCCTTTTCCGAGCAAAGAACTGAAGTAAAATGAAACTTTTTCATACAAATTATTGCTCAAAACAAGAATGTGTCTTTGGTTCCAAAGGTAGAGACTAGAGGGGTAGCCAAAAATGGTAGGGGTAATTTGTTGAGAGAGCGCCACTTTCATACTTCTTCCCCAGTAATATATTTCTTATTAATAATATCTAGGTTCCATTCTAATATTTTTGTTTGAAGTTGGCCTTTTTATTAACTTATTCTATTTCCGATGAACATTAGGTTGAATTATCTTTTTATATCTTGTGTAACTGTTGCAGGGGAGACATTTCATAGCATGAACAGTGAGTTGAGGGAATTGCCTCCCATTGAGCTTTCCACACTTCCTCTAATACTGAAGGTTGTTATGGTTCCTTTAGACCCCCTTTATGTTCTATATTTATTTTATTTTCACGACTTGATATTACTTTCAGTTTTTCCTCTGCATTTTTCTAAAAAGCATGATGTATGCAAACGATTCTATTCATTTAGACCGTCTTTTTAAAATATAGTTTATCTTATGTTTTGTGGCATTGGAACCTTGTTACAATTCGTTTAATACAAAGTTTAGTGATGTGAATTGATAGGTAATTTCTATTCTATTGACATTTAATTTAGAGTTGGAGCTTGTGTTGCAAAGCTACTGTACATGGAAATGCTTCATTGAAAATGCATTCAAATAATGTTGGGGATGTATCCTATAAAAAAAATAATGTTAGGGATATATACTTTCAGTTCATTGAAGCAATCCGGTTTCTTTTATCGTGCAGACACAAGCACAATACATATAGTATACATTGATAGGCTAAGTTTAGAAATTACTGGATTTCACATATGAATTCAGATGGGTGTAATTGTGTTGGTGCCCATGGTTCTATAATAACCAAGTTCCAATTCTCCCAAGGCAATAAAGAGAACTATAGAGCATTGTTTAAAAAAACGGCCAGAGGCGCCGCCTCTCGTCGTCGGCACGTCAAGGCGTCCGCCTCTGACAGGTTTTGTGTTTCCACCCGCTTCGTCTGCATGCCACCACGCTGACGTGGCGTGAGGTGGCCGCCTCACGTCGACGAAGAGCTGACGTACAAAAATTTAAAAAAAATACAAAAGCCCGACGTGCGGTGGCTCTGTGAAAGTCTTCTTTCCAAACTTGAAATAAACAATTTCAAAGAAAGTGATGATGTTTAGTGGAGACTGGAGAGAGATGATGATGATGAAATTGTGGGGACCATATCACGTAGGTGCGAATGCTTCAGTTGCTAGGAAATTAAATGGGTGCTGACGTCTGGTCAATATTTATTTGACAGATTTCATTAATTTTATTATAATATTAATGAAATATTATAGGACAGTTTTGTGCAATTATTTATATTTTAATATTCATTTAAAAATTATTGGAAAGTGGAAGCAATCATTATTTAGTTGTGCAACTTACCCACTGCCATAAAACATATATTATCTCGGGGTGAATATTTAATAAACTAATTGAATCATAAACCCTAATTTAAAAAAAAAAAAACCCAATTGTCTTTCGTTTTTGTTGATTTCTAATAAAATTGATCATATAAAAATCTTTCTTATCACTCAAACAATATTTATTTAACATCAATTTGTCTAAATTTCACCAAATAAATATTTATAATAAATTTATTATTAATCAAAAATTATCCTTTCATCAAGTTACAAAAATTATTAATTTTTTTGGCTTTCGGATTGAGGCGCCCGCCTCGCCGCCTCAAGACGGTCCGCCTCGCGTCTCAAAGGCCGACCGCTTCGGCGTTATCTGTATTTTTGAACATTGCTAGAGAGAGGCAAGATGAGTGAGGGGAAGGTGGGTGAGACTTGAGAGTCCAACATTGTATGTTTAGAGCGGGTCACTGGATTATATATATAGATACATTTCTCAAATAGCATGAGACCTTTTGAGTAATCCCCAAAGCAACGTTGTTCTTTCCAAAAGTGGGCAATATCATACTGTCTAGAAGAAGGTTTTTATATTTCCTTTCAGAGAGTGATGTTCTAGCTTTCGATTTTCCTTTCATTGGTATGGTTTGTTGCACACATGATTGTCTTATATATTTGATTCATTTTGCAGACTGTGACTGAGAGTGGCATTGCAGATCAGATGCGGCTGACAGAACTTATACTGAATGATGTAAGTTTGTTGTGGATCAATTGTCGCTTCGGATCCAAGTGTCATTTACTGATTCTTAGTTTAATAATGCATCATGTGGATTGATTTTACATATTCGGACTAGCGAAGGTGATTTAAGAAATTGAAAAACATTCATTAACCTGTAATAGTGTCAAGTTCTAGTTTTTGGGTCTTTCATAAATCTTCAATACAAATTTCTTTGATTTATCATTTTAGTTCTACTATTTATATGTCTCGTGTTTTTCATTTGTTGTCAAAGTATAGACCCTATAAAGTGATAGTTTTTGTTTTTGTCCTAGTGATTGGGGTCTTTTTATGGAGTTTGTTGCACAGAAGATTTCTGATTTTTCTGTTGATACCCCCAATCAGTTTTTGAATGGACTTCTGGTCCATTGTGTATTTAACTAACACTATTACACCATTACTATATTGCCTTCTGTTTCTTATCATAAAAGGTGACATTTACATTCTTAATGCAGCAAGATATTTTCCGGAAACTGATGGATCTGTTTCGAATATGTGAAGACTTGGAGAACATTGATGGCCTTCATATGATATTCAAGATTGTCAAAGGGATCAGTCAGTATTATTTATGCCTATTAGTTGATTATTTAATTGGCTTTGCTAAAATGATTGGTTTTGTTGATCCTGATTTATGTTTTGTTACTTACAGTGTTACTCAATAGTCCTCAGATATTTGATAGAATTTTTGGGGATGAGTTGATGATGGATATTATTGGCTCCCTTGAATGTGAGTTCGTTTACCATATATTTTATGACAATTCTTTGCAAGAATAATGTTTGAATATTAAATTTGTATATTCTACTTGTGTGGTCCTAGTCATCCTGTAGTTCAGAACATTTTAGTTATGATTTTCAGATGCAAACATGCTAGTGATTGTAAAACATTGAGATACAGGAAAATGAGCAGTTAGTTTTACTCATCCGTTATTGTAATATATTCTGGCTTGTGCTTTGTTGAACTAAAAACATTTAACAACTGTAATGGCTGAGCATTAGGTAGAACCCGGGTCATTATCTATTGTCTTAATGCTAGTTAGACAAAATTCTTTGCGCTTCTTGTATTGGTGTTATTCATACATATATCAAGTTTAGTTTGTCAGTGTGTGTAAGAGCGAACTTCTCCTAATCTAATGATGTTCAAATCATATTGTTATTGGGCATATATGCTATTAATGGTATTGTGTTGATAATCTGGAATATAGGCTGTCTTGTTTAGTTGTTGATAATAAACTGCTGTGTTTCCTTTACAGATGATCCTGATGTTCCTCATGTCCAACATCATCGGAATTTTTTAAAAGTGCATGTTGTTTTTAAGGAGGTAATGATTCTGACATATTGTTAAATGGTTATTTTCCTTTTAGGATAGGGGTTTGTAGTGATTGGGAATTGGAGTCTAGGAGGTTGAAGAAGATGTTTCAATACTAAGTCATTTGTTGTTCTCTTGTTTTATATTTATGTTTCTTCTTTTTGTAGGCCATACCAATAAAAGATCCTGTAGTCCTTTCAAAGATACACCAGACTTATAGAGTTGGTTATTTAAAGGTTTGGACTTAAATGCTGAGCTTCATGATTTCTTGAATGTCTATTGACTCTATTTTATTGGTACAATTCTCACCTGGTATCACTTATTTTAGGATGTCGTTCTGGCTAGAGTGTTGGATGATGCCACGGTTGCAAATCTCAATTCCATAATTCACGGGAATAATGCTGTTGTAAGATTTTCAAACATGATTGTTCTGGACTATTGAGCTCTGTGATATCTTACCCCTAACTCTTATATTATCTTTTAGGTTGTTTCCTTGTTGAAGGATGATAGCACCTTCATTCAGGAATTGTTTGCAAGGTTGAGGTCCCCCACCACATCTGAAGAATCAAAGAAAAATTTGGTAATTGCTTGCACCCCAATAGTTTTTCTGCTTTCTTACCTATGATATTGCTTCATTCTGAGTATTTATTCATATGATCTGCAACATGTGGGTTCATACTTCACTTTCTGCTTATTTCTTTCAAAAAAATTCTTCTATGCCCTTCTTATCTAAAATGATTTTTTTTTTACTTGGATTTTCTTTTTAAACTGTTATTCCATGGGTTCCTCCGAGGTTTATTTAAAAATAAGTTTGCTCCTGATGAGACTAAATGTGAAGACAAATGTTTATGTGAGAAAAGCGACCATTTGACTTTCTTTCTTTGCGGGTTTTGCCTGAAAGAAAGATTCTTTCTTATAATCGGGCTTGTCTCTCCAAAACTGTAATTTTAACGAGACATTTCTTTTTCTTTTTCAGATTTAGGAAATGTTGTCAGAGGTTATAAGGCTTTTTTCAACTGGAATCTGTTTTAGTTGTCGTAGTGTTCTCATCTTTTTTTTGGATCCATATTGACTTGGCTTATTTATTTCATGAAAATAGGTACATTTCTTGCATGAGTTTTGTTGTTTAAGCAAGAGCCTGCAAATGGTTCAGCAGCTCCGGCTATTTAGGTAGGCTATTGTGAAGATACATATCTCTAAGTTTGGATTCTGAACTATTTCTTATAGAAATATTTTTTTTAATTGAGTATTACATTCTAAGAGTCAGAAGTTCTAAATTATCTGTATTCGGTAGGGACCTCATGAATGAAGGCATCTTCGACATCGTCACTGATACTTTGCAGAGTCAAGACAAAAAGCTTGTTTTAACTGGGTATTGGTTGCGCTTTAATATCTGTTGTTATCTTTGTATTGTACTAATTAGATTTCACTTTTAATTCCTCTCCCTATTATTTAGTCCTAACAATGGCCATTCTAATGGATGCAGGACAGATATTCTCATTCTGTTTCTGAATCAGGATCCAAATCTTCTACGTTCTTATGTTGTTCGTCCAGAGGGGAATCCACTTCTAGGACTTCTGGTAAGTGTTTTGTTCATTCGATTATCGTGCGATATGCATTATGGGATTCTGTGTCCATATAATTAGTAGGCATCCACGGGATCCTGCATGAACTGAACAGTTGACTTTGCATGAGGAAGTTTTATTCTCAGTAAGATTGGGGGCGCATTTGGCATAACACTTGCTAGAGCCTTGTTCTTTTGGAAAGGGAAAAAAAGGTCCTGGACAGAAAATAATCTTTGTTACTGTCATGCTAGGTGAACATATATATATATGGCTATGCATCGTACACTTTTGTTGCGTAGCTGAGTTTGTACATCCATATTGAATTGTTCTCATGTATTGTCAGGAAGAACTTCAGGGTGTGTTTGATTCACTATTTACACAAGCCCTTAAATTGCATGCAGTCTTCCCCATTGATGAAATGGAAAAAAATATTCTCCACTTGCATTGGCGTTGTATAAACAAACATATGATGTGATCTGACGCATGGATGCGTTATAAGTTCAGATTTATGCATTCCCAACGTTCTCTTTCCAAACCTCCAAGTACTGTTCTAAAAAACAGCCTAGGCCCTAAGTGGCCTTTAGGCTCTAGGCGGTGCTTGGCCGTTCCGATTATGCATGAAAGTCGTTAGGTGGGTCTAGGTGATTAGGTTGTTCTAGACAGGTCAGGTGGGTCTAGGCGGGTTTGTACGTTTTTCCCCAATTTTGAGTTAAAAATAAAATCGCCTAGCGCTGTCTAACCTATCCTTCTAGGTGCCACCTAGAAGGCCTAGGCTCTCTCCCACCGTATGCCTACCGCTTAGCGTTTTTTAGAACACTGCCTCCAAATCTTCCTTTGGTGGCATTTTTGTCAATCAAATAACAAAGGCTTTTCTAAAAAATGGCCGTATCACCTTCCCCATGCAAATTTGGATTTGCTAGCTTCTTAGAGGAGATCGTAATCCAAACAACTATGAAACGGGATTATTAGTAAAAATGGATGTAAGTTGGCTGTCTTTATAGAGAATTCGAAGCTGATCCCCAAGAAGTCAAGCAGTTCTTGAGGCTTGAGCTAATGAATGTTTGGTTATTTATGGAAAAGAACAAATTAATGTTTGTTTACATGCAGGTTAAAGGAATGATCACAGATTTTGGAGAGAACATGCACTGCCAGTTTTTAGAAATTCTCCGAAGTTTATTGGATTCATACACATTATCAGGAGCTCAGGTGCTTGCCTAATCATTTCCCAGTAAAGTATATTGAATGATGAATGAAAAATTGAATACGAATTTAAAAAAATGTTCTTGCTAATCGATATTTTTCTTTTTTTGTCTTATTCTCAATAACTCTGCCTTCCCTCTTGCGGATTTTTGTTTTTGTAATTGACTATGACTTCAGTGTGCATTGCATGGATCAGGGCGTTTGCAATCAAAGCCTGAGCTCTAGTTCTTTACCCAAATTTGAAGTCTTTTATCAGGACAGAAGTGTCTGGTGTTGCTCTCTTGTTTGTTTACCCAAATTTTAAATTTTAGGTAGTGAAATGTTTCATACTAAAGGATGATTATAATAATATTAGAATTCATGTCATGTAAAGTTCGCATCCTCGTATAAAGACTTATGCTGACATGAAGCAATTGAAACTTCTTTTTTTCATCTTCCAACAAGCCATATGTTTTTGGGGATTTGTTTGTCCAACCTTTGAACTTCCCACATTCCCATGTGCTTTAAGCCTGCCTTGTATCTTTTGTTAATGCGACTTCCTTTTTCTTTTTTCCTGTTTTAACCTTACTACTAGGTTCATAAATTTATTTATGATTTTTAATTTAGTTTTTTTTTATAGGATATTACTTGTTAAATCTGGCGACCAATTTCATATCAGTCAATTTCGTTCTTTTAAGTATGGTTCTTTGTTGCTGTATAATGTTGTTTTATTTATCATCTAAACTTCATGCTTTATAGCTATGGTGGTTTTGAATTTAGTGTGTGCAACACATTTGAGTTTATTTATGCAGGTGTAACAATTTGAAAATTGATTTGTACTTTTTTATATGTATCTGCTGAATTGTTGGAAATTTTTGTCCGTAAACCTTTCATGTAAGATTGAGTTTCTCTTCCCCTTTTGTGTTCTATAAGTTCTTTTAGTTTGTGATGTCATCGAGCGTTTCATCTTGTTTGAATCTGTTGCAGAGAGATACCATCATTGAGATTTTTTACGAGAAGCATTTGGGTCAATTAATTGATGTTATAATCGCGTCATGTCCTCCCAAAGGTATTGCCCAATCAGCTGGTGAATCTGCGGGCAGTGGAGAAAGAGTTGAAAGCACGAAGCCTGAAATACTGTCAAACATATGTGAATTGCTGTGCTTTTGTGTTCTTCACCATCCTTATAGAATAAAGTAATGTTTTGGATCCTTTACTCCTGTTGCTTACAAGTAATTCCTGCTGCTCAAGTAACATGAATTTGTGGCTTTTCCTTATATTTTTGCAGGTGTAATTTTCTTCTTAATAATGTTATTGATAAAGTTTTGTTACTGACACGAAGAAGGGAAAAATATCTGGTAGTGGCTGCTGTTCGATTTGTCCGGATAGTTCTCTCCCGTCATGTAAGTAAATTTATTCACATAAATTTTCAACTCTATAATGAGTTTCAGTGGAGTGCTGCCACCTTTTTCTAACACAGCTTTTACGTTGATAAAATTTGCTTGTTTGCTATTAAAGAAATAAAAAAATAATTTATGATCTATGAATAAATGGATCCACTTAGTGGGAAAAGGCTTTATTTGGTTTGGTAGCTTTTATGTTGATAAAATTAAAGAAATAAAAAAATAATTTATGATCAATGAATAAATGGATCCACTTAGTTGGAAAAGGCTTTATTTGGTTTGGTGTAAATAAATGGATACATTGAGAAGGCATGTATGGTTCTAATTGATTATAGGAAATAAACAATGAGACTAGCTAGGGTGCAAAATGCCAGTGAAGAAATGATCCATCTTTTATTTTTGATATGCTTTGATCTTTTCTGTTCTCTTGTTAATTGTTTTTGAATGTTCATTCATTCCTCTGGGCTCTGTCATATTCTTGGAACTTTTTAACTCTGGTAATACAACATACTTTCCCCGTGTGTAAATTTGCAGATTTTACAGTACATTTGCTTGACAAGTTTTGTGTCATTCTGCAGGATGAACATCTTATAAATCATGTTGTTAAGAACAATCTTCTCAAACCCATAGTAGATGCCTTTGTTGCTAATGGTAATCGGTATAATCTGCTGAACTCTGCAGTATTGGAACTTTTTGAGTATATCCGCAAGGTGCCCATTTTTCAAAGCTTTTTTTTAATCACAATAATCTTATAGATATGTGAATTTTTTTGTTTATTTGTGACTTAATTTCATGCAGGAAAATCTGAAGTCATTGGTCAAATATATAGTTGATTCATTCTGGAATCAATTAGTTAATTTTGAGTATTTGGCTTCCCTTCACTCTTTTAAAGTTAAATATGAGCAGGTATTTTCCATTCCTTATACAATTTGTACCACTTCTCGTCCTGTTTAGGATTTCTTTGCCCTAACAAGTATTTCATCAGTGCTTAGAAAATAGTGGAACCAAAAGTAATGTTAATTCAGTGGACCCAAGAAAAAGAAATGATGAGCGTGCTTTAGAGAAAGAAGAGGAAGACTATTTTAATGACAGGTGTATATTTTCTTCTAAACATAGGAACTGTGACATTCTTTAAATATTCTTTTTCCCCATCACACTAAATTGGGATTCGTATTCAGTGATGAAGAAGATACAGCATCTGCCTCTCACACCAAGAGAGCTCAGGCCCAACCCGCTCAGGCCCAACCCGTTTTATCAAATGGAGTTGCTGCAAACTTTTCATCATTAAGGTATGGTGATTGCCTCATTCTTGAAATTGGCCTGGGACATCCACTAGGGTTGGGTTGTTTTATTGTATATTTCATGTTTTTATGTTGATTTATAGTCCAAGACCTGGTGGACTTGTTGACTACGACGACGATGAAGACGATGAAGACTACAGACCACCACCTCAGAAACAGTCAGATACTTCGGAAGAGGAAGAAGGAACAATGGAGTCACTCGCATTGAAACGTAAATGTGCTTCCTCCAAGGAAAAGGAGCCAGAGCTAGTAAAGAAGCAGCGGCTGGGTAAGAACGCGAAGTCAAGAGATGGTGTATTTGCTGCCTTGTGTTCAACACTAAGCCAGGCAGTTCTACCGAGCAAGAAAAATGCAAGCAGCATGCAGTTAACTCCTCGCACAACTGATGGGAACAAAGGCCTAGATGAACAAGAGGATTCATCCAATTCTCTAAATAGTGATAGCAACAGTGCAGATGAGGAAAGTCAGAGAGACAAGGAGCCTACTGCTTCACGGAGTTGTTCTGATTGCATGCTCGGCAGTTCAGACAATCGGCAATTAAGCGGGGAGGACTGTGCATTGGTACCACCAAAATCTTCTCCAGAAATGGCTGTAAATGGATCTTAAATTAGCTTTTGGAATCAGTCAGCAATGTGATTTTCTCTTTTCCATTCAACCAACGATGTCAGCAGTTCAGATCTGGGCAACAAAAGAACCCGTGTGCTTCAAAGGAAGTAAGGAGGTGAATGTGATTTTGGTTTCAATCCATAGGAGAGGATACTCTGTATAGTGCCGCCGCCTAGGTGCCGGAAGGAAGCTAATGGTCATACTGATACACACGCCCAGTTTATCCCTGTTTGCTACATCTTTCTGATGCTTCCGAGTCCAGTTATTATTTTGCTTCTGGAAAACATTTATCATCATTGATTTTCTTTGTTCATTTTTGTTTTCCAAATTCATTTTCTTTTTTAGCTACGTGAACTATATGATAGAAAATGGCATCAATATATGGCCAGCATAGTGGGGTTTCGTTTGTTGTCGTCAGTCTTGTGGTGAGAGAAGAGGAGGGTTTAGCAAGTGTTGGTTCTAAGACCAAATTTTCTCAGTTGTAGCAAAAAAACCTCATTTATTTATAGACCCACTTGTAAATTACAACTCGCTATTGAGAGTCTCTGGACATTTAAAAGCCTTTTTCCTTTCCTTTCCTTTCCATTCAACTATTGCATTGACTAGCAATAGGGTTGGGAAAAAAATAATAAGATTGTGAAATTGAAACATTAATAAACAATTCTTGTGTCGGCAGATTTCCAACTCTTAACACAACAATGAAAAATACTTTATGATGACAAATTGAACACGGTAAGAGATCAATGATGAAGCAAGATTGAACGATAACCACAACTTTAAAATGCAAAAAGCAGAGGACTGTTTATGAATCGCCTCGAAGTCAGTAGTTATAGACACGTAAGGTATCACTTACAGTTGCATGAAGCAGACACGTGAGGTATCATTAACACGTGTCCTCTATCTTGACTTTCTCCTCCGAATTGAGCGAATTTACCTCCTCCTCCTACACAACCCTCACTCTCTATAATACTCGTGGAGTCACTGAATTTGTCATTTTCTTTTGAAGGATCATTTGCGTACTGCAACAGAGAGAAGAAAAATGACAAGCAACGTGGAGAATAGATCTTTGTTTCATGAGCTTCCTGGTTTTGAAAAGGGTGGCTTCTTCGACCTTGGTCACCCCCTTCTCAATCGTATTACTGAAAGCTTCGTAAAAGCAGCTGGGGTAACCTCTCTCAATTTCTCAGTACACTCACATTAATGAACCTAGGGTAGGGGGTAAATTTATAATCAGTTAAGGTTATCGTGGCCAAACTATAAAAATCTATGAATGTTAAGTGTACATGTCTCATGCATGAATGTTTTTGACTGAACGTATGTATGTGTTGGTGTAATGTTAGATTGGGGCGATTCAGGCGGTGACAAGGGAGGCATACTTTACAACTGTTGAGGGTAAATAAGATTGTCTTTTTGTTTTTGTTTGTTCTTTATTTACTGTTTAGTTGATCGATATGGGATTTTTTTCCATCTTGATCCATGTATGTTGAGATTTGATTCAAGTAATATGTCGGATGTGTGGGAGCAGGTAGCAAGAAACATCACTTTCAGAATCTCAAAGGTTTGTGTATATAAATATTATATCAATAAAAAATGAATTCTTTTAACAAATTATAAATGATTTATAAATATACCCATATATTTTCCTGTATAATTATGCTTGTTTTATTGTCAGGAGAAACCAATGGAAAATCTCTTGAAGCCATGGTGAGTAGTCTTGAAGAATATAAATTGAGTTTGCCTTGATTGCTTCGCTTTGCTTATTCTGTTTTTGACATCGGATTGTTGAAAATGTGTTTCTGCAGGTGAAGAAAACTGGAAAAGAATCGTTGCAATGGGGTAAGTAAGTAGTGAACATAATTTCCAAGACAAATTTACGGATTTTATATACATGCCAGCGGCTGGCTGCCCAAATGCTAAAAAATCTCTAAAACTCACGGCCGCCCCTGATTCATACTATTGTATATATAGCTCTTACTATTGAGTGGAATGGATTGGAAGGGTTCAAATTTGATGTTGGTCTCTGATGCAGGAGTGGTTGCCGGAATATACTCCAGTCTTACATATGGGCTAAGGGAGGCTCGTGGAGCTCATGATTGGGTATCAGTGATGTGATGCTATAAATTTCTCATTGGAAGTCTCGTGAATGTTGTGCATTGAGCTGGCTATGTTCTTATTTTTTTGTGTGCAGAAAAACAGTGCAGTGGCCGGAGCAATCACAGGAGTTGCATTGGCTCTGACGACAGACGACTCTTCACATGAGCAGGTCGTGCAATGCGCCATTACTGGAGCCGCCATCTCCACTGCTGCAAATCTTCTTACTGGGATATTCTAAGCTGGAGCTGAAAGCTCAAGGATATTAGGAGTTTCATTGCTGTCATCTTTTTTGTTTTGTTTCGTAACACAAAATGCTGCTTTTTCTTTGGATGGTATTTTCATGTCTTCATTTGATAAGAAACATGAAATTAAGCTTCGTCTCGGCCATCTTAGTCTACGTGCTTCTTCACTTAAGTTGTTACATAAGTGTGGGATTTAAGGCATTAATATAAAATTAATAACAGAATGGGTAGTGGTTGATACTTTATTTTAAAACCAATCAATGGGTTAACTACAAGATTCATCTCATTAAACATGAAGATATAAACAAGAGGAAATGTAAGTGTCATGAACAGATTGATGTTTTGTTGTTGCGATGGAACAGTTGTAACCCCATTATTCTCTTAATTGTATTGACAGAAGGGGATAAAAAAAATAGATGAATTAATCTACCATAATAATAGCTTGTCAAAACTGTAAAACTGGCCCTCTAACTTTCACGTTTTTTTATTTCAATCCTCTAACTTTCAGTTTTGTCAATTCAATCCTCTAATTTTCAATTTTTGTCAATTCAAGGCTCCACAAAATTCGTTACTGCTGCCGTTACAAATTAGTTATGCGCCCTAGCATAACTATTAAGTAAAAAAAAAATTGTTCGGTACAATTCGAAAATTATTTTAAAAAAATTGAATTTATGACAATTTTTAACCTGCATTATGTTAGAAATTTAGGTAAAAGTATTTCAAAATTGGAACTGACATATCAGTCAAAATTGGGGGGCTTATCAAGTGGGGAAAAAATCGACCGAATTGAACCGAAATGCAAACCGAACCAAATTTGAATTCAAGGCTCCGTTACGAATTCGTCACTGTTGCCGGTTTGGTTCGGTTTGCGTTTCGGTTCGGTTTGGTCGATTTTTTTCCCCACTCGATAAGCCCCAATTTTGACTGATATGCCAGTTCCAATTTTGAAATACTTTTACCTAAATTTCTAACATAATGTAGGTTAAAAATTGTCATAAATTCAATTTTTTTTTAAAAAAAATATTTTCGGATTGGACCGAGTAACATTTTTTTACTTAATAATTATGTTATGGCGCATAACTAATTTGTAACGGCAACAGTAATGAATTTATAATGGAGTCTTGAATTGACAAAAATTGAAAGTTAAATGATTGAATTGAAAAAAACTAAAGTTAAAGGTTTTGTTTTACATTTTTAATAGTTTTTTCAGAATAATTTTATAGTACCCTAGTAATCTTTTAAGTCCAGCCCAATTTTTGCTAGCCATTGTCATCCCATTTTTGGGTCATTTTATGGGTTTTAATGACTCCTCGTGATTTGCTTTGACCATTTTAATTTATTCATAAACTGACCAAAAAAAGTCATAAATATTGGGTGTTTACTGTTCGGGTCGGATTTTTTTTATAATTTTCTTAAAATTGATCGGGTCGAATCATGCAGGTCGGAGGATTCGAAATCCAAAATTTTAAAATGTAAACAGCGTGGGTCGGGTAAAAAAATTGCGGTCCGGGACGGAAAAATATATAAAATATATTTTTTATAATATAATTTTTATAAGATTTGTAGTTAAACTAAATTATAATAAATTAACTAGAAGGGAAAAAGGAAAAATCATTAATTACGGGTCTGGTCGGGTCAAACCCGATTTTTACATTGAATCAAGAACTCGATCCGATTTTACGGGTCCGATCAGATCTAACCCAAAATTATTTTTTAACTTTACAAACCCGACCGAGTCAAATTAATCGGATTGAATACGATTCTATTCAAAATGGTAGGGTTTATAAATTTTTAAAATTACTTGTATGAATGACGGTTCGTGTTAAACAAACAGATATGACCCAACACTTAATTGATGAATTCATCTTCGAGTACTAATTCACTCCACGTACCAAATACTATTGGCGGATACCACAGGTTAAATTGCCATGTATTTGACAATAGCACAAACATCAGGGGTGTTATTAAAAAATTACCAAACTAGTAACTAATTATTTAAACGCGTATCTAAACCAAAAAGAAGAACCGGACTTGTAGTATCTGATATTCTGCGATCTCGCGTCAAAGGTACGGTTTTAGCTCTGCGTTCCCATCAATAATTTCGCATTTTCAATTCTAAAAGGTTTCTGTTAGGGTTTCATTATTGATTAATTAATTGTCAGGGTTTCATTTTTAGGGTTATTAAATCCGTTAATTTGTTGCCCTAATTGAAATTGAGTACGTTTAGTTGTCATTGTTATTTTTAACCATAGACTGGATTTTTCATCTGGGTTTATTGTGCAATGAAAGATTTCTATGGTGGGTAGATTTTCGTTTTGAAAGATCTCTGTGTTTCACTAATTAAAGTAACAAAGTTTTGTTCTAGTAATTTTGAATTCTTGTGATTGTAAGTTGATAAGACTTTAGGAATTGGAAGTTTTAGGGTTCTTGGAATGTCGAGTAAGAAGGAAGAGAAATCTCAAGCTGCAACTGAAAGAATCAAGGCTGCAGCCTTGACTGCAGCAAAAGGTTTGAGTCGTGCTCAGGCAGAGAGGGCTGCCGCCGCAGCTACTCGGAATGTCAATGCATATGGACAGAAGGAAGAGGGGCCTAGTAGATGGCAGGAGAAGAGAGAGGCAAAGAGGCAGATGTATTTGATGAGTACTGAGAAGGCAGTGAGATTGGGTGAAAGAAAGGATATTAAGTCTACAATGTCTAGCATTGCTGGTGTGGCTTCGCAGTGCCAGAAGTGCTTTCAAACTGGGCATTGGACATATGAGTGCAAGAATGAGCGGGTTTATATGTCACGACCCTCAAGGACCCAGCAGCTTAAGAACCCTAAGTTGAAGATGAAGGTCTCGGTCTCTTATGATCTGGATACCCCGGATGTTAAAGATGAGAAGGCTGAAAAGAGTTCCAAGAAAAGTAAGAGGAAGCATCGCTCTGATTCCGATTCTGGTAGTGATAGTGAGGCTTCTGTGTTTGAGACAGATAGTGGGTCATCGTCTGTGATGGGGTCAGATTATTCTTCTCCTGAGAGTAGCTCAGCTGACAGTTCATCATCTGACTCAGAGGAAGATAGGAGACAGCAGAGGAAGAAGAAGAAGCAGAGAAAGGCGCGGCATAGGAGGTACAGCTCATCTTCTGAGTCTTCTGATTCGGAGTCAGCATCAGAATCTGGTTCTGATGATAGGAGCAGCCGGAGGAAGGGCAGGAGGCATAGCAGAAAGCGTTAAAAGAGGCAACCCAGAAAGGGCAGGCTATTGTGTTAATCTTTTCTATGAGAGATTGTCTTTTTAATTACTGAAAATCTTCATCGGCTCCATATATACCTTCTCTGAGTTCATTTAGTGTTCAGATCATCAAGAATTTGTAGATTGAGATTTGGTGGATGTTAATTTCTCTTTCCTTCGTTAGTTTTTTGTTTTAACTGTTGCATTATGATGTTATAATTTGTAGTTACAGTATTTCCTTGAATTATAAGATTATTTTCGAGCCATTTTTGAATTTTCTTCAACTTAATCGTGGTATATTGATACTGCTATGCAGCTTTGCAGAGTAAGTTTGATGGTAGGACTTTCTTATAAATTACAGTACCTAAAATTTTGTATTTTTATGATCTCCTGGTAATGAAAAACTTGGAGGCAACGATGATGTGTTATTTATGGGTATTTCTTGAAAGCAAAACAGCAATAAAATCTAATGCTATTTCATTCAATTTCTACACGAGAACTTAAGTACAAAATATTCATATTGGCATGTTATTTATAAAATATAATTTTTCTTAAATGACCTTTCTAGACTTAAATTTCAAACATAAATTGAGGTAATTTTACAATTACAAGAATCAAACAAAATTTGTGATCTTTTGCTAATCAATCTCAATATGCAGATAATATGAAATATTTTCAGTGTAAGACAACAATATTGACATATAATTAACGAAAATAATTTTAAAATTTTAAAATTAACTGTTGAGAATATGGATTTCTAAAAGACTATGAAGGAACTTGAATAACACTACCATTAGAAATTTGGATGGCGAGGTTTTATAGATCATTTCTTGTTAAAAAAAAAAACAGGAAAAACATCAACTATGAGAAAACTTATTCTCCCAACATGCATAGAAAAGATTAGAACCCTCGATCTTATGGGAGATATCCCTTAAATAATGGTTTGTAATAAAAAAAAAATAAAAATTTAATATGAATATTTGATGAAGTCCCGTATGAAAGAAAACTTCAACTCTAAATGATGAAAAAAATTTATTTCCACAACATACATAGAAAATATTAGAATCATGGACCTCAAATAAATATGAGAGGTGTCCCCTAAATGGTTAGTAATATTAAATAAAATGGAAATTGATATCCAAATATTATATATATTATCGTAATAATATTTTATTCTCTATTTTTAAAAATATAGGTTATAATTCATATTGTTAATCTTGATTCATTTTTTATCATATGGTATTAAATGACTTGAATACTTAAAAAAAAAAGTACTTGTTTGATAAGAAAGTGACTTAATTAACAAATAATAATAATAATAATATATATAAGGTCTAAAAATTATAATTTTAAAATTAAAAGGACTATCCCATAAAAACAAAAAACAAAACCATGTGTCTAGACTCTAGAAAAGTAAACTTGCTTTACCTCATTTTATATTTTGTGTATTTGAGGCCTTGAGCTACTAGAAAGATCTACGAGAGCGAGCAATTTGCCCGCCAGAGAATCCCAAAAACGCTGTCACTTCAGTCTTCACTGTCTAAAATCTCTGTGTTTCTCTCTTCAGCAATTTACGAAAATGAGTACTATGAAATTTTGCCGCGAATGGTCAGTTGCTTATACACTTTCTCACTCATTATTTGTTTGATTTTTTTCTTCTTTCATTGGGTTATTTAATTTAATTTTTTTATTTTTTCTTATATTTGATAATTTCAGCAACAACATTTTGTACCCAAAAGAAGACACAGAGCAAAAGATCCTCCTTTATGCATGCCGCAACTGCGATCACCAGGCAAATTTTTGCTCTATTATTAATTTTATTCATTATTATTCAGTGAGTTTGAGTTGGACCCATTAGTATTACGAAACCCTAATATTCTTATTTACTCATACTGTTGCTAATTTTTGGATTTTTGGGTGGCTTAGAAGATTAGTTTTTGAAGAACTTTATCTGGGATTGCATGCATTGGTTATATATTTCAACTGCAAAAACACCAAGAGGCAAGAGATGGTTTTTCTTGTATGGTTATAAAGGGAAATTTAATCTGGTATCGGTTGAATTGCTGTTGTTTAATAACCAATCTTGTTTGGAGTTGGGGTTTCAAAGTTTTCTTTTCAAATTTTTTTCTTAAAATTGTTGATTTTTATTCATTTGGTTAGGAGCAACTACCAAGTGCCAAGATGTAATTCAGTATTGAGCTTTATAGTTATTTTTTGGAAAAAAAAATCCAATCTAGTTTCTCATTTTTTTTAAAAAAAAATTCCGCTGTGAGCGATGGTACAAATCATTGACCTTAAGTGATCGAAGGTTCTTTCTGGTGCAGTTTGTTTATTCTATGATCTTCCAATTTTCTGCAGGAGATTGCTGACAACAACTGTGTCTATAGAAATGAGGTACATCACTCTGTAGGCGAGCGCACTCAAGTTTTGCAGGATGTGGCTGCGGATCCAACTCTTCCTCGAACTAAAGCTGTTCGTTGTGTGAAATGCCAACATGGGGAGGCCGTGTTTTTCCAGGTTTGATTCTTATTTAGTTGATTTTATTGTTTATTTTCTTATTGATGGTTGATTTTACTGATTGAAAGTCATTATGGTTCTCAAGTTTTTCCAAATTTTTTGGTCCTGTTAGATTAAGCTTGGTATCCAATATGCTTATAGATCCATTTCTTTGATAAATTTTTGAGGAAGAGTATGCTTTGCAGGTATCATCACTTGCTGATTTTTATTTATTGAAACATTGAACATTTCTTGAGAATGTTCATTGTGTGCCAAAAGCATATTGGAGCTCTTGACTTGACCCTTGTATGCACTCCAATATGCTTGTAGATCTATTTCTTTTATGTATTTTTGAGGAAGAGTAGCTTTGCAAGTGTCGCTTGCCGGTTTTTATTTATTGAAACATAGAAGTTTACTTGAGAACGTTCATTATGTGCCAAAAGTATATTGGACCTCTTGACTTTGACCCTTATATGCATTATAAGTTGTGCTGCTCTCATTTTTATGCCCTTAACGTGGAAAGCTAAGCCACTCTTAGTTGGAGAGGTGTTGTTTGCTCTCCATTGTTTAAGGAGGAAACAATATCTATTTTAGCACTTCTGATGAAACATTCCATACAAGAAACCTCCAAATTTCAATAGGTGATCATGCTAACGGTTCTCCCATCTATATTAGCCATTCCCCAAGGACCTTTTGAGTTCATAAAGTATAAGCACACGCTCTAATGCATTTCGTGTACTTGTGCAGGCAACTTCTAGAGGGGAGGAAGGTATGACACTGTTCTTTGTTTGCTGTAACCCAACCTGTGGCCATCGCTGGAGGGAGTAAGATTTAATGGGTTCGCATATAACAGTTGATGAATTCATTTTGTTTCAAGATTAGAAATACATGAACACACTTGTCATTGATGGTTTAATTAACAGTTTCATTTTCATTCTCACATTGTTCTACCTTTTTACCCCCATTAATTATGATGATCAAAATCACAAACAAAATTTACAGCTATAGTTTTCCCCTCCGTTTTCTCATAATGCAGCAATGTGCAAAGTAGCTTCAAGATGAGGCAAAATATTGCCAATTTTCAGTTTTCATTTTCCTTTTTTTTTTATTGATTTAAGGTGATGATGTCTAAATGTTCTGTACAACAATGAATTTTCCGGTGGAAGAATTTTCCATACAGCTATAGTTTTTCCCTCCGTTTTCTCATAATGCAGCAATGTGCAAAGTAGCTTCAAGATGAGGCAAAATATTGCCAATTTTCAGTTTTCATTTTCCTTTTTTTTTTATTGATTTAAGGTGATGATGTCTAAATGTTCTGTACAACAATGAATTTTCCGGTGGAAGAATTTTCCACAGGCAGATAGCTTCTGCCGAAAACTTTCTCCCCTCTTAAGAAAGAATCCACCTGAGTACTAACCAATTCCCAAAACTGGATCTGCGGAAACAATTGAAAAGAAAAATGTTAAATCTACAACAGAAACTGGGGAAAATGCGCAGGCAGTATCTTATATCATTGGCTGGCTTCAAGAAACTCGGGGGGCTGCAAAGATGATAACGTTCGCGTGAACCACTCAGAAAGGCGTTTAATTTTTGTTGAAAGCTCGGTGTTCCTCCCAAAGTAAGATTCTGCATTGGACAGCATAACAGCTATGTCATGCTTCACTGCCTCCAAACTTCTGTAGTAGTTTTTCTCTAACCTCAACTGGATCACTTCAAGAGATAATGGAACAGGAAACCTGCAAAAATTTTGTGGATCAACACACCATCTTAAATATCTGTCTTTCAGAAAAAAGATATGATATTCAAATTCGGAGAAATGTGATAATGCAACCACGTTACCTGTTAGTAAAATTGGTCTTCTGTGCGACTTGCTTCAATTTTTGAACTCCATATTGATCCTGAAACGTTCATAATAATATTTAGACAAATCTTCACTACACCTTCATTATACAGAGCCACTTGTATAATATAAACTTTTGTGTGATACCTGGACCCTGTTGGCAGACTGCTCTATTTTGGCAAAGGCAGACAACAGCTTGCTTCTGCTATCATCATCAATATGAGGTTGCTCCCATCGAGTATCAGCATCAAAAAGCTCCCACGGACTGTGTAGATGTGTTTCTGTGGGCTCTGTCTTGTACTGGACGGTATACCTGTCCCAAGGGCTGTCTGGAAATTCAGAAGATTTGGGCTTGATAGACAGAACTCGGCCATCCCACCAACAACCATCTTCATCACTAGCGTTTTTCCACCAGACTTTGCACTTATCCCTGCAAGTCCAATTTCTCATAACAGCAGCATCAAACCGGGTTCTTTCAACAAGGAAGTCGGGGAAACCAGTCTCCTCGGGCAAAGTCAGTCTGAATGTTTTATTCAACACACTGGAAGCAGGGTCTATAAATTTGAGTGTCATTTTGCAACAGCTATCTCCAGACCCTGAAGCAGTGGCATATTCAAGGCTTTCAACTTTACAAAATTCAACTGCTCTTATGTTTCCCCTTACTATTGTCCAAGGGCCCACTTCTCTTGAACCACTATAAGTTATATACTCTTGATGCCCCTGCAAAACAGATTATGAAGCACAAAATATTATAAATATAAAAAATAATTAAAAAAAAAAAGTAACAATGGATTGTGGGTATCCAACTCACCTGTCTTAAATATACAACTTTATCCCCTAACTGGGGAATATAATGGGAACCTTCCTCATGTGTTGACAACATTAACCAAGACCCTTTTCTCGAAGATTGATGTGCCTTCCGCCTATCTATAGGACTTGAGTCGCTGATAGAATAACTGCTTCTTCGGTTTCTTGTGGACCTCAACCCAACTGTCATCTTCGAACTCGATCCCCATTCTTCATATGGGAGTTGAGATCTATTTGTAGATCTATTATGGGCACTTCTACAAATATCCACTGGTAGATTTTGTTGTTCCTGCCTCAGATTATTGCTGATGTTATTCGGGTCACAACTAGATGTCTTCAGACCCATGGACCGCGTCCTACGAGACTCATCAGTTGTGCCTCCATGGAAATTATTGTTGTTAGCATTTGAAGTGCTTTCTCCAATGCCACCACTACCACCTTCTGAATTAGTCCTATCCCTGCTTGTCTTTGACCTTCTATAGACAACGTTAAACATCTTTTTTGAATGCGAATGTGACCCCACAGGTTCATGCGAAGTAGGCATGGAATCAATCTGTGAATCCAATTGCCGAGATCCATTAGCTCCATGGTCAGAACTATTCATATTTGTTCCATCAGACTCCTGGACTTCTGGAACTGAATTGTGTTTTGTGTCCAAAGAGCCATCATGCAATGCATCAATTCCACTGTTCTGATTTTCTATAGAAAGATTAGGACCGTCGTCATCTCTTGAAATCCTTTTCGATCTTATTCTTAACTTAGTAGAGATTGGTGCAAGGATCTCTTTCAGTTCAGGAGATTGGTCAGTCCCATTCTGATAGTGATTGGGGTAGGGAGTTGTATTCTCACCGGTCATGTTAACACATTTTGATGATTCATCATAATCCCCAAACTCACTGAAACCTGATTTCTCTTTGCCACTGGCTTCACCACTCAAAATATCATGGTTGTCACCCCCATTATTTTTCACATTCTTTAATGGCCCTTCATCTTCATTGTCCCCACAAATAGTTGCTTCTACACCGCAAGATATGTCAATGCGATCTTTTTCAGGTGTTACATGTCCGTTAACTTCACCGTTGATTGTTTTATGATCACCAAGATGTATTGCATCCGATGCCATCGTTTCTCCTACTTTCAAACGTTTTGAAGAGCGAGCCCTGACCCCTACCCATCTAATTTTCCCATCTTTGTAACCATCCGACAGGTTTAAAAAATCTTCAAGCTTGTCAAACTGCCCTCTCCCTCTTCTTTCCATCAGGCTGCAGTTTGCATCAGCAGAACCACACTCGTGGCGAAGGGAGTTTACGTGATGCCCATTGGCTTCAGTTGCTTCCTGACAAGCTTCAGATGATGTGCCTACCATATTGTCAAGCTCGTCACACTTATCTGATGTGCTCTCCAGCAGCTCATGCTTATTTGAATCACGAACCGGCAATTTTAGGATCAATCTCCTTCTGGTTCCAGCATTCGCATGTGATTCAGGGATTTCAAGTTCGGTCATATCCTCATATTCATCCAAGGAAATTTCTTTCCCCTTTGAATGCTTCCTTTGCTCATTTAACAAAGATCTACTAGATTCCTCACTCTCGATATTTGAATCTTGCAGATCGCTTTCACTCTCTGATAAATCACCTTCTGAACCATCTTCATCTTCTCCATCTGTAGATGTTCCTGTAATTTTTGAAAAGAATGATCGAGCATTCCGTGCAGCAGCTCTTTGAGGTCTCAATGACTTTGATGTGGAAGACTTCCTCCTTGAAGATTTTTGTCTATTTCCTGATTTCCTGGTTTGCTTATTTCTGAATGCATTACCTTCAGATTCATCGAAGTTCCTCCTTTTAACACGCCTCCCAGAAGAAGTTATAATCTCAACCTAAAAAAGGATTGAATATCATGTCTAGCAAGTCCAAATGAAAAAAATATATATATAGAGAGAGAGAGAACACTCACTTCAGCCTTTTGTTTTTTCCTTTTTGATCTACGAAGACCATCCATATGAGCTTCCCCATCCTCGCTGTCTTCGGCACTACATTCTGAACCACCAGAGGAAGTAGAACTTATATTTCCTTTCTCTTCCCCAGTGGAATACTCTTCAGCAACATTGTATTCTGAATCATTATCATCACTTTGCACTTCATTTTCTGGTTCCCAATCCATTACATCAATAAATTCTGGCAGTGGATCAATCATTACATCCAAGTCTGCCAATGGCTGCAATTGATAACCCTGGTCTAGACTGAAGTCTGGCCCCACAGCAAGTTTTAATGAAGAAGGGCGCCACTCAATACCCAGAGCTCCCAACCGTCTTTGCTGGTACATGGTCTGGTAGGGTTCTGGGTATGGAATCATCCCTGGAATTTCCGCACCAAATAAAAAACACTTAAAAATCAAAAACTGGAGGAAAAAAAGCCTTTAAATACCCTAAAATCATTGCAAGGAGTAGAGATAAACCTGAGTCACAAAGGGGATCTTGCAGATTCCGCCGGTGAGGAGCAAGTTGAGTTTCCTATATCAAAAGTTTTCAAAGTTTGAACTTAAAAATTGAACATACAACTACAAACTTGTAACATAGAACCTCAGAGTCATGCCCTAGCAACAAAACCTAGATGAAGCTCTGAGCCTCTGACCATCTGTCAGAGAAAAAAGAATGAATGGATCTTGTAGGATTCACAAAAATTCTTTGATTCCTTCCAGATGCAGATGCTTATGCACATAGAAAGGCATATGATATAAGAGCCAAAAAGGAATTTTAGGAAAGATATTTTTAGATCATATATTTCCTATGTTTGAGATTTAAAGCACCCTTTTAGTTGATTGTCTACTTGCATGTGTATATATCATGGTTAGACTCTCAGTCAAAAATGCCAAATAGATAACCAACATCCCTTATAAGATATAGACCATTCCCTTTTACAACATAGTACGCAAAAAATAAGGAAGAATTACCTTTAACAAAACTTACCATTGCACCTTAATCATCTAAAATTTTAAATCTAAAAACATAACTATTAAAGGCTCTAAGAAGTCAACATCCCTTATAAGATATAGACCATTCCCTTTTACAACATAGTACGCAAAAAATAAGGAAGAATTACCTTGAGTAACAAAACTTACCATTGCACCTTAATCATCTAAAATTTTAAATCTAAAAACATAACTATTAAAGGCTCTAAGAAGTACTCAGCCATTAATATAAAGGCCATATCAAGTGCACAAGGCTCCCGCTACAAACAGGGCCTGAGGAAGGTCTTTCATGGTGCTAACGGTAATTATGGCTAGGCCAAAAATATAACAATATGTAGCATCCTCTAACAACTTTAGCAAAGTCATTCAAATGCTTATGTGAAAACATTAAGCAATTAATAAGTCGAGCACATAAAAGAAAAAGTTAATCAGAAAATTGAGAGAAGGTAGTGAACTAACCTGGTCAAGTACATTTCCATAGGTATCTTGAATAAGGGGGCGATAATCACCAAGGAAAAACTGTTGGAAAAGTGCCACGACATAAGCATCATAAATGACAACAGAAATCCTACTAATGAGCCAAAACTTCACAAAACACAACCAGTAATCTCTGGTATCAATTACCTGATCATATTTGGCATCCATTTGAGACTCCCCTTGGCCTGTATTTAATATATATAATTGACCAACATCATCTGAAAGTATAATGGATGTTCCGTCCCTATGCAACAGCAACAATGATGACTCAATAACTTTATTGCTGCAGGAAAACTACTGGAATATCCCCAAATATTTCAGTGTTTTCAAAAAAATAATTGTAACATGATGAGTGCCATACTGCCATGATGAAAATAACAAAAGCGCCCAATCAGGATTACGTTTTATTCTTTTTCTGCCAACTCTCTTGCATCCTTGGAATCAGCATTAAGCTCAACAGAAGAAAGTAAACTAACCAAGAGCAACTCCTGGTAGAATGTTGGGCTAATTAAAGCTAAAATTACACAGCTTTGCTAGGTGACTAGGGAACACATGAAGCTTAATAGATGAAACTGATGGATGAAGCTAATCGAAATGAGCTGACTAAATCTAAATTTTTCTGTCCAAAGCAGAATAAAATTTGAAGGAAACATATCATTACATGATCCACTTCCACCAAGACTTAGGAATCCATTTGGAAGTGCTTAAAATCATATTAAAACTTTCAAGGTACTTTCTCAAGGTTAAAATTACTTGACATCTCTTGATAATGGGTTCAAAAGAGCTAGTTAAGTAGCACTCCCAAACTAACTCTTATGAAGCAAGCCCAATAGTGTATATTAGAATACCTTAAATCATCTTAATACGAAAATGAAATTTTAAAAAATTAAGCACCACAATTCTGATCACTAATGCAAGCAAAGCAAGGTAGATCATGAAAGTGGAAAACATAGTCCACTAGCACGGCCATATAACCAAGAAATCTCAATTCTCAGAAGACTACATAAAGCCCAACTAAATATAAAATTATCATTACAATCAAATCTTCTAAGAGCCAAGGATCATTCTGAGTTATTTGAAGCAAAATAAAACTATGCTATCAAAGGCCATATACATCCCTATAGTTAGTGCTTCCTAACTGCCGCCCAAGCGCCACCTTTGGCCAATCAAAGGGCCGGTTAACTAGACAAACATGTAGAATTTTATCTATATATAAAGAGTGCTATATTAAAATACCTAAGCACCTCCTATAGCGGCCTAAGCGGCTGTTTTGAAAACCCGCCCCCAAGCACTGCTTAGGAGGCACTTTTAACAGCATAGAAATAAAATGAGAAGCGTCAATGCAATCGGCATGACAGAGCTACACTTACGGTGAAAACTTGCCGTCAACCAACTTGAAACGGGAAATTTCATATATCCTGATTGGAGTGCCTTCCCAAATCTGAATATAAAAAAATATATATATATCATCAGGTAATGTTGACAAATTAGCAGCTTTTGAGGGACATAAGAAAACTGGATACTCACATCCCACACTATAGTTTTTCCATCATAGCCAGCACTCATAGCTATCCGCGGGTTGAAAGGATGAACATCCAAAACATATGTCTAACAGGATTAGAAGTAGTGCAGTCAGAAACAGAAAACACGATCCAACTCCATATATCCTCAAACAAACAAATGATGACTTATGCGTGAAATTGAACAACAAAAAATTGGCAAGTGGTAGAAGCAAATAGAAACTAATCTAGCCCTCAAAGCAGACACTGGATGGTAAGCTCGCTTACACAAATTCATGAGAATCTTTGTGAATCAGATGGAATGCATGTTAAGAGCTATAAAAGCAGCACACATTTATAAGACAATAACTTCAATTTGGCAGGAACCAACAAAGAACCATTACAATTATATTAGTCCTTGCATAAATTTAGCAAGGATGACTGAAAAAATTATAACCAACGCAGAAAAAACGCCAGGCTTGGAAAAGTTATGCTGGCTGGACATATATAATTCTACCTTAAGATGAAGTAAAAACGATAACTATGACAGTTGTCAGTCTAAACCAAAAAACCAACAAAGACAAAAGACACAAGGACCACTAATGGTATAGTGGCAAGACAGGGATCGTGGCATCTAATACAAGAGGTAAAAAGTCCTACTACTCCAGGTGAAAAAGATGTACAAACAGCACATATGCATTGTTTGACTTTGACCTCAATCATATTGTATCAGAGAAAAAAGAAGTCCACAGATTACTAAATGCATTACAAAACACAAGCCTTAATTGAGACCACTCACAGATTCAGTATGACCAGTCAACGAATGTACCAAGCTACCATCAGCAGCATTCCAAACACAGATTCTGCAATCTGCAGTCAAATAAACATTATATCATTAGTTAGTCAAACTTACACAGCTTATGCCCTCAGCAAAGCAAGCACCAAGCAGAGTGAACAACATTGCTTAATCCTACTTCAAATAATTTTAACAGACTCAGCATAGACAATTAAATATGATTCTGGATAGACCGGGCCGGCGTTCGGTTCGGTTCCGAACCGGAACCGAACCGTCCGGTTCCGGTTCCACACTAAAATGGAACCGGAACCCGGTTCCGGTTCCGGTTCCGGTTCCATTCGGTTTTTTTTTTTTTACTTTTTTGAAAATAAAACTCAATTACAAATAATTATATTAAATTATTATTTTTTTGAAAATAATTACAAATAAAATTACATAATTACAAATAAAATTACATAATTACAAATAAAATTACATAATTACAAATAAAATTACATAATTACAAATAAAATTACATAATTACAAATAAAATCTTAATTAAAAAATAAAAAAAATATATTATTATATATATACAAACCGGTTCCAACCAGAACCGTACGGTTCCAACCGGTTCGGCTAGGGAAGGACCCTAACCGAACCGGTTAGGTTCCGGTTCGGTTCCGAACCGGTTGGAACCGTAACCGTCCGGTTCCAACCGGTTCGGTTCCGGTTCCGAACCGGAACCTTGGCCGGGTCCTAATTCTGGATATTATCAAATTATACAAGCATCAAGTAAATTCAGATCAAATTATAGATATATGAATGTAGGACGTAGTGCTTTTAACAAAACTGCACTCCAGGACTTAGAATATTGTATAGGATAAGAAACTTTACACGTGTGGCTGATTAGTACCTTGTAATGATATATGCATTCCTTAATATCCTACCAATTAAGCCGGCAATCTTAAAATTGACTGTGCATAATGAACTACATAGTTACTTTAATACCTCAATCCAGCTTTTCTAATCCATCTCCAAATACAGACATTCACAGGGAGCCAAAAGAGTTGCTCTCACTAATATATCCTCATTCTATTGAGTGGGACAGAGAATCACACATAGTTCTCCAATGAGGCAGTCCACTCGACTATGAATCAAATAAAAATCTTTATTGGTTCTACCTTATAATTATGTGAATAAAATGAATCTCGTCTACTGAAGGGATCAGATCAGAAAAAAGAGTACCCATGATAGCAGCAAGGACAAAGCGGTTGTCTAGGCTCCACGCAATCATATTTACACCGCGAGGAGTTGGAAGAATTCTCTGACGAGGGCCCCCTCGTGGAGGTTGAGGAGGCATAGGAGGAGGAGGAACTTTGAGATGATAAGCTTGCGTCCAACGGGCAGCTTTTGGCTGGAAGAAATTACAAAAAAGTAGAAAATTCAACTTAAGAAAAAGAAAATTAACCAATACTCCCAAGTTAATTCATCAGAAATTGAACTTCGAAACAATATGTTGGAAGCTGACTATCACTACTTCATGAGAAAGCCTATTATGCAAACATGGATGGATGGATGGTGGCAATTGGGAAACTGGCTTCAATTAGAACTTACATGTGATCTACGTGATCTGGGAATCCAAATAATTGCACTGCCATCGCGAGAACATGTAACTATGTTGTCGTGACAAAACCTGGAAAATGCAGAGACATGTATACACCTTCAAAGGATAATGTCGAAGTATATGATAGGCTGAAATATTTTCTATCTCAATTCTCAAAGTAGAACAAAACAAACCAAGAACCCCAAAATTTTCCATCTTTCAAGAAAGAATAGTTCTCAACAATATAGTTACTTAAGCCGACTCCCCATAAAAAAAGATGAAGAAACAGCACACACACATACCAGGAATTTTTAAATTTTGGAGTATTGTCTTCCTTTGAGATTTCAGCCAAAGAAAATCTTGATGTTACAGCACAACCACTGCAAGATTGCAAGATTAGGACGTATCACAATGTAAAATCACTCTCTCAAATCTCACTAGCAATGTTTGCAACATAACAGCACTAACTAACCTGAATTGCACATAATTGACATCATTCTCATGACCAGACAGCACATCTATCTCATGATTTGGTTGGTCTGAATCATCAGTACTAGGTTTACAAGCATTCCAGACCTGCAAGCAACCAACTACTCTTACTGAAGAAATTCTAGATCTGTGGCTGAACTTTGTTCTGACTTCTGACGACCAATAAAGAGAGTAAATATTGTAAAATCTTCATAATTACAAAGTAGAAATGTAGAATGCAAAGCAGGACAAAGAAAGGCATATGCACGAAAGATAACTAGTGAAAAACATCATTGAATGTACCCTAGCAAGTGTATCCGAGCTACCAGTAACGAAGACAGTTCCATTAGCATTAAATGCACAACAGAAAATTTGATGGCTTTGTGGACCAGCACTTGAGGATGGACCTGTGTTCTTCCCTGCAGGCATCAATTGAATATATTAAAAGCTCTTTTCATCAATAATTTGGTTAATCAATAAATTGTTGTATGGAAAGCAACAAACCAGCCAATGAATCTGATGGCCTTGGTATATATATTCGTGGGCTGAATTGGGAATATCTAGCATCCCATATCCTACAAGTTCCATCATCAGATGACCTGCAGAGGATCAAAAAACACTACAAAAATATGTAAAAAGGCAAAGGATATAAGGTGTACATGCTATCATTGGCAACAAGTATCTCAAAAAGCTAGCAAATATATGCCTCCAAGGCACATAAAAAGGCATGAAATACCTATACTTCAAATTAAATTCAAATCTCATAGTAGCAGAAAACATAGAGACAATGTGTTTATATTGCAAAAACAAGAACACAAAAACTAAGAACCACATATTCATGGTAAATGCAAATAAAAATATTAAAGAAAAAACCACTGTTGATGGTGTATGCCATAATGGTGTCCAGAAAATTAAATGCAACAAAACAATCAAACTAGAGGCCAAAGTGCCAAACTCCAAAGCATATAGAAAGGAGAACAAATAAACAATTAAAAAAAAGGAACTAGGAATTCGCCTTACGATAAAAGCTGGTATATGGAGCCTGGCCTGGGACTAAATGCAATGGCAGTAACAGCTGCGGTATGACCCCGCAGCACCGAAATTGGTAGCCCATCTGGCAAACGCCACTATTAAGAACAGGAAACAGTTATCAAAAATGACAATTTTCAAAGAAAGAAATAGAGAGAACAGAATTCATAAATGATACAACAAAGGGAACTTACAACACGAATAATACAATCATTTGAAGAGGATGCAACCAATGCGTTGTTGGAACTCACAGCCAAATCCGTAATGTCACCCTTTCCAGCACAAGGAGACGTGACATATGGTGAAGAAAAAACCAATAAACAGTAATATATGTTTAATTTATAAAATGCCTAAACTCACTTCATGTCCACGACAGCTGGCCAAGCAATATGCAGTCTCCATGGACCATATTTTTACGAGGCGATCATCTGAACCAGTAATAACATATCTCCCCGAGCGATCAAAAATAGCTGTAAAATATAAATCAAGATAAGAAAATTAGATATAAATCTACAGTATTATTAAACTAAAATCTTGTCAATAGTTAACACAAGAAAACTATCAGGTACATGGCCACAATAATCTAGTGTCAAATGAGAACTATTATGCAGATGGACTTTTACTCAAACAAAAGTGTCCATTCCCTTTGAAAGCAGAAAACACTGGTGCACTAGCTGCCACAATACTGTACAAATATTCAAATGTCAATCATAAATTTGATCGAGAAAAAATATGCCACCGTGTCTATCATCACCATATATAATTAATCATTAAAAACAAAGGACTGCATACAGAATGTTGAGACTGACGGGGGTGCACAAGAAGTTAAGACTGATGGGGTTAGCATGTGAAGGCGACAATTCAAGCAGGACTAAAACTTGAACCCACATGCTACCTATCAATCTAATGTATTTCTGTAATTTGCTAAGGTAGTCCATAAAATTCACAATAATAGGTAATACCGCATGGTCTGGCATGCTCTTATTCTAGAAAAGCTTTAGAAAATTTCTGCATGCATAGCTAAAAACTAAATACAAGACATATTTTTTAACGTCATAACTCAGATTATTGAAGAGCCTACATGTAAGCAGAGTTTAAAAAGAGGATTTGACACATACTGCTAAATGATGTAAAGAAATATTTTACATTAAGTTTTTGTTGATTAATAAAGAATATACAACTATTACATACAAATGTATCAATATTTATAGACTGCAGATCTAATTGATTAACCCATACCACAATAGACAGCATTCCGGTGTCCCCGTACCCTCTTTATATTTTGCATCTTCTGCACCATGGTTGATGGTTTTGCAATGGCATAACATGCTGCACGAATAGACGGTGCACGATGATGTCGTGTGAAACCACCCCCAATTTCCCTCAAACCTAGCCCACGAACCTGATCAGCATGCATATGGGGCCACCGCATGTGAGCAGGGGGGCGATTAACTTCATTCTGTCCTTTATCCTTGTCATCTTGAAAGGAGAAGAGATCCAGAGTATATAAAAAGAGAAGTCAGCCCTTGCCAATAGATGTTTCTTAGTCGGATATAAATTGCATACAAAACCACCAAAAAGAAGGGACAGAATAAAGAGCAACAGAAACTCTAAAATCACACAATAAATTTCATATAAAACAGACGATAAGAAGACATCTGCTAAAAGTTAAAAAAGTTTATCTGAAAAATGAAAAACCTTAAGTGTTCAATCTACCGCATCAAAATACATATGGTGCCCAAAAGCCTAAATAAAAATCACTTACAGCTCAGAAGTGAAAATGACCCGCTTCCCAGAAGAGTAGGAACATCAGCTGCATTAGGAGCATCTCCACCAACCATGGCTCGTGATGGAGAGGGTGTATTTATAACCAACTGCTTTAAAAGCTTCACCAAATGATCCTTTTCAATGTGAGGATACCTAAACAGTACAAATGATGAAACCTAATGAGCCAAACATAGTATCGCAAAATTTATCCTTTATATGCTTTTCTAACTACATAAAAGCTGTTCAAGGAATGGTGAAATAGAGCATTTGAAAGAGACTATTGACCCTAAAAAAACTATAAACTTATAATTTGACCAATATTGAATTAAAACAAACATACACATATGTCAAAACAAGACAAGAAGCATATTGTATACCTCTCCACCAACTTATTGTAACTTAATGGGAATGACATGCCATCGTCATTTTCATCCCCACTAGGCACCCCACTCCTAGAATACCAAGCATGATATCTTCGAGGTAGAAGCTGATGTTCAAGAAGTTCATTCCATAATTGTCCGTAAGTTCTGTGACATGGTCCGGCCGAAAGGAAATGCATAATCAAAAAATAAACTTCTCTAAGGTCAATATCCACATCAAGCTCCGCTAGATGGCTCGTGTCAGAACCGGCAAACAGAGCATTCCCATGCACCTTACTTGAAAAATTCAAAGGTTTCATTGTTCCAGAAGGTGAATCAGCAGAAGGAATGTACTTCCGGAGAGCCATTTCTGCCTATAAAGTTTACAAACAAAAGGAATAGGAAAAAGAAATTAAGAATAATTTAGCACATGTTAGTAATACATAGACTTTTTTTTTAGCAAATCGTTGGAAACCCACCACCAAACCATCCCTTCCGGGCTTAAGCGGAGCAAGTAAAACCCCGACTGTCTCAGACTCTTACAAGAAACGCACTCCCTGGATTCGAACTCAGGACCTCAATGTGAGATCCCGAACCCTACACCACCAAGCCACGCCCCTTGGGGACAATACGCGGTGACACTATAACCTAATTAACAAGTTAAAAAACTAAGGGCTAAGACTAAGATCTAACAAACTCTATACTAAACAGCAAAGAAAAAACAATCAATCGAAAAACAAATTAGTAAATTCACAATGCATTAACAAATTTGCACACAAGCCCTAACTATCTACACCAAATTCAACGAATCAATTCACCCAATACAAATATACAGTCAACTGAAATTAAAAACCTTTGCAACGAGTCGAATATAAATTAACCAGATGGACAATCCCAATAAACATGAAATTTTCTTCTACACAATTGTTGAAACCATGAACTGCCAAATTCCATAAATGCCACTCCTCTCTGCAATCAAAACACAAAACCCTAAATTCACATTCCATTCACTTCTTCCTATCACAATACGTAACATTAAAGCAAATTAACACAATTTAGGATCCAATAGGCAGAAGCCCTAAGAGAATAAATAAAATAAACAAATTGACACTGTAAATTAAATAATTACCAGCAATGGAGGTGGTTTAAATGAAAGACGCAGCGTTTCAGTGAGTATTCATATTATTATTATTCACTCTGCTGTTTTAATAATTTGGAATGTGTGATGGAAGAGAGGGAATGGAAATCGAGGCGGTGGTGAATGAAATTGGAGAGTGCGAAACACGCACCGGATAAGGAATTTTAGATTATAAAAAGGGAGCTCCTGTTGTGTCTCTGTTGATGCGTTTGTTTGTTTGTTTGTTTGTTATTGTAAGAAGAGAATGAACAGAGAGACTGAAGAAGCAGAATAAAAAGAAGCAGAAACGAAGTTGAACGAAGCCGTTTTATATCTTTACGACGCCCACTCTTCGTCGAAAGATGCTTTAAGAGGCATAAATATAAAATTAAATGGAAAAATTGGATTATCTGGAGGCAGTATTCCACGCGCTAAGGATGACGCGTGGAAGATTATAATGGTTTGAACGACGACGTTTAGCTGATTTTTTTAATGTGTTTTAGACTTTTTAGCCCGTGAGCCTGTTCGTTTATATAGGCCTGTACGGTACGTGGGTTGTACTTTCATCATCGGTACCATGTTTGGGTATGTGAATTGGGCCAGCAGTGGGCCCGTTTAATCCATCTAGGTCCATATCTTCTGTTCGGTTTTCTTTTTCTCTCTCAGTTTTTGTATTAAAAATGTTTTTAATTTAAAATTTATTTAAAATCAATGGTCCACCGTGTATATTAAGAGGGGTGTATTCAATTTAGATTTTATAAGATTATTTTATATTTTAAATGTTTATGGGTTTTCAATTAAAATTTTAAAATGTCTTTTAAAACCTTTCGTATTCAATTAGTATTTTTAAAATGTCTATTGAAATATAAAGATATTCAAAATTCTATCGATTTTCTAGGATTTCATTAAAAATTGGAATATGGAGGATTTTAAGATTTTCAGTATAAATAGCAAGTGATTGTGAAAATCCATTATCTATTTGACGTTCTCTTGAAAAATGCTCCGGTACGCATATGTTTCTCTCTAATCTCTTTTAAATAAGAGGCATGATATTCTTTTGATTTCGTAAATATAACATATGGTTGTTAAATTATAAATAATAAGATCTTTTTTATTTCGGAAGTATGCTTTTTTTTTTCTCTTGAAAGTTTCTTGGAAGTTGTTTTCTTGCAATATCAAATACTCTCGGGCGTGTAGTCCCAATGAGAGATATGGGTTCGAGTCCCTAAAAAAATAATTGGAACCCAAATCTTATTTCATGAGAGTAATGTAATATATGTACATTATAATAATTCACAAAAAAAAAATAATAATAATAATAAATAGCCTCGCTTGCTCTCGTAAATTTGAAATAATAGTTTTACTTATTATAATGACAATATGGCTTAAAGTGATCAAATAATCTTTTCAATTATTTTGGTAAATTAACGAGACTGCTACTACCACAATGTCTTGGTGAAATTCAATCGGTGATTTTTTTATTTTTTTTTTCGCATAGTGTTTTTTTAATGTTAATATTGGGAACAATTGTTGTATGAGATGTTTGGTTCAGTTATTTTAGGTTTCTTATTTTATTTTATTTTATTCATATATGTGATTGTGCGTGAACTTTCAATCTTGACTTGAGTCGTCGGAATGAGAATAATTTATTGAGGTTTGGGATTTGATATTGTTATTTTAATGGTGTGTTTACTTGTTATGAATTGGAATGAGAAATGAGAATCATTATTATAAAATGTCTTTATTTCATAAAATAAAATAGGAACGAGAATGAAATTGTGCTTGAAGCCTATAATTTATGAAATAAATAATGAAAATCTCATTTCCTTCAAGAATGGAATACCCATTCCCAAATATCAGGAAAAATTACAAAATTATCCTAATTAATATTTAATACATTAATAATAAATAATATTTAATTAATTAATTAATTAATATTAATTATAATTAAAATAATTATCAATGATACATAATTAATAATTAAATAAAGTAATATTAATTAATTAATTATTAATTATAAATAAATAAATAAATAATATTAAGTAAGTGAATTTTTGTAACTTAATAGTGAATCAATAATAAATAAAGAAATAATAATAATAATAAATTAATTTAACTATGGATCTTTTTAAACTATTGGCAATTTATTTCAATTACTATATAAAGTAAACACATCAATGAAAATACTACTTGATTATGATAATTATTCTTACAGTTAAGTAAATAATTTATTCTTATTTCAATTCGTCATTTCGATTTTAACTCATTCCAATTTCAACCTATTCCGATTATTAGTACGTAAACACATCATAAATATTTTCATAAACTCTACTAATAAATTTTTATTATGTATAATATAGTAATATCATCAGATCCACAACAAGATTGTAACCAACAAACAAAACAAAAAACAAAACAAAACAAAACAAAAACAAATTATGAGCAGTGGAGTAAAAAATGAGTGATTTATTATTAGAACTTGTACTTATAGAATCTATGGATTATAAAATTTGTGAAAGCCAGTATGGAATCTAAATAATCAATGGATTTACTATAATCCATGGATTATAAAAAAAATATGATACAATCAATTTAAATTTTAAATGAATACACACTCTAAATATAAATTTATAAAGTCTACGTCATATACATCAATAATCTAATGAAATTCTAAATTATATAAAAGAGTTAGTCGTATTTTTTAACTTAAATTTAGATATCAAAATCTTAGTTACTGATCTCATGTAATCTAATGATCGATGAATTGACATCATTAATTTATATTTTGATTTTTTTTTTCCTTATAATTAATGAATGTCCAAGTATATTCCTTAAATAATACAACCTCACCTTCACCCAAATCGAAATTAAAAATATCCCTTGATATCTTGACTTTAAATAACTACAATTTGAATGATTTAAATAAATGATTGGATTTAAATCAAAAATTTAAGTTGAAATATTATCATCTTAAGATATTTTATGTCAGTAGAATAATTTTTTAATCATTAATTTTGATAAAGTGAATATTGTATTACAACTTATTTGTTTACTGTGTTCTTACAACGGACTTTGAACAGACAGTAAACTGAACACAAAAGTACAATTAACAAAAGTGATACAGTAATCAACAATACAAATAAAATAGAAGACAATTGCAGGCAGTGAGTTGAGAATAAGGCACGGATCAGCAACAGGAGAATTCCGAAGCTTGTTGATGTGGCAACAATCTCCTTAAAACAAATTCGTCCCCTACCGATCGGTGCAGTAGAGCGCGAGACGTCTGTTTCCCATGATGCAACGGAAAAATAGACGAAATGGGCACCACCAAGTCCGACTTCAACGAACAACTGAAGTGCTTGAACTCTCTCTCAAAAGATTTCCGTAATAACAATTTTCTCTTGTGTGTAATGTATGTAATTCTAAAAAACGAAAACACTACTATATTAAAAGAAAATAACATGCCAATTAAGTTTCATCAATGAGAGGCTTTACACTTGTTGTAACCATCAAGTTGATTAATGTCATTAATCTCAAATTGTAACCACAAAGTTGATTAATTGTCATTGATTCAACTGTTATGGAACATAAAAAGGCTTGGAAAAAATAAAGAGACATCAAAAAATTGGCTGGGCCAGGCCCGCTCAATTTGGTCCGGCATTCGTGTACGCAGGTGCACACGAGCCAAGCTTGATTCGGATTTGATTTGCACCCCCCCCGCGCACGTAGAGAGAGCCTCTATCCTTATAACTCTTACCCATCTACATACGAGCAATCATATATAAGCGTAATATTCACTCTATAGCTTTCCCATATGGGACAAGCTTACTTTTCTTTATTTTCCAACACCAATGGGTGAACTTTGAGCAACAATTTCTCATTCACCCAAGCACCATTTTAAGCATATGAATATACCATTTCGAAGCACTCACGGAGGAGTATCCGAATCATTCAATAACAACCACTAACACGAAGTGGACCATGCTTAAAATGAGCCTCAAAATGCTTACTCATAAGCATTTTTTCCAACAATCCCCCACATGAATGAAATTGGCGAAAAACGTCGAATAAAATATTTTATAAAACATTTATTTTGACCTAGAAGAGTTCAACGGTTCAACACCTCATGCATAAGATAGGTAGGCCTCACCCTTTGAACCTTCCCTTGTGAAAATATATCTCATTTACTGGCTGACAGTGGACGCGATGTCATTGAACTGTACTGCCGTTCATGTAAATGGAGAATATATATCACACAGATATTTAACCTAACACATCTGAGTTCTCATTATTATGTTCATTTTGGCCATGAACATCAACCTGGTTCTGCAAGAGTTTCTAAGAATTGAGCCCCATACAATTCCCTTTGAAGCGGCCCCACTTCTCTCTCACATAGGTGATTTCTTATTTAAGAGCATCTCGTAATACTCTGCTCGGATTCCGACGCATAAGAATCATTAAAAGCCTTTGCTTAACCTCAATCCATACGAGCATCACTATTTCATTTCACCATAGGAATGACTAGAGGGTAAACCCCCCACAGTGAGCCAATTATGTCTTTTACGAGTAGGTTGTCCCATTGAACCTAGATCTTGGGATCTCCAGTCAACAAGGTTGGGTTGTCCTTCGTAATAAACATTTATCTAATGGGCTTTAGTCCCATTCCCCTCGATGATTTCACAACCAACTCTCTATTTAACCCTTTGGTTAGCGGATCCGCAATGTTATCCTTTGACTTTACATAGTCAATCGAAATAACTCCAGTAGAGAGTAACTGTCTAACGGTATTGTGTCTACGACGAATATGTCTAGACTTACCATTATACATATTGTTATGTGCCCTTCCAATTGCAGATTGACTATCGCAATGAATGCAAATTGCTGGCACTGGCTTAGGCCAACTTGGAATATCCTCTAGAAAATTTCGAAGCCATTCTGCTTCTTCAGCACACTTGTCTAATGCAATGAATTCTGATTCCATTGTAGATCTGGCTATCACAGTCTGTTTGGAGATTTCCATTTCCACGATATAGCTGCACCTGCTAGTGTAAACACATAGCCACTGGTAGACTTTGAGTCTTTCATATCAGATATCCAATTAGCATCACTGTATCTTTCGACTACAGTTGGATATCTATGATAGTGCAACCCATAATTACGAGTAAAACGTAAGTACCTAAGTACTCTCACTATTGCTTTTCCAGTGATCAACCCCTGGATTACTCGTATACTGCTGAGCTTGTTTACTGTACAGGCTATATCAGGCCTTGTACAACTCGATAGGTACATCAAACTCCCGATAACTCTAGAGTATTGTACTTGAGATATACCATCTCCCCTATTCTTTGATAGGTGTAGACTCACATCTAAAGGAGTTCTAGCCACAGCAGAATCATCATTGTTGAATTTACCAAGAATCTTGTCCACATAGTGCGACTGATCAAGAATAAGTCCATCTGAACTTCTCGAGATCTTTATTCTAGAATGACATCTGCTAGACCCATGTCTTTCATGTCAAACTTAGATTTTAGCATATTCTTGGTAGATTTCACCATTTTAATATTACTCTCGACAATCAATATGTCATCAACGTAGAGACATAAAATGACATAGCCAACTTCTGTCTCTCTGACATAAATGCATTTATCACATTCATTGATTTTGAAACCATTTGCCAACATGGTATCATCAAACTTTTTATGCCACTGTTTCGGAGCTTGTTTCAATCCATACAAGGATTTAACTAACTTACAGACTTTCTTTTCCTTGTCCTGGAGCTATAAAGCCTTCAGGTTGTTCCATGTAGATTTCTTCATCTAAATCTCCATTCAGAAAGGCTGTTTTCACATCCATCTGATGTACCTCAAGATTGCGCAAAGCTGCAATTGCTAGTATCATCCTTATGGAATTTATTCTCGTTACAGGAGAATAAGTATCAAAGTAATCAAGACCTTCACGTTGTCTGTAACCTTTAATTACAAGTCTTGCTTTGTACTTGTCAATTGATCCATCTGCCTTCATTTTCTTTTTGAAAATCCACTTGGACCCTAACGGTTTACATCCTGAAGGAAGATCCACTAACTCCATGTGTGATTTTGTAAAATGGATTCAATTTCACTATTGATGGCATCTTTCCACAAAGCACCATCAACTGACCTTACAGCTTCGTTATAGCTTTGAGGATCATTTTCTAGCAAAAATGTCAAAAAATCTGGACCAAATGATTTTTCGGTCCTAGCTCTTTTGCTACGTCTTGGTTCAAATTCAACAACTTGTTGATCCTCTGGAACATTTATTTGTTCTCGGTCCTGACTATCTTCAATTATAGTCTCATGTGCCCGTTGTACACATTTGAATTCGAATTAGTTTTACAAGGAAAAACATATTCGAAAAAAGATGCATTTCTCGACTCCATTATCGTATTCTTGTGAATATCTGGTATATTAGACTCATGCACAAGAAATCGATAAGCATTACTGTTATGTGCATATCCTATGAAAATGCAATCAACAGTTTTTGGTCATATCTTCACTTTTTTAGGTGGAGGAATGACTACCTTGGCAAGACACCCCCACACTCGTAGGAATTTATAGGAAGGTACTCTTCCTTTCCACATTTCATAAGGAGTTTTTCCTGCTTCTTTCCGTGGTACCTTATTATTTAAAAGGTAATTAGCTGATAAAAAGCTCTCCCCACATATTCTGAGGTAAGCCATAACTGATTAACATAGCGTTCATCATCTCTTTCAAGGTACGATTCTTACGTTCTGCAATCACATTGGATTGAGGTGAATAAGGAGTTGTGGTTTGATGTATGATTCCATTTTGTTCACAAAGTGATTCAAAAGGAAAAACATACTCACCACCACGATCACTTCTTAACTCCTTAATTCTTTTATTCAGTTGGTTCTCAACTTCATTCTTATAGAGAATAAATTTCTCTATAGCTTCGTCCTTACTTTTCATCAAATACACATAGCAAAATCTCGTGCAATCATCAATAAAGGTAATAAAATATTTATTACCGCCTCTTGATTGTATTGAATTAAAATCACATACATCGGTATGTATTAGATCAAGTGGTTCAGAGTTTCTTTCAATACTATGAAAAGATGATCTAGTCAGTTTTGCCTCAACACAAGTGTATCACACTTATGTTGTTATCAATTTAAAAATTGGGAATGTGATTCATGTTAATAATTTCCGCAATGAATTAAAATTAACATGTCCTAATCTACCATGCCATAAATTATAGTACTCAACAATATAAGCAGAAGAAAACTAGCTTTATTGATATTTTTGGGTTTAACAATCATTACATTGAGCTTAAAAAGCCCATCAGTTACATACCTTTTTCCCACATACAACCCATTTTTAGTCAAAACTACTTATCAGACTCGAACACCATCCGAAATCCATGTGTTCAAAAGCGATCCAGACACAAGATTCTTCCGAATTTATGGTACATACAGAACGTTGTTCAAAGTCAACTCTTTCCAGAAGTCATCTTCAGAATCACCTTTCATTGACCTTCAATCTCAGATGTTGCAGAATTTCCCATGTATATGTTTTCCCCATTACCAACAGACTCAAATGAAGAAGAAAACATGCTCTTGTCCGAGCACACATGTCGAGTGGCACCAGTGTCAATCCACCATTCTCTTGGGTTAGAACCCACAAGATTCACCTCAGAAACCACAGCTGAAAGGTAATGTCTGAAACATCTTGAGTCACATTTTCCATCACATTAGCCTCTTGATTCTTTTTCTTCTTCGGCAATCTGCACTCAGAAGATTTGTGACCCATTTTGTCACAGTTGAAGCATTTTCCTTGAAATTTGGATTTCTTGGAAACCCCTCCTTTAGGGCCCATCTTTGACCCTTTGTTCTTAGGGTTCTTGTTCTTTTGGCCATGTTCAACAACATTTGCTTTGGCCTCATGAGTTATGCCTCTATTGTCAGATACACGATTATCTTCCTCAATTCTGAGCTTAAGAACCAAGTCTTCAATACTCATTTCTTTTCGCTTATGCTTTAGGTAATTCTTGAAATCTTTCCAACCAGGTGGTAGTTTTTCAATTATCGAGGCTACTTGAAAGGTTTCACTTAAAACCATCCCCTCAGCATGTATTTCTGCTAGAATAATTTGCAATTCTTGTACTTGACTTAACACAGTTTTGGAATCAACATCTTAAAATCTAGGAAACGGCCTACGACAAATTTCTTCGTACCGGCATCCTCAGTTTTATATTTTCGGTCTAAAGATTCCCAAAGCCCTTTTGCTGTTTTCATTCCGGCGTACACACTGTACAAGGAATCACTCAGCCCATTTAGCACATAATTCCTACATAGGAATTCAGAATGTTTCCAAGCATCGATCGCAGTGATCACTTGGATATCAATCTCACCCTCCGCGGGTACAAGAGCATCTTCCTTTAGAAACCTTGCTAGGTTCAACGTGGTCAAGTAGAAAAACATTTTCTGTTGCCACCGTTTTAAAATTCTGTCCACTGAATTTTTCAGGTTTTTCCGCAGCAGAATTGACATGGCTCACATGTCCAACAGGTTGTCTAGCCATAGAGGCAGTGACATTTGGCCAGCCACAGCAGCTGCCATATTAAGCCCAGAGGCTGAAGCAAGTTGGCCAGCCGAAGAGGCTGCCACTGCACTTTGGCTAACCACAGGGGCTGTCACAACATTCTGCCCAACCATAGGGGCTGCCAGAACATCTACTGTGTTTGGACTGTTTTCCATATCCACAGAGCGAATTTTGTTTTAAGACTATTACAACTTATTTGTTTACTGTGTTCTTACAACGGACTTTGAACAGACAGTAAACTGAACACAAAAGTACAATTAACAAAAGTGATACAGTAATCAACAATACAAATAAAATAGAAGACAATTGCAGGCAGTGAGTTGAGAATAAGGCACGGATCAGCAACATGAAGAATTCCGAGGCTTGTTGATGTGGCAACAATCTCCTTAAAACAAATTCGTCCCCTACCGATCGGTGCAGTAGAGCGCGAGACGTCTGTTTCCCAGGATGCAACGGAAAAATAGACGAAATTGGGCACCACCAAGTCCGACTTCAACGAACAACTGAAGTGCTTGAACTCTCTCTCAAAAGATTTCCGTAATAACAATTTTCTCTTGTGTGTAATGTATGTAATTCTAAAAAACGAAAACACTACTATATTAAAAGAAAATAACATGCCAATTAAGTTTCATCAATGAGAGGCTTTACACTTGTTGTAACCATCAAGTTGATTAATGTCATTAATCTCAAATTGTAACCACAAAGTTGATTAATTGTCATTGATTCAACTGTTATGAAACATAAAAAGGCTTGGAAAAAATAAAGAGACATCCAAAAATTGGCTGGGCCAGGCCCGCTCGTGTACGCAGGTGCACACGAGCCAAGCTTGATTCGGATTTGATTTGCACCCCCCCCCCCCCGCGCACGTAGAGAGAGCCTCTATCCTTATAACTCTTACCCATCTACATATGAGCAATCATATATAAGCATAATATTCACTCTATAGCTTTCCCATATGGGACAAGCTTACTTTTCTTTATTTTCCAACACCAATGGGTGAACTTTGAGTAACAATTTCTCATTCACCCAAGCATCATTTTAAGCATATGAATATACCATTTCGAAGTACTCACGGAAGAGTATCCGAATCATTCAATAACAACCACTAACACGAAGTGGACCATGCTTAAAATTGAGCCTCAAAATGCTTACTCATAAGCATTTTTTCCAACATATTGTTATCTAACAAAGACCATTAATTGATAGTGATAGTGAAATTATAAAGGGTGAGATTATTTGATATTCACTTGCGGTCGTTTTATTAAAAATTATTACTACCCCTTTAACGGTTTAAGTAAATTGTTATGGTATGCAACTATTTTATTTGCAACAAATTTGTTCTTAAAGATTAGTAAATTGTATTAATAGGGACATATGGGTCAATATTAGTTATATTACAACATAAGTCATATTAATTAGATATGATAATTTTTCTTATCATGTCTCATCCCACTGAGATATAGTTTCATTTGGAACGGGACTTGTGACATTTTTATATCTCATTTTAAAAAAAAATATGGGATGAGATAAAAAAAAATATATATTATCCTGAAAACTCAAACAGGATGAGACATGATAACAAGATTGGACAATATTTAGTGGGATTAAATGAGATTTAACGAAATGTGATATAATTTAACGAGATGTGAGACGAGATCATGATGATTTTTTATCCCCAAAAATTATAAAATGACGGAATCGAAATAAATTTTCATCTCAATTTCATAAATTATATAGGACCGTGATTAACAAATCTCCTTCCATTACGAACCCTAACATGAACCTCAAATATAACCATTTTAACTCTTGTATGAGATCTTTAAGGCTCAATTCTCAATTACAACAATGCCTAATAGCATCATAAAAATTAACTTTGTTCATTAAAATTCAATATAATCGAAAAGACAAATTACATCACACGCTAAAAATCTAACAACAGAGAAAACAAATTATTGATCTAGCTAGTCTATCCATGAATTTGAATATTTGGTTCGATTGAGCTTCATATTTTACTTAATAAACAAAAAAAAAAATTGAACTTAATAATAATCATTGACTCATATATAACAGAAAATGATGATTTGACAAGTAAAATTTATGATGCGATCACATCATATTCAGGGAAAAAAAAAACATATTATGCAAATATCTATAGCGGTTATAACACCATTTGGTCTCAGGGAAGATCGGCCCATGTTTTATAAGAAAATGAAAACAAGTTAGGTATATTATTTATACATAGTTTATATACGTATTTGTTTTCTGTTACAAATTGATAACTAAGTGGAAATTAATTTTTTTTTGAATTCCATGCAAACATATTTTACCTTTATGCTCTCAAGGGTCGTGACTTGATGGTATAAGATTTAAGATTTGACATGTAGGTCCTGGTTGCATTTTTTGTAAGAGTTTGAGGTAACCGGAGGTTTTACCTACTGCGTTTAAGTCCGGATCAAATGATTTAACTGCGGGTTTCCAACGTTTCCAAAAAAAAAAAAAATATATATATATATATATATTACCTTGATGAACGAATCAGAAATTTTAGCACAATCTAGGACTAGAGAGTGCCTTGGCCCTTGTAGTATTTTATAATTTTATTTAAAAAAAAAAACAAAAAAACAAAAAATTAGTCTTCAAAATAAATATAAATGTTTTGCCCCCTCTTAAATTGATTATTGATTATTGATTATTTGGCCATTTAAAATTTGTCCCGGGACTCATTTTATCATGTGATTTGCTTCTTGTCTCAAACACGATTTTATTTTTTCTTTTTAATTTGCATGGGGGCCAGCATGCAGAAATACCAACATTCTTCAACATGGTCTATAGTTTTGCTTTTGCATCTGTCACGATCACAATCTTTTCTTTAACAAAATGAAAGTGAAATGTAATTGTTTTATCGTGTTATAATTTAAATTCAAAAAACATTTTTGAGAAGCCCATATTTAGCAATCGTGTAGTATGAAAATTAATTTAACGGGATAAAATTTAATTTTCACAAAAAATGGATATTTTTATTTTAACAAGAGCATATTAAAATTATTTCATTAATAAATTAAATTTTGTTAATTGATTTATATGATATATTTGAATAAATGTTCAAACTAAGAATTGGACAATTGTCCCGTTTCTCTCTAATTTATATAGCTCTAGCTTGACTATCGGAGACTATATTATCTACCATATTTGGACCAAGAATGTCGATAGATCTTTGACCGAATATGTAAACCTAAAATTACGTGTATAATTATGATAAAATTACTGTTACTTGTTCTAACCTTAATTTATTGTAATATGTTTTTAATAAGTTTTCAATTTTATTATTGTAAATAGGTTTAGATTTTCTATTTTAGTTGGTATTGGTGTTTTTAATCAATTTTTATATTTGATTGTGATGAATGCTCATGGTGATATAGTTTGACGTTGCTTATGGTAAAGTTGTTGTTATTTGTTCTAAACTTTATTGTAATATGTTTTTAATATTGTTATAATAAATACGAAAGCTTAAAATATTTAAATATATTTTTGCATCTCTTTGTACATTATCCAAAAAAAATCAGGTGATATTGGTAGCTAGCTAAACCAAAAGCTCAAGTCAACATCTAAACAGAATTATTATTGATGTTAAACGTATTGTGTATATTTTAATATTAAAATATGCAATCCACGTTAGGGTCACCAGTTTTTGGATAAGAGAGAATTAGTAGCTAGGATATGCATCAAATATTCAAATTGGATAGCCATTGGACCAACTTATCAAAATTTCATCTAATTGACATGTTTAGCACTAAATTACGAATAAAAATTCAAGATAAAAAATGTTTTTCTTTTTTGGTTTAGTATATTACATTTTTATCAATATATTAAATAGAGTCCAAAATCGTGTTCAGTACATAAAACTCTCATTATAAATAAAATATGAAGAAAATACTGATATACATAGTTTTATTCATATTTTTTTTTCATATATAGACTATTTTAAGGAGGTTCAAACTCGTGACTAAATAAATAGTAAGTTATTACTTAACCATCACAATAGGCACATTCTTCGATTCTAGTCGGTATGATATCGAAATTCAAATAATAATGCTAACAATGACTTATCTAGAATCACTAATTTTAGTTGGTAATTATCGATCTTTGATTTTTTTTATTTTATTTTTTTGTTTTTTTGGTTACGATTCATTCATGTTTTGTTTTTTTCCAATTAATTTCTGTAATAATCCAGTGTTTTAAACCATGGTAATAATTATAGTTAGTAATTATTTTACTGGATTCATTTAGGTTTCAAAGGAAATAAAATATTTTCTTATCTGTGTCTAAGAAAACATACCTTTTATATTTAATAATCTTAATGAAATGGAAAATCAAACCCTAAACCAGCTGTAAAATTAACTCAATCTGGCGTAGGATCATTAATATCAAAAGTCAATTTTTGCAAAGTTGATGTCACAATGCATGTACATTACCTTTAAATTTTATAGCATTAATGGTATTTCTCCTTATCCAGAAAGAAAATTAAAAATTGTCATATAAAGATTAGCATGTGATTTATGACTTTGCAAAGCCACAGTAGGCTGTTAAATTACAATTAATTTAATTGATATTTTTTTTTATCAAATAGTAAGCAAATTACAACACGTTTTATCTTCAATCTGGAAGATTCTTTGCACCTTTTATTATTATTATTATTATATTTTTATCAAATAATTTCCGATTAAAATCCCTTTTTGTCAATTATAAATAACCCCATTTCACATTCCTTAGACCCTCCCCACTTTCTTGGTTCCTTCAGCATTTTTCTTCACATTCATAACCTTTTGATATTTTAAATTTTATTTATTTCGCAAAAATAATTTTTTGATTATGTTTTTGGTCACCATCATGTTTATGATATGAGCAATCTCTCATTCTACTCCAAAATTCTTTCATCTCATTCAGTATCAATTGTACTTCTATATTGGTTTTATGTATTTTCTTGATTCTCGCTATTTTTTTAATTATTATTTTTACCTAAAACAATCTAAATTTTCATCAAATCAATTGTAATATTAGAAAATTTGAGTTTAATATTTCTAATTATAGTGTTTTAGTTGCACTGTGTGGAAAAAAATGATGCTCTCATGCAAGGGCTCGGAGTATGAAGCTAGATATGCAAATATGGACGAGAAGAAGAGAAAGAGGATGCAATCAAATCGGGAATCGGCGAAACGATCAAGGCTAAAGAGGGAACAGAGAGTGAAAGATTTGGTTAATGAAATTGCAACAATGAAGAAGCAAATATTTGAGTTCAATAGACAATACAATGAAGTGTCACAAAGGAAACTTTTTCTTTTACAAGAGAATGAGGCTTTGAATGTTGAGAAGGTGAAATTGGCTGAGTATTTGGATAATTTGTATTCAATTTATATGGGTTATAGGCAAATGCAAAGTGGGTGTTTCTCAAATCAGCAATGGCAGCAAGTTCATAGCCAAATGCAGCCCATTATAACAACCGGAATGTCCCATTCCTAGATTCAGATTAGATTGGGTTCAAGTGAAATTTCTTATTGGTCTTAGTTTAGTGAATGGTCATTTTTTTTATGTTTTTGATTGTGTTCAAAGGAAGATGTGATTATGTATCCAATCATGCAGTGCAGTGTTAAGAGATATAAAATTAAGTACTTATATAAACTTTGAGATACAAAGAATGACTTATTGCGCGTCAAAAGATCCATATAACTGAGACGAGAAAAAACTTTATTTGGTTTTTGGTTTGGTTAAGTGCCTATACAGACTCATAAGCACTGTTTTCTTACAAATCGGTGAATTATACTCACACAACTTTAGCGGAGTGGCAGTTTATTAGCCAAAATGCTTTGCTTGCAGACTTTATTGTAAATATACATATCTCAGACAATACACAAAACACCCAACTAGCCTATAACTTAGACAATACACAAACATAAGGTTACCTATTTCATGTCAAGTTTATTAGACCAAGTCTTCAGGCACTCCTGCGGCTCATGTTCCAGAATTCGATTTCATGTTCCAGGACACGAATTAACTCTACTTCAGATTTCTTTAGCACATCATCTGAAGCTTTCCCCAAACGTCGATTGGCGATTTTCTTGAGAGAATGGCAGTATTGACCAAAACCGTCATTGCCCCATCTTTGGCAAACCTCTTGCAATTCTGGCGAGGTGTTGGTGTTAGGTTCTAGACAGTGTGCAAAGCTCTCTTGATAGACGGCTTCAATGGCCCAGAAGACTGTGATGGCAACAGTATATTTAGCTTCTGGGCTCATTAAACTTTCCAGAAATCTGCAAATGGAAAAAATAGAATGAATGTCTGGTGGGTATGGTCCAATGGATCATTTCAAGGACCTCATTTTGATTTCCACCACCTTAAAAAGGAAAAAAGTAATGAGCTGATTTTAATCTAAAATTAAAATGAGGATTTTTTTACTAGAAAGTCTAGTGGCAAAAGTGAGTACCAATAAGCTACGCAACAATTTCAAATGGAATGTACATTAATGAATCATTTCATATTTGATTTACCAACAACATAACTTATTTTCTTTTTCTACTACTTATTTTATCTTAATATCTGACCTCATTGAAGTGTCTTCTGTAACATATTGCAAGCTGAATCAGAAAATTGCTAGATAATAATCGATTGAACAGACAAAAGCAACTAGAAGACATGTATAAAGTTAATGTTTTGAAAGAAAATTTCAAGAAGATGCATTGCTTAGTAAAAGTTACTCTGTTCTTGAGTTAGAAGAACATAAGTTTGATGGACAGTATGTATGAGACAATCCTTGTCAAAATAATGCAACCACAAATATCAGCTTCAAACAATAACCCAAATTCAGTCAAAAGAATTTACAATCCCGGGTTCAGATAATAAAGTCTTAAAGATGGATGTTCTAAATAGCATGTTCACAAGTCAATCGATAGAGTCCCCAAGTGACTTGGTGGTGTTTAGTCCGGTATGAAGTTTTGAGTTCGAATCCAGGGAGTGCGTTTCTTGTAAGAGTCTGAGACAGCCGGGGGTTTGGCGGTGGGATTTCCAACAATTTCAAAAAAAAAAAAGTCAATCGATAGAATAACTACGCAAGAATAGTGCAATTCAATAATCATGCAGCTTAGTTTGGCAATCAAATCAACTTAGCAAATCATAAAACATTTAATTACAATTACACCCCATATGCATCATGATTCCTAAATTTCATTGGAATCACAGCAATAACAACAACAATTTTCAAGAAGCAAGCTCTCAACATGAATAAGATTTTGTAAGTACCTGTAGTAATCCTGGTTAGCTGTCTGAGGTATAATTTCCGAGAGTTCAACATCCCATCTGGCTGCTGTTTTCTTGAACCAAGCAACCTCATCATTCAAACTAGCCATGCCGCACAATATCACTTCAGTATCGCCTTCATTATCATCCGATTCTTTCCACGCCTTTATGAGCACACTAGCTACAAATGCGACAAACTCCCTAACAAATATATAATCTTGTCCCTGCATTACAGAAAAGAACCATGCTGACAGTAAATCCAACCTATTTATATTTTCAATAAAACAGAATTTAGGCAAAATAAGAAGCAGCATTTACAAACCCATTAACAAAATTAGAGCTTTTAATTTTTATTTTTTTTTATCACTTCTACCAAAGGACTATATGAGTTTATTAAGGGTCTGTTTGGTTCAACGGAGGGGAGGGGAGGGGAGGGATTTTAATGGAGGGGAGGGGAGGGGAGGGGAGGGATTTTAATTAAATATATGTTTGGTTCAAAGGAGGGGAGGGGAGGGGAGGAAAGGGTTTTTAATAAATATATGTTTGGTTAAAGAAGAGAGGAGAGGGATTTTAAAACTAATTTACTATTTTATCCTTAAAGCATTTTATAAATAAAATTAAAACAATATAGGCTTATATTATATTTGAATTAAACAAATAATAAAATTAAAATTAAAAGCTCTACATAATACGTGTTATTAAAAATAAAATTAAAACAAATATAAGATAAGAGAATAAAAAGAATTGAATGGTGAAGCAAATATAAGAGAGATTTGTAATTAAGAAAATTTTGGATTTTAATGTATAAGTAGGGATAATTAGTAAATGCATTTAATATTTAATTGCTCACTTTCTCTCCCCTCCAAAACCCCCCACTTTTGGAGGGGAGCAAAAATTGGCTTAGGAGGGATTTGCTCCCCTCCCCTCCCCTCCAAAAAATTGAACCAAACAACTATAATTTAAAATAATCCCTCCCCTCCCCTCCCCTCCAAAACCCCCCAACCAAACATAGCCTAAGGTACCCAGCATATCCATACCAATGCATGTGACAAGAATAATAAATAAGGATTCGATTGCCGAAGCTTTAAACAAGTTAAATTTCAGCCAGTGTAATGGTAAATTAGTGCAATGACTCAAAACTTCTAAGTACACTGACTGAAACTTGACTGAAAGTTTAGGTCAGGTGTAAAATTGAATTTATTTAAAATTTTCAGGTAATGCATAATTCATAAATCAATGTTCGAGGGCAAAAATGATAATTTCCCTAATAGCTATAAAACAAAAAACAGATTATAGAAGTCAAAATCAGGACTGTTGCATAAAAGAGACACAAATTATGTGTATGGGTATTGGTTGATTCAACTGAATAAATAATGGAGTTAGTATAACAAACCAGCCATGTCTTGAAGGAGGAGAAATCGACAGTGCCATCACGAATGCTAAGAATGAAAGGGTGTCTTGTAGCTGCAACGTAAATCAAACGGTGCTTCCTCAGCCACGTGTCAATCACGCCGCTCTTCTCCGCTTCTTCTCTCTTCTCCCCTTCCATCTTTCTCCGCTCTCTTGAGTCTTGCCTCTGTGACCGAATTGGACTAGACTTTGCGAGCGAAATAGTATGGGTCCTGAAAGACACGTGTAGAAATATAGTGTGGGGTCTCCCCGCAAACACGTGGCGAAGCGGCCAGTCTAAAGCTGAAAGCTTCTCAAAACGTGTCGACTTTGTGACCGATGTGCAAGGCTTCGCGGGCTGACAGGTGTCAAGCCAACGTATAGGGCCATTGTGCTTGAGAAGATACTCGCTCACTCGCTCTACTTGGCCCAGCCTTTTTTAAAGAGGTAACATTATTCAAATCCCTTTTTGCCCCTCAAATAAGAAGGTTTATAGTTTTATAATGTACACCAAATGGGTCTAAAACCAACTAATTTTCATTGCAAATATTTGTAATACTCCAACCCTCTACCCTACATAAGAAAGAGTACAAGTTGTTTAGCACCCGATGATACCTCAAGATGAATTTTGACCATTAAGAACAAAAGTTTTTGTTACTTACTAATAAATGATAATTTCAGTTGTTTTGTACGGATTAGTAAAGGTGGAAAATTTTTAGGTCGAGTCCGGGTTTTACCCTGTCTCGCGTTCGGGTTACGGTTCAACTCAAGTTTGATAATATTTTATATCTTCAAGTAAACTTGGTAAATTTTTATGGGTCTACTTAAGTAAAAGGAGTTATAATCAATTAGAATTATTGTTATTTGAGTAATGATATTTCAAGCTCTTAATTTATCTTAATTGGCTCCACTTTTCAATTAACCGGTTAACCCCATATATTTCCAGATTTATACTTGTTAAAAAATCAATTCTCTCTCTTTTCTCCCACCTTCTCTCTCTCTTTCTTTCTCTCTTAGCAATAGACTTCTCCTCTCACGTATCTCTACTTTCTTGAATTGAATTACTTTGAGATTGTTGTGTGGAATATGCGAATAAAAGCTAACCAAAATTAATTACTTGGCTTTTTGCATGAAATTATTGGCTAGTAGCCAAATTTATCATCAACCAGTAATCCATATTATTGCTATCTGAAGCATCATTTTTCCACAAAAGCTAAGTGTTAATTTTTGCCTCGCATGATAAGTATGGTCCAAGCTTTGTTGGGCTCAGCCTCAGTCATTCATATGCCAGTTTTATCAAAATTGTGAATAAAGAATGTCCACCTCTTTGAAAAATTACCAGGAAGAGGAAGAAGCACGTTGAGAGAGAGACAGAGCAGGTGCAAGAGAAATGAGAAACCGAGTGTTTTTTTTTTTTTTTTTTTTTTTTTAAAATTAGAATTTTTCTTGGAATAGATAGAATTAATCAATTAATTAAAAAATGGGGAATGTTGAGATAAATCCAGGGTAAAATATCACTACTCATTTTATAATTTATTTTATTTAGTTTTTTTTTTTTTTTTTTTTTTACTTGAACTGGAATTGGGCCTGAGTCTAGATCGAGCTTTATTTATAATTCTAAAGTCTAAATTCGGGTTCGAATAGTGTCGGGCCGGACCTTTTTTTTTTTGCCAGCCTTAGGACAAAATGATGTTCCTATTTGAGAAATCATAAAAAAGATTAGGGATCATAATGCTGCCGCTTTTGACTTAAACTTTCTTGAAGATTTTGAGAAGTGCAATAGCATTAATGCATGATATTGTGGTCCTCTGAGGTTAGTGAAAGTTTTTCTTTTTCGGGTTCAGAGAAATAGATCCCACTAAAGTTAATTTTAAGATATACGTATAGGGAATGACCTAGATGAATTCAAGCCATTTTCTAAGAATCTAAATTAGAAAATAATAACATGATTATACAATTTGTAGTGACTATTTCAATGTGGATTTACCTCTGTATTGTTTATTCCATTGGCTGTTACAAGAATTTAATAGGTCTAACTCAACCCAAAGTAGTTTGAATGTGAGTGACTGGGAGAGGGCCATTTCATCAACAACTAATCCTAATGTGCGAATTCATACTAGATGGTATCCTCCTGTTGCAGGGTGTTGGAAGCTCAATACAGATGGAGGGTGTAATAAGGATGGAATTGGGGCTGCTGGTGGGGTTGTCAGAGACTCTACTGGTTCCTGGGTTCGAGGTTTCTCTGTTAAACTAGGCTATGCTTCTGTGCTTCAAGCAGAATTATGGGGGCTTTTATATGGGCTCCAAATGTGCCATGAGATGAGATGTAATGCTCTCATTGTTGAAATGGACTCAAAAGACTGTGTTCAGCTGATAAACAATCCGACCCCACAGACTCATCCTTTGCTCAGTTTAATTAACTCATGTAAGGATTTCATCACTAGAGATTGGGAGTGCTTGGTTACGCACATTTATAGAGAAGCCAACGTCATTGCGGATCACCTTGTTCACATCAGTTATCTTGGAAGATGGGGGATAACATGGTTAGATCACCCACCTCCCCAAATTCATGACGACTTACGTCGTGACTCCTTTTTTTGATTTTTGTTGTTTTTCTAGGCTGTTTTAACAGCCTCTTCTGTACCAAAAAAAAAAAAAGACCATTATGTGAGATATTTTACTCAACACAATAAAGATTTAAAATCCTTAATGCAAATTCCTGAACTATAGGAAACAAAGAAGTACATATAGCTTAGAATTTGTACTGCAAGTTATTATCTAGTCTTGCTGAAACTTCCAAACCGAAAGAGAAAGATGTGGTGTTCCTTTCCATCCAATTATCAAGCATTCTCCATTCCTATCAAATGTGCAGGAACTTCCACAAGCAAAATTCTTAAGTATCAATTCTGCTTGAAACAATGACCATGAGCTAAGCTGTGCTTCTACCAAACCAAACCTGTTGAAAAAATCCCTCCAACCATCAATCTCCATGTGCCCGAAAATCCTCTCCTCACCTTCATTTGCAATGACATTTTGGATATGCCGACCTACGTACACTTCTTCGAATATCATCCTGTTAGGATCACACCTATTCATGCAAACTTCCAGGCAATCAAAAGTAGCACCAAAATGAAAGAGTGATTCGAAAAATCGATCTTCATAACTCTGTAAGTTATCATTTACTTCAACCTCTATAACTACCACAACACATGGATTGATCTTTCTTAGCACTGTTAGGAAAGTTTCCAAACAATGAGGCTGCCTTGTCATACGACTTAGGTGAACAGGTGAGTAGACTGCAACAACTTCGCCTTCGTTTATCTCAAAATCTTTGATGTCTATTAACATAGAAATATTGATTTGAAAGGGTAAACTTAAGGTTTCAGCAAAGTAGGCCAACCTTTTTTCAATCTCCTCAAATTTCTGCTTTGATGTTGCTGTTCCAACCACTATGGTTATCTTAAGAAGCTCAAGTGGACATTCTTGTCGAGTTGCAAGAGCTTGCATCAGTGCGGAACAGTGTGAACCAATTCTGATTGCAAGGTCAATGATATGAATTCTTTTGGCTGATGACACATTTTCTACAACTGCTTGGATTCCTGCAAAGACAGTAACTTGATAAAAGGGGATTTCTTGATAACAAGCAATAAGAGCTTGTTTTGCACTTGCCATTGTCTCTTCTGGATTTAATAGCATAAGTTCTTCATTTTTCACTCCCTTTGATGTGATCCTCCCGGTTTCTAAATTAAACCTCTTTCGAAGAGCTTTACTGAAGTAGTGAACCATTCTCTGAACTGAGTTACCTGCTGGGGAAGAAATATAATCACAATGGTCTAGGAATATGCTAGCGCAATCAAATTGTTGGCTGCCAATCTTCTCAGCAGAAAGTAATAGGAAATGCACAAGCTCCACATCTTTGATCTCCTCTTCAGATACAGTGACAGAAGAACAATTGCCGCAAAAATGTTCTAGACTGGAAAGATCAGAACACGAGTGGGGAGAAGATTGAAGGTACCTTGTTATTGCAGCTCTTATGATATCTACTAATGCTAATGCTCCCAAACCAGCCATGGTTAAATTGGCTAAATCTTCCTCATTTCCTGCTTCTTTTGGAAAAATAATACTAGCTCCACATGACATTTGACTTCTAAAACTCAGTCATATTCTTTGGATTTACCGAATCATCAAATATAGATTGACCCCAGGGATGGATACGACAGACTTATGCTTTCTGTGAAGTTACTAAGATATTTGTTGGACTGATAGCGACTCTGTCTCTATGTAGTTAAAAGACTAAAGTAGACATGTATGTCCTAATTTTTAACGACTATAGCTTAAAGTTAAAATGAATATAATGACAGGATTTAAATTAAAACTGTAAGTTCTTGAGAACTTGCATTGTTTTTGTTTGCTGTTGACAAGCGAGAGAGTTGTATATGCTCTTGAGAAGTGCAATAGCATAATGTTGTTTCTTTTGCTGAGAGTTTTATTCAATCAATCACAAGTTTCCACATTGAAATGAACATAAAAAAATATATATATATATCCAGGATCAATTTTATCTGTCACTTTGTAATGACTATTAACTATTACATTAATATTTGAATTATTTAGTAATAAATTTCTCATTGGTGTAATAGTTTTTCTTAAATATAGGCTTACCATTGCAAGAACTCATCCATGTTACATACAATATAAACTTTAGAGCAAACTTGATAATAAGGAATTTAAAAAAAAAAAACACCAGAACTATAATATGGCAGGCACTTAAGAGACCATAATCTCAGGAACCTTTTTATTTTGCAGTTGAATAAAGCACAAGGTAATGCTCGTGATCTGATGCATTGCTATTCACATGAAGCATGCCCTATTTAGAAGCAATACTCATAAAATTACAAATTTGAGGTAAATATCAAAGTGGAAGCTGTGGGTGCAACTCTACGAAAGGTAAAGTCAAAGGAACTTCCAAACCGAAACTGAATTCATTGGTGTGCCCTTCCACCCAACAATTAGGCTTTGTCCGTTCATATCTATTGTACAAGAACTCCCACAAGCAAATTGCTTCACCAGAAGCCTTGCTTGATACAAGGATGACATGCTCAGTTCCGTTTCCTCCATCCCATAACGAACAAAGAATGCCCTCCAGACGTCAAGCTTCACGTGTCGAGTCTTCCTTTCATCTCCCTCAGCTGCCACCATGCTTCTGATGCCATCAGTAAAGAAGACTTGTTCAGTTATCATCCTATGTGGATTATCGGGTTTCATGCAAGCATCAAGGCAATCGAAATATGCACTGAAGAAGAAAAGGGCTTCAATGAACCGGTTCACAAAGACTGGTGAGTTGTGATTTGCCTCAACTTCAGTTACCACCATTACACACGGATTGATGTTCCTGATCACTCTCATTATATTTTCCAGACGATTTGGGAATGCGATCATGCTCCTTAGTACTAACAGAGAATATACAGCTACTGTTTCCTCAGCATCTATCTCAAAGAGATCTTCTTTAAGCTCTAGCATGTCTGATAACATAACAATTTTATAGGAAAATGGCAAGTTCATGCTCTGGGCAAAACTCATTAGCCTCTTACCTGTTTCCTCTATTAATTGTTTTTCAATAGTTCCAACTGCAGTGATCTTGAGCAGCTCAATGGGGCATTCATATCTAGAAGCAAGAGCTTGCATCAATACTGTCCACTGAATCCCATTCCGGATTCCTATATCAATTATGTGAATCTTCTTTGCCTCAGCCACATTTTCCACAATAGCTTGGATCCCTGTAAATTGTACAATCTTGGAGAAGGGAATTTCTTCATGACATGCCAAGGTAGTAGGGTCTGAACTCATTATTGCCACTTCAAAATCAAATGGCTGCTTCATCCGCGGTTGCTTGGATGTTACCCTTCCTGTTTCGTGATCAATCCTCTCATAAAGAGCTTCAGCAAAGTAGTACACTACCCGTTGAACAGGATTTCCTTTCTTGGAAGACAAGCAATCACACTGGTTGAGCAATCGGATGGCACGTTCGTACTGCTGATCTCCTACTTTCTCAGCAGCAGCTAACAGGAATTCAGCAAGCTCCACATCTCTGATCTCTTCATCCGAAAGGCCAGAGAAAGAAAGATCATAAGGGTTGCTAAGCATTGAGACAACATCCTCAACTGCTCGCGAAGAGGTACGGATGAACCTTTCTCCAGCAATCCTCATGATTTCTTCAGTTGACAATTTTCGGGTTTCCACCTTTGTAAAGGTTGTATTTGTATCATTGTTCGGCTGAATCCTTCTTTCCCTATTCAATCTTCTGAGCCCACTTCCATAGTTCTTTAGAAGCTCAAGAGATGCTAAAGAAAATGGAAATTGATTTTCTTTCTTCGGTTTCACCACACATTGAATTCCAGTTGGGATTTCACCAAGCTTTGCAATCTCTGTCTGAAATGCTTGATTCGGTGGAGAAGTAATATCAAACCTCAGATTATCAAGAAGCTCATAGTTAGAGTATGAATGCTCTTGCTGCCCTGGTTGCTGATATTTGGAGAACATGAATCCCTGTTCTGATGAAACATTTTGGTGCAATCCATAATCAGAATAAAGCGGATCAATGGCTACAGACTCGCCCCAATCCTCGTAAGAATTAAACTGCTTCCCAATGTTCCCTCCTTCAACATTGTCAATTCCATTATCTGTTGAACTAAGCTTGTCTTGAACTTCACCACCATAGCTGAATCCCTCCAAAGAGAACATCACATTCGCCATCTCAACGCGAAAACTAGTCGAATTATTGTGGGAGCACACTACTATGTTCGGAAGTTGAGATTTTCTGCGATATAAATGAACAAACTGGCAAATTTTTAGCTTCCCTGGTCACAAGTCTTTCTCAGTGACAAACAAATTCCAATTATATAATTCTTGTTTGACAAATTCTTACTCACAATTCACAAACAACAATGATATTGACATTGACAGGTTGGTATTATCAAGGTGGCCTGCAATGTGAATTATGATAAAATTTGATTATAAAAGTCTTCAGTAGAACAAAACCACACAAGGATATTATTCTTATTTTATAAAGAATCAAACAACAAATGGAGTCCAAACAATGTGTTTCCAATGGCGCAACCAAGTTGATATCATCTTTACAAGAACCTTTTTAAAATAAATTTTTCCTAAGAAATTCAGCCAAGAAATTTATTGAAACGACAAAAATCACCTACAAAGACAATGAGGCGAGTGTTTATGAAAATAACCAAGTATTAAATAAGAAAAATACATGAAAGCAAATGACCTAAGCGCTTACAGCTTACAAAGAACCTAGAAATTTTGACAGTAACAGATCCATTTTGTTTTAACATGTAATGCTACGCATAGAATAGAAGCAGCAACAGCTTCACATTATTGAGTTAGGGTGCGCGGATATGCCAGATTTTAAAAAGTTATTTTTTATTTTAATTTCGGGTATGAAAAACATATTAAGAGTAACATTACAAAATTTAATAAACTGAGTTTTTTCAATAGTTTAAAAATATTAATAAATAACACTTGAATTTAGAGATAAATGAAAGCATATGAGAGAAAAAAAATTAAAATTAAAATATATTTGTTTTTATTATTTTTTAATTTTGAATAAAGGTATTTCTGAAATTAAATGGTTTTAATTGAAAAATGGGCCCACTACTCAGTCGTACCGGTTCAGCCCAGAAACCCAATAGTAAGAAAATATCAACTTGCCAAGCCCATAACTCCACCGACTTGAACTGCTAAAACGTGAATGCTGCCTTCGTACAAAACCACAAAGGCCTAACGAATATGAAAACCACGAAAAACTAAAGACCAATAACCAACAACCACGTAAGCAAATTCACATCATATGACGTGTAAAAAAAAAATCATCAATCAAATAGCTCCCAGAATAAAATCTTCTTCGCTCTCTTTCCCTTCGCACTCTCGCAAGAAGACTTACATCTGCTCGTTCGTACTAAAAAGAAAATATCTGGTCCTAATCGGACGGTGGACGTGAATCGATCGCAAGTCAGATCTAAAATCCAATGGCGGAGGATAAGTACAATTTGAAGAATCCGGCGGTGAAGAGAATCCTACAGGAGGTTAAAGAGATGCAATCTAATCCGTCGGATGATTTCATGAGCCTACCTCTCGAGGTTTGGAAAGCTCGTTTATCGTTTTTTTTCCTCTGATTTAAAAATAATAAATCAAAACATCTGTATTTATTATTTAATTTGAATTGCTGGTGTCTTTGTTAATAAAATTTCGATCGAGTTTTGATCTTGTATATTTTTCTTTTATTTTAAGTGAATTTTAGCTGATTACGAAGGTAGATTTATTGGATAAATGGCTATTTTTCAAGTAATTTTAAATATTGAGCAGGAATTTTTTTTTTTTTTTTTTTTGGGAAAAAAATTGCTTCTGAAAAATTATCGAATTAAAATTATTTATTTTTAGGAATTCATTTATTTATGTTCGCAGGAGAATATACTCGAATGGCAATTTGCGATCAGGGGACCATGTGATACCGAATTTGAAGGTGGAATTTATCATGGACGGATTCAGTTGCCTGCAGAGTATCCATTCAAGCCTCCTTCATTTATGCTTTTAACAGTAAGATGTTGCTCTTTAATCTAAATCAAGAGTTGCTGCTTACGATGTGCTGGTTATGTTGTGTTAACTAGTATTTTTGCTCGTTTATTTTCAGCCAAATGGGCGTTTTGAAACCCAGACCAAGATATGCTTAAGCATTTCGAATCATCATCCGGAGCACTGGCAACCATCTTGGAGTGGTAAATAAATATTTCAATCTTAGTGATGCATTGTGGACGTGCGTTGATAATTTTTATATATGATATGATGGTATTGTGTAGTTTTGCATTGTCTTGTGTTGCAAGCATGCCCAGTAGGTTTAGCAAATGCCCTTTTTTTTCCTCCTCTTCTGCAACTAATGATCCTTTTTGCCCAGTAAGTCAATTATTCTTGAGTTGTGTGAGTTTTCGAGTTGGATTCTTTTTTATGTGGGGCTTGAAGCTTTAAAGAAGAAAAATTATGAGTTGTATGATCCATAGGCATTTTAAGCAATGAGATAATCTGAAATGCATGCATTTTTTTCTGGAATTTTAGCTGCAAATGACACTCATGCCTATAAATGGAGACTTCATTTTATTATTTTCTTTTTATGTTTGTGAGACTCACCCATATAATTAATATATTTTGAATTATAATTAATATGCACATTTCAGTGTTTTTTTAACTTAAGCACCGAAAGATGCTTAACAATTATAATTAATTGTTAAGCACCATTCGATGATCAAGTCAAAAAGCACTGAAATGTGCATATATTAATTATAATTAATTGTTAAGCACTTTTGGTGCTTAAGTCAAAAAGCACCGAAAGGTGCATATTAATTATAATTAATTGTATATTAATTATATGGGTGAGTTCCACATGCATAAAAAGAAAATAATAAAAAGTTAAAATTCATTATTTACACAGTGAATCTCATATTTATAAATAGAAGCTTTATTTTATTATTTTCTTCATTTCATTCTCAAGCAAGTCCTATGTATTCTAAGAGAGAAAAATATTATTTATTTTTAAGAGTCTGTGAGAGAGTTGTAATCACAAATTGTGTTTAGAGTTAAAATCTCAAACTCTCTTAGAATATGAGAATTACAACTCTCTCACAAACTCTTAAGAAGAAACAATATTTTTCTCTCTTAAAATATAGAGGATTTGGTTGAGAATTGAATGAAGAAAATAATAAAATGAAGTCTCTATTTATAGCAGTGTTTTAAAATGCGCTAGGCGCTAGTCGGGTTGCGACTCAACGCCAAGAGCGCCTAGGCGGGGCCTAGATGGTTAATCGGAAATTGATAATTTCTATAATTAGGTTTAGGATTTGGTATGATTTGGAGAAATTAATCATAGATGAATGTTATTTTAGTAATGACTAATATTTATAAATGGTAAATTTGATGAGAAACTAACAAAAATAGAAAAAAGATTAGATTTTTGAAATTAGGGTTTATGCTCTAAATTGAGATTTTTTCAAATTGATGAGTTAAAGAGTTAATTTTGAAAAATTAAGGTTAGGGTTAGGATTGAGGTGTGAAATTCGGCCAGAAAAAAAAATTAATTTCGAATTCTGCGTCAGTCAATGGTGGTTGACCGATGAATTTGCGACGAGCGCCTGGCCCCAACGATTTGGGCCCAGGCCGCCGAACCTATACGCGCCGCCTAGATTCACGGTGTAAATAGTGAATTTAATTTTTTATTATTTTTTTATGCATATGAGACTTACCCTTATAATTAATATATTTTTAATTATAATTAATATGCATCTTTTGGTGCTTTTTGACTTGAGCATCGAAATGTGATTAATATAAAGTACTTTTCTTTCAGTGCGGACTGCTCTGGTAGCACTAATTGCATTCATGCCCACCAATCCAAATGGTGCTTTGGGTTCACTAGATTATAAGAAGGAAGAGAGGCGTGCTCTAGCCATCAAATCTCGTGAAGCTGCACCTAAATTTGGGAATCCTGAGCGTCAAAAGCTCATCGTTGAGGTGCAACTTTGCTTAAGTTTGCTTTTAAACCTTGTTTTTCACATTGTGCATGAATAGTGTTAATGAACTTTCTAATTATGCAGATCCATGAATATATGCTAAGCAAGGCACCCCCTGTTCCCCAGCTAAGTGCTTCAGAAAGCTCCAAAGAACAGCCTGCCAACGGGGAGGTTGAAGCTCAGGCAAATTCTGTAGAAACCGGGGCTGTGGCTACCGTTGAAGGCATCCCAGCTCCTGCAGGTGATAGGATTATTGAAGAAGTTCAGGAGGAGGTTCCTGCCAACACCAGCACAGTGGCAGTTGGAACATTGAGATTGGTTCCTGCCAATGGGTCTAGAGTTCAGCTTCAGCGAAAACCAGAGACTAGGGTTCAAAAACATACTGATGATCGCCTGTTCACAATGGCTGCTGTGGGGCTTACTATAGCAATTTTGATTCTTTTATTGAAGAAAATCATGAAATCTAATGGTCATGGTGCCGTTTTCATGGATGGATCGTAGGTAGATTAGAGGGTAAAAAAATTTCCAAGTCATGGTAAAAGGAGAAACTATCTTCAATGCATAATCTTGATTAAACCGATTTGTAGCATGTACGATCTTTTTATATGTAATGATTGTAATTAATAATATACATGTTAAATTCATAAGCAATTGTAAGCATGATTACACTTGCGTTAAGATTGTTGGCGGATAATTTTCGTTCCAGGGATAGTTTCAAGATAATCCTTCCGAGATAATCCAAATTCGGATTATCTTGGAAGGATAATCCGAGTTTGTTTGGTTATGGGGAGATCAAAGACAAATGCAGTAAAAGGCGAGAAAATTACACAGGTTGACAAGAGAGTTTTAATGTGGTTCGACAGAGCGAATCCAGCCTAGTGAGGTGTTGCTCTTATTACCAAAACTAGCTCGGTTGACCCTTTTCAAGGATGATCTAATGAAAACCGAGCTATTTACTTTGTGGCGTTACAAGTAGTGGTTTTATGAGATTTCTGCCAACCAACTACCATCCAACCTATACAAATGAGACTACTCTCCATTTATATACTAAGAGAAATAAACATTGTTCCCATGTTGCTGCAACGTCAACCATGCGGATTTTCGGATGATTGACGGGCTTTCTGCCCTAAGACTGTCTCGCCGAAAGCAATATTATCATCTGACATCCTGTCACATCACGTCGTTCTACCCATTCCACGCAATAATAATGAAGTCAGCCTGTAGATAGCCTTCAAATAGTGGTGTACTCCAGAAGAAAAAGTCTAAACTGCCCTACTCACATATCGGTCGTCAAATGATCGGCAAGACAGTTAACTGGATTACCGAAACTGATCTCGGCCTGACCCAAAACGTCCGAGCTCATTTCCACGATTTAAAAGGAAAGACACTGCTGAATCCGAGCTACCGGCCCAAAGTGTTCGGTCTGAACTGTCCTGAAACCCATCTTCCGTGATCGGTATCTGCTCTGATGTGGTCGGTCTCTGAATTTGTACCGTACTGTGTGCTCTGGTCGGCCAAATCCGAAAAACTGTGTCCGGACTCTCTCTCTGGCCGAGGAATAACTCAAACCCTCTGAACACTTGACCCTCTAAAAGGGAAAATCTCATCTCTGTCATTGCCGAACTGTTCAAAGTACTCGTCACAAAAAACACCATCAACAATTATCAATTTGGATATTTATATTGCGTGCTGTTTTTTGTATCTAGAATTAGCATATTTACACGATTGCTGTCTCCAATAGGCGTGGTTTAGTGATGTATGGTTCAGAATCTAACTTTGGAGAATGTGTTTTTTGTAAGAGTCTTGAACAGTTGGAGGTTTTATTTGCTTCGCTTAAGCTCGAAATAAGTTGTTTGATAGCGGGATTTCGAACGATTCAATTTGAGAGAGAGCATTTCCGTATTTCCACTTACCTCTCTTCGTATCTGTATCTTGTTTCGTATGCTATGATTGTTGAAGGATAATTTCGTAAAAAGGCTTCATTAATTTAATTAAATACAAAAACATATAAACCATCGGGTATTTGATAAACCCACTGCATTACTTCAATATCCAATGGATCAAAGTATGCACAAGTCAAAAACCCATCTTTTTATCTTCTTGCTGAAATCAATCGCTCTCTAAACCATTCAACCAACCTCAAAAAGTTCAGCACTGTTACATCAACTTCTCTTTCTTCAACTCCGGTTTGATTTTAATTATTTTTTTCGAAAATGCTGCTTCTGTAATCATACGTATAAGAAAATGGTAAATGGGATAATTATATGTTTAATTTATTTAAAGCCGATATAGCAGGCTCGAAATACGATGGATTATGTGCTGAAATGGTGCTAATTTTGAAGATGAAAACAAGAAGGATGAAGGATATCAATGATGGCGTAGCAAAAAGCCAAAAACAAAGATTAGTTGTTGTTATTAACAAAAAAACATAATTTTCAAATGGATTTGGATATTTTAATTATTTTTTTTTTGAAGGTGGTGTCATTGTGAAGCCATAGTAGGAGCTAGGAGGATTCAATTGATTTCAATTGGATAAGAGACAACAAATAAGTTGTTTCCGCCAAAAAAAAAAAGGAAATAGGAAATTCAATGCTAATTTTGAATCTGTGCTCGATCTTTATAAGAAAACATTGAATGTTCAGAATGATACTGAAATTGGGATTTGGAAGCTTGATAGGAAAACTGTATGGACAGCTATGCTGAAACTAGTATGGAGCTCTGACAACACGTCATCTGACTTTACTGAAAAAATAAGAATATTAATAAAATTGTCCGAGTTGATTGTGATGTTAGGGGCATTTTAGTATTTTTACAGTTAACTAAATGGAAATAATAATATTAGGGGAGGTAAGTGAGAATACAGAAATAACCCTTTATTACCCCAACTGAAACAAGTACATGTATCAGGGATGAGTGATCTGAAATCATCAGGCAGAGCCATGTTCATTCATTACAAAGAATGCTTGCTTATAACATCAAAAAGTAAGATCTAGCCTTGCCACTAAACTCTTAATTTGATCCATAATAGAAACCATGTCACTTTCAGAAGGCAATCAAAGGATGCATCTTTCTGTGGATTGCGTTGAATCTCTATACTTGTATGCATTTGTACAATTCGGATCCGCGCATTTTTCACATATATTTGTTTAGAACCATGAAAAACAGAGAGCAGGGTGCTAATGAGGAAGAGGGAAGAGAGGTTAAATGAAAAAAAGAAGATGAAGAGCATAGAAGGAAAAAAAGACAGACAAATTATAAAGAACAAACGAAAAAACAAAACAAAATGACACATGGAAACACAAACAGAAAAGGGGAGAGGCGAAAAAAAAGGAGGCATGGAGAATGCGTGTTCTACATGGAATGTGATCAGCGGCTTCTACATATATCTGTTTAGGGTTTCTTCTTGCTGTTTACAGAGAGGGAAAGTGCAACTACGGTTTTTATTTCTTCATTTTCTTGCAAAATGCCTGCAAGAAAAAGTAAGATTTGATAGACAGCCACTAGTCCTCGAAGATATGCAGCCTGTAACATGTCAATTTTCATGCTGCTTCAAATTCTCAACTAACACGCAGAGCAAAAAAAATATGATCATTTACAACTAGTTTCAAGCATATCTCATCTACATAAACCGAAGACGATGGTGTAACCAGAACTTAAATTTTCTTGTGTGAAAAACCAGAAATTTATAAGCATTCAACCATATGAAGAACAATATCCTCCGGAGAAATGAGTTTAGCTCACAGGCTAAATATAATGAACACAAATCAACTACAAGTTCCAAACAACAGGCTTATTTCATACAATCTAGGTACATGAAAATTAGAATTCTGGCCAGGTAAGAAACCCAGTTCAACAAGAGAACATGGCACTTATTCCTCGAGCAAAGGTCAAGGAATCAGGTTTCATGGTGCTTCACAACAGTAACAGGACAGGAACCATTATTCACCACATAGTTGCTTACACTGCCCATTATAGCTCTGGAACAATACAAAAGAAGAGAAAATTATAAACCAATCAAATCCCTAAAAGTAATATCTTTCAGTCAAAAGGGTACTCAATTATTGTCCACTTGATTCAATGACAGAGAAGACCTTAGCCTATATTTTCAAGAAAGTTCTCCTTAGAAAAAAAGTTTACTTCCTAAAGAAAAAATCATTAATTTAAAAAAAGTTTGAGTTGGTGTCATATCCTGCACTCATCAAGTAAAAATGCAGAAAATTTCCCAATTCAAAGCACGTGAAATCCAGGATGACTCGGGTGGAAGCAAAACACTTCAGCTTTCAGAAAACATAATGTTCATAAGAAATAACATTATAATGAATGCCCAACGACACCAAAAATAGAATAAAATTTCAAGATTGATGAAGTCCAACCTCTTAAGCTTGCCAAGGCCTCGGTTACCAATAACAAGGCAGCTCAAAGGAATTTTATCAATTGCTTCACATATCTTCTCACGAGCATCACCCCAAAAAACCTTCATAACCACCACAATCTGGCCACATTCACAAGCTTGCTTAGCTTAACAAGAACAATGTTATCAAAATGTTTCCATTTCTCAGAATTAAAAGAAAAAAATTGGACCTGCTTTTGCCTAGCCACCGTGTTGACAATATCCAAGGTTTCAGCGTCTGGCTTCACTCCATATTTCTTCATGATGTTAGGTTCAGAGAACTCAGCCAGAGGAATCAAAGCTACAACCATATATATTTTAAAACAAACACAAATTAATGTCAAGAAAAAACAAAAGGAACCCAATTTCACAATACAATGCTAAAACATCACGGAAGCTTTAAATCATATTAAAAATGTAAAATAATAGGAACCCAATTTTCTTTGAGTAATACGACACCTACAAACTTCCATACAAACTATCTCATTCAAACAGATGCGGAACTGCTAGATCATTGAATCATTTGTTCTTACTTATTTTATATTTTTAGCGGTTCTATTAATTACATGTCACATAGTTTGTGCTATATAATTTGTATACAGTGTCTGTAAATTCTATATTAGATTTAGCATGTACGATCATTCATTTATTTTACAAATAAAAGATTTAAGCGTTTAATTTTCTTTTCTCGGGAAAATAGAATCACTTTCCAAGAAACAAACAGAAATTAACAATAAAAGAGAGTGAGAAATGATCACATACGTGAACCGGAGGCTTCCCAGAGCTGGCCCTCGCCTTTCTCAATATCACTTTCGGGCAGAACGGTAACAAGAATAAGATGATCCCCATCACGAACAATGTTATCCACAGTCCACTGCAACGCTTTCTTGCTGCATACTGAAAAATCAACGGCTACCCCAACTCTCTTACCTCCGTCCATGAATCTATTATGTGTTAAATGTGAATCTCTGTGAATTTTTTTATGTGATTTTTGATGATTTGATTGTAATTATGACTCTGTGCTTCAAATGGTAATGAAATGAAATGTAATGGTCTACAGTGGACCAAAAAGTCAAGTGGCTGAGGAGAGAGAGACCTGTATTAAAAAGAGAGACGTGAGTGGAGGTTTTAGAGTTTTTGGACCGTTGGATGAGCTTTTTTGTTGAGGATTTATATGATGTTGACGATCGGACGGTGCTGATTTGGAAGAGAGGTTATGTGAGAAGCAGAAGAATTTTTGTGATCAATAATTGTGAATTCGATGTGGTCCCAAGTCCAACAACTGAATGTAAATGTCCTCCATGTGGGCCCATACCCTTACTTTAATAATACTTTTTTCATTGAGGTCCTTCATATTCAGGTTTATTTTATTTTAGGCGATTCATTTAGATGAATATTACAAGTTCCCCTGATATTTCACAATTAACCATAAACGTCTCTTCTTGTAGGTTTACTTTTATGTTTGTTTTTTTTTTTTCTTTTTGAAGTAGAGTTTACTTTCAAATACTTAGTTTTTTTTCCTATTACTCCCAATTACGCAAGAGAGGGGATTCGAATCTCTGATAAATGTGGGTTACCATGTAATTAGTGAGATTGTTTCTAAGTGTTGTTAATTATTTGGTGTTGTTAAATAACAATAATTAGTAATAATTTCATGTTGGAAATTATTAAGTTAATTATTTGGTGTTGTTAAATAACAACAATTAGTAATAATTTCATGTTGGAAATTATTAAGTTAATTATGTGGTGTTGTTAAATAACAACAATTAGTAATGATTTCATTATTAAGTAAACAACAAGAGTTGTTAAGTGACAACAATTAGTAAAATGTTAAATGAGGAACATATGGTACACCCATGATGATAACATTTTTGGAAGGGTTAGAGAAAGTCATTATGCATCCAAATACATGTGATTACATAGTAATCAATGCATGTGATTAAATAGTAATCAATGATTAATAGTAATCCATGCATGTGAGCTAATAGTGACTTGGTTTCCCTCCTATAAATAAGACCATTTGCTTATTGAGTTAAACAATCAATTAAGTTTGATTAAGAAGTCTTTACAAGTTGAAAGATATGCAATTGTGTTGTGATTAACTTAGATTTATTTCAATTAGAATGTAAATAAATCTATGACTAGTAATACATGTATGGTTAGATCCTAAAAGGACAAACATGTAAAATATATTAGGGATTATGTTTCCTAACACTAAGTGTTGACGGTGAATTTCGGTCTCAGGGCAATATGGGAATATCACTTCCGAGGTAATCCTCCTTCAATAGTGAATTTGTTTGGTTATGGGGGGCCAAAAGCAAATTTAGCAAAAGACAGAATAATACGCCAATCGACAAGGAGATTTAACGTGGTTCGGCGGATCTTGGTCCGACCTACGTCCACGGGCACAAAAAGGATGATACTTTTATTACTCAAACACGCTTCTCTGTTCTGCTTCTTCTTTTTTACAAGTCTGATGGTAATGATTCTGATGCAAACTCTCCATCCTCTCAACTTGTCCCTCTTATGCACACTCTACCCTTCTATTTATAATAGTGAAGAAATCAGATTCATTCTCCTACAAGATTTTCCTAGTTGAAATACTTTCCTTTTCCCATAAAGATTCATAGTCAAAACTATTCCATTTTCCCATAAGGATTCCTAATCAAAACTACATTTACTTTCTTTATCCTACTAGGACTCTGACTCACCAGTTTTCCCCATGAAAGTAGGATAACTTGTCATCTTATCCGCAAGAATAGGGTGTCATCTTCCGGAGCACACCTCGCCATATGCTCGGTCTTCATGAGGTCGGTCATAATGGTCCTTTGAACTGAGAATGCCGCTGTCGATCTTTTAATTGCCCGGTCATCTGAACCCAAGTGCTCGGTTACCGATCATAAAGTGCTCTTAGTGGTCGGGTCGGCATTAATGATTTCGACCGAGAAGGGAATTACCCTTTTTACCCATGCCGTACTCCTTAAATAACATAGTTCCTGAAAACACCATCAACACTGAGTGATTATCATCTTTTGAATTTAGTGTTTTTATTTTCTACTATAGGATTTGAATTTCTCACTCTATTTTAGATATAAAAGAACAATAATTATTTTCTCTATCAAACACCTAAATCATTAAATCATAAGAATTTAAGTTGATATGGATAGCAGAAAATATTTATTTTATCATGATCCATATCGACTTAGCTTAATAGGAAAATAATTTGATTTGATTTGATATCGAAATATATTTCTAATTATGTAATTCTGAACCTCTCATTTTTTAGTTTTATATAATTGACATTTCAATTTTGGAAGGCTTGTGAGTGTGGCATTTGGGTACCATAATAGACAAATTAAAGAACAAATTTTAAGAAAGTTCACTTATTGTAGATAAAGAAATTAACAGCAGGAATATATTTTCTTTGTGAATGCATATTCAGTTGCTTTGATATTCTTTTATTTCACTACCAAAAACCAAGTGAGAAGGAATATATAGTACATGGAGATACTTGTAATGCGAAATGTGATGAACTAAAAAGAATCAAATGAATAGCACTCGTCATCAAGGGATGCAATCCATCGGTTGGAGCTTGGTATCTTGTCTAAATTTGGGAGAACACTGATTTACTCATGCATCTATACCGGAGTCTAATAACCTCGATATAGAGACGTGAGATTTCCCCGATATTCAAAACAAAATGAATAGTACCCACACTTTTGAACAACAAATTGAATAATCAAAAGGAACACAAAATTAACAATATAAAAGAGTTTATTATTTTGTCACTCAATTCAGTAAATATAAGACTAGACTAATGGTGGAGGAAGAATGATAGTATAGAAAAAAGAGTACCAGAAAGGTGATAACAAGCAGCAAAATTGCAAAAACAATAATGCCTGTTCCTGTCAATGGAGCTTTCTGATTCTTTCCCTTCTTCGTCTTGCTCAATACCCGCCGCCATCCGGTAGTTCTATAGGTATGAACTTGTTCACATAACCCATCAAAATAGAAGTCTTTCAAGTCGCTGCTCACAGTATTGCTAAGCTTCTCAAAAAGCCTAGAAACATCTTTCTCAGTGTCATCATAGTTGATTAGAATATGCCGGCGCTTCAGAAATTTCACATCTCTTTCTGTACGTATGAGGCTTTTCATGAGAATGACATAAGAGGAAATATGCTGTGTGTTATCACAAGGACACTGCTCAAATGCAATGAGATTCCTCAGAAGGCTTTCTGTATATTGATGAACTCTTATAGGTGGGATTTCGAGGACTCCATCGACAAACTTTATGTCTAATAAGTTTTCAGTTTTCGCTTTCTTGAACAACACTCCATCTGCTTTAAGCTGTTTTGCACTTTGCAAACCTTGTGGTGCATTCTCCTTTGCTTTGACTCTAGGAATTGTGGGAAGGAAACAATGGCGAATAAAGTCAAGTAAATGGTTCCCGTCTAGGCTAAACTTCTGGCGATGAATGTTATTATCTCCTGGAATCATGTTTCTGAAGAAATGGAAAGCAAGATTTGTGAGGGACAGGGTACATTGTTCAGGAATTGGCACAATTTGATACAATCTTTGAAGAATGAAAAATGGGATCTGATTTTCTAGCAGTATCATGTCACACCTCAAATCAAAGAGCAATCCAGGTGTGCTAAATAAAGGATCATTCCTTCGCTTTAGACCCTTTAAAGCATGCTTCAAAAAGAGCTCAATAATGAAACCTCCATCAACTAACATCATTTTAACAAACTCATCACTTGAGAGGTTAATATTTTCTTCATAACATAACCTTGCTTTATGCTCCAACCCTTTCAGTGCTTTCACACAAGCATCCAAGGTTGCTTCTAGATTTGGTTTTCGATTGAGCAGTGCATAAAGATACCTCCACTTGTGATCTTCCTTAGCTTTTAATGACACATTACCATAATGAAGAGGGCCAATGGATATTTTATCCGGGATATATGCCTTTTCATTTTCTTTGCGAATGGCCTCACTGATTCTGCCTATACAACGAGCAGAAACTACTGTTTCCATTGTATCTTTGATTGAAGATACAAGAGCCTCATTAGCTGGTGTGATGTCAATTCTTACTTGGTTTCTTGCTTCAGTATTTTCCATCTCTATATGAAAATGAGGTGTGTGAATAATCACTCAGCCTGCAATATGCATGGCATCTTTTTGTTAAATTAAAGTTAACATTACTGTCTTTTTTTAGTAGCTAGACCGTAGATACATAGTTTGATCATATTGTTCAGGAATTAAATCACTAGAATGGCAACTATATTGAAGAATCAAGTATTAAAAAAGAAGAAATTAAGTAAGAAATTAGATGGAAGAACCATAAATAAAAATTCACCATTGCTTAATTGATGCCTTGAGGAAAGTACAAATTTCATGACAAAAGTTCATGCTATGCACGCAAGACACCATTTTGAACAAACTGTTACTTTCATTTTACAAATTTGCGCATTTTACTAGCAAGAGAGAAGAATTATTACAATATAAATTAAAATATGGAACTGGGTTTGATAGAGACACCATACCTTTGAGTACTGCCTTTTCAAATGAGTGATCCAAATTGCATACATGTCATAATTCAAGAGCAATTTATTAATTCTTTTAGTGAATTGGGGATTCAAGAAGCTACTTATACACAAACACAAACACATTTTAACTGAGAATCAAGAATGACTTGAAGAGATTAGCAAAGAGACCAAATAAACAACTCTATGAACAGAAGAAAAGGAGAAGCTTTTCTTTGCTGGCCATTAAATTAATGTGAAAAGCATTATGGAAACTCCGACATAAAGCATATGTACACAAAAGTAAAGAGCTAAATTGCATACTTGAAAGAGAATTCAAGAATTAGCAGCAGTAGAATCACTGTGATCAAGTACAAACCAGTTGGTCGAATCTAAATGTGAATATGGGACTGGTGTTGCTTTGTTGCAATTTTGCATGTTACTAGCCAATGGGGACAGTATGACTTTCAACAAGGCGGCCAGTTAGACCCCAAAATTTATCTCTAGATTATAACTTTTAATATAAAGAAAATTTATTTTTTGAATATTTAATATAAATTAGATATATATATATTTTATCATTTATCTATATGAATCACATTTTAAAAACTTGTCTAATGAACTCAATGCTGTCCTTGGTTATAGCCACGAGTTTAAGAATTTTTTTTTACTGGGAAAAGCTTCTTCTTTTTTTTTTTTTTTTTTGAGTACTAGGATTTAACTTGGTTTAAGCAAAAATCTTACAGAAAAATATATCAAAATTTTCTGAGTTAGTTTGGGCAAAATTTTTCACCCCTAAACAAAATTTATTTTATTTTTATATAAGTTTAGGATGCAGTTATTTACACTGTACAAATTACTTTGAACACTTAGATGAATTTATTTTTTATTGGTGTGTATACATAGTAAATAAAAATAATTAAAATGGGGATGTTTTTGCCAGAGTGCACAAAATAAAAATTAATTTTTAAATTTAATAGATTGATATTCAGAATAATAGAGTGTCTACAATATTTTTTAGAATGCAAATAACCTTAAGTTTAACTCCATCAAAAATCTTATTTAAATCTGCTAAATTTGGAAGGAAAAAAAAAACAGATTTATATAATATTTTTGCGGCTCTGGTAGATTACTCATTACTAGATCGGCTCATTTAAATTTCTCTTCACACCGGTCCACTGGGTCCAATTGTGATTTATTTATTTTTTTTTGGAAGTGTCCAATTGTGATTGATACATATATAATTAGAAAATACCCCCTGTTGACCTTGAAATTACAATTTTGACATCACCAATTCACCATTACCCGCTTTTTTAATCTGAATATAACTAATAAATAAAATAAAAGCGCAAAATACGCTATCATAATTTTATTCTTTTGTTTCGCTCTTCGATGTCATTTGTCTTTTAATTACTCTAAATCTATTGGAAACATGCTCACTTGAGTTACTTCATTTCAAAAGCACAGGCGATCGGTCGATTCTTTACTCTGCAAATATCGAAACGATGGCGTTTTGGTTTCCCTTGATCGTCCTCGCTTTCGCATACGCGATCTGTCGATTCTTGCTCATGCTCATCCCTCCCAATGTGCCTTCCATCGACGTCGACGCATCCGACGGTTCTCCTCTCTCCACGTGTTCACTGATTTATATTGTCGTTTTAGCGTACTGATTACGATTATTGTTTTTTTTTTTTATTTTTTTTATTGTCTTAAATGTGTCAGTGTTGGATGACGGAAACCAAACGCAAGAGAACGGTTTCATTTATGTGAGTTTTAGTTAATTTTATGTTAGCTTTTTAAAAAAAAAATTAAATTAATTAGATGTTCTTTTTAAAAACTTTGTTACGAAAGCTTTAATTAGTTTTCAGACCATTAATTAGTTTGATTAATAATTGTTAAAATAGAGTTAGTGATGTGTAATGTTATTTAGTGGATTGAGTGTGAATCTAGTCCATCTAATTGCTTGTTTTGTATATATAATTGTTACTTAGATTCCTCCGCGAGGAAGGACGCCACAGTCGGAGACCAAAGTTCAGTGCTATGAGCCGGCTACTATGAAATACTTGGGATATTTCCCTGCATTGTCAAGTGCTGAGGTTAGTGATGCTGTGCTAAGTAATCTATTTATTTGAAATTGAATTTAACATTTGCCATTAAAGTAATCGAGTAACGTTTTGCCTGCTTTTGTTGGCTTCATTCTCGCCATTTTTAATTTTCAATAATATTGCACGTACAAAGCTGGGATACAAAGTTATGTGGCATTGATACCTATCAAGGGATTTCAGGCAAGTATGTTATTTAATTTATGAATCAATACATTATTAATATGCGACTTTGTTGCACTTATCAATGAATGTCTTGTCATCTGCCACATAAGTTGGGGTACAAACTTTGTAGCTGTAGGTTTAGTGTTGTTACTCTTTAATATTTGCCACTCTTTGTTTGTGAATTTAGATAAGTTACAACAAGCTCAGTGATTCACCAAAGATGTAGTTTCCTACTTTTCTTTTCTAATGATGATTGCTGCTCTTCTTATTGAATTTTGTATTTTCTTGGAACTAAATTAAGTGCTTAATTGTATATGTTTCAGGTTGAGGAGCGTGTGGCACAGGCAAGGAAGGCACAGAAAATTTGGGCAAAAAGTAGCTTCAAGAAAAGACGACAGTTTCTGCGGATACTTCTGAAGTATATCATTGAACATCAAGGGCTTATTTGCGAGTAAGGATGTGGTTTCTTTCATAGTCAGGGTTTCCGGGAGGGGGGGGGGGGGTGGAATATGTCGCTATGTGTTACAAGTCTTCTTTCAGTTTCTGTTTTAAGGAGTGATGTATCATGTATGCACTCATTCATGCGTCATTTTAATTAGAATCTCTTCACGTGATACTGGAAAGACTATGGTGGATGCCTCTTTGGGTGAAATAATGACAACATGCGAGAAGATAACTTGGCTTCTTTCTGAGGGTGAGAAGTGGCTGAAGCCTGAATACCGGTATCTCATCCACCTTTTTGTTTGTATTATTTCCATGTGTCATTTCCACGTGAAGAAGAAAATAAAATTAAAATTGTCATGCTCACTGAATCATCGGTTGATATTTGTTTTGTGGTGTTTATCTTTTGTGCCAGCATTCTTCAAGATGTATACCTTTTCATTATTGCATTCTTAACATCTTATATTTCATGAAAGTTTGAATGACTTCCAAGTAATCTACTAGTATCTAGATTCACTTCAGTGGATTTCTTTTAAGGCTTGCATTTCTATAGCCCGATTCGTTGCATTGCTTGTCTGTAGGTCTTCTGGAAGGTCAATGATTCACAAGAGAGCAAAAGTGGAATTTCATCCCCTTGGTGTTGTTGGTGCTATTGTTTCGTGGAACTATCCTTTTCATAATATCTTTAATCCAATGCTAGCAGCAGTCTTCTCAGGGAATGGAATTGTCATCAAGGTATTTAATGTTGGACTAAACTAAGACTTTGATTTTGATTCCAGTATCTTGATTCTTGTATAGAACCTTGATTCTTGTATAGAAACTGATGTGCGGCTGCATTTGGTTCTATAGATGTCATTGTCATGTTTCAATATCTTTCTGCTCATTGTCCAACAGCTTGTATTTGAGTTGGTCACTGTTGCATGGTACCATATGTTTGTAACTTTAGGTTTCAGAAAATGCAAGTTGGTCTGGATGTTTCTACTTTCGAATTATTCAAGCAGCTCTAGCTGCCGTTGATGCTCCTGAAAATCTGGTTGAAGTAATAACAGGGTATGCAATTTTCCTGAGATTTTTATACACACCTCGGTCAATATTTTATATCTAGCTTTTACTGAAATCTTTTTTCTAGGTTCGCTGAAACAGGGGAAGCGCTGGTGTCTTCAGTTGATAAAATTATATTTGTTGGATCTCCTGGTGTTGGTAGGATGGTATGATCCTCTCTTGGTTACCCTTTAGAATTTCCATACTTGGTTTTCACTTCTGTATAATATGTCCTTAGAAACAGTAGTTTATGATAAACCTTCAAACATAGTCATCTTCAAAAAGACATCTCATCTTAGAAGAGGTGCCTTACAGATTTTCTGCTGACAAATATAGAAACTATCCTTAAAGTTTTTGCTTATAGGTTGTCATATTCGCTTCTACTGCAGATAATGAGAAATGCTTCTGAGACTCTCACACCAGTTACACTTGAGCTTGGTGGAAAAGATGCATTTATTGTTTGCGACGATGTCGATGTACATCATGTATGAATCCTCTCCATCATTTTCTGATGTCTTTTGTTTTTGACCTGGATATTTTCCTATCAATGTTGAGATTACGCTTGATGTTTGTGATTGAAATTAAGCTCGTATTCTTGAATGCCATTGATCCTTACAATAGACTGCTTTGCCTGATATATAGGTTGCTCAAATTGCTGTCAGGGCAGCTCTTCAGTCTAGTGGGCAGAATTGTGCTGGGGCTGAGAGATTTTATGTCCATAAGAACATTTATTCTTCATTTGTCAGCCAAGTAGCTAAAATTGTGAAGTCTGTGACAGCTGTGAGTATGTCACCTTTTAATCATTTTATGCAGAAGATGTTATTGATGTCGGCAACATTGTCTCCATGGTTCTTTTTGTGGAATCTGCTCATAAATTTTTAGCAGCTGGTGTCATTTGACTGGTCATTTGCCTACGGAATCAGTACGTCATTGGTAATCTTTTGCAGGGTCCCCCCTTGGCTGGAAAGTATGATATGGGAGCCATATGCTTGCTGGAGCATTCGGAAAAGCTTCAAAACCTTGTGAATGATGCCTTAGACAAAGGAGCAGAAATTAGTGCCCGTGGAAGTTTTGGCCATTTAAGTGAAGGTGCCGTTGATCAGTATTTCCCTCCTACTGTGATTGTGGATGTAAATCACACAATGAAGTTAATGCAAGAAGAGGTAGCTAAAATCATATTGTTGAATAATAGTTTACATGAATTTTCATTCAGTCGTATCATTTGAAACTAGTGTGTTTCTTATTTAAGAAGATCATTTTATTGATAACATATAAGACAGTAATATATGCAAAACTTGTGAAACACAGGCTTTTGGACCAATTATGCCAATAATGAAATTTGACACTGATGAAGAGGTAGTGAAGCTCGCAAACGACTCAAGTTATGGACTTGGATGTGCTGTTTTCTCTGGCAGTCAGCGCCGTGCGAGGGAGATAGCTTCCCAAATACATTGTGGGGTCGCTGCGATCAATGATTTTGCATCAAATTACATGTGTCAGGTATTCAAGTGCATCTTTGATAAGTTTCACTGTGCCTGTGTATATCTTCGATGATCCTGCATTCCTGCTAAACCAAAAATGCTCTATCATTTTTCAGTCCCTGCCATTTGGTGGTGTCAAAGATAGTGGATTTGGACGATTCGCTGGTGTAGAGGGATTAAGGGCCTGCTGTGTTGTCAAATCTGTCGTCGAGGATAGATGGTGGCCGTATGTGAAAACCAAGATACCCAAGCCCATTCAGGTAAGCTCGAAATTTATTACCTCTCACGACGCTTTATATTCCTAATGTAAACCCTAACATTTTTTTCTTCTGCCAACGTAGTATCCTATTGCAGAGAATGGCTTCGAGTTCCAGGAATCACTTGTAGAAGCGCTTTATGGCTTGAACATATGGGATCGTCTGCGAGCACTGGTCAATGTGTTGAAAGTCCTCACAGAACAAAACACTCCCATTAGTAGCAGGAGAAGAAGAATTGACTGAGCCAGAGTGCAAAAGGCTACTAGCTATTTGTAAGGAATTTATCAGCTTTTAATCATTGCACTTTTCCTTGTTTAGAGATACAGTTTCCTTCTACTGTCAAAATACCATTTTTTAAATGGATGCTTGACTTTCCTTCACGACAAATTTTTTCAGCAAGTGATTTCTTTGATTCATGTTGATGTGTAAGCTGTTTATTATAAATACTTGGCCATTTACACTTAACACACAGCATGATTAGTATACAAGCAATACACATACATAGTGTTCATAGGTACCTGTTGCCATAATCTATTTTCAACCTTTGAATGGAGATGTGCTGCACTCGGCTGCTTCAAAAAGTGCAAATTGACATTTTCCTTTTTCTTGGAATTTTTTTTAATTAACTTTTTGCAAGGAAGGTTTAAGTCTCTTTCTCATATATTGCACCTTCATCCCCCAAACCCCAAATTAAACTTTTTTCTTGGAAGTTGAAACAAACAACTCTCCTGTAAAAAAGCCTTTGCAGCTTCTCAGTGTTGTTCTGAACCAACCATCAGCAACTACGAAAATCACTCACACTCGAGTGATCTCCCACAAAATTGCCCGAGTCTCGAGTAATATACCCTCACTGGATCCATATTGCTGCCTCTTGCTATTCACTAAAGCTACCATGAATTTTTCACACACTAGTGAAGAGGGGAACATAATTTGTTCTTCCTGAAATACACAACAAAATTTGTAATCTTGAAACCCCTGGGAGATATTTCTATAAAATTATTAAAACAATTATTCATTATCTTTATATTAGTGTATTAATAAGGGTTATTTACAATGCAATATTGGATGTTATAATATTTCACCCCACTCTTTGAAAACCTCAAGTTTTTTAAGTATTGGTTTCCCTGATTCCCAAGTTTTCATCGTAGACATTAGACCCGGCGGTTCGGTTCGAACCGGAACCAAACCGTCCGGTTCCATTCGGTTTTTTTTTTTTTACTTTATTGAAAATAAAAAATTGAGATTGATAAATCAATATAATTTAAAATTATGAATTTGAATTTTTATAATACATTTACATTATATAATTACATTAAATTACAAATAAAATTCTTATCTAAAAAAAATTATTATATAAATTCAAATCGTTTCCAATCGGAATCTTGCGGTTCCAACCGGTTCGGTTAAGGTAGGAACCTCAACCGAACCAGTTAGGTTCCGGTTCCGGAACCGGAACCTTGGCTGGGTCTAGTAGACATAACAAGTTCTACAACGCATACATAATATATTACAAGTTGAGGGTTAGAAACCAATACTTGGGTGATTGAAAAAAAAAAAAAAAAAAAAAAAAAAAAACCTCTTCTAATTGAGCGACGCGAATGACACTACATAAAGAAAAGTGAAATCTTACGAGCTAGAAAAGAAACTGTTTACCTGCGGTGGAGATAAAGATCAATGGTAGTAGAGCTCAGAAAATCCACCAATGTAAGCATATAGATATTTGTTCCTCAGTTGATAGAGATGTTAACCATATGAAAAAAGAGCAACGTAGACAACTAAAACTTTATTTTGAATCATATTTTTTTCAGTAGAAAAAGGAAAATTAAAACAACTCTCCTCAAACTAGTTTCATCAGAAGCACTTCAACAATTTGGGGCCTAATCCTAATCCTAATCCTAATTGAACTTAATAAATGCAATTTAATAGATAAATAAATGTTTGCAAAATTCAATTCATCTCACCATCATCAACGTAAACAATTATAATCAAATAAACTTTTAATTCCTTTCTGAAAATGAAACAGTACCTGGAAGAAGATAAACATCAACAATACTGTTTTGAAAACCGGACCGGAACTGGTCGGTCCGGTTAATCAATAAAAACCGGGAAGCAAAAAAATGGTCAAAAGTGTTAAAAATCGATCAAAATCGATTAACCGGACAGGACTGGTTAATTTTTTTAAAAAAATTTAAAACCAAAAATTAAAATTTAAAATTTTTTAGAATTTTTAATATAATAAAATTATTTATGAGATAGTCGGGTTCTATCAATTTTTTAGAACGGTTCAATTTATCGATCCGGTTCTGAAAACACGGACATTAACAGACAGCTTCCAAAATGCTAACGACAAAAAAAATTCTTCTCATAAATAGAATCAATCTTTTTCAACTGATTCACAATCTCCGGTCTCTTCTTCGGGGCACCCGCCCTTTGTTGCTCGTTCCACGCCTTCAAAACAAAATCATGTTCCGTTGTTCATTTATTCACAAAACAAATTGACATAAGTTATTCAAAAAAAATTACCTCACTGAGATCGGAGAGAATAATTGCGGCGGTGACGCCGCAGGAATAAGCGATACAAGTTTTAAGGATCCGTATTGATCTTCTTCATCTTCGGGCCATAACACTGACCTCGCGTATTCGATCAATGTGATAATCGAAACTTCTTCTTCTTGATTCTGTGGATGATCAATTTGCATGAGCGAGTCTTTTATTTGTTTGACTTGTTTGTTGACTTACTCAGTTGCGGATCCTTAAACCTTAATCTTGAGATACGATAATGATGTTGCTGCCAAAGGGGCGATGTTCTGAATGTGAGGGCGGGACTTTGGCGCGGATTTTAAACCAGGGTTATATGGGCCGGACCTACTAATTTGGGTTCGATGGGCTGGGCCTACTATTAAGATCAGTTGGAGCGGGCCCTGCTAATTGAATTATAGAAAAATTATTAAATGTAACGACCACGTCCAACAACCCAATTAATCAATGTGTTAATATATAAAATAATAATAATAATAATAATTGAATTACTCGTCTTTGATGATCTCACTTCATCCATATTTTTATTACACCAAAAAATTACTCATGAACATAAAAGATTAAATATGAGACTACCAAAAATAAGTTGTCATTTCAATTTAATGTTATTACATGAGATCAATAATTCAAAATTTATGTCAAATTTTTAAATAATTTTTTTTATTATTGAAATAACTCCATCCTAACAAAATTGTGTATTTTGTCTACTCTAAACTGTAAAGTACCAAAAAAAAAAACCTTTACTTTCCTGAACACCGCAGCAACATTCATTCAAAGCTACCAAACTCCAACCATTACAATCCCCTTCTCCCTCCAATCCAAAAAACGGGGAGAGAGAAGAAAGAAAACCTGAATCCGGCATTCCGGGGCAGCAAATACAAGATTAATAAGAAAATTGTAGCACAACAAGAAGCTTGGCTGACAAGTCCTGCGAGATGTAAAATTGATGATCATTCTCATATCGCATGCTTTAGTTTCACATTGATGATTCCTACATGTGACTTGGGCTGATAGTGCTCATCTGTATCCACTTCTTCAATTTCCTGATTACAATGTATGATTGGACATAAATTCCAAGTTAGCTTCCATTGAGTCATTGCCAATGGCAATACTCATTAGTCATTAAACATAAATTTATCTTACCTGCACCACATCCTCACCCTTGACGACTCGTCCAAACACAATAAGCTTATCATTTAAATCTGGTATTGGCGCAGTTGTAATATATAGCTCGAATCCTTTGCTATCTTTAGCTTTTACAGTTCCAATCATAAACGCCTCGTGCTTCGGACTGGACATAAACAAGTGATTATCATTTCAGATATACAGCGCAGAAGTATAGTAAACACTGCTAGCAGGTGCAGATAGAAAACCTGGTCCTAAGTTGACTGCGGATTTTCCCTTTTGATGTCCAGTCTTCAGCAGCCTGAAGCTCTTGGGAATGCCCAGCTTGAATAACGTAGTTTTTTATCACGTGATGAAAAGCCATCCCTTTGAAGTATCCCTTTTGACTGCAAAGCGAATTTAATTTTAGGTTCTTTAACAGTATTATAAAACAAGCACCATGCACTAAGCACAAATTTTTGGGTCCCAGCCGGCATCTAGAGAATTCAGGACAGAAAATTTCGGATAGTATGGATCTCATATTTTTCACAGACACACAGATCACCAGCTACATCCACACACAAACACAATATTAAGCTGCTGCTACAATATTATAAATATATCTATACATCATCTAGGACTAACTAATTATCAACAGTTCCCATCATGCAGGAAAAGGAAAGTATTTTCTGACTCTCCTTAGATGGAGAAGAAAGACAATGAGGAAAGAAACAGGCCTTATTTTGCAAGTAAAAGAGATAGATGTAGATGGCTAAAAATACTTACCACAAATCAATAAATTTATCCACAGTTTCAGGAGAACCATCTTTGAAAAGTTCAATTATTATATAACCTTTCGATGTATTCAAAACCTACACGGGAAAAAGGCACAGAATAAGTGCAAGACTGCAAGGTAACAATACCAAGAGATGAATAGGGGTGTTTGTTTATTTGGGTATAACATCAATCAATAAACAAAGAATATGACTAGCCCTGAGAAGACATATTTTTGCACTATATATATGAAGTAAAAAAGTAGATTCAAATAAACATTTCGAGGGTAAACTTACAGCATGGCCTGGAAGATCCAACTTCTTTGGAACCTCAAAGACATCGTCCTTGATCACAGAAAGAGAAATAAGTTTAGCAGAATATGTCAATATGCAGGTACTAAGGACTCACACTAACACGCATCAAAATTTGAACTCTAAACGACTACCTCATCGGTAAACACTTCATTTCCTATTTGCTCATTCGACCTACAAGAAAATTAGCATAATATTACATTCTAGCAAAGTAAAATAGTAAATCATCCCCCAAAATAAAATTGAATAAAGAAGAGATAACAAACCTATTTGAATGAGACAAATGTCTATACATGGCAACTAAGCACAACACAATCAACACGACAATTAAATTGCACAAGATAATTGTCTTGGCACCGATTCGTGTAGGCCCCTTCTTCCTTTTGCTTTGAACTAACAAAGCCTGTGGTTTTATCCTTGCCATGATGCTCAAATTTTAAATCTAAAAATCTGCAAACACTTAACAACACTCAATACTTAAACTCAACTCATTGATTATTAAAACCAGAACATATTAATATCCAACAAATTATCTAAAAATTAAAACTTTCAAATCAGTTCCATACATCTCAGAAAACCAAATTCAATCAAATCAAATCACTTCAAGTGTCTAGAAGCTTCTACGCATCAATATTTAACTTGTAGTTTACTACTTAATTCAATTTTACAATGAAGTTTTAAGTAATTAATTAAATTCAATCACTGAACATGAATTAGAGCATAAACATGGGAAGAAATTAACTGAACTAAAATTCAAATAAACGGCGCCGGATTTGAAAGATAGAAAAGTAAAACGTACCTGTAACTGACCTGGCTGTTGATTCTTCGTTTTTCTAATTCGAATGAGGAATCAAGGAGTAGGCAATTTGCGTTGCCGCTGTGTCGTTTTAATCACGGATTAGGTGGTGATTTTCTTTTGAAGGTTCTTAGTTACGCCATCTATGTTTGTTCGTTGGACCCATTTTTCCAAGTAGCTGGGTCCCACGGAGGACCAGTTCAAATTGACGGTCCAGATGCGTCTAATTGACGGTTCTGATGATATCATCGTGTTGATTTTAAATGAAGATAAGAGACCAGACCACTCTTACCTGTCCTCTAACGTGCACTTGGACGACGTGTCAAACTTGTTCGAATATTTAATTCGGATAATAACGTCAAATCCCTTATACATTTATGATTTCTTGTATATTACATAAATATTTTATTCATATCAAATAAGTCCACAACCTCCGTTATCGGGGTTGTGGTAACAAATGTTCATGATAGATTTGAATCTCCCTATTGACTCCGAATCAAAATAAAATCCAACGGATTTATTTTGATATCACTCTTAATAAAGACTAGTATTCGCTTGACGAATTATCATTAACTAGGTTCAAATGAGATAAAAATAAAGCTTGTATGTTGATATAACTATTTACGATAGAATCATGTACTGAGGCTCTGAGAACAAGATATGTAGATTGATGATTACATGAATTATTTATTCACTCACGTCACTGTGAGGAATCGAACCTAAAACCTACTACATGGAATATGCAAGTCTTGACTAAGTGAGATAGCACTTGTTGACAATTTTTTATCGATACTATTAAATAAATATTTACATACAATTGAATTTTAATCATTTGTTATTATTAATAAAGGGGAAATTGACAAAATTAGCCCAAAAAAAAATTATCATTTGCCAAAATGAGTCACAACGTTTGGATTTTACGAAAATGATCATTTTCTTCGAGGTATACTTCAGAGAATTTGAATTCTCTAAAGTCTACCCCGAATTTTTAAATTTTTTTTTTTTTTTTACTTAAAATTTCGGATATCCGAAGTAATTCGGAAATCTGAATTAATAACTTCGGATCTCCGAAGTTCGTTTCATAAATTTTTTAATAACATTTCTTATATATATTAATAAAATTAAATTTATTTGTTTTTGGACTAATTTTTTTTTTTTTGTATTTTTGTGACTTATATGTAATATATATATATATATGTAAAACATTTAATTATACAGCAAAATAGTTAACTATACATCAAAATGAAAAAACTACATATCATCAAAATTAATGTCAGTCAATACATCATCAGACATAATATCTCTCTTAGATGACATCATCGTCAGAAGCTCTAACGCCTCATGTAACGACCGCTTCATTCCTTTATGCCAAACTTGGCCACGGTTCGGTTCGGTTCTATAATCTAACCGAACCATCTAATTATATGGTTCCAGTCTTTTGGAACCGTAGAATCGAATCGAACTGGAAAAACCAGTTCGATTTTCGGTTCGATCCTTTATTTTTTGAGAAATAAAGAAAAAATATATAGTTTGGTTTCGGTTCCAAACCGAACAGAATCGAAACCGGACCGAACATTTATGGTTCGGTTCCGGTTCCAAAATCAGAACCGGATGGAACTGTAATATGATGGTTCCATCCGGTTCGGTTTTGATTCCAAACCAGAAACGTAGCCAGGTCTATCTCCATTCTCTTCTAATATCCGAAGTTTTAAGTAAAAAAAAAAAAAAAAAAAAATAGACTTCAGAGAATTTGGATTTTCTGAAATTTACTTTAGAGATAATGATCATTTTGACAAAACTCAAATATAGTCGCTCATTTTGGAAAATTACAATTTTTTTAAAATTAATTTTCCCATTTTCCCTTAGTAAAGACGTGACATAAAGTTATAAACAACTCTAACACAATTAAATCCTTGGATCCATTGCAATGGACGGCGAGCAAAGAATACATTGCATTGATGATTATATATTATGACAAATTGACGATTTTGTTTATCTGTTGGTTGGTGGTGGAGCAAAAGAAGTGTGAATTTTGTGGATGGGTTCAGTTTTTGATGTGATTTAAATCAATGGCCCACGTTTTGTGTCATTTGTGTTAGCTGCTGATAGAGCTTTTTGGGTTCTCTGGAATCTGCATGCGTACGTAGGTCTGATATATTCTTTGCATCCATAACGTGATTCACTTCTTCTCGTGACTCTTGAATATGCTTGGAGCCAGGCCAGGCCAGGCCAGCCTTAACCTAGCTAGGGTTAATTTAATTATACAAGTATCAGCCTTAACCAAACTTCAAGATTATACAAAATAAATATTAACATTTAATTACATTTTAAAATTTAGCCCTTATTATTAATTTAAGATTTGTGATTTATTGATCATCTTTGGCCACAGCTATGTAATATGGAACCAGCACTTCCAACTATTATACCATGCTTGAGAAATGAGATTATTCGGAAATATATATTGAATATTATAAGATTACGCATTGGATCCTATATTGACGGGTTAGTGTGAGCTTATCCATGTGATTATGTACTCTTTAAATGAAATGTTGAAACAAATACTGTTGAGATAAGATAATTGTGAATCTTCAAGATACGTGATCATTTCTTTCAATAAATGTTTCCACCATCCGGTATTAAATCATGAATTCACAAGGGTTGTATGGAAAACTTTTCCCAGGATACTGTGGAGTATGTTGATATTTGATATGTGATTGTATAAAAAAACCAAGAAAATTCTTTTGTTTTATTTGATTAATGTGATGCAAAGAAAAGAGAAGAAACATGGATTGAAGCTATTTTCTAACACTAAAACTCGTAGAGTATTTATAGGAAATTATTACATATCAATAATATTAATAGGGAATCTTTTAATAATTTGTAATGATTTCTTTCACCAAAAGGCACAACATAATGAATTTCTGGAAAGCGTAAGCTCGTTCGAATGGACATAATATATCACAGACTTGAAAGTTTCTTGAATGATTGTTGACTTCAAAAGAGAACAATTTTAAAAGTCTCTGGATGAGTCGTTCGAATGATTCGAAAGCCTGTTCGAATGACATCCATTCAAACAAACATATTTTCGTTCGAACGCCTATCTGATGTGAATTTTCATATACTTATACAAATCTATTTTTCAGGTCGAACATCGATGCGTCAGCGTAAACCAATATTCGAGAATAATATTTAGAAAAATTCTGAAAATCCTCTTTCTGAGAGATTCTGACTTTCGTGCTTTGGTGGGTGTCCGGAATCCTTTTTATTATGAAAGCACTCTAGTTACCGTATAATCTCTTACATATATAGTATATATAAAAAAAAAAATCTTCTCTGATCTCACTTATTTTTAGTCATGGACACGGTTCAGGAATCATCGGTTCCGGTTCCTGAACCGCTAGTTCCGGTTCAAGAAATTCTTGAACCTGAACCGACCCACCATTTAACGGTTCAGTGAATCGCCGATTTCCGGTTCTAACCCCGGTTCGATCACGGTTCCAACCTTAGTTCCGGTTCTGATTTTTTCAAATGGTTCGGAACGATTTTAGACTGTTCGAACCAATTTTTTAATATTATTAATTAAAATAATTTATTTATTATATTAACTTAAATTAAAAAAATACATAATTCAATATTAACAAAAGTATAACTAAAAAATAAATTATTCTAATTATTTATAATATTTATAATTTATAATTTATTTAAAAATACAACTAATATTTGTAATTTAATTTCATAATTACATAATATAAATTAAATTTAAATAAAAAAATTTATTGGGGTTTGGGACGGGTTGGAACCTTGTCGGTTCCAATCTTTGCTGAACCGAAACAGATTCAAGGCCGAAACCAGCCTGTGGCCATGACTACTCATTTTGAAGAAAAATGAGTGAAACGCCTTTATGTTTAGAAAAATTAATCGAAATCTCACTCATATTTAAAATTAAGCGAAACCTCTTTACATAGTATTTTGTTATAAATATATTTGTTATTATTCGAGTATTTTTCAAAAATAAAGAGATGTAATTCCAAAATAACAAAAAATATTTGCTCTTTAAATATTTATTAATTTAGTGTGAACTAATCAAATTAATTTAAAAAAAAAAAAAAAAACTATTGGAGAGGGTTTCACTTAATTTCAAAACATGACGAGGATTTCATTTAATTTTATGATTTCTCGTTTTCCCCTTATTTGATTATCAAATAAAGACTTAAGGGTCATGTCTCAGATCAATAGTTTGAAGAAAAAACAGATTAATGTTATAATAAGAATCCAATGGTTTTATTAATTAATTATCTGGATTCTTACAAGTACAAAATAATATACAGATAAGTTGCAGCTATGGTTAGAGGACAGAAAGAGAGCAATCATAAACTGGAAGAAAACTTAGAAGAACAGCTAGGATGTGAAATTGAAACTATCACTTTAAATGATTTTATACATATATTAATTCCTTGCCTTGCTTCAAATGAGTCTATTTTGCTTATAATTAAGACCTTCTATTTGAGATTTCAATGAAAAGTGGGTATCAGAGAATATTACTTCAAATACAACAAATGAATAATAACACTACTCGCCGACAACTTGATTTGTTTGAAAGCTTCTGATAAATTTGATTTTAAAAATATGAATACATTATTTCATTATAGTAGGAAAAAAAAGTTATTAATTAGAAGAAACATTTATTCATATGATTAGGACATATCCTGGTTTTAACAAAGAGTGGATGTGGTTAAAAGATAAAATACGCAAAAAACAGAGTTACACGCAGTATATTGAAATCTGTAATTTTAGTCTTTTAAAAAATAATAATGATAGATGTATTGAACGAGCACAATATAAAATTTTAATTAAATTGTAATTTTAAATTTTGATTGGTTTAAAATTATTATTATGTACTTATGAAGTACAACTATCACTCCGCTTTAAAAATATCTCTAGTGATTAGGTCAATTAGTGTTTTTTGTGTTTAATAATAATAATAATAAGGAGTAAAGACATCATCATTTAAAAAGACAAAAAAAAAATGTCCTAAATGATTACAAAAAAAGTTGTTTCAAATCATTGAAATTGATATTTCCTCACTAAATATTTATAAAATATATGTATGTACAAAAGATACCAATTTTGAAAAATATTATGTATTTCTAGCGAGATTCTTCATGCATGATCATCTGAACTTTTGCTCGAGCCATTAGATGGTTCAAATAAGTTTTTTAATACGAAATAGAAAACTAATAAATTAAGGAACAACTCTTGAATTATAGATCTTAAAAAAAGGTTAGCAAAACTTGAATTATGTGAGAATCATAATATCATGCATATAAACGCATGAAAAATAAAATAAAAATAAAATATTTAGATGGTTTTTAATAGAACTCACAGAAACAAACAAAAGACCATAAATTAATTGGATAGAAAAAAAATATAAGTAAAAAGCTATATATCATTCAATAGTATATAAGAATGAAATTCGAGGTGGGTTTATGATTGGAAAGCTTTTAATATTTTTGAAACCATATATAGCCTGGAAACCAACTTGTTTCTCTTAGCATATAAGGAGAAATTTTTGGAGAAAAAAATGGAGAACAAATTTACAATAAGGGAATTCAATGAAGCTAGAGATATGGAAGTGGTGGGGAAGCTTGAGAAGAACTGTGAAATAGGTTCTAAAAACGGGGTCGCTTTATTCATAAACATGATGACTGACCCTTTGTGTAGGATTAGGTTTTATGCTGTTCATGTTATGCTGGTGGGTTAATTCTTTATTTTTTTCCCCTCTCTCACTTAGGCATGTAATTAACTTCATATATATATATATATATATAAACATGCAATTTTATTTTATTTTTTTTGAAATTTTGTTACATATTTACTTTTATCACCAACGTAATATATAAACATATTTAATGATTGTTGTTTGTGTTTATGATTGCATTACAAGAATGACAGGGAACTCATTGACCCCATATGAGATCTTATCAATGAACATTTTGATAATTTTTTATTGGCTCTCTAGAAAAATTAATTAACATCGTTTTGAAAATGGGCAAACAGGTGGCTGAGCTGCGGGAAAATGGGGAGCTTGTCGGAGTTGTGAGAGGATGCATCAAGTGTGTAGGGACGTCTAAATTTGAGGGACAAGCTGTGAAATTGGGTTGCATTTTAGGCCTTCGAGTTTCTCCAAGGCATCGGTAATCTCCTTTCTGTTTACAAGTTGAATATGAAAATTACTGTGATATTTTCTCATTCCATTAATATGGCAAAATTTTCATTATGTAATTGGTCTATATGATGAAGTAGAAAGAATTTGGTACCATCTTTTTTGTGCCAAGGAGGGAATTCTGAATAAGAGATATTTGATTTTCAACCCATAATTTGTCTCATTTAAAAAGATTTGGATTCGGTCTTTGAGTTTAGTTTTGTACTAATTTTTTTTATTTACAAATTTTGATTGATAATTATTTGATAAATATCTATATATTATTGAATTTTAATCTTCTATAATTAATAATAAACACATAGGTGGAAAATGGAGTTTTTTAATTAGTTTGTTAAATGAAAAGGCTCATTGTTTCCTCCTGTAGGTGTCACTCTTTTATTTAAGATACTCCAGTTTGGTTTAGAAAATGGAAAGGAGAAAATAGTTTGTTGTATATATTAATTAATACATATGCAAAAATATCATACTTTGAAGCCTAATTAAATAAGTCTTAAGAGGTGCATTTCTAATTTTATTATGGTCATTTGCGAGTAGTATCTCAGGGTTTTCATCTCAATTGATGTGACACTGTATCCTTATGACACTTATTAAGAATTCATTTTAAGAAAAATTTTACATCATTTTTATGGGAAATGAAAAAACTAACAAAATATTAATTACTTTTCATTTTTTTCTCATCAAAATTTTCCTAAAATAAACTCTTAAAGAGCGCCCTTAGGACACTCGTTAACATTTCCGTTAAAATAATTTGGAATGTAATATAATTTGTAGGAATTTATATTAGTTACTCATAGGAGAGAGAGAGAGAGACTTGATCCTTTTCTTCTTCTAGATGATCACTATATTAATCTCACATTTATTGCTTACATGTATATATATATATATATTATAAGTTTATATGAACTTATGTAGGAGGATGGGGATTGGATTCCACCTTGTGAAATCAGTTGAAGAATGGATGATGAGAAATGGAGCACACTACATTTTTCTTGCAACTGAAAAGAACAATGTGGCTTCAATAAATCTCTTCACAACTAAATGCAACTTCATGAACTTCAGCTCATTAGTCATATTTGTTCAACCTGTAATTAGCTCACCTCTCAAGGGACTCTCTCAAGATCATATAAAGACTGAGAAATTGCAAATAGACCAAGCAATTTCTTTGTACAATGAAAATCTCACAAGCAAAGATTTTTACCCAACAGATATTGACTCCATCTTGAAAGAAAAGCTCAGTTTGGGGACATGGGTATCTTATTTTAAAGAAGAAGAATGGTTTCATTTTGAGACCAATAAGGAGAATAATAATGAAGGCACCATTATTGCTAAAACTACTCCAAGCTCTTGGGTTATGTTTAGCATTTGGAATTCTTGTGAAGCATACAAGATTAGTATAACAAAGTCTCATGATAATCCTTTCTTCAAGTTTTTCTATGCAACTTTGAGCCATGCAAAAGAGAAAATTTTCACTTTTCTTAAAATGCCAATTTGTAGGAGCTCACTTGCAAACCCATTTGGGTTTCTTTTTCTCTATGGACTTTATGGAGAAGGAGAGAGGCTTGGGGAGCTAATGAAATCTGTTTTGAGCTTTGCATCAAGATTGGCTGAAAATGTGAAGCATTGTAAGGTGATTATGACTGAGCTTGGAGTTACTGATCCTCTCATTCAGCATCTGCCTAAAGAATCATCCATTTCATGCATCCATGATCTTTGGTATTTGAAAAAAGTGAATGTTGTTGCTGATGATGATGATGAGGAGGTGATGATGATGGGGCAATTGGGTAATGTGTTTGTTGATCCAAGAGATTTTTAGGGCTACATTTTTACTGAGCCTGTGTACTCAGAACAAAATATTATCAGCTGAGAATGCAGCTATCATAAAGCTTGTATACATACTTATTTTGGTAAATAATATAAACTTTGTATCTCTTTGCTTATTATATATGATCACAGAGTTTATCCTTAATGTGATATATATCATCAATCATCACTGCTCTTTTCAAGATATATATATATTAAACAAGTGTGGGCTCACTTAGTCAAAATACTCTTATTTCATATAATAGGTTTTGGATTTGATTCATTATGGTGTAATTATTAATATTCAAGTCTTATTCTATTAGGCTATTAGCCTACGGACCTTATTCTCACAACTTTCGAACATGATTCTATTATCCTATGAGTTTTGTTCTCATCTCATTTGGAGCCTAATGAATGATAATCTGTCAGACTTTTGAATTATGTTTTTCCTATAATGAAATAATATAATATAATATATGAAAAAGATATTTAAATCTTCATTAAATTTGTAAAAAATATATATATATAAAATTGTTGGGTCTAATGAAGTAATTAAAAGAATAACTAAAAAAAAAATCTTATGTGAGACGATTTGGGTAAAACCATCCAATCAAAGCATGGCAATTTGTAGTTTCACTATTAAGGATTTGTTTTATTTAATTTGTTCATCTCACATGAGATATTTTCAATAGCATAAATGCACCCATCAAATGCCAAAAGAATATAGTTTATTTTTCAATTTCAAGAACAGACGACTTGTCGTTTAATCATCTCAATAGGCCACACAACGTCTTCCGTGAAAAGACAACATGTCGTACACTTATATACTGCGACTTCACGTTCAATTTTTTAGCAATTCAATTCACTATTTCACTGATTCTTTAGAACCCAAAAGTGATAATGGTGGCAAAAAAGTATGAGTCAGATTCGGGCTGAAAAAAGTCTGGGTCGAACTTTAAAATGAGGGGTCTGATTCAGGTCCGGACCCGAGCCGGGCTCAACAAAAAAGCCCGGGCCCGGATTTAAAATAAATATTTTTTTTTTTTATAAAATATACATATTTATATAATAAATTTTTTATATTTATAATATTTTATATTAAAAAAATCGGCACCGGGCCGGGCTCTTCCCGGGCCCAGGCCTAAGCCCGGCCCGAGCCCGACCCATTGTCATCTTTATAAGGTGCTTATAATTCGCTCATTAAAAAAAATGCACAATTAAATATAGTTATTGATAGTATTTTAAAATCTGACCCGATCCATCGATCCGAGATAGTGAGATGGTCAAGAGTTAGAGGTCGGATCGAGGTTTAATCGGGGTTAATAATAAATTATTATTTTATTATGTATTTATATAAAAATATGATAAAAACGAATAAAATTTCAAAAAAAAAATTATAATTAGCACTAATTGTAATATTTTTAAAGTATTATAAGATTTTTTTACCAAAATTATAACCAAAATATAATAATAAATTAATTTTTATTTTAATTTGAATAATTTTTTTATTATTTATACATCAAAGTGTGTGTTCGATATATATAAATATATATATATATATATATAATATATATATATATATATATATATATATATTATATATATATATTCTACATGATCCATCTCAAAAGAACCCATCCACAATAAGGTGTATATACATCCAAGTATCAAAATTAGGCTTTGTGTCCATAACAAATGATAATCCACGCAGGGAATATATATATAAATCCTTTATCTCAAAAATACATATCAAATGACACTCTACTATTGGCACAACCTTTCTCTATTGGCAGAAATGATGAAGAAACAACAGATGACAAAATAAAGGATCTATTAATCTTCTTAACCTGAAAAAAAATTAAAGAAATGAGTAAGTTCACGTTTAGTGCAATGAATCACAGCTTAGTGTCGTGGATAAACAAGTAATAAGATGGATCAAATAAGTATTTCATAATACAAATAATTATATAAACTTGTAAATTGCAGTATAAAACTTCATAATCATTTACTGAAAATCATAAATTTTATTTATCATAAATCTCATTCTGCATAAAAATACTATGTATAAAATAAAAACTCTTCATTCATCTACATATATACACACTCATGACAATACGACAAAGCTGGTAACATAGGGCATCCCCACTGTAATATCTGGCATCTGTAGCAAAAATGGCAACGTGAGATCTCGTGTCACGGTAAATAATCAGACTGCATCCTAGCATAAAATATATTTATAAAATACATGCTCATGTATCTCAAAATCATGCAAACATTCTCATATATTACAAACTCATGATTTCAACATAATCAATATCTGGTTCATTTTTTTATAGCAAAATATAAACTTCAAAAACTAAATCATTTAATATATTACTTTGAAATTCATTTAAGAAAACATAAATAACTATATACTTTGAAAACACCAATGTTACAAACTTATTCACGCACCACGTGAGCTGACTACCGATAAAGAAACTATGCAGCAGGAACGTCCCCGCCAACGCTATCTCGATCACCTAAAGAGACATACTAATTTACGATAAGAAACATAATCCTAACTAGAGTAGATGACAGAAATGCAAGAAATGTGATTTAAACGCTCTCGTAATCCTAGCGAGATTTCGGCAGAACTTCGTCTATCATACAAACTTCCATTATATAATACAACTTCTTTAAACTTACAATCATATTCAATTCGCAACATACACATCCACATACCAATTCAACATCACTAGCCCAAATATCGGGCCTACACTAACTTCCCGCACACATTCTTACTCAACCATATTTCCCAATTAAGTCTGTAATTCACTGTCAACCACAAGACAATCATTTATATAGTTTAAGCAAGTAAATTAATCACACTTTAAAGATAAATACATCCTGAAACACATAACACATATAAATTAAATATAATGATAAATTACATGAAAATTGAGATTCGGATGTCTGTTACTACTCGGAAGGGTCGGAACAACATGAAGGGGGACTCGAGAGATCAACGGTAACATTTTGTCTGGCGCGTGGCTCCCACGCGCCGCAACTCCAAGCCACACGTAGGCCTCACGCGCCGCTGCTTAAGGTACACGTGAGCACCACTCGCCGGTCGGAACACAAATTTTTCGGTGGCCGTGAGTTGCTCTCCCTCTCCCGGTTCCAATGTCGTTGATAGTTAGTCAATCAAAGTTTCGGATTAACGGGAGATCAAGAAAAATTATAAAAAATTTCTTACCGAAAAATCGATGAAAATCGATAGTTTCACGCAATAACACCACCGTCAAAATATTTCTCTCGTCGAACTCTACGTTTTCCTTAAAATACCTAATCGAGATCAGCTCCAAATCGAACTAATCATGACAAAATGCTATCTTTTTCTCTCTCACTCTCTCTTTTTTCTCTCAACTACCCTCCTTACTAAAGTTTAAGAAAGGAAAAAAAGGTTGTTACAGGTCGGATCGTCGAGTCTTGGATCAGGTCAATACCAAACGAGTTTTTGGGTTCACCCGGAATCGAACCACAGTGGGGCCTAAGATCAGGATTCAACCTGGGTCGAATCTAAATTATTATTTTATTGTGTATTTATATAAAAATATGATAAAAATGTATAAATGTTCCAAAAAAAGTAATTAACACCGAGTATAAATTAAATTTTATTTTAATTTAAATACTTTTTTTTAAAAAAAAAGTCAAAAACCCGTCGGGTCTTGAACCAAGTCAATGACATGCGGATTTTTGGGATCACTTTGACCGGCCAGAGGACAGGTCCATAGATCAACCGGTCGGACCAACTTGATTTACATGCTATAATCCAACTTGAAATTCTCATTGACAATTTTCATAAGCATACATTAGTTAAAATATTTTACATTCTAGTTGATATACAAGGCCAAGTAACTATAGACACATACACAGGGTCTTGTGCGCAGAATCGTTCATGCATCTTCTGTAACATCAACAAGAAGTGCCTAAATGTTGGTCTTAGGCAAGTGTTGCTGCAGTTTTGTCTTCTGGTCTGAATATTCTTCTTGGAGATCTAATTCTCGTCGGCACCTCAGAGTTGGATGTTTTTTCCAGCAACACATCAAGCTTGTCAGGGTCTAGATTCAACTGTTTCCTAACAAAATCGTCTAAATTAAATCCGCTTTCACTTTCCAAGTCGTTGCCAACATACAAACCAGAGGAAGAGTCGACTGATTCCTCATCATTGGTGTTTTCATTATCTCGGGAAGAATACTCCGAAGGTTCCCTCTTGTATGAGCTCCGTTCCAAGTTCAATAGTTGTTTTATTCTGTCAAGTGCTGGGTCAATAATGTCCAGGAATCCCATAACCCACGAAGCATCGTCAACGACTTCAGTCCTCTGTTACAATGAAGAAAATATATAAGATAGCATTTACTAATAGAAAATGCAATGTAATTATGTTCAATGGATTTAGGGGATAAAATTGTGAATGATTTAGAAAGATAACATAAGATGATCAGGTTAGTTCATTTGCTGAATGCTAATTGCTTATGTCGGTTACTGACCTGTTGGAAGTAGAGATTACGGATTTCCTCTGCACGCACGGAATTTCCTTGATCCTCCTCCAATTGTGCCCAAGTCATCCATGTTATATAACTCTGAGAATTTATGTTTAGCGATGATCGAAATAATCTTCGGGCTGCAGATAGGTTACCAACTCTCTGTTCAAGAACACCCCAAGCCTGCAGCAGGAAGTAGGTACACTATCAGCCTATCTCTTGATACAGCACATGACATACTGTAATTGTCATTACCTGAAGACATCGAGCTGCACTCTCTGTAGTCGAGTCAATTGAGAGTGCTCTTTGGTATAATTCCCTCGCAGTACCTAAATTTCCTTCCTTCCATTCCATCCACCCCCAAGCCTAAACAGCCGAGTATTTGTTCAGTCACTTTATTTTCTGATGCATTAACATCATTGAAAAGGACACAAGAAATTAAAGTACAACATATATACTTTAAAAAAAGAAAACTCGGATGCAGCGATATGCAACTTGTTCTATATCAATTTGTCATCTACAAAGAAAACAAAGAAAAGAAGTCGGGGAAGTTGATTTAACAGATCAATGCTAAATGGGAAGATTCTTACAATCCATACTGGTTGGTGCCTCGGATCAATTTCAGATGCTCTCCTGAACAACTTTCGAGCAGCATTTGCAGTCAAGTATTTATATTCTAACAGAGCAAGAGACTGAAGCAGAACAGGATCCCTTGGATTCACTGCATAGCCTATCTTTAAAAGTTTTTTCCCCTTGTCAATAAAACCCATATTTGCTTCAAAGACTCCCCATACATGCCATGCAAACCTATTTTTGGGGCTTGCCTGGACCGCTTTCTGCAAAATGAAAATGAAATACAGAGAAATACAGTTATAACTAAAGCTCCACACATTCATAATGTTGCATTTTCACTTTCCAATTGGCGACAAGAAAATGTGATCGATTTTAATGATGATCACTGTGATATTGAATGATTACCTCAAATAGCTTCCTAGCTGCAAGGTTGTTTTCCTGTTGCAACTCCATTTGTGCCCAAGCCTGCAACAGAAAAAATGTACACACACAATAAGGAAAACCTCGTTTAAGCCACATCAGTGACACAGAAGTTTACTTTCATGAAAGATTAGCCAGGAGTGGGATTTTGAAGACTTACAAGCCAACTAGCACAGCTTTTTGGATTACACTTTGTGGCTTGTCGGAATAAGTCACGAGCCTGCTCATAACGATTTGCTTTAGCTTCCAGCAAAGCGAGTGTTTGATATATGTATTCATTTCCACCACAAAACTTGAGACCTTTAGCGAGCAGCTGCCTAGCCTTCTTGATATTACCCTGTTTAAGCTCTAGAACTGCCCATCCATGCCAGGCAGCAATGTGTCCTTTATCAGCAACTGTCGCAGCATCAAATAACTCTCTTGCCTTCCCAATATTTCCTAGCTTATTTTCCAAAACAGCCCAACACTGTTGCAATAGAATATCTACTGGTCAACTTCAAATGTGATCATACAATCAGTTCTCTAATCCTATTCCCACAAAAGCATTTAGCCAAATTTAACATAGATTTTTCCTGGTGACAACATAAAAGGCAGCAGCATGGACTTTTCACAAACTCTCCAGTCTATCATAACATATAAATAAAATAACACAAACCTGCCAAATATAGGGATTCTCTCCTTGGGTAGCCTGGCTACCTTTTGCATAAATAGCTCTAGCTTCCACCACTTTCCATTGCTTGGTCAGTACCTTCCCTAATGCCACATACGGCCTCCCATCCTCCGGCCAATAATTTATACACTTCACATATAAAAGAGCACACAACCATCATTTAATTTTCATCAGCATCAATATCCAAAAACTTCAACAAAACATGAACTCAACAATGGATACTATATTAAATGCCCTTTATTCAAATTAAAAAACTAGACACAAGGATTTTCTTGCAATCACTCTACGACTACAAGTTCTTTCTTAACTCTCTCCAAGCTCTAGCTTCTTATTTCCATCAAGCTACCTTAATGCATCTAATTTCATTAACACTCACTTCTCAAGCTCTTTCCAGAGTCCAAACTAAGCTCAATCCAAGCTAACATAGAAAATTATAAGCACCCCAAAATTAGTAGTTTATTAAAAAACTCCAAATTTTAAATTGAATTCTTGGATTAAGTACAAGGCAGCAGGTGGCACTGTGGCTCCCCATAAAATGACATATCGAGGTAAACATAAAAATTACCTTCTCAAGAATCTCCTGAGCTTCTTGATACCTAAAATTCCTGGTCAAAATTTTAGCTTTATACAAGGCCAAGTCCAAGTTGATTGTAAGTGGCTTCTCCTCAGAAGTAGAATCCATTCTCTCTGGCTCAAAGATTGGCATCTTCTTTGCAAACTCATTAAGAGTAGCATCTATGATCCCAGATGATTGCGACCCACCATATGCCACGTCACCAACTTCTTCATCTGAGACCTCCTTTACCGGCCTCCGAACAACAAGATCTTTCTTCAAAGAATCTTCCTTCTCTTCGAAAGCTTCTAATTTGTTTCCGTTGTGTGGTGATTCTTGCTGTGAGGAACATGGAGGTAATGTGAGGTGGGTGGTTGTTTTGCATGGAATTATAAAGGGGAAATTTGATATACTTTTGTTGATGTTTTGAGAAGAAGTGAAGAGATTGAAGTTTGATTTAGAGGATGAAGAAGAAGAAGAAGAAGTAGTGAAGAGGTTCATTTCTCTTCTGATGATTTGCTGATTTGTTCTTTTAACGGATATAACTGTGTGGTTTGCATGGAAGGTTACTGTCAGAGGCGGGCTTTGGGAGGAAGAAGGGTGCTTGTGTAAGTACATTTACACCCTTTTCATGACACTAATTAAAATTCATTAATGAGGGTATTTTGATAATTTCAATAACAAGAGTCACTGGACCGAGATCGGCCACGTCGTTTTCTCTTCAGGTGGCTCTGGACTTTGAAATCTACATGAGATTTTTGGTGCCATGTGTAATATTACTATTGGTTTAATAAGTAGATTGATGATTTGTTTATCAACCACACAAGTACACAACAGTGTCATCAAAAAATGTTCGCACGACTGAAAATTTGCTGAACTGAAGTGAACATAGGCCCGAATTTTTATACCGAATTTTTATTTTTTAATATTTAAAATGATAAAATAAATTTTTTTTTTCATTTTTAACACTAAAAGATAAAGATTTGATGCCCAAACTTCAAATGTTTACCTTAAAACTCTAAAGAACAAGTCTAAATATTTTAGAAACAGAAATTTTTTCGATTTGTTAAATTCCAAAATCCCTTTTTTTAAAAGATTCTAAGTGTTTTCTTTGGGGGTGACATACTTAAAACATTGATTTAATTAAAATAAAATTTAATTTTTATAAAAAAATGTTAAGTACTCTTTATTTTATATTGGATAAATTAAAATTATTTTATTAATAAATTAGATTTTTCTTTAATTGGTAGAATATGATCAATATATTTAACCATGGTGGCCCGTGGAAAAAAGTTGTATATTCTTAAACGTTGAGGTTATTCTTATTTATTGGGACTAACTTTAGAATTTGAGTATCATTTCAATTTCCCTAAAAATGAAAAGCTGTGGAGAAGCGAAGTTACTCTTACACGAACAACTACACGGGATACCAAAACTAAAGTTGGCAAATAACATTAACCATCAGTAACAAAGTAAAATTTACAGGGACCAACATCTATATTAAGTCAATCACTGTGTATATATATATACTAGTTTTTGCCCGTGCCTACGGTACGGTGTTACAGTATTTGGTTTCGTGTTTACGGCACAGTGTTACAGAATTAAATGATTTTATTTTTTAATTAAATGATGTCCGTGCCTACGGCACAGTGTTACAGTATTTGGCCAGTGCCGTATTTTAACTTGAAAATTTATTTTAACTTTCTATTTTTTAATTTGAAAATTTGAAAATTTTTGACCATTTTCATCAATCAATTGACTTTCTTTCCTCCAATTACCAATAAAATGATATGAGCCGTCAATTAAGCCACATAAAGAGAGCCGTTGGATACACTCTCTTTCCTCCAACATCATTCTCCTTTATTATATAGATATATATATATTGGAAATACAAACTAAAGATTGCAAGAAATCCTAGCAATTGTCTTCCCCATAGTGCTCGAGATTTGCATCTTGAAGGAAGTTTATTCCTTATCCTTTTCAAGTTCACTGGCAAATTAACCAAATGCTACTGATTTTGAGCTGGAGAACACCATAATGAACTTCTAAAAATTAAATGAAAAGAAATTAAATGTGCATAAAAGACTAACTGCAGTGCAAATTCCTTTGAAAGAAGAATCCCTCACCTGAAGATAATTTATAACCAGCTTGATTATTCACTGTTCAAAGTCATCCTGATGTGCCTATGCCTTCAAACTGTATGGCACAGTCCCTTGAGATGACAAACTTCCACCCCACCGCCTCTTTCGGGCAGCCCTTTGTTGCTTAGTTTCCACAATGTCAACCATCAAATCAGTTTGGGGCTTTGGATCCTTGTCCGGTTCTTGATTTGATGCAATGAAATCCTTAAATCGTTCCCTTCGCTTCTCCATCTTAACCAGTGTCTCAAGTGTACGTTGGTTGTCAATTTCCCCAAGGATCTTTTCCTCATTGGAAGCATTTCCACAGCATGATATTGTCTTCTTCTTCACATTGCAGGTTGCTATTCTTTCAGAAACATGCTCCTTTTCAAAGAGGTTTTCTGTATTCGGTTCATCCAATATTATCTTACCCTCCTCGATATCCAAATCTTTATTGTTCTTAGTAACCGATAATATATCATCAGATCTAAAGGCTCTCGCTCTGTCAGATTCATAAAAACCTTTTGAACTAGTATGCTGTTTAGCAAGCTTGAGGTCTATCTTCCCAAATCTGCCGTTGCATATTAAGCTCCTGCCATTGGACTGTCTTCCAGAGGGCTGCATATAACATATTGTCATATAGAAACATCACAACAGATTAATTATCTATTAATATGATAAGCATAATCTGATTTTTTTACTGATAAATTATCACTAATTTTTTGAACACAGTGCTGCAAACATACAAATATCTGAAGATAATTCTACAGAAGATTTTCAACGATCAAGTGCGGTTCGGTTCCGGTTCGGAACCGAACCGGCCGGTTTCCGGTTCCGGTTCGGAACCGAACCGGCCGGTTTCCGGTTCCACAGAACCGGAACCTTGAACCGAACCGGAACCGACCGGTTCCAAACCTTTTTTTTTTTAATTAATTAAAATAAATGAGATTAATTTTATAAATAAAAAAATTTATTACATTGAAGAGCTTGAGCTTAAATTTTTAAAAATTTAAGTTGCCTACGTATCCTCCAAGGGTGAGAGGAATCAAAGCTGACGTAGTTCTATTACAATTTTAAGACATATCCCCTTTGTAAATTACAGTTTTACAATTATCAATCATCATTATTAGTTGATCATTCGGCTCCAGTTCCGCTTGCACTTGTTGTTGCACTTGCAGAAGCATTATCGAACAAATCTTCAAAATCATCGGGGGCATCTTCTTGTTGTCTCAGATCAGCTCGAGTCCAATCATCCACACAAGTTGTTGCTTCTAGAGTGCTTGGATGTAATGAAGATCGCCTAACTTCCAATATATTACCTCCCAAGCTGAAGGCTTGCTCAACCACAACGGTGGAAATATGTGCTGTCAATATCTCTTTAGCAATAATTGATAAAACTGGATATATATTTTGATGTCGGTTCCACCATTCAATGATTTTAAAATTTTTACTGCATAAACTTTCATTAGAAAACTCAAAATTTGTAGATAAATAATTATCTAATTCAGGGTTATTAGTTGTTGTATCCCTAGCTTTTTTATTTCGTTGCAATAACCAACGATCCCCTGCGCAAAGTCTTGTTTGAATTACCGGTTCGCTACTACTAGATTCACCTAATGTTCCTAAGTTATATCTTACAATATAATCATTAAATAAAACAATTAAATCATTTCTTAATTTCGTCATTATGCTTGTAATATCAATTTCATCTAATATTCCTAAATAACCATAGTAAGCTTGTAAACCATCATTCAAACCTTCTAATTTAAATATAGGATCAAAAACAGCAGCAATAAGATAAAATAAAGGAATTTCCCTAAATAATTCAACTATTTTACCTTCATAGCAGTAATGGCTTCCAACAAAACAATATCATTAGGATCGTTACTGTCAACATACTCATCGAGAGTGCCAACAATATTCAAACTCTCAAGAAAAAATAAATGTGTTGTAGGATAATAAACACCGCTAAAAACTAAAGAGTTGAGAATAAGATTATAAGAGAATTGTATTGAAGTGAGATTGAGAATAAGAGAATAATAGAAAATGAGAGAGTTGAGAATTTGGTGTGTTGAAATAATGAAAAATGAATCATATTTATAGAGTTTTAGAATTTTTTTGATACCAAAAATGCCCTTAAATATAACCGTTTTATTACCGTTATTAGGGATATATTAGTAATTTATATTTTAATTACAGTTCCAACAGGAAACCTTCGGTTCCAACCGGAACCGAACGGTTCCGGTTGGAACCGTCGAACCGGTGGAACCGTACGGTTCCACCGGTCACCAACGGTTCCGGTTCCGGAACCGGAACCGTGGCCGGGTCTAATAGGAAGTAACATTTCAAAAGCAAGGCTAAGCTAATATTTGCAAACTTTCCAACAACGCTAAAACATGAAAATAACGATGAATGGCTTAAAAATCACTTGGATATTATGAGAAATCAGCAGTACGATGAGAGGTGAACGGACCTCTTCTTCACAATCAGCAGTGCTCGAGATTTGCATCTTGAAGGAAGTTTATTCCTTATCCTTTTCAAGTTCACTGGCAAATTAACCAAATGCTACTGATTTTGAGCTGGAGAACACCATAATGAACTTCTAAAAAATTAAATGAAAAGAAATTAAATGTGCATAAAGACTAACTGCAGTGCAAATTCCTTTGAAAGAAGAATCCCTCACCTGAAGATAACTTATCACCAGCTTGATTATTCACTGTTCAAAGTCATCCTGATGTGCCTATGCCTTCAAACTGTATGGCACAGTCCCTTGAGATGACAAATTTCCACCCCACCGCCTCTTTCAGGCAGCCCTTTGTTGCTTAGTTTCCACAATGTCAACCATCAAATCAGTTTGGGGCTTTGGATCCTTGTCCGGTTCTTGATTTGGTGCAATGAAATCCTTAAATCGTTCCCTTCGCTTCTCCATCTTAACCAGTGTCTCAAGTGTACGTTGGTTGTCAATTTCCCCAAGGATCTTTTCCTCATTGGAAGCATTTCCACAGCATGATATTGTCTTCTTCACATTGCAGGTTGCTATTCTTTCAGAAACATGCTCCTTTTCAAAGAGGTTTTCTGTATTCGGTTCATCCAATATTATCTTACCCTCCTCGATATCCAAATCTTTATTGTTCTTAGTAACCGATAATATATCATCAGATCTAAAGGCTCTCGCTCTGTCAGATTCATAAAAACCTTTTGAACTAGTATGCTGTTTAGCAAGCTTGAGGTCTATCTTCCCAAATCTGCCGTTGCATATTAAGCTCCTGCCATTGGACTGTCTTCCAGAGGGCTGCATATAACATATTGTCATATAGAAACATCACAACAGATTAATTATCTATTAATATGATAAGCATAATCTGATTTTTTTACTGATAAATTATCACTAATTTTTTGAACACAGTGCTGCAAACATACAAATATCTGAAGATAATTCTACAAGAAGAGTTTTCAACGATCAAGTGCAAGCAAGTGGCGTCTTCACAACAAATAATTTTGACAGTTCAAAGAAAGATAATTTGCACATAATAGGAAGTAACATTTCAAAAGCAAGGCTAAGCTAATATTTGCAAACTTTCCAACAACGCTAAAACATGAAAATAAGGATGTATGGCTTTAAATATCACTTGGATATTATGAGAAATCAGCAGTACGATGAGAGGTGAACGGACGTCTTCTTCACAATTAGGATATCCAAATGTCAAATGACATGGAATTAACAGCATTAAGAAGCATTTCTGTTGAGTCAGATAGGAATGAATTGATTGACACAAGCACGTGAAGCCAAGGGAGAATGCATAAAAACTACTCAACTGAATACATGGTAGAATGCCAAAAAACATTATGTGAAATATAGATGTAGAACTAAGATGCAATATGATAACATCAACAACAATACATGTAGAGCAGTTATATACACAAGTAAATCTGTACAAGGTTTTAACCTCAGTTCCCCAACTTTACCTTTCCTTCACCAAGAATCAAGTCAAGTGAATCCCTGGCCCTGCACCTCAGGAAAGGATGGTCATGCTCACTTATATATATACGATTATAATTTCTATTAACACATTCGACATTATTTCCTTCCTCTGTCAATTTGTGTCTATGGCACTTCAACTGTGTATCACCAATAAGCATCCCCTCATGGTCAGATTCATATTTTGCACGAATGCTTTCACGCATTGAAGTTTGTGAATATGAAAATGATGTCTTATCAGCAAAAAGAGCATTTTCCCAATCTCTTGCAATAAATTCATCCTCAAACCTGTGAACTTCTTCAGATTGCCAAATATGTTTTCTCCTCCCAAAATCAACTGGATCATAATCATCCACGATACAGTCATTTATGTCATCAATGTTATCATAAATCCCTAACCAGCCATTATCTCGGTCATAAATATGTCTCCTATGTCTCCCATACCCTTTAGGTGATACCTCATCTACTGAAGACCTGGTATCATGCCACCTCTCTTCATTGGCTGTATAACATTCTCTGTTGGACTGAGGGATTGAAGATTGATGATTTATCTGGCTCTTATATCCACTTTAAATTTCTCTAGACCGTGATCCATCCAAAAGAAAATGGGGAGAGTCACAGTATCTTTTCATTTGAACAGATACTTTCGCTTCTCCTCCAGTGAATTGCAAGTCTCTCACATACATGTTATCTAGAGCATCTCTTTCTCTGTCAAAAAATGAGACAGATCTACTGTATTTTTCTTGCATGGAGTCATCTTCCTTACTATTATCAAGAAAACCACCATCAAGATCAACTCTCTTCCAAAATCTGAGTTTGTCACTCTTGCTTCTCCGTTTAGTTTTTAAAGTCGAAGGATAATTTCGAACCAACCGGCTCGAGTCCTCACGTGCAAGAGAAGCCATTTCCTTAAGACAACATCCTCTTTTATAATGATGATGACTCCTATCCATTTCATCTTCGTTATCTAATCCACCGCTTGTTTCATGGAAATGCTTCCTTTCTTCCCATTTTCTTCTGACATGGGGATCTACCTGGCCTTTAAAGCACTGACGAAAGATTTCCAACGAAAATGGCCTCTATCATCAGCCCAAATGTGACTGTCACCAAACCTTTCACTAATATAGCCATAGGAAGATCCTGTTTCCCTATAATATGAGAAGTCTATATTCCAACTATCAAAATTTAAATGGAGATTTCAACATTCAGAATAACAACTAGTGGCTGAAGGATCAAGAGGTTCCCACAGGAGTTCGAATAATTGACCTGATTAAGTTTTAAAAGACTCATAAAATGGGACTCTAACCTTAAAAAAAAGTATGATTCCGGAATAGGTCCTGCAAAACACAATCAATAAAAGGCTAACATTAGTTAGAGGTATTTGAAGAAATGTCTGACTGATCTGTAGACGCTGGTTTTCACCTAAGGTCTACAATCAAGATTTCGTGAAGGGGCACTGGCGATCCTGCAAAACAAAGGAAGTAGGATGAACGGAGAAGGTCTACCCACCGGTGTGGTGGATGCCGTAGGCACTCCGACGCCTAAGTCAGTTAATGAGCAGAGGAAGTGGTAGATAGGAGGTCAAGGTTAGATGCTACCTTGGACTCCGTTGAATGCCGTGAGGGCGGTAGGCTGGGGGTGCTGGGAGTTATGGAGTGAGTAAAATTAGGCTAGGAGTAAGAGAGCTAGAGATCAAACAAAAGTCCTTTCTTCTGGAGCCTCGTCTCCCTTTTATACCTCTCCCCAGTAACGTGTGCCTTTACTCCCTTTTAATTACTCGTCCGTTGGAATCTCTTTACCTGGAGCTTTAATGTCACTATTTGCCCGTTGTAGGCTGGTTCGGACGAATCATTATGTGATGTTTAATAGCTCGGGCGTTACGTGGATTGGCCGTTTGTATGGCCATTCAGTTATGGGTGCCGGTGTTCATTGGGACTGGGCTTACGTTATGTCTCTGGGGTTTGATTAGGAGATTTCGGGGGTGCGTCCAGTATTGGGCCCAAAGCAGAATAACGAAACTACCCCTGGACCAAATTTGGCCCATACATGATCCTGATCTAGCATCAAGACTAGACATGCTTGAAGACATCCTGAGGATTTCATTTAGTGGCATTGCATATAGATATTATGAAAATTATTTCAAGCCAATAAGCAAGATATTAAATTTATTTACCAGCGAACTGCAGTATCTCTTCCAGCTATCTTCATTAAAACCAAAATTAAAGAAATCTGATATATTAGCTCCAGGATGACTCCATGGCTTCTCGTCAAATGAATCAATATTTACGTCCAGTATAGTCCTGAAAGAAATAAAAGCGACACATCATTTATTTCTCAAGTAAATCAATAAGGAAACACTCAAATCTCAAGACCTCAAGCCACTAATTATTATACTGAGACCAATGATATCCTTTACAGAATTACAGACTATAAAATTCACATGAAATAAACACCCAACCACCGCAATTTGAATAGCTCATATATATCAATTCAATAACAGAGTACATGCCATACAGCTAAAATAATCAAAAGCTCAGTAATAATGATAATACCCTCTTAAACAATATGAAATTAGTTTGGTATAGTAACAGAAAATAGCAGCAGTTACTAACCTATACCGTGGAAGTAAGAAACCATATGCACATTGAGGAACTACCATACTGGCCATAGGACGAATACTAGCAAATTGACCTGTGCTTGAAAGTTGAACCTTTGTGTAGATTGTACCCATTATCTTCCCAATCATCTTTAGTTGACATGGACAAGGAGGATGTCATCCTCGCAGATCCATCGACACTCGAGTTGCTTGGAAAAGTTAAGCTATGAGACCTCATGTACTACACCATATCATTTAAATGAGAATCTACAGTTAGTTATTTAGTTAGTTGTTAGTTTTACTCTTTTGGGGATTGTTTTTGGAAAAAATAGCTTTTCAATCAAAAGCACTTTCTGTACAATCACTTGCAAGCTATCTAAGAAAGCCAAAAGCACTGTGTCAATTTGAATTTTGAACCAAACTCCATGGACACAGAAACACATTAAAAAAAAAAAAAAAAAAAAAAAAAGAAGAAGAAGAGAATTTTGACTGTTCAAAAGCGCTTTTGACTATATCATCTGCTGAATGCGTCAAACAAAATTAATGCAATCACATAGTACTACCTTGTATTGCGAATGCTGCAAATTACAACAACCGCTTTGATTATTAGAATAAAATTTCAATCCATCACCCATCGTTTGATCAAAACAAACATCATCCTCATCCTCATCAACGGCTGGAAACTTGTTGCAATCCTCATCGTTCAACACAATTTTCAACTCGTCCTCGCTATGGCTCTCAACATCATAAATAAAATTTCCTGAACAATTAAAAAACAAACACTTTTTTTTTTTTTTTTTTTTGAAATAGTTGGAAACCCCGCCACCAAACCACCCATTCTGGGCCGCGGCGCAGGTAAAACCCCCGGCTGCCCCAGGTTATTACAAGAAGTTGCACCCCTGGATTCGAACACAGAACCTCAAGGTGAGATTCTGGACCCTTCACCACCAAGCCACTCAAAGCAATTCCAACAATTTTTCCTCCATTTTTTAACCAATTAAAATACGAAAGTAACGTACTTAATTTCTCTGAAAAAATTTGTCTGCCTCCTTACGTCTACTTAATTTCCTATTGATGCTTTTTGAGGACGTTCGGTTGCTGATTGGTACTTGGGCCTCTTAATGGGCTATTGTATGGGCCTAAATACTACTAAATGACCAAAATGCCCCGTTATCATTTAGTAGTATTGGAATGGAGAAGACAATACTTTCGAGCAATCGTACGTTTAGCTGTCTGGTATTTGGAACACAATAAAGGAGTTCTGATTCGGGGTTCTGGTTATTGCTGTGTCTCTGATACATGGTCGTGCATGCGCACCATCGGTATCCAAAACCATTAGTGTTGTTGTTGCAGGTTCTATCACATGCTATTTATGACCTGCAGTGAATATGGTATATTAGTCCCCAAGCGGGGTGTGGCTTGGTGATGTAGGGTCCAGAATCTCACCTTGAGGTTCTGGGTTCGAGTTCAGGGGTGCACTTCTTGTAAGAGCCTGGGACAGCCGGTGGTTTTACCTGCGCCGCGGCCCAGAATGGGTGATTTGGTGACGGGGTTTCCAACGTTTCTAAAAAATATATATATATATATATATATATATATATATATATATATATATATATATATATATATATATGGTATATTAACAACTTGCATAGTATTGTGATGGGATATGGGGATATAAGATTAGGTGTAATTAATTGCATTGGGTGGTTAGGTTAATTTTAATTAGCTTCAACGAAGACTCAAGCAGAAGTTTCACGTGACTTTGATTAATATAATACAGTACAAATCTGATCTGACGATGTGACTTGAAGCTTATAGGAGACATCTATCCACGTGACTTTGATAAATACTCATGCATCATGTGATTGGTTTATTGAGCTAGCTAGCTAGTCTCAACTGTTGAATGTGTGTACTGTCATTCAAATATCAGAGCGACCAAGTAATTGACAGGAGGAATAGCTAGATTCTCCATAAGTTGTAGTTTTTTTTTAAAAAAATTAAAATTAAAATTAATTACTTTATTTATATAATAACTTTTTAGCATTACAACCATGGAGAAATATTTAGCTTAAACTTTATAATATAATGCTGAATTTGTTTACGATAGTTAAAAAATTGTGGGGGATAATTATGAGTTCTATCTCATATGTGAGCGACTGCCGACTCCCTCCTTTGTCAGAGATGAATTTTTAACACCCGACGAATGGTCTAGGTTACAAAATAAATTGAAGATTTAGCTTAAAATAAAAGAATTGAAATGCATTTTTTTTTGTTATTTATAATTTTGCTTAATTGCAACTCAACCCCTTCTTCACTCATATGAGCGAAGTTCAATCAACTTTCACTTTTATTAAAGATATTTTACCAATTAAATTAACTGATACTCACTCCAAAATTATAGAAAATTAAATTGATTTGGGTTATAATTTGCTTTTGTGCAATTCATATATGGCTTGTTAAAAAATTCAATTATATCTAATAGAAAGTTAGAAACCCTAGCTAGGTTTATATTTATTGCAAAATAGTAAGAGGTTTATATAATTATATATGTGTTCATTTGAACCAAGTGGAATATTAACCTTCTTGATAATTACATGTCAACAAAAGTCCTGTACAAAAAATGCAAACAGAGCTGAAATTAACTGAGACACATGTTGAGGGATTAAAGTTTTAGCATCACAGAGAAAATTGCCAGTTATTTAACAGAATGCTACATTTTTCCAATTGAAGTAAAAAACTCGTTTCTCTGTCCTTTAGCACTTTATTTTCATTATGAGGTCTATTTGATGAGTTTCTTGGAGTAGGAGTCTAGGGCAAGTAGCTTTCACATTGTTTCATTTTAGCTTAGGGTTTGTTACTTCAGTTGCAAGTATGAGAGAGCCTAACACCTTTCCCTCTCACACGTACACAACTTCAATAATTTTTTTTAGCCCAAAAATTTGGAGCAAATTAAACATTGATAGGTTGTTATTAGACTTGAATACAATACCAAACAAAATCTTTTATCATTGAGTGGGAATAAGATCGTCTATAATCATTATTTTATTAAACTCAGTAAATTATATATATTTTTATTGTTTCTATCCATATAAAGTTTTCTCCGACCTAACTTTAACATATAGAAACACCATTTGTTCTCCTTTTTGCGAGGTGAAATTTTTCTTTTGCCTACAAGAAAAGAAAAGAAAAGGTTAAGTATGTTTGAATTTTTGTGCTTCTTACTATGAATTGGGTAATGGGTCTAAGAACTATAGGTTTAGTTATAAATAGAAAACTTTCATTGTTTTTTGAATGGATATATAAGAAGCTATTGCTTACAAGTTCATATTTTAGGCAGGTGCTTGGCTTGAGGCTTAGGGCTCTGTCCATGCTTCTCTTCTTTAAGCTCTGCAGGAGAGTAATGGACATTTCTCTTTTCTCAAGATGCTGCTGCTTCTGTAGTGTGGGGCCTAGAGAAAACACATGGAGATTACTTATTGCTCAGAGAGAGTGAGGGTGAAGAAAATATTTTGAGTCTTTTGGTTCTCTCTTCTCTCTCTCTCTCTCTCTGATGTTGAAGTTTGGCACTAAGAAAAATTATTAAGCTGAGGGGGAGATTTTCATTTTGACCAAAATATATGTTTCTTTTCTCTCTCCCTTGGAAATAAAAGATGTTCAAATGCATATGAGAATTGAGATGCAGCAGCAAGCATGCAATATGGTAAGTGGTGTTACATCTTACAAGATACCAACTTTTTTGCCTATGCTTTGAATTAAATTTCTATAGATATATTCACTAACCAAAGTAAAAGTACAAGTAAAAAACTAGTGTTTGGGATCAACTATTCAACTGAGCTTTGATTATTCTTGAACAAAATGAAAAATGAATTATTAGGCATCAAAATTCAGCTGATAAAATAAAGAAAACAAAAGGTAATATAATCAATAATGGGATATTGAATAGTACTATTCAATGTTGGGGAAATGAACTTTTGCCAATTAGCATTAAATGGTTGCTGCTGCTATCTTTCAATTGTCTTGCTTCAGACAAAAAAGTAACTTGTTCTTCCAAGCCTTCTGCAATATATATAAGCCTATAAATTCTCCACTCAGTGCCTCCTCATTTATCATTCCAAATTTTTATTCAAATTCTTCCAAAAAGCCATCATGAAATCTTGTCACATGTGCTGCTTCTTCTGCTTGATGTTGATCCTGCTCACCATCATTATATTTTGCAGTCTTGGAGAACTTTCAGGTACTGCTAAAAAGCTATATATAGTTTTTTTTTTTTTTTTTTTTTTTGTTTCTCTTTATTTTATTTTTTTTATCTTCTTCTTTTTTCTATGTCTTTTTTTGTGCTTTGACATGCAGGACCTTCAAACAAGCTTGTGCATTCATTCCATGATGAAGACAAAAATCACTCAACAATGCAAACAGAAAAAGCATACAAAAACAACAGAAAGCTTTTGGTGCATGGTAAAGATTCTTTTGAATTTCATAGCCTTTTTTAACAAACAAGTCATTTAGTCAATTTACTTTTTCTATATATTTTACTTATATATATATATATATATTTCTTCTTCAGGTTCTTGTACAAACAGAGACATAAGCATCTCACAAAGCAAAGATTCAACATCTGGGATCCCACAATACATAGTTCAGATTATGAACACTTGTGTTTCAGGGTCATGTGCTCCTTCAGACATTCATCTTCACTGTGGTTGGTTTGCTTCTGCAAGAATAGTGAACCCAAGAACTTTCAAAAGGATTTCTTATGATGATTGCTTGGTGAATGGAGGAAAGCAATTAAAAACAAGTCAAGTTATCAGGTTCACTTACTCTAACTCCTTCGTCTACCCCATTGCTTTCAAATCAGCCAAATTTTGTTAAGTTTAATTTCAAAGGATGGTTACAATGTGACTGATAATGTTCAAAGCCACAAAGCAAAACTCAAAATTCCAAATGCCAATGAAGAAGAAACCAGGCATTGATTCAGCAGTAGCTTTTTGATAGCTTAGCTGGCTAGTATATAGCCTACTGAACTTATAATAGTGTTTTATAATCTTATTGTATATGTCAATATATTGTTTTATTATTCATATAACAAAAATGATCTGACTTTCATTAGTATGAATCCAAATACAGAAATAGCCCAACATTACACTTAATTTATAAAAATTACCCTCTAACTTTGGGTATTTTAGATAATATTGCCCTTGAGTAAGACTACGAGATAACGTGCTTTATCCATTAACAACCACAGACACTATCTACTGAGAATGTTTTATTTGAATTTAGATCCATTGTTGATTTAAATTGTATTAAATTTTTTGTAATCTTATATCATTTGTGTATTAATAGCAATGGATGATTAAAATTTAATTACATATAAAATTTTATTAAATAACTAACAATCATAATTGATAAAAAAAAATTAAGTACAAAGTTCATAAATCTGTTTTACTTGAAGTTGTTATTATTATCTAAAATGCTCTTAATATGCTTTTTTTATGTCTACTAAATTAAGAAAAATAGTGAGTTGATTTTGTCAATTATTTATAATTGTATGTAATTTCTTAAAATTTCCAAAAAAGTAATTTAAAGTCAAAAACTTATTCTCCGTGTGTATGTGGCTGCATGTGGCATGGAAAACTGAAACTCAGTGCTTCTTTTGCCTCCCATTTGCTCTCACATTGCAGTCTCTCTTTTTGGCTTTTGCTTTTGCTTTTAGACCCAACACCACTATCTTATGGGGAGAGAAATTTTATTATTATTATTATTATTATTTTGAAAATATTGGAAATCCCGCCGCTAAATCACCTCTTGAACTTAAACGGAGCAGGTAAAACCTTCGGCTACCTCAAGATTTTTCAAGAAATACACTCCTTGAACTCAAACCTATAAATCCTAAACTTTTTTGACATCAAATTACACCTCTTCTGAAGGGCTTATTATTATTATTTGGATTATAAATATGACAAAAAGTCGCCTTAGCCAAAGAAGCAAAAGCAGTGAAATATGGTATGAGTTGGCAAAGTGAGGAGTTGAATTTTAGACTTAGCATCAAGGCTCATTGTTCGAGAACAGAAATTGCAGAGTGAGTTAAAAAAATTCCAAAATGTAGCTGTGGATATTTGCTAGGTATCTTTGAGAAATTTGGAGATTCTTTGCTTTTAAATGAAGTTTCTATATTGTCCTCTTGCATGATAAGCTTGGTATGTTCAAAATGAATTATAAATGCACCATGCTGTTGATTCTCCATCACTCATTTGTCATTATGTGTTTTATTGGCTTGGCTTGGGCATTGAAAGGCCAATTAAGTTCAGGAGCAATATATATATATATATATATATATATACATATGCACACGTGCCTTGTTTGAGGAATCTTGAGCTTGAGAAACTGGTATGCATTCATATTACATTTGCAATAAAAGTGAAATGTTTTTGAGTAACTGATGCAGAAACCAGCTTCATTCATCCGATTTAAATGCATTCAAGTAGTAGCATTTAAGAATGAGAAGTAACATTTCAGGAATATTTTCTTGTGGGAATTGTTTATGTTCTGAGAAATCCTTAAGCAGATTTGAAATAAGTCAAAAGCTCTTTCAGCATAATAACATAACAAAATGTTCCAGGTTTTTTTTTTTGTCAGTTTGTAATTCAATTTGTTGTACAAATTAACCCAGGGAATGAACACACCAGTCTTAAAAACGCAGAACATAAAAAAATCTAATTAAATTTCCTAGGTCTAATTGGCATAAAAAAGAAACAAGCAGGGCAAAATGCCTCACTTTGTACTCATCTTCCCTTTGGATTCACTATCTGTGAAAATACATCAGTAGTATTTGAGGTATCAATTTCTTCACTCAAAACACTTTCCTCATCGATGCATATCATGGCTCTATGATTGGCATAAGTATCATTGGCCTTATCGATCTGAATTGAAATCAATTTATCACCATCAGGATTATCTTGCAATTGAAGTGCAAATTCAAGATTCCACAACACATCGCCCATGGAAGGGCGATCAATCCCCTGATCGGATAAACACTTCTCAGCTGTCTCTGTGAACTTTCTTAAGCACTGATCAGTGATCTTTCCCTTAAGAAGTGGATCAATAATGTCATCAACTGTTCCCATCCTTTGGCAATGTAATGCCCAATCTGCTAAACTAACTTGTTCTTTAGGCAAATTTACATTAAGTGCTGGCCTTGCACATAACACTTCAAAAAGGACTACTCCAAAGGAGTAAACATCTGATTTTTCTGTCAATTGTTGCCTGCGAAAGTACTCAGGATCCAAGTAACCAAAGCTTCCCTTCACCATTGTACTAACATGAGTTTGATTGAGATTAGGACCGGTTTTTGATAATCCAAAATCGGAAACTTTTGCCACCCATTTCTCATCTAATAGAATGTTAGTAGTTTTCACATCTCTGTGAATGATTGTGTACTTGGCGCCGGTGTGAAGATAGTGAAGTCCCCTAGCAGCTCCAATGCATATTTCTAACCTTTGCTTCCAAGGCAAGTCAGGGTTGTTGCCCTTATAGAGGTGTTCCCGTAATGTCCCATTAGCCATGTAATCATAAACCAGAATCATCTCTCCATCTTCTTCACAAAATCCAATTAAAGACACCAAATGCTTGTGCCTCAGCTTCGAAAGCATCTCGATTTCTGTCTGGAATTCATGTACTCCTTGTTCTGAAGACGGGTTTGATCTTTTAATGGCAACTTTTGTCTTTCCATCAACAATGCCTTCATAGACTTTACCAAATCCTCCAACCCCTATAACCAATGACTCGCTGAAGTTCCTGGTACCATGCTTAATTTCTGATAATGAAAAATGTCGACAAAGTCCTGCTGCAAGATTGGTAAGATGGCTACTCGTACTTTTACCCGTTCCTGTTGATTTGCCGGTTGTGTGGGAATTTCCATAGAGTGGTAGCCAAGAAACTGAAGAACACGAACTTCCATCATCATTTTTCTTCTTGTTGATGACAAAAATTAAAACAGCAACACCAAAAGCACCTCCAGCAATGCCACCAATCACATGGACCATAGTTTCGGATCTTGAGCTTGAGGGAGAAAACTTCTTCTTTGTTGTTTCAGCATGAAGCAACATGTCAGATGGCACAGGATTTGGACCAGCCAAATTCCCCCTTGTATCATTCAGCTTAAAAATCTCCAATCCATTGAGAATTGAATCATAATACTGGGGCTTCGTCGATACACTAGGATGCAATGCCACCCATAATTCATCATCACCAGGCAGATCTTCAGCATAAACTGCATAATCTTTATATACAGGCACTCCTTGTGCTCCTGCCCATCCAATCACATCAGCACCTTCTTGTGCTGTTTGATTGTTGAGAAAAATATCAAACACTCTTTGATTAACCTTGGACAGTAAAAACTCACAGAAATGGAACCTAACAACATAAGTGAAATTTGCATCAATCTGAAAAATCCATGTTAGATTATAATTCTGATTAATATTTGCATCCGGGCCCATTGTTCTCGCGGTATCGTATACACTCACAGGTGCAATATCATGTGATTCATTGCTTGGATATTCAATCTTGGTATTGTTACCAGCTTGAGATGTGACACCAAATGCAGCACCGAACAAATAAGGCGAATCATCGTACCATGTTCTTGTAAGGCCTGAATCATTTGTTGAAGGAATGAATTTGCCACCAACATTTAATCTATACATTGTTTGTAAAGAAGAGCTGTTAACTTCAACAGATTGAGCACTGAATCCAACCAAAGTTGCAGAATCAAAAATCTCAGGCATTGGAATCACTTCAATCCCATTAACAAAAGCATATGAATCTTTATGATTTGAGGAAGGTGTAAAGGTTATGATGAGGTCACCAGATTGCGCGGGAACAAGAGAAAATTCTTTTACAATATAGGCTTGTGTTAAGGCTTGTGCTGTTATTGAGGCACTGAAATTGTTGAGGAGAGTCAAACCATTTGCATTGACAGAAAAATAGGCGTTTGATGGATCAAGATTGCTATAAGTAGCTGGATAAAAATGAAGCCTGAGCCAGAAACGATCCTTTGATGAAACAGAGAATTTGTAACTTGATGTCGATTTGAAAATTCTTGTGGTCATGTAAGGGACGGCTGATGGCAATGAAGAGTCTTGTGATTGGGCTGTGGCCGTTATCGAATTTGCTGAATTTGTAAGAAACTTGGAATCTGATGTCCATTTGCGGTCATCGGAATCGGTGGCATCAGTTGAAGCCCCACAAGCAAGGACATGAGAATTTGAATCTGATTGGCTAAGAACATGAGCAATGTTGTTTAACGTAAGAGAAAAGAAAAGGATAGAAAATAAAATCTGGGTATTGGAGATCATATCTAAAAAGAGAAACCCTTTGAGGAAATTGAGAGAAAGTGTGAGAATCGAAGAGAAAGTGAAGGAAAATGTGAAGGGAAAAAACACCGAGTACAAGAAAACAGGGGAGCAGGAAAAAAATGAAAAAATAAAAATAAAATTCTCCTGTACGAAAATGGATGTCTATATTATGAAGAAAAATTATCAGAATCTAGAAATTCAATTATTTGGCTTGAATTTTCAGCCAAAAAAAATGTTAAAGATTAGTGAATAATGGGGATAAATTTTAAAAAAATGGTTCCCAGTGTTGTTGTTTTTGTGTGTTGGGAGTTGGAGGACGTTAGAATAGGAGTGGTGATTAGGGAGTAACGGAAACAGAGAAAAGCCAAAAATGGTTCTTTTGCATTCAATGCTTTATTAAGAGTTCATTAGCAGTTTCTTCAGGTTTGAGTTTATCCCATCCCATGAGCATGACTCATGCCATTTATTCATCTAATGCTTGCATCGAGTTAATTCTTCAATTTGATTCAGCCACATCCACATTATAACATATATGAAGTTGCATGATAAAAATCTTGGGTGACATTAGTTGAATTATTATCACGTGTGTAACTATTGCATCATCTCATTCATGCAACCATTAGGGATGTTCAGTGGGCTAGGCACACGAACATGCCACGGCCCTTAGATTTTTAACATATGGACCATGAAAACACGGCACATGAAAAACCCGCTTCAATTTTTTATTTTTTAGCCCCAGCTAGAATCACGTTGCTTATACGTTGTATTAAAAAATTACCCATGTTCATGGTCTAGTGTCACCTAGGAATGACAAAGGACTAGGTATGGTGAGGGAATGTTAATATTTGTACCAGTCTCATTCAATTAACAGGTACGAAAATTATCTCATTATCTGCCCTTTATATATCAGACCTCATGCGAGTCCTCATTTATACGGAATTTTACCTCTATTTAAAAGAGGATAACATTACATATACTCGACTCGTCCAACTAATTGATATTTTAAATTATCACCTCACCCATCCATAACCTAACAAGCCCCGTGAATTCCATCCCGTAATAGATTTTTGCAATCCTAGTGTAACCAAAGATAAAAGACAAGCTCTTCCTATAAATAATGTTTTACAAAACCAATGATTAAAGCATCAAATATTAAACCAAGCACGAAAAAGAAAACATTGACTTCAGAATCCCACTTTGTCATTTTCTTTCACCGAAAAATTCCAATTCCTCAAAAAAAGCATCTTTCATGTTTCAACTCATCTATCTATATACATCTCAAACTTCAACTCATCTATCTAAAAGGCCATGGCAACACCTCTAAGCCTCACCACCTCCAATTTCTTCTTCTTATTATTCACAGCAGCACTCCTTTACATAGCCTCCACAATCCCAAAACAAGGAGCAAAAGAAACCAACTTAGTCATCTACGTGCATGATTATTTCTCCGGCCGTGACACTTCAGCAATCACCGTTGCCGGAAAAGATGGACCCACTTCACATATCCTCCGCTTCGGCACAATCGCCGTCGTCGATGATGTCGTCACCGATGGCCCCACGATTGAATCCAAGCAAATAGGCAGGGCCCAAGGGGTTTACGTGAACTCTCAGTTGGATGGCAAGGCCTTGTACATGGCTTTTAGTGTTATTTTTACTGAGGGAGAGTTTAAAGGAAGTACTTTGGAGATTCAAGGATCCGATATTTTTTCAATGAAGCAAAGAGAATTTGGTGTTGTATCTGGCACTGGCCATTTTAGATTTGTTAAGGGTTACGGTATTATGGAGACTCACTTCCTTGACATTGCTAATTTGAATGGTATTATTAAGCTCAATGTAACACTAAAACGTTACTAATTAATAATTAGTATTCCGATGATTTTGTTTTGATGTATGCCATATCAAAGTTTTAATTAAGTAGTAGCGTTTCAAAAGAATATAGACAGTAATTAAAGCACATGCACAATAATATAACTGGCAAATATTGGCCAAAAACGAAATTATGTAAACAGAATGAATGAACATTCAAATTCTTACAGTTTCTCGATTAAATACATAATTTACGAATTTGTATCAAATAGGCCCTCAGCCTGGCTCATCTCAAAAGTTATTGCCTATGAATAAATGTTGAATCCAATATTGACCTAGTTTGTTCACCCGACTTTTGCCAAACCTTCATTTCTCAACTAAATTCATATTCTATTTAACCATTATCTTGTTACACCACCATTTCTATGTTAGTAGGGAATCACTCATGTGGCATGACCCTCTGTTCTGCATTGTATTAATTTTAATAGATTATATAATACAATACAATACAATTTAATTCAATTCAATTCAATACTATCTTGAATTCGAAGAAATTTGAGTGTGTCGATGATCCATTTCTCCCAGCAACCACAACTTCTGGGGGTTTAGGGCTATAATGGGAGCCTGATGCATGTAGTTATACTATATGTTTGCTTTGCTTGGGCTATGTAAAGATTCAAGAAGAAGAAATTAGAGAAGGGGTTTGGATGCGGAGCTGCCATGGCTAAATTTCTTTCTTTATAAATTATAAAATATAAGGACAGTTGCCATACGTCACAGTTCAGGGCAACCTATTTTTGTTACAAATAAAGCAAAGAGCTAGAGAATTTAGAATCCGAAAAAGAAAAAATTAGAAAGAGATAGGGAAGGGGCCGCGCGAACGCAGGTCCCCACGGTAACAAATTATGACGTAGGCTCTCCCACTTGGGGAGACCTTAAAATGAAGCACTCTCTTAATGTGCAATGAGAGAGCCACCATTCTAGGCCATGGGTCTTCTTGATCCCCCCATCGACCCCGTCCAGGTAAGTAAATTTTATGTTGCTTCAACTTCTTTATTTATAGTAGTGTCCCTTTTTATTATTTGTCTGTCTCTGTGCGATGTGGGATCGCTCATTGCAAGATTAAAATTACACAACACACCATTGAAAAGTAGGGGAAAACCGAACCAAATCATATTTTACGGTTCGGATTTTTTACCTCTCAAACCAAATCATTAAATAACGGTTTGGTTCGGATTGAAAATTTTTTAAACCAGCGGTTTACGGATTGGTTCGGTTCGGTTTACAGATTATTATATTTAAAACAATTTTTCATCCACTTAAGTGGAAAAAAAAAACTAGTCTATCCAACAAATAGTATGAAGTTATATGGTGTAAGCTGTGACTTCAGGGAACACATGCACTCCATAAAGGATTGAAAAATGAGGTACAATAAATTCTTATAAATTCTTGTATTTTTTAAAAATTACCCTGAATAATGATGCTGCCATCATTCTAATTAAGAGACAAATCCAACATCTAACTTTCAAGAATAATGATGCTACCATAAAACAAAAAATTTAATAATAAAAGTATTAACAAATAAATTGAAAAATAAAAGTATTAACAAATAAATTGAAAAATAAAAGTATTAACAAATAAATATATTAACAAAAAATTTAAGAATAAAAGTATTAACATACTAATAAAAAGAAAACATAGAATAAAATTAAAAGTAAAATACAATTTTTTTTTATAAAAATATATAATTTTTTTAATTATAACGGTTTGGTTCGGTTTAACAGGTGCGGTTCGGATTAACTCCTGAACCGAACCATAAACCGTTTGGGGTGGGCCAATCCGAACCGCAAGCCGAACCGTTAGAAAAAACCATAAATTTGGTCCGATTTGGTTCGGTTTGCGATTTAGTTCGGTTCGGTCAGTTTTTTTATCCACCCCTATTGAAAAGGGTTCCCTCGTAAGCATCTAACCGATGTACTTCTCAGCGAGCTATAAGCCTGTAACTCAATGAATTACACGACCATTTTATCTTAACTTCTTTGTTAAAAAAATATAGCAGGAATCGAAACTAAACTAAGTAATTAACTTAGTTTCAAACCTCACTCAAAAGTTGTGAAGGGAATTCATTTTTCATTAAATTTAAATAATAAAAATAAAAAAAAAATAAAAATAATAAAAAAAAAAAGGTTCAACAGAAAGGTAATTAACTTGTTGATGGATAAAAGAATTGATAGAACTTTGTGAATAGAGGATGTTAACAATTTGATCAAAGCACAGTTCAAAACCAATATCTACCAAAGCCTCCCTTATACCACCCACATTTCAAACCCCACTCAAAAGTTGTGAAGGGATTCATTTTTCATTAAATTTAAATAAATAAAAAGTTAAACAGAATGATAATTTACAAATTCCTCATTGAATCAGTTTGATCAATTGTTAACATCCTCTATTCACAAAGTTCTATCAATTAGTCTTTTATCCATCAACAAGTTAATTAACATGAGGTCCAATATCATAAATTTCACAAACGGCAAAACAAATCTGAAGTTGATTTGGTGGGTCGCGCCAGGTCCTTGCAGTAGTGCAACGCATGGACGACGCACGAGAGCCCCAGTAGCAAGCTACCGTAATGGACTCTCATCCTTGAAAAATTAATTTAATATCATGTGAGCCAATGACCCACGTATCAGATATTAAACTGATAAGAAAGGTATGAATTGTGAACTGGGTGATCGCTGATTTTTATATCTAGCCCTCGTTCCTCTTCTTTTTCTCTTAATCCATATGGGACTTGGGATTCATCCAAGTCGTCGCTCATGCCGTTCTAATTATATACTCAATAAGTAGTGTTCACGGGTGATTTTCGTTTCAGGGACAGTTTTGGGATAACCCTCTCGGGACAATCCTCCTTCAACCGTGAATTTGTTTGGTTATGGAGGATCAAAAATAAACTTAGCAAAAGACAGACCAACACAAGATCCACAAGAGGGTTTTACGTGGTTCGGCGGAGCGAATCCAACCTACATCCACGGACACAAAGTGGGGTATGATTTTTATTACCAATCGAGCTCGACCAATCTATTTTCGAGAAGGATCTAAAGAAAACCGAGTTGTTTGTTCATCGTGCTTTTTACAAGTAATGCTTTTTATGAGACTTATTTCCACCCAACCTATATAAATGAGACTATCATCCATTTAAATACTAAGTGAAATACAACAATGTTCTCATATCTTCATGACGTCTATGGGTGAGCAAAATCGGTTTCGGTTCCAGTTCCGCACGGTTCCTAACTAAGTGGAACCGGAACCTACCCAATTAAATAGAGTATCCTATTATTCGGTTCTGGTCCGGTTCCGGTCCAGTTCTGAATTACCCTATTAATATAACATTGTCATTTAATAGCAAGTAAGCGATTAAAGAAGTTTTGTAGCATAACTCAATTGTCACCCCTCGCAATTTACGTGTTGCATTAAGAATGGAACCGATTGAACAATATAAACTTCAGCGCCTCTCAAATGAGTTTTAAACTGATCATATTATATTATGCATAAATTTTGCTTTATTTTGAGAAATATCAGAGTCAAAAAGTTTAACCTAGTTCTACACTGTTTGAAATAAAAACTGCTGCCTGGGCCGTTTTATCATAAAGCATGCATATTATGATAACAAGAGTTTAAAAATACATTCAAGTTATATTTTCTAAAGAGAGCCTTATCTATCGACGTTAACTTAAGTTTTCCGAACAGTATCATAATCAAGAATTTTTTATTTTGTGTACACAACTAGGCCGCCTAAAAGTATATAATATATGTTGCTATGAAAACAAATTCTTTAAGTACGTCTTGAATCAAGGATCTGCTCCTAGCACAAAATGATGTTCATAAAAGATCTAAAAGATGAATCATGCAGTAACCTGTTAGGAGAGCATCAATATTTCTTCCAGAAACTCAACCTATTTATCCAAATTTTTAGCCACTCAGGTAATTAGAATGATAGACAGTGTCATCTAGACATGTCCCAACTTTCATGAAGACATAATACATGGGTAATGACTCCTGGAAAATTTTTTTTACGTAATTAATTATCAAAACAAAAGGATAAACACAATTCAAGCTGCATAAGATAATAATAATCCAAGAATATTGTCATAATTATGGAAACAACAAGATTGGGTAAAATGCAATCATGTTATTACAAACAACGAAATACTTCAATTACAATTTAAACAGTTGAACATATTCTTACTAGCTGACTCTTGAACGAAATTTTCAATCATAAGCACAGGCTTGGCATACGAATCTGCAACAGGGCAAGAATCAGCCTCCCAACTAACAAACCTTTTAGCTTGACATGTATCAATTCCCTTAGTATATGATTCTTCATAAGCAACAGTTTGATCAGCAAGCAAATTTTATGCATAATATAATTTTATGCAAATTTCAGGCAACTCATCTTTTATAATACACCTAGAATCGGGTATCAAAATCGGGTATCAAATATGGTTCTCAAATGCGGTTCCGGTTCTATGGTCCGGTTCCGGTTCCAATTATTCTGAAACCGGAACTGGACCGATTACAACTGGTTCCTTATATTTGGAACCGGAACCGGACCGGTTACAACCGATTCCGGTTCCAAACTCAAATTTTCGGTCCGGTTTCGGGTAGACCCGGAACCGATGCTCACCCCTAATGACGTCAGCCACATGAATTTTTGGCTGATTGACGGGTTCTATACCCCAAAACTGCTTCGCTGAAAGCAAACATGTCATCTGCTTACTTGTCACACCACTCTGTTTTATACATTGCCACACTCAATAATAATGATGTCAGCCTGTAAAGATCCCAAGCGGTGATACATGTCAGAGGGAAAAATCCAAACTATCCCGATCACACGTCAGACCTCATGGGCACGGCCAAATCGCGAGCTAAACTACCCAAATTGCTTCCGACCTGACCCAAAATATCCGAACTGAGCAACCGGGCTAAAGTGGTTGGTCTCGACTCTGATGTTGTCGGTCTTTGAGACTTGAATCATACTGCGTCCTCTGGTCGGCCAGATCCGGGAAATCGGGTCCGAACACCATGCCTGGTCGAGGAGTAACCAATACCTTCTGAACATTTGTCCTTCTGTGGACAACAGAACCTGGGCGACGCTGTTCTAGGCTCGCGGCCTAGTTGGGAGTACGAAATAACATGGAGTCGCCACCCGGTGTGAACCGGGAAAATGTGATTTAAGGCCGCACTCACCCTTCGCAAGGGAAGACCCCAAACCGTTGGGTTCGGAATGGTCCCTTACTTATGTCACTTGTAATGAAAGGATTTGTGTAATAATTTAATCAGGCCTAAGTAACACTTATTTCCAAGAGTATCATGCTTCTAACTCTACATACAGGGAATTAGTCATCACAACATGCAACATCACATGGCAATCTCATGAACATTTCTCGATCATATGATATGGAAAACTAAGAACAACCTAATCATGCTTGAGTACTATCTCATGAACCTATTAACCAAATAACATGCTAACAGCCTAATCATGCTTGAATATCATCCCAAGAACACATAGAATGGATAAATGCAGGAATACAAATAATATGATTGGCTACATAATACAAGAAAGACCAACCAAGAGGCAATTATGCATGAATATGATAAGACAGACTCAGTTCAGTGTGTGCACGTTCGTGTAGCGTTCGTAAACGCGTTCGAACGGTAAACAGAAGGTTCGCGTTCGTGTGGCGTTTGATAACGCGTTCGAACGGAAATGAAACAGAATGCTCACGTTCGTATGGCGTTTGTTAACGCGTTCGAACGGAAATGAGACCTGATGCATGATAAGGCAAAATGCATACGCGTTCGAGTTGCATTCGTAAACGCGTTCGAACGGGAACAGACCTGATGCATGAAATGGGACGCAATACATAAACAACAAAATAAAGGGGCGCGGCGAAGTACTGCCGTAAAGGTGGCCTTTTGGGGCTCTTGGTCTCTCAAAGAGAGGACCTTTAGACCAACATACTAAGCCCATGCGCGTCACATCACAACACATGAAATAAAGATAATAAAAGTGCAGGACTTCGTATGCCCAATTGAACGTACATTCAACCCAAACACACTTCGTCCAGCGCGGCGAAGTAGTGTCACAAAGGTGGCCTTTTAGGCTCTTTGTCTCTCCAATAGAGGACCTTTGGACTAACTCATTAAGTTCATACGCTCGATCGCATCATACATACAAAAATAAAGCCAATCATGTCAAAACCAAGTGCCCGATTGAACACATCTTACATCCAATCCGAAAACACATCAACCGGCGCGGCAAAGCATCGTGGTAAAGGGTTTTAACCCCTCCCCATAATGGATCTTTCATTCCACTTACTAAGCCCATGCGCTTGAATGAACCATGCATAAAAAGATAAAGACAATAATATCAAACTAAGTATGCCCGATTGAACGTATCTTGCATCCAACCGAACACACATCAACCGGCGCGGCAAAGCATCGTGGTAAATGGCTTTAACCCCTCCCCATAGGGGATTTTTTCATTCCACTTACTAAGCCCATGCGCTCGATTGAATCATGCATAAATAAACAACATACAGAATTCAAGTGACGAAAAATAAACAAAAGCAACACAAAACAAAAGAGGGTGCCGTTTACTCAAGCGGTACGTGGAGTTGTGTCCCAAGTACAGACCGCACTACCGTCCATTCGGATTCGGCTACGGAATTTACGTCTGGGTTTCCATCCTATATACCACAAGAGACGGCACTCTTACATTCATCCAATACACACAACACACATCATACACAAACAAGATTTAACAAACAAGTAAAATACAATCAAAATAAATAACAAAAATCAAATAAAGATGAGTATGAAAAGTACCCTCAGGTCTAACCTTTTAAGCCGTCTCTCGGACTCGCGTTTCACGAAGATCGGAAGGGGTAAAGCTCCGCAACTTTTCTGGTTCACTGGTTTGCCTTTTCCTTCGCTGTTTTGCCGCTCAAGCTACTGTTTCGAGTCCGTTTTGCTGCTGTTTCCTTGTGGTTTCGCTGCCGTTCCTCTGTATTCTTTTGCTTACTGTTTTTGGGTGTGTTCTTCATGTAATTTTCATGTGTGTTGTGTATCTTATGTGTATGAGCTAGCTAGCTAGGGTTGAGAAGGTTGGTGAAGGGTTGTTTATATAGAGAAAGGGTTAGGCTTGACAAGGAAAGGGATTTGATTTGGTGTTGGATAAGGGAAGTCAAAGATTGAGGGGGGACAAATCTTGGCTAGATATGGAAGGCTGAATATTTAGTTTATGTTGATTAGGCATACAATATTTTAAGTTTGGGAATAATATATTGGTTGATTGATTTTAACTTGGTATGATTATATTTGATTGGTTTTAATTGATTAGGATTGATTTTAATTAGGCATATCTTCTTTTTAATTTTAGTATATGATATATTCAAATTATTTAAATTAGGCATGATTTTAGTCTAAGTTTGGTAAATGTAATAATTAATTATTCAATTGATTATTTTAATATCTTATTTAGTTAATGTTTTAATTAATATTTATTTATTTAATTTGGGATGTGTTTTATGGGCTTTGGGGAGCTAAATGGGCTTGGGTTGAGGCTAGCAGCAAAACCAGAATTACCGACACCGTTCGAACGCTTCCTCGAACGCGACACGAACGCCCGCAATCTGCCTGACGTTCGAACGAAGTAACGAACGCAGCACTAACGAAAACAGTGAACCTTGTTTATTCTGAATTTCCCCTTCCGATATCCGTTTCCCGCGGCTTCCGTGACTCAAAAGGTAGTGCCTCCAAATGAGACTCATCATCGGGTTTCACATGCAAAAATACAATGCCTACACCTTCCAAAATGAGAAAATACATTTATGCCCTTGTCGTACTGGTCAAATACGTTGTCACAAAAATCACCATCAACATCTCTCCTCTAGTTCTCGGTTTCAACGAGTGTACGAGTTGGTACCAGGAACTACAAAATGGAAAGTGTGTCGATCAACCAGTTGGTGGTCGGCTCCAAAAGCCATAGAGACTCGGTAACCAATCAGGTCATCCCCGATATCTTCATGTGTTTGGTAACCAATGATTCTAATGTCCCTCCAAATGATTCTCTGACTTGAAGCAAATACCTCATTTACCCTACCGGTAGCCGTCCCTCGGAAACCGTAAACCATCATAACCTCTTAAATGCCCATCAAATCACTTATAGGGTTTAATCTGGACGCGGAATTTATCGAGCATCTGTGATCCTCCCGCCAAAAACCAAAACAATCAATCGTTCAAAGGGCGGCCGAAAATTTCCAATCTTAACCGTTCATCGCAATCTGAGTAGATGGAGCCTGAAGGCGACACACGGTGCACATCTGAAGCCTTTCTCTGATCCAACAGTCAGAAATGCCCCGATCTTGTCTATAAAAAAAAGGAAGCAACACACCTTTGTTTCTTTTACGAAAACCATAACTTGCGAAGCGCATGAGATTATTTCCTCATTGTATAAGACTAGCAAACTCCATGACCAACCAGACCAACCGTCAATACATCATTTCGAATCAAGTAAGTTTTCTGATTTACCTCATTCTTTTTAATTACTGAAACATTTTGTGACTATTTGCTGCTTGCGAAGGCTCGTGCTTTCTTCCTTGCTTGCTTTTCATTTTTCTAGTATGTTTATCCTCTTGTTCTGCGCTGCAAATGTATGTTTAGGTTGGGTATGTGATGTAGGATGCATGTGCTTCTGGGTCAAGTGATGGATTATGGGTTAGGGTGTTTGGGTTTCGGGTTTTCTATGCTTGTTGTCTGCCGTGTATTTGGTTTGATGTTTTAGAAAGAGACTTAATGTTTGTGGTCATTGCTAAGACGTTTAGTGAATTTAGGCCTAGGTCCTCGGAAGTTTGAGTATCTCTTGAGTCTGCGGTGCCCCAAAACTGATCACTAATTGCCCTTCTTAGATCCTTCCATTGTTAGGAATGTCTGACGTCGAATCATCCTCAGCCCGGCCCTTAAAATTCCAAACTTCTCGTGCTGAAGAAGCTTCCTCCAGCTCGGGGATAGTCAGCATAGAGGAGTTAGATACCACTCAAACCCCTTCCCAAGAAGAAAATGATACCTACCACCACCGAATTCCCCGGAAAGACCATGAACCGGGCGAATTAGACTGCCAGTGTGGTAGTGCCCAAAACAGAATGATTTAATGAAGAGTCAGATGGCAAGTTTTCTTTCTGCGAGGCAGTTGGGGCAGAGAGCCAATCAATCAACAGGAAAATCACGTGGCTGACGTCATGACGATATGAGAATATTTTTTTTTCCTTAGTATATAAAGAGAGGATAATCTCACTTGTAAGGGTTAGCAAATTTTTATTTAAGCACCACTTGTAAGAAAACACGAAGCAAACAGCTCGGTATCATATGACCATCCTTTTTAAAGAGGTCGGCCGAGCTCCGTTCAGTTATAAAACTAGTATTCCACTTTGTTCCCGTTGACGTAGACTGGATCCATTCTGCCGAACCACGTAAACCATTTTTGTCGATTTTGGGTGTGTTTTGTTTTCTGCTAAATTTGTCTTTGGGCCCCCATAACCAAACAAATTCATGATTGAATGAGGATTGTCCCGGGAGCACTATCCCGATATTGTCCCTGAAATGACAATCACCCATCAACAGTATGGATTTATACAAAGAATGCAGTGCTCACCACGTAATGTGAGCTTCAAATATGTCAGTAACAAACAAAACAATCGTAGCTTGTTCAAGAAGTCTCTTCAATATCAGTGGTGATGGGTATTTGTCTCTCTTTTATATCTGAAAATGATTATTACTAGCAATATTTACTAAGACACCGCATAACATAATCTTTTATTTTTAGATGTCTTTCAAGTTGCATAGGTCTCTTACTTTTGTGGGCATACGAGCTTGTGGGCCCTACATATGACTCATGTGCAAACTCATTTGGTGAATCTCTAACTCAAATTTAACTTGTACAAAATTTATCTACGACATCATTTCGTGAATCTATCGACATGGTGTCCATTTTTTCTTTATCTAAAATTTGAGTTGATATGAATTTTATTGGAGGAATTATAATAAGTTCGGAGACAAAGAGAACAAATTTGTTTTTTTTTCAAAAAAAATAAATATGATTATTATGAGTATTAAGCCGATTCAAATAAATTTGGTAAGATTTAAATGAAATTGTTTAAAAAATATAAAATATTAACTAAAGTATATATTTATGATAGAAAATAATCTATATAAGAAAAATAATCAAAAATATAGATATATTGACGGTATAAAAAGGTGTTAATAAATAATCTAAAGATCCTCCGACCCACAAATATCATTTAAAAATTAACTTAGTCAAGTATCATTTGTGGTTCAAATAGTGTCATTAAACAGGAAATAACATGCGAACAAATTGACCAAACCAGAAAATTCCAATCAAACTATCATAAACCCTAAAACATGAAAACTATAGAAAACCTGGAAAATGTAATGATGAATCCCAGTCGAGATCTATATGTCCTTAAGAACTTATTAGCCTCACTGATGCTTTACGGATTCGAAATGGCCAATGTTCTCCCATGATTACTTGGATGCTTCTTGTCCAAGGAGCACTCATTGACAAGTATTTGAACTAGAAAATTGGTGGAACTATCTCTCAAAACAAAGGAAAATTGTGACTCTCAAATTCGGATTGCTTGTCTATGTCTTGTGTTTGGATATGATGCCTCTTTTATAAGACATGGAATGGTGCCAATTGTGGGACACAGAAACTGGGCGACGCCGTTCCTAGGCTCGCGGCCTAGTTGGGAAGGATTACATAACATGGAGTCGCCACCCGGTGTGAACCGGGACAAAGATTTAAGGCCGCACACACCCCTCGCAAGGGAAGACCTCAAACCGTTGGGTTCGGAATGGTCCCTTACTTATGTCACTTGTAATGAAAGGATTCACGTAATAATTTAACTAAGCTTAAGTAACACTTATTTCCAATAGTATCATGCTTCTAAATTCTCATATGCAAAATAAAACTTATGTGTACGCTTTTACATATATCTCATATTTAAAATTGCATGCTTAACATATATCAAGATAGCAACGAACATACAAATTTACATATCACATTCAGGAAAACGCAAGCACACATATCGACCCTACAAGCACACATATGGGCACTTTTCCAAGCGGTACGTGGAATTGTAGCCCAAGTACAGACCGCACTACCGTCCATTCGGAATCGGCTACGGAATTTACGTCTGGGTTTCCATCCGATATACCGCAAGAAATAATACTCAAATGTTATCATGACATAAGCATACGAATTGTGACACATTTGCATAAGGAAGATCAACCAATAGGCAATTATGCATGAATATAATAAGACAGACTCAGTTCAGTGTGTGCACGTTCGTGTAGCGTTCGTAAACGCGTTCGAACGGAAATGAAACAGAATGCTCACGTTCGAGTAGCGTTCGTAAACGCGTTCGAACGGAAATGAAACAGAATGCTCACGTTCGAGTAGCGTTCGTAAACGCGTTCGAACGGAAATGAGACAGAATGCTCATGTTCGAGTAGCGTTCGTAAACGCGTTCGAACGGAAATGAGACAGAAAGCTCACGTTCGTATGGCGTTTGTTAACGCGTTCGAACGGATACGAGACCTGACACATAATAAGGCAAAAACACATGCGCGTTCGAGTTGTGTTCGTGAACGCGTTCGAACGGACACGGACCTGATGCATGAAATAGGATGCAATACATAAACAGAAAATAAAAGGGCCGGCGAAGCACTGCCGTAAAGGTGACCTTTTGGGGCTCTTGATCTCTCAAAGAGAGGACCTTTAGACCAACATGCTAAGCCCATGCGCGTCACATCACACATACAAGAATAGAACCAATCATATCAACCAAGTATGCCCGATTGAACACATCTTACATCCAATCCGAACACACATCAACCGGCGCGGCAAAGCATCGTGGTAAAGGGCTTTTAGCCCCTCCCCATAGGGGATCTCACAACACACTTACTAAGCCCATGCGCTCGATTGACTTATACATACGAAAATAAAGATAACAATATCAAACTAAGTATGCCCGATTGAACGTATCTCGCGTCCAACCGAAAATACATCAACCGGCGCGGCGAAGTAGTGTCACGAAGGTGGCCTTTTTGGCTCTTTATCTCCTAAATGGAGGACCTTTGGACTAACTCACTAAGCCCATGCGCTTGGTTGAATCATGCATAACTAACGATATACATAATTTAAATGACGAGGAATAAATAAATGAAAGCAACACAAAACAAGAGAATGTGCCGTTTACTCAAGCGGTACGTGGAGTTGTGGCCCGAGTACAGATCATATTACCGTCCATTCGGAATCGGCTATGAAATTTATGTCCGGGTTTCCATCCGATATACCGCGAGAGTTGACACATCTCTCATTCATCCAATACCCACAACATATTACATCTCATAATTCATGCATATTTATCTACTCAAAGACCACAACATGCATTCATAGACGACTCTCATGCGAATAGAATTCAATAAAAAATGAATATAAACTAATGAAAAGGTACCCTCAGGTCTAACCTTTTAAATCACCTCTCGGATGTACGGTACACGATCGTCGGAAGGGTGGATGCTCCGCAACTCTCCCGGTTCACTGGTTCACTGTTCTCGTTCGTTGGCTTTACTGTTTTGCTTGCGGCTCGGACTCCGTTCTGCTCCTATTCCCTCTTTATCTTTTGCTTACTGTTTTTTTGGTGTCTTCTTCCTGCAGTTTTTTATGTGTGTTGTGTATGAGTTAGAGACTAGCTAGCTAGGGACTAGAGACTAAGGTTGAGAAGGTTGGTGAATGGTTCTTTTTATAGGCAAAGGGTTAGGTTTGACAAGGAAAGGGATTTGATTTGGTTTGGTTAAGGGAAGTCAGAGATTGAGGGGGGACAAATCTTGGCTAGATAGGGAAGGTTGAATATTTGATTGGCTTGGATTAGGAATACAATATTTTAAGTTTGGGAATAATCTTATTAGATTGGGAATATAATTGGTTGATTGATTTTAATTAGGCATGATTATATTTTGATTTAGTATGTGATTTGTTTAATTTAGGCATGATTTTAGTTTAAGTTGGTAATTGTTTATTTTATGTTTGGTATATGTTTTATTTATTTAATTAATTTAATTATTATCTTATTTAGTTAATGTTTTAATTAATATTTATTATTTAAATTGGGATGTGTTTTATGGGCTTTGGGGGGGCTAATTGGGCTGGATGTGAGGCTAGCAGCAAAACCAGAATTACCGACACCGTTCGAACGCATCATCGAACGCAGCACGAACGCCCGCAATCTGTTTGACGTTCGAACGTATACACGAACGTAGCACTAACGAAAACAGTGAACCTTGTTTATTCTGAATTTCCCCTTCCGATGTCCGTTTCCCGTGACCTCCGTGACTTAAAAGGTAGTGTCTCCAAAATGAGACTCATCATAGGGACTTATGCGTAAAAATGCAGTGCCTACACCAATAGGGCACCCATTGGGGTGTGATGCAACCCTCCAAAGGGTTGTACCCATCTCATACACTCATTGCATCCAAAAAGACATATACACACTTTTCATGAATATTATAATAATTTCCAACAATCTCCCACAATTCTTCAAATATTCATGTAGACACTTGAGAGAGTTACCATGTACTAAAACTGCATCGAAATAGGTAGCTTTCGCCTTGAACCTTTCCTAGTGAATGAAAATCGGATTTACTAGGCAAACCAGTGATCCATAGTCTTGAACTGTTCTGCTGTTGGTGTAAACCAAGACAATTGCCAACACACGGCTTTAATTCGACCATTTTCCCGTTCTACGATTGTGTTCATTTTATCCCTGAACAACGGTCCTGGATTCATCAAGTACTTTAGAGTAACTCACCTTTAAAAGTTCCCATGGAAGCGGCTTCACTTCTTACTTGAAATAAGTGATCTACTATCAAGATGCAATCTGTCCTTACCATCATTAGAACTCAGTTCCTAATATAATGATCATTAAAAGCCTTAGCTTATCCTAACCAATGACAGACAACACTCAGCGTCATTATCGGAATGGGAAAAAGTACAAAACTCTTCAGTGCTTGTTTTGAATTGCACAACGTTTCAGTTGTTCTTTTTGAACCTAGATCTTGGGATCTCCAGTCAGCTAGGTTGGGTTTCCACAGTGACAATTCTTAATTTATAGGCTTCAAGCCAATTCCCCTCGATGACTTCTCAACTTGCTCTCGAGGTAAACCTTTAGTTAGTGGATCCGCTAGGTTTTCCTTCGACTTAACATAATCGATCGTTATTATGCCACTTGAGAGCAGTTGACGTATGGTATTATGTCTCCGACGTATGTGTCGAGACTTACCATTATACATTGTATTTTGGGCTCTCCCAATAGCCGATTGGCTATCACAATGTATGCTAATCGCTGACACCGGTTTGGGCCAACTAGGAATATCCTCCAGTAAGTTTCTAAGCCATTTCGCTTCTTCCGCTGTTTTATCTAATGCTATGAACTCTGATTCCATAGTAAACCGGGCAATACATGTTTTCCTCGAGGATTTCCATGACACAGTTGCATTACCAAGTGTGAAAATAAATCCACTCGTAGATTTGGAATCCACCATATCAGATATCCAGTTAACATCGTTGTATCCCTTTAGTACGGTATGATATCTCTCGTAATATAGCCCATATTTTGAAGTTTCTCTCAGATACCTCAAAACTCTTACTATGGCTCTCCAGTGGTTATGTCATGAATTACTCGTATATCTGCTAAGCTTGTTCACAGCTTGAGCAATATCAGGTCGTGTGCAATTCGTGAGATACATCAGACTTCCGATGATTCTCGAATACTCTAATTGTGATACGCTTGAGCCAGTATTCTTTGATAGATGAAGAGTTAGGTCCACATGGGTTCTAGCCACATTTAGACCCCCTTTGATATATTCATCAAGTATTTTCTCAATATAATGAGTCTGAAATAATATATATCCGTCTGATGTCTTATAAATCTTAATTCCTAGGATCACATCAGCTACTCCCAAATCGTTCATATCAAATCCGATGGATAACATGTTTTTGGTAGACTGAATCATTTCATGATTACTACCAATTATCAACATATCGTCTACATAGAGACACACAATGACATATCCTTTTTGAGTTGATTTGGTGTACACACACTTATCACACTCATTGGTTTTGAACCCACTTGACAACATCTCTTTGTCAAATTTCTCATGCCATTGTTTAGGTGATTGTTTTAATCCGTACAAGGATTTTACAAGTTTGCACACCTTCTGTTCTTGTCCAGGAACACTAAACCCTTCTGGTTGTTCCATGTAAATCTCTTCATCCAATTCACCATTCAAGAATGTCGTCTTTACATTCATTTGATGTATTTCAAGACCAAATATAGTTGTTATGGTTATGAGCATTCTTATCGATGTGATACGAGTTACTGGTGAATAGGTGTCAAAGTAATCAAAGCCTTCATTTTGTCTATAACCTTTTTATGACAAGTCTTGTCTTGTACTTATCTATTGATCCATCCGTTTTCATCTTCCGTTTGAATATCCATTTGTAGCCCAACGGCTTACAACCTGGAGGAAGATCAACCAACTCCCAAGTATGGTTCTGTAGGATTGAATCAATCTCACTGTTAGCCTCTTTCCACATAGGTGCCTCCGGAGAAGACATAGCTTCTTTATAGCTTTGAGGCTCATTTTCTAACAAGTATGTCAGAAAATCGGGACCAAACGACTTAGACGTTCTAGCTCTTTTGCTACGTCTAGGCTCGATTGTCTCAATATTTACACGTTGATCTGATTCTTGGTCAACCTGATCATTATCCTTGACAGTATCAATTGTTCTTTTGAGAGACTATGTTCTTTGTTTTTCCTTACAAGGAAATGTCTCTTAAAAAAATGTCGCATTCATTGACTCAATTATCATATTCGGATTGATGTCAGGAATCTCAGACTTGTGTACCAAGAATCAATACGCACTACTGTTGCGAGCATATCCAATGAATATACAATCAATAGTTTTGGGTCATATTCTAACCTTCTTAGGTTTATGAACCATTACCTTGGCAAGAAACCCCCACACTTTCAGGTATTTATAGTTAGGTAGGTGACCATTCCACAACTCATATGGTGTCTTGTCCAATCTTCTGTGAAGAAGCTTGTTCAGAACGTAGTTCGCGGAAAGTAATGTCTCCCCCCACAAGTTCTGAGGTAAACCAGAACTTGTCAACATGACGTTCATCATTTCCTTCAACGTTCGGTTTTTACGCTCAACAATCTTGTTTTGTTGAGGATAATAAGAAGCAGTGGTTTCGTGAATAATTATGTGCACATAACAATATTCACCACCTCTATCACTCCTGATTCTTTTGATTTTCTTGCCAAGTTGATTTTCAACTTCATTCTTATAGTGTATGAAGCTCTCAATAGCTTCAGCTTTGCTCTTCAGCAAATACACATAACAGAATCTTATGCTATCATCGATAAAAGTGACAAAGTACTTTTTACCGCCTCTTGTTTGCATAATATTCATGTCACACACGTCAGTGTGTACAAGTTCTAAAGGTTCAGAAATGCGTTCTATAGAATGAAATGATGTTCTATGCATTTTTGCTTCAACGCATGCCTCACACTTATGTTGGCTATCAATTGCAAATTTAGGTATAATGTCCATGTTAATTAATTTACGCATGGTATCATAATTAACATGTCATAACCTCCCATGTCATACATTTTGTGACTCAATAATATAAGCAGAAGTACTAGCTTTATTAATAGCACGATTGACAATCATTACATTTAGCTTGAAAAGGCCTTCAGTTAGGTATCATTTTTCCTACATACATATCATTCTTAGTCATTACAAACTTATCAGAAACAAACACAAGCTTAAAACCAGCCTTACTAAGGAGAGAGCCTAAGACCAAGTTCTTCCGAATATCTGGAACATGCAGTACATTCTTCAATGTTAGCTCTTTTTCGCATGTCATCTTCAGAACCACTGTGCCTTATCTAACCACCTGAGAGGTGGACGAGTTTCCCATTGTCAGATGATCACCGCCATCGACCTTCTGATACAAGGAAAACATCTTGCTATCTGCACAGATATGACGAGTAGCCCCAGTGTCTACCCACCATTCTCTCGGATTCCCAACTATGTTGGCTTCGATTACCACTGCTGATAGTTCCATCTCTGAGATCTCATCAGTCAGCTGCTCACCTTTAGTGACATGGGCCTCAATTTTCTTTTTCTTGCCCTTGTCCTGAGACTTCTTGTTTATGCAGTCCTTTGACATATGGCCGCTCTTCCACAGTTGTAGCATTTCCCCTTAAACTTCTTGTTCGCTTGGGAAGAATCAGCTCTACTGTTCTTTCTCTTTTGCTACCCTTTACACCCTCAATGATGTTGGCATTGGACTCCATAGTCTTGTAGCTGGCCTTCTCGGACTTCCTATTGTCCTCTTCGATTCTCAATCGAACCGCAAGGTCTTCAAGACTCATCTGCTTCTTTTTGTGTTTCAGATAGCTCCTGAAGTCCTTCCATGATGGAGGCAATTTTTCAATTATTGTGGTAACTTGAAACGTCTCACAAAGTTTCATACCATCATCCAGTATTTCATGAATGATCAACTGCAGTTCACCCAACTGAGACATCATCATCCTTGAATCTACCATCTTGTAATCCAGGAACCTACCCACGACAAATTTCTTTTGTCCGACATCCTCGATTTTGTATTTCTTCTCGAGAGATTCCCAGAGAATCTTCGCAGAAGTCATGCCTTGATACACATTGTATTGGGTATTGTCAATACCACCTAAAAGGTAGTTCTTGCATATGAAGTCTCCAGACATCCATGTATGTTCTCGTTCTTCCTTTGCTATTTCTGATTCACCCTCCACAGGACCCGGATGATCTTTGAGAAATTTAGCCAACTGGAGAGTTTTCAGGTATAACATCATTTTGTTCTGCCACTGTTTGAAATTTGCCCCACCAAAATTCTCCGGCTTTTCACCATGAGAGACCGGTACTGTGATGTTTCTGTTGGCCATTTTTAACTGGAAAAACCAACATGGGTCAATTAGTCTACAAAAGACAAATTGCACAACGATCAACAAATGATCTTGTTCAAAGTGTTATACTAGGTAACCACTTGTTGTTCTATTGGACGGTGGTTCCAATAAACACAAGTCCTTGAATTTCAACTAAAGATTCTTTAGAAAAATGAATAAACGAATATTCCCAGAGGGCGAGGGGGTCCGGAATAACCACTTAAATCTCTAACCACTTAGGCTCTTATCGCCTTTTTGACAGAATATTCTTTAAACACTTTTTCAATATGATCTCTTAGCAATTCAAACCCGGAATTACATTTATTCAAACAATATACGATATGTGTAGATATGTGTGTAAATGTCAATCAAGATTGGATGAAATTTCTTGTGTATGATTGTACTTTTAAATTTTCACCCAAGTATGCAACACACAATCAATTTCAACTTTATCACTATGTGTATGCTTGTGATAATTGAACAACCTAATAATAACTTAAATCTATATTATCAAGATTAATGTGTTTCAATATATGATATACTAAGTTAATATTAATATAAGTCTTTGCAGTTTATAACAATTCCAGGACTATTTCGTTAGTGTCGTGTTCGTATCTACGTTCGAACGAGACTATCCAGTGTGTGTACGTTCGTGTTGCGTTTGATAACGCGTTCGAACGAAGTGTTCCAGAGAGTTCACGTTCGTGTAGCGTTTGATAACGCGTTCGAACGGAATGATTCCAGAGAGTTCAGGTTTATATAGTGTTCGAGAACGCGTTCGAACGGAATGATTCCAGAGAGTTTGCGTTCGAGTTGCGTTTAGGACGCATTTGAACGAACTAAGTCAGAAGGTCTACGTTCGAGTTGCGTTTGAAGACGCGTTCGAACATTCTTAGGCAGAAGGCTTGCGTTCGAGTGGCGTTTGAAGACGCGTTCGAACGTTCTTACGAAATTTCAGATTTAAGCCTTTGCGTTCGTCGGGCGTTCGAACGCCCTATGGGTTTTTCATGCACAATCTGTATTTTTCCAGAAAAGTTTCTAACCTAGCATGCGAATTACTATCTAACAACACTAGATTAATAAGTTATTAAGATTGTGGTTCAAATAGTGTCATTAAACATGAAATAACATGTGAACAAGCTGATCAAACCAGAAAATTCCAATCAAACTATCATAAACCCTAAAACATGAAAACTGTAGAAAACCTGGAAAATGTAATGACGAATCCAAGTCGAGATCTCTCTATCCTTAAGAACTTATTAGCCTCCGTCACTGGTGTTTTACGGATTCAAAATGGCCAATGTTCTCCCAGGATTACTTGAATATTTCTTGTCCAATGAGCACTCATTGACAAGTATTTGAACTAGGAAATTGGTGGAACTCTCTCTCAAAACAAAGAAAAAGTGTGACTCACAAATTTGGATTGTTTGTCTCTGCCTTGTGTTTGGATATGATGCCGCTTTTATAAGGCATGGAAAGGGTGCCAATAGGACACCCCTTGGGGTGGGGTGCAACCCTCCAAAGGGTTGTACCCCTCTCATACACTCATTGCATCCAAAAAGATATATACACCCTTTTCATGAATATTAAAAGAATTTCCAACATCATTCAATCACTCGACTTCAAAGTTAAATCTCCTTTTTACATAACTTTTGTTCATGACTAAAATAGTCAACATGAAGACATTATTTCATCTAACTATAACCTTGCTTAACGCTCATTCTTAAATTCATTTAGTGTCACTTTAAATTAATATATATTAGGTTCCACAAAGTACAACAATATTTTATTCCATACACGAGTTATTTCTTTCTCTTTTTTTTCTCAAGTGTATACCATTCAATATGTTTGTATTTACCATACTCAAGACATGATTCATTAATTATAATGATAATTGTCAAATTAAGGACGGCAAAAAGCCCGGGCCTGGTCTGAGGGTAAAAAATCTCGGATCGGACCCTAAAAATAGAGGCCCGAGCCGGGCTTGAAAAATAATATATATATTTATAATAAATTATAAATATATATAATTTTTTTATTAATTAAAAACCGGGTCGGATAAAGTCCAGCCCAAGTCGGGTCAGGCCGGACTTTTTCCGGACCCGGGCCAACAAATTGATTGTCAGGCTCAAACCCGGACCCGGCCTAGCCCATTACCACACTTATGCCAAATTCCAAGAGGGTTGAGTTTTATTTTATTTTATTTTTGTTGATGGTGTTTTCAGGCACTATGATATTTAAAGCAACACGACAAGGGTAGAAGGGTAATTCTCTTCTTGGGTGAGATCACTAAACACCGACCCGGCCCATAAAAAGCCAGCAGTAAGGGCCCAAGCGTTTTACAATAAAAGACCGACCACAACATGAATATACCGAGCACTTGATGATCGGCAACCGAGCACTTGAATTCAAAGATGATCGGGCACTTATCAGGTCGACAGAAGCACTCCCGGTACAAAAGACTATCATAACCGACCACATGAAGATCGGGAGCATGGCGGGATATGCTCCAGAAGATAAATTACCCTACTTTCATGGGAAAAGTGAGGAGTCAGAGTCCTAGTAGGATAAATGAAGTAAAAGATATATTTGATAAAGGTTTCCTTGATGGAGCAGAAGATTGTTTCAACTAGGAAACCTCATACTAAGAGGAATCTGATTCCTTCACTATTATAAATAGAAGGGTAGAGTATGTGTAAAAGGCATCAGAATCAAACTTGTAAAAAGACAGAAGAATTACGAGTTTCAGCAATAAAAATATAGTCCTATCTGTGCCCGTGGACGTAGGTCGGACAAACATCCGCCGAACCACGTTAGATCTCTTTGTCTGATTGGTGCATTATCTACCTTCTGTTAAGTTTGCTTTTGGTTTCCCCCATAACCAAACAAATTCACTATTGAAGGAGGATTACCTCGGGAGTGATATTCCCTTATTGCCCTGAGACCAAAATCCACCGTCAACAGTTGGCGCCGTCTGTAGGGAACTTTCAAAAAGCAACTCACGTAGTAAGACAATGGATGAGGGTGGAAATCATCAATCTTCAGAGAGTCCAGCAACAGACTGGATGAAAAAGATGGAAGAAAACATGAAATCCATGATAGATCGGCTAGAGAGAATGGAAGGAACGAACAACGAGAGACCCGAAGGCGGAACCAGTCGAAGAAGATGTGAGAAAGCCGAAGGGAAAATGGTGGTAGATACCAGTGAGGATGATGGACCCAGGAGGAGGGGCCCCTACGGGATAAAATCCGTGGTTGTAGAAAAAGATTCACAAACAGAGGACACATGGGAAGAGGAGGAAAGAGGACGAAGAGGACAATCACCTAATCCTTCCTATGATAGCCTCCACGACTCCCGAAGAGAAGGCAGTGAATATAGCGAGGATGTGCAAGAAATTTCAAACCATGAGGAACGCCGCACCCGGGGCATAGGACGCACAGAGAGGCACGGAAAACAACACGCCAGCACCACCAGCGAGATAAAATCTTGGCTAAAAAATGAGATAACCAAATGGGGGGTAGGCCTCAAGGCTGACACAAGTGATGCCCGGGACGGTGAGGAGGAATCTCCCATCGCGGAAAAAATAAGGTCGGCAAAATTCCCAAAGCGATTCAACATGCCGACCATGGCACCCTAAAAAGGCCACTCTGACCCAAAATCGCACATCGAAAGCTTTGTCTTATTGATGGAAGTCCAGGGACCATGGCACCCTCGTTAAGTCAGGTTTTAACTAGTTTATATATTATAATTAATGGAGATTAATCTAAATATTAGTAATAAAAGTTTTACCTTTTACCCCAACAAAGGGGAGTTACCTCCTCATTACTGAAAAGTAAAAACTGAAAATTAAATAAAGAAAAGTATTGTGCGTAAAAGTAAATTGCGGAAAGTAAAAACTGAAAAGTAAAGAAAAGAAAGTGCGAAAACGAAAATTAATTACTGAAAGCTGTAAATAAACAAATAAGATACAATCTTCTTAGTATTCTTAAGGAATTCCTTAGAAGAAAGTATGAATTTTACAAATGAAATGGCTTGGTATTTATAGGCAAAATTTTGCCTCCATCAAATCATCCACCAAATCAATTATTAATTGCTCCACTAATTGCTCCACCAAATCCATTATTAATTGCTCCACTAATCTCTTATCATGTTTGGTGATGATTTGATAATTTTTATTATTTTTTTGCTTTGAAAATGATTAAAAGTGACTTTAATAATTACACACTACACACTTCTGGATGGTTCATCAATTTCAGGCATGAAATATTCCGAATTCGAAATTATTTTGTCTTTCAAAGTTGTAGATCTTTGAGTCTTCTTTAATCTGGAACTTGAATCAGCTCAATCCGATATCTGAGTAAAAAGTTATGCCCAAAATACGACAGATGCGCAAGACTGGAATTTCCAAAACTGCACTTCGTCAAAACGCCCTTTCAAGTTTCCAATCTCCAAAATTAAAATATCAAGTCCAATAATTGCCCTTATTTGACCCATATTTCATCCTAAATGATTTCATTGAGAAACGATATTATTTTATCTGCAAAATAAACTAAAACACATCAAAACGTTCATCAAACCCGAGAAACTAAACAAAATATTAAGTTAAAGGGACGGTAAATATTGATATATTTTCCGCTCATCAGAGGGCTCGCTAGGTGCCAAGTGGGAAGGGCCATACAAAATCACAGAGGTGGTAAGGCCATGAGCTTACTTCTTGGAACAACTGGACGACACAAGATTAAAAAAGTCATTGAACGCCGAGATGTTGAGAAAATACTTTCAGTAAATTCTCCCTTCCTCATCTTCTTTGGCAGCAACCCAATAAGGGACATAAATTCAAATACAAAGCCTCTCTCAAAATGACCCGCAGAGAGTTGTAAGAAGGGCAGTATATCCCCGAATATAAATAAAACTTTCATTTTTCACCCGCTCTTCTAAAAATAATTTTGAAAAACCGTATTCAAAACCCCGGGGACATACTCAACACGACGGTCCAAGGTCAAAAGCACAAAACCCGCAACTACCCGACCACGGCTACCACCATAAAGAAGCACAAAGTCACACCAGAATCAGTCGACTCCATACAAGCATTAAACAGCATGGACGAAGGTGAATCAAAGTATAGATCCGTGAGAAGCATAACACGGGGATGGATGATACCCCCATGACGATTGCTTACTCCAAGTGTTACCAAACATAGGGAGGAATATGCCCTTAAAGCTTCGAACACCTCGAGGTTGGATCTTGTTCCGCCGAGGTCACTTGACTATTCGGCTCGGGGTCGGGTTACATCCCATCGAGTCATGCTCATTGGTCTGGGGACGGGACATTCCCCCAGAACCAAGTATCTCTCTTGGCTCGGGGTCCTCAGGGACATACTCGATGCATAGGATCCGTGAGAAGCATAGCACATGGAGGGATGATACCCATGTGGCGATTGCTTACTCTAGTGTTACCGAACATAAGGAGGAACATGCCCTTAATGTGTCGACCACTCTTTTGATCCTCACTTACCCGATGTAATGGATCCGTGGGAAAGCATAGCACGGGGGATGATGAGGCCCCCGTGACGATTGCTAGCTCCAGTGATGCCGGACCTAAAGAGGAATATACCCTTAGTATCTCGGACACTCTTTGATTCATTCATCATTTGGATCCAAGAGAGGCGCATCACGGGGATGCGTTGTGCCCCTGTAGCGTGCGCCTGCTCAGCGTGGTAAGGAGGAGCCCTCGCACAATACACAGGCTCCACAGTGACCCGACGTATAGAGGATGTGCCCTTACCATTCAAACGCTCTCTGATCCAAATCTTGGTTCGCCGGGACGCTGAATTGAAAGATTCAGAATTGTGTTTTGGAAACCTCAGACATGACGCTGTTTTAAGGAATTCGTGTTGTTGTTTACGCTTGTGAAAAAGTTTTTGGGACAAGTGCTAAGTCACCCCCACCTTTTGATTTTATTTTCGAAAGTTTTGTTTTTATTTTTTTTTTCGTCGGTCTGACAAAGGGACGCCCAAGTCAGATTCGACAGGGTTTCAAAGATGGATACACTTCCCATCTGAATAAATCCCAAGGATTAACCAGTGCTCGGGGCTGGATTCGTTCCGCCGAGGCCACTTGGTTAATCGGCTCGGTGCTGGATTCGTTCCGCCGAGGCCACTTGATTATTCGGCTCAGGGCTGGATTACGTTCCGCCGAGGCCATTCAGTTATTCGGCTCGGGGCTGGATTTCGTTCCGCCAAGGCCACTTGGTTATACAGCTCGGGGTCGGGCCACACCCCACCGAATCTATCTTTTGGACTGGGAATGAAATATTCCCCCAGGGCCAAATGTTCCATACAGCTCGGGGTCGGGTTACGTCCCACCGAGTCGGTGTTCTTTAAACTGGGGACGTAACATTCCCTCCGGATCCTAGTGCTTCCCTCAGATCGGGGTCGGGTTATGTCCCACCGATTCCACCGGAGCCAAGTGTTTCTTACTACTCGGGGTCGGATTACGTCCCTCCAGCTCATATTGTCCTCATGGAGAGATCGCAAGTGTTCGAAGGGAAACATGAAGAACGAAATAAAAAAAAAAAAAAAGAAAGAAAGCGCATATATATATATATATATTCAAAAAAAAAAGATATGAAGTGTTATTACAAAAAAAAAAAACAAGTGTACACAAGGCCCCGTCCGGGTTACCCCTTCTTTAATCAGCCCGCGCAGGGGCAGGAAGTTCTTCATCAGCTGGCTCAGACGATGGAGGGATCAGCTCGGTCTCAAGAACGGGAACAACAGCTTCAACCTCGGCGACACGGGAGACCTCTACTTCAAGAATAGGAGGTGGAATCTCAGGGTAGTCCTCGCCAGGAGCAGGAACCTCAGGTCAGCTTTCTTGGGAAACCTGGGAGACCGGGGCAACGGAAATCGGGTCGGGATCCATCACCTCCTCGGAAGAAGGGGGAGCCACTTCTGGAACTCCTCCTCAGATATTTCCCCTTTACATAAACGGATGGCTGCATGGACTGGCCCCATATCCAGGTCGGGCAGCACCATTGGTATGATTTCAGCACAATCACCGACCCCTTCAAGACGAATGGAGTCCCTCTCGGCCTCCCACTCGAGCTCCTTATCCCTGAGCTCGGCACGGGCCCGTCCTAGTTCCTCCTCTTTGGCCCGCAGCTTATACTCCACACTGCCCACTTCCACCTTGAGGATCCCAATCTCAGCCCGGGCATCCACCAAACTTGCTCTAGCTTCCTCAGCATTCTTGCGCTCCAGAGTAGTAGCAGCCTTAAGAGCTTTGTTTGTTTTGACAGCCTCGACCGCAGCTAGCTCATGATCCATATTCCTCTCCTCAGCACTAGCCAGCTTGACCTCCACTTCAGAAAGACGATTATGAAGCCTCTGTGCCCGGCCGCCTTCAGACAAAAGGCCTATGAACAGGTCCTTATTTTTGGCCGCCAAATAATTTACCTGCCGAGAAGAAAAAAGAAGTCAGTTTCAAACTAAGTCTGAAAGACACCTCGGATGTAGAAGAGAAGAAAAAGAAATAACCTGAGCCAACTGGGAGCACAACTTTGTGACCACCTCCTCGGGTGAAAGGTCCTCAAACCTCGGAATCTTCTCAGGAGGTACAGCCCCGGCCAGCTCATTGAAAGCCGGTACCAAGTGGGAAGTAGCCTCCCTGATATTCTTCCCAAGGTCATCAACTCCGAGAACCACAACACCCTTCAATTTCTTGGAATGACCCTATTGCCGAACTGAAGTCTCTCTGCTCGGAGCCTCCTCCTCCTCAAATTCTCGCATCAATTGGGTATCCACAGCTCCAAACCGACGTTTCCTCCTCCTGGAGGGTCTTGGAGGGCTAGCAGGACGGGTGGCACCCATTGGAGGCACCCGAGGAGATGAGGATAGACCCTGAGAACTCGACCGTTCTGCACCCGCGGTCACCTTTCTATCCTCGGAAGATTCAGGCCGTTTCCGAGAAGTACCAGCTCCACCTGAGCTAACTTTCTTCGCGGCACCGGTCAACCGATCAAGGTACTTTGGTCTCTTCGATATACCTGCAAAAAGCAAAGACAAAAACAAGAGTTCAGGACCTGAGAATACAAAAAAACAGAGAAAAAAAAAGACGACAAAAAAAATGGCAAATAAACATGGGAGTTGGTTAGAAGATCAACATGCATCTACCTATCCGACCCGAGACCTTAGGAGGAACGGTCCGAACGAACCCTGATTCAAAAAACGCCGCATCATTTACCAACTCCTTCCAATGAGCGGCATACCGCCGAGCCCAGAATACCCGCTTCCGGACCTGATGGGAAACCTTGGGAGCATCCTTCCAACAGGTTAGGAGGAATAGAAGAAAAGGGGTAAGAATCCAAACATAAAAAAAAAAAAAAAAAACTAAGGGAATAAAAGCTAAAGGTTAATCTCCTAACCTCCCCCCCTAAAGATGTCCGGAACCAAGATCTCCCATTCATCCGACCTCAGGGTCCGTCCCCAATCTCCAGTGGCCCAGAACCAAAGATCTTTGAAATTCTTATTGGAGTCAGGGAGTTTTTGGACGACGTTTGACGAACTATCGTAAGCAGAAAGGTAGTACCAACCGCGGTGAGTCTTTGGGTTGGCCTTCAACCGATATAACCTCTTCATCTCTTCAAAAGAAGGTTCGCCAAGCCCCGCCCGATGCCAAGCTACATACAACCCGGCCAAAATCCTCAAACTGTTTAGACTCAGTTGACAGGGGGCGATCTCCATCTCGGCCAGCATCCAGGCAAAATAGGGTTGAACTGGCAGCTGGAGCCCGCATTCGAAGAAAGCTGGAAGAAGGGCCACGGAACCCTCGCCAGGCTGACTGACACGATCACATGGAAGATAGACCTCAATGGCAATGTCTATCGGGATGGCATATCGTTGCCGAAGCAGTGCTAGATCATCCTCGGTTATCTTAGAGGGCCGAACCATGTCCAGAGCCAAGCCGTCAAAATCACCGGGCTCCGGATCCTCCCGAGGAACCCTCTGATGATAAGAATCTTGTTCGATCTCAGAAGGAGTGGGGGTAGTATCAAGGTCTTCCACACTGGGTGCCCCCGAGCCCGAGGAAAGCTCTTCAGCATAGGGTATTGAGGGTCTAACAGGGTTTACAGGGGAAGATCTGTTGTCAGACGTTCCTGACATCCTAAGAAATAAAAAAGAAGGGGAAGTCAGTCTATAGCTAAAACTCTGAAACTGCTCAGGAATTCCGAGAAAGCTAAGCAGGTGGGTTCTAAAATGCCCTAACAAAATCCGACAAGCCATAAGTCACTCCCTAGCAACATCAAAGCTAACAAAGGATTCACAACACACAAAAAGAGGAGAGGTCGTTCAGAAAACTTACTTGTTTTTTTTTCAGAAAGACTGAAGATTGCACAGCACGGTTTGCTCGTCCCCTAAATTCGCAGGTCACAGCGGAGAAAGAAGAAAAGTGCACGGCTGAAAGGAACTCCGGGAGTACTGAGTCAAGTGAGTCACGGTTGAAATATTCACTGGAAAGAGAGAAAGATTTTCCAAAAATAATGCACAGTGAAAGCCCCGTCTTTTTATAGTCATGAGTGGGACGCCCATGGTTGTTGGATCGGGAAAAGAAACCCGGATGGACGCCAAGTGTCAACTGCAAAAGAGGTCTGCCAAAATCAAACGAACGGTTGAGATCAGCACACTATTGAAACGCCCCTACACGGTCGATTCACTTTCTTTTTTGGCGGGAATCCGACAGATGATTGACAAGTGTCACACTTAGGGAAAACCCTAAAGGTGATTTGATGGGCATTAAACAGACGCGACTGTTGTGCGTCTCAAGAAGAAGTGCTTGAAAAGAAGCGACGAAAATTTCGATTCAACCCCAGGTCGGCCACCAACAAAGTAATCAAGCACACCATCTTTATATAGTTCCCGGCACCAACTCGTATACTCGTTGGAACCGAGAACTAGGGGACAGATGTTGATGGTGTTTTCAGGCACTATGATATTTAAAGCAGCACGACAAGGGTATAAGGGTAATTCCCTTCTTGGGTGAGATCACTAAACACCGACCCGGCCCATAAAAAGCCAGCAGTAAGGGCCCAAGCGTTTTACAATAAAAGACCGACCACAACATGAATATACCGAGCACTTGATGATCGGCAACCGAGCACTTGAATTCAAAGATGACCGGGCACTTATTAGGTCGACAGAAGCACTTCCGGTACAAAAGACTATCATAACCGACCACATGAAGATCGGGAGCATGGCGGGATATGCTCCAGAAGATAAATTACCCTACTTTCATGGGAAAACTGAGGAGTCAGAGTCCTAGTAGGATAAAGGAAGTAAAAGATAGATTTGATAAAGGTTTCCTTGAGGGAGCAGAAGATTGTTTCAACTAGGAAACCTCATACTAAGAGGAATCTGATTCATTCACTATTATAAATCGAATGGTAGAGTATGTGTAAAAGGCATTAGAATCAAACTTGTAAAAAGACAGAAGAATTACGAGTTTCAGCAATAAAAATATAGTCATATTTGTGCCCGTGGACGTAGGTCGGACAAACATCCGCCGAACCACGTTAGATCTCTTTGTCTGATTGGTGCATTATCTACCTTCTGCTAAGTTTGCTTTTGGTTTCCCCCATAACCAAACAAATTCACTATTGAATGAGGATTATATCGGGAGTGATATTCTCTTATTGCCCTGAGACCAAAATCCACCGTCAATAATTTTATTTTTTATAAATTATCCAATATTACATCAATTTTCATGACGAAAATTTATTCGTGACCCTACTTCGATATAATCTGATAAAATAATACAGTTCGAATATATGCGACAGCAAGAGATGTCTGATCCAAAATTTTGGGAGTAAGAATTATTTGACTAAAATGTATTTTAAAATCATAGAATTAATCAAATATTTATCAAGTGAATATTTCCTCGTTCTTATTTCATTTACTTGCTTTAATTAATTAATTATTATAGAGATGGAGACAAATATGAAAATAATTTTCTTTAAATAGTTGTCAACTCACGTGATTTAACAACATAAAATTTGAATGGTCGTAATTAATCACATCTCGATCAAGAAGACATTACATAATTTTTCTTTTAATCAATATATATATATATATATATATATATATAGTTATGGATGTCTGAGTCAGTTTACGCGTATCTCGATTAATTCTTGAGATATGTGATTCGTGTTCTTAAAAATTTCTCAACACAAGTAAAGGTAAGTCGTTAGCTTTTCACACCATGAGATATGATCTCAATAAAATATATATAATGTGATTCGAATCTTTAATCTAAAACAGAATAAATCACTCAAACATAAAATCTTTATTACTTAGACAATCCATTATGATTATCAAAATATTATTTGGAGGGATGCAATCCGTAATTGGGACAGCCGAGGACACTCTATTAAGGGGCATTTTTCACATTTAAATGCCTATCAATATCGGTTATAATTTATAAATCACGATGAAATATTAAATTCGATTAATTCAGTGCATTGTTTGACCATCAACATCATCATTCATTGTCTTACTCCCAACCAATAATAAATAAATAAAATAAAATAAAATAAAATAATTATCCATATTTTTATTTAATATTCAATTCATATACCTAAAACGGAGAAAATTACAAGTATATAGTTTTTATAATAGCTAGAAAAATTTAATTGGGATATGAGAGGAAACATATTGTTGACATGTGATTTTAGTTTCAGGAGTAATATTGGGATAGTATATCAGAGATAATCCTCATCCGACCGTGAATTGAATATTAAATTAAAATATGGATAATTATTTTTGTGATGAAATAATTAGTGACAAAAATCACCATCAAACACATATATACTGTCCACTTAATAATGCAATAAACAACAAAGCAAATCAAAGATTCCCATTTGTTACACAAATTTTTATTATGATGAAACGTGTTTAAAATCTTTCAAATATGTGAAACATGTTCTTTAGAATGGGACAAGTACCATAACGATTGGGTTTGGACGTTATATTAATATTTATGATTTTTTTTAAAAAAAAATCAAAGTTGAAAAAGATATTTGACACCCACAATCTTAAGGTCCATTTGATGAAAAATACGACGGCATATACTTATTTAATAACATATTATAAGAATAACTTAACCTTAATGATCATAGGCCTAATAATATTTGAAAATATTTTATTGATTAAACTAAAAAAATATTTGATACCGACAATCTTAGGTTATATTTGATTAAAAATAGGAAAAACCCACCTTAAGGTCCCTGTACTCTCAATGTTTTTTACATTATACCCCTGTACTAAATTTTCTACACATTGCACCCCTGCACTCTCAAAAAATTGACATTCCACCCTTATTTTAACGGCAAGTTAACAGAGTTGAGAAATATTCTGACATCACCCACCCTTATTTCGGATTGGATCGATCAAATTTTTTTACTTTGAAGTTATGCTAGGACGCATAACTATATTATGCCCCTTCTGATACATTCAAAAATCCAACTAATTTATTGTAAAAACTAGATCAAAACTACGATCTTGGAGTGTTATTAATAAACAACAAAAAACAAACAAAGATGCTTCACGGTTATCAGACATCATTCTTAAAGAACGACAACGAGTATTACATATCATGCGTGCACATTTATAGCAAACACCCATTTTTTTAGTTCTTCTCTTTTTAGCATAGGTGATTCTTCCTAAACCAGGCAGATATGACACAAATAAGGGTGGGTGATGTCAGAATATTTCTCAACTCTGTTAACTTGCCGTTAAAATAAGGGTGAAATGTCAATTTTTTGAGAGTGCATGGGTGCAATGTGTAGAAAATTTAGTACAGGGGTGCAATGTAAAAAATATTGAGAGTATAAGGGTGCAATGTGTAGAAAATTTAGTACAAGGGTGCAATGTAAAAATCATTGAGAGTACAAGGGCCTCAAGGTGAGTTTTTCCTTAAAAATACCCGCAGCATTTAGAATATGTTTTATACCATACAATAAGAATTATTTAATCTCAGCAACCATGCATGTCAACATTTTAATTTATATATAAATGTAGATATTATAATTTACAATTTTCTACTTATATTTAGACCATCGATTTAAATTAATTTAATGATAAATAATAATTGATAAATTTACACCATTAACTGTTATTTTAATTTTGAATATTTATCATTAACTTTATTTACATATGTGGCATATACACTATTAGATTATACATCGGTGCCAGAATTGGAGTTAGTCGTTTCATACTTATTATATATTCTTCTAAACAAGTCTTTTCCTTAAAAAAACAAAAATTATAAAAATTTTGCACTTCAAGTAATAAATTTTATTCAGCCAGAACACATTCAAAATTTATTATAATTATTATTAAAAATTCAGATCATAATATATAACACAACAACTATAATATTTATTTTATATTATTTTGATGACACAAAAGGAATTAATGTAATGAAAACGATGTATAATATTTTTATTATCAAATTTATTTTTTGGATAGTAAGCGATGAGTGGTGGATAAGTAACGATAACATTGGCAAATCGGTATCAATGAGATTAGAAGATAAATTTATAGTTTTCTTTTATTATTTGTAGATTTTTTAAAATGAAAAACTTAAAATTTGTAAGTCTAAACTATACTAATATAATTTTGTTTAAGAAGTTGCATTAGGAAAAATAAATAATAAAATATCATTCTGTTATATTCTACCATATATTATTATTATTATTATTTAAGTTACTACTTATTCAATATGGGAAATCGTTTTTTATAAAATTAAATTAATTAAATTAATTTAAATAATTATAATTTTACATGAGAGATAAGTTGAAATTTGTTAAAATTAGTCAGATCATTAATATATTTTAAAAACTTAATTGGGTCAAATTAATAATATTGAAAGAAATTAAAAAATAAAAGTTAAACTACATTTTAAATTTTTTCAAAATTCATTAAAGACACGTGTCAGGCTACGCCCATACTTCAAGCAACCAAATCTCCTCCCACCTACCGCCAACCTAAACATACCAGCTACACTTCTTTATCTTTTAAATTTAGGCTACAAAAAACAAAATAACATTTGAGTCTCTAAACTTTGTACCATATTTTTAAATAAAAGCATTTTTTTCCGTCTATATCGTGTAGGTCCAAAACTTTATGAAAATATTCAAATACCCTCGATTGTTGTGTTATTTTTTTAATTTTTTTTTTAAACTTTGAAAATCATGTCGTAAAATTACCCGATCCGGACTTAAGCGTAGTACTAGTAAGTAAAATTGTCGACTGTCACGCGTTATTTTAAGAAGTGTATCATATGAATTCGAATTTAGAACTCGAGCAATCAAATTGTAAATCTTATGCTATCAAGTGACGTCCATTGGAAACACGTTGTGTTATTATTTTTGTTGAAATCGTTGGAAACCCCACCGCCAAACCGCCCGTTCCGGGCTTAAGCGGAGCATGTAAAATCCCATATTGTCTCAGACTCTTACAAAAAATGTACTTCCTGTATTCGAACTCATGATCTCAATGTGAGATACTGAGTCCCACACCATCAAGCCGCTGAATATGATGTGAATGATATATTAAAAATAAGTGTGGTAATAAAAAAAAAAAAAATAAGTGTGTGAAATAGTTACACATTCATGTCATTACAATAAAAAATTTAATAAAATAAACAAATAAATTTTATTCACACGCTTATTTGAAGAGAAGACAAGTTTGAATAATATTTTTCTCTTACTATTCATAATGCCATTAAGCATTTATATACACAATGTTTGAAATTTGAAATACAAAAGAGATTACAATAAAAGGAAATGATTAATTACTAGATAAATGGTCGGTTGTAGGTCCGAATATTGGTGGGATGGGCAGATGCCGGGTGGGAAGGTGGTTTAGTCCTGTTGTTGAGGGATAACTCCTTGTTGATGAGTTTTTCATGGAGTTCATCGAATAAAATAGTGGAATCACGGCCATTGACAGAGTCAATGATAGACTGATAGGGATCATCAAGTCCATCAAGCACCTTTTCAATTAGATCTTCATGGTCAATAGGTTTTCCAAGGGCAGCCAGTTGGTCGGCTGTGGTTTTGATAGTTTGCATGTACTCGGTTATTGTTTTTGGGCTTTGGTGATGTGTTTAAGATGATCTTTTAGTTGTTTGATATGACTCGAGAGGGACGGGCATAGGTGTTGGCAAGGGTTTGCCAGGCTTCATAGGTGGTGGTAGATTGGGTGATGAGAGGAACCAGAGATGGTGAGAGGGTGCCGACCAGAGCTGCAAAGATTAGTTTGTCTTGGCGTAGCCAGGTGCGATATGCGGGATTGGGAGTAGTTACGTTGTTTGTGTTGATGAACGTGGTGGGGTGGGTTGATTTCCATCAATGTAATCATGTAAGTCATAGCCGATGAGAGTGGCTTCAATTTGTGTTTTCCAGGAGAGGTAATTTGTTGATGTGAGTTTGATTGAGTTGTGGATATTAACAATGATTAGAGGTTTTGTTGGGTCTTGGGCATTGGGGATGACATTTTGGGTACCATCGGTGGCCATTGAACAGAGAAGGGGAGAATGTAGTCGGAAAAAAAAATTTAGATAATGAATCTCAGCTCTGATACCATGAAGAGAAGACAAATTTGAATAATATTTTTCTCTTACTATTCATAATGCCATTAAGCATTATATATACACAATGTTTGAAATTTGAAATACAAAAGAGATTACAATAAAAGGAAAGGATTAATTACTAGATAAATGTTATAAATTTAAAGATTTGAGATCCCTTGATTTTATCCCTTTAATTACTCATCTTGATTGTGTAATCTTATCATTATTAACATAAATCACATTCGAGAGAATCGCATAATTGTAGTTTTTTTATGAAATCGTATGTTAAAAGTTACTTTGTAAACACAACGAAGAGTTTAAATCTTTAAAGGCTTAAATCCTCAAAAGATAATTTAGTTAATTTAATTCTTATAGTATAAATAAAGAGTCACATGTTCAAGTCACATAAAATATATTTAATTTATAATTTGAGTGGACATAATATAATTTATAAAGAATAAATTTATACATTCTTTTTAAATAAAAATAAAATCAAAAGCTTGTTTGTTTTATGTCCGAAGTCGTAATTTGATTTATTATCATATATTTTGCTATTTTGGTTGTTTGTTTTTTTTATTTATTTATTAATTTCAGACATTTACCACTAAAAATAAAAAGTAAAATTTCCTGACTTATATATGAATTTAAAAAAAGATATGAAAGAAATTAAATATTATCTTAGAAAAATACTGTTATTAAATATAACCGTTTCACCTATCATAACAAACATACAATTTTGTTGTCATTGATTTTAATTGTACTTTTTATGTATTTAATTTTTAAATCTACAATAGCTAAAAACAATAATTATAAAGATATAAATGTCAAGTTATTATATTTCAAATATTTTTCGATTATAAAAATAAATAACATAATTATTCAAAAATTGAAAAAACATCATTCATATATATAATTATATATGCATTTAGACGTATTTTGATTTAAAAATAAATAAATGAACAAATAATCACTACCTAAATATAACACAAATTTATTTGCAAATAAATATATTTTTTAGAAGAAAATATAACAAAAAGTTGAAAAAAAATTGAGTTTATTCATATTAATATCTACAATTTTTTTTTTAAAAAAACCCTTAAATAAAATAAAATAAATTATATCAAGGATAGATTGATGATTGACCTAGCATTTAAAGTAATGTTTCTTCAAGTAGATATTGTACTAAAAGAGGTTTTATAAGTAGATTTATTAATGAGAATTTAATTGTTTCATTTTCAATGGTAAATTAATTGTTCGGGTCCTAAATTAGTGCAAAATAATTTAGGATTTGGTTGATAGGTTATGAATTTGAGTACATGTGATGTATTTATTGTAAGAGCCAGAGACAGTCGGGATTTATCTATTTCGCTTAAGTCCAGGTCGATGATTTGATGACAAGATTTCTAATATTTCTAAACAAACAGAAAAATTAGTTGTAAGCTTTTCAGTCACATATTTCAAAAGAATCATAAAACTAATTTAAGAGATAAATTTTTACGGTTAAAATGGGACGAATAAAAAAATTGTGAAAAAATTGAGAATAATTTAGAGAATTTAACTCTATAAAAAAATTATACATAATTCTTAATGATAAATATGAACTTCTTCAAAATACATTTTTTAATCGTCAAAATACCAAAGTATGCTCTAAAGCTCAAAAATTCTAAATATCAAGGGCATTCGTATCATTTCCAAAATTGATCATGAGACCGGCACGTGGTTCACTGGATCTATATGATACAAACAGGAAAATTATATCCTCAACTGAGAAAATGTAAGAGTTTAGGGACTCATTAGTATCCGAAAATATTCATCTCTGGGACTGACTCAATTACGGTGAGCCCCACGATCTAACTACCAAGTGCCACGTGACGTCTTCCTCATTTCCAAGTTTTAGCTACCAAAACGTTCTCCAACTCTATATTAATATAAGCCACACTCTCTCGTTCATTCGTCTCTCGAATCGTCTAATTTCTCTCACTATCTCTCGCATTTTTATCGTCTGAGTTCACGAGGCCAGAGATTCCGAGTCAGGTAACCCGTTGATTCAGAGATCTCGCTCTCTCCTTGATATTCCAATTTATGTCCGTTTCGTATGTTTGGTTACAATTGTCGATGTATTCGAGGACAAGAGTAACGGTGCTTTATTCTGTCGTTTTGTAAAAAACCGAACATTAAGTCATGATTACGAATTCTATATAAATAATGTAACCGTTGGCTTTGCTTGTACGTCGCCGTTTTATGATTTCTGTTAGCTGTTAGTTACGATCCGGATAGCTTCTGGTTTTAGTTAGGTGTGTGTTGGTTGAACTAATTGAAAAATGTAGATCTGCTTCATTTGGACCTAATTTATGTCTAATGAACTTGTATCACGCTTGTTAATACAAAATTGGTCGAAATTCATTTGTGGTGTTGCATTTTTTGTTTTGTTTGTTTGATCACAGGTGTCTTTGAGTGATTAGTGACGCCATGGCTACTGGACAGCTGTTTTCGAAGACTACACAAGCTTTGTTTTACAATTACAAGCAGCTTCCGATCCAACGGATGCTTGATTTTGATTTTCTTTGCGGTGTGTGTGAAATTTTTTATCTCTGTCTAGATTTATTTAATAACTGCATTATCTTAGTTGATGTTGTTTGGCGCTAATTTGAATATTTGAAATTGTATCTTTAGGGAGGGAAATACCATCAGTTGCCGGAATTATAAATCCTGGGGCTGAGGGATTTCAGAAATTGTTTTTCGGTCAAGAGGAAATTGCCATTCCTGTGCATTCAACGTAAGCTTTCGTTTCTCTAGTTCTATCTATACAAATCTGCCATTTTTTGTTTTAGTATATGGAAAAGCTAACTTATGTTGGTGTTAAGAAAGCCGGTTCTTTTTCATTTAGCTAAGCTGTGTATTCCTGGGCTTTGAATTTGCTAACCTGTATTTTATAAATTTTCCAGTATTGAGGCAGCTTGTGCTGCTCATCCAACGGCTGATGTTTTCATTAACTTCGCGTCATTTAGAAGGCAAGTACTCATTGATTAGTTAATATCATGGTTTGATGCTTCTTGTGAACCACATCATTCTTACATTTTAATATAATTGCAGTGCGGCTGCCTCTTCTATGGCTGCCCTGAAACAGCCAACCATTCGGGTGGTGGCTATTATTGCTGAAGGTGTTCCTGAGGCAGACACCAAGCAATTGATTGCTTATGCTCGATCAAACAATAAGGTGGGAAGTATAATATGCAGCTATTTAATTATCTTGTATCTAAATTTCAATGCTAATAATCATCTTTAAGATTTATTACTTGTCTTGTTTAGCCTATAAGAAAACTTAATACTGATGGTCTTACAGGTTGTTATTGGCCCGGCAACTGTTGGAGGAATTCAAGCTGGAGCTTTTAAGATAGGTGACACAGCTGGAACCATTGATAACATCATTAATTGCAAACTCTACAGGCCAGGATCTGTTGGTTTCGTCTCCAAATCTGTATGTACTCATTCCTTAGCAATTGATTATCCCTTGGTTTGGAATCCAAAAACTTAAATTTGAAGTTTCTCTGCCTTTTTAAGTTGTGGCCCTCAAACACATAGATTTTAATGTTGGAAAGGACGATTCAGAAAATTTGTTGGTACATTTTCTTACTAGTTTGGTTGAAAGAGTTATTGGAAACGCTAATACTCTTGTTATGACTTTAAACACTCTTCGTACTTATTCTCACAGTAAAGATCTATACGGTGCTTGCGTTTATGAAGCTCTAATAAAATTGTTCTAACCTGTGGAGCATAATGTACCACCTTCTCGACAATGAAATCATATGATCTTCAATGGGGTTGATCATTAAACAATTTTTGGCTACAATTTCGATGAGTGACATCGGCCTTGTTATTTTGTAGAGAGCTAAAAATGGGTTCTAATTATGACCAGTCATTTTCTTGAGTTGTGTAGTTTGAATATGCCATATGTTGAAACCTTTGACAAATAATGTATCTTTTGACACTTGCAGGGTGGCATGTCTAATGAACTATACAACACTATTGCTCGTGTGACAGATGGAATCTATGAAGGTAAACTGCTTGCTTCCTTGTTGTTTCGATGCCTAAAATGCATTCAGATTTAGGATGGAACCTGATGTTGGGGATATTTTTAAACTTGTGTAGGTATTGCAATTGGAGGAGATGTGTTCCCTGGCTCCACTCTTTCTGATCACATTTTGCGGTTTAACAACATCCCACAGGTACATTAATGCTTTTATTTATTCCCTTGGGTGTTTGCCGTTGAAATTTTGTTTTGACAAAGCCATGTGCTTGCTTGTAATAAGTAGTATGCATACAAGCATTTTGGGGCCGAAGGTTGATGTTTTTGAAATAGTGTTTGTGCAACTTGAAATGGTTAATTGATTCAGTCCGTATTAGGGATGGCAGTGGGTAGGGTTTGATGCGGGTTTGCTATTACCAAACCCGCACTCGTATATGTAAACAAATTATCAAACTCGCACTATACTTGTTGCCAGTTTTAATTTTCATTACCAAACCTGCACCCGTATATAAAAATAAATTACCAAAACCACATTGGTACCCAACAGATTTTTTACAGGTTTTTAAAATATCATATAAAAATAAATTTTCTGTGATAAAATATTCTCCATCTATAATATGAAAACCAAATTCAACAGAATATTAAACCATCTATAATTTATTCACATGTCAGTAGAGTTTAATTTGAAGTCAATATGAAGTCGCAAATATAAAACAGGATATTAGACCAAAAGCAATTAAGAAAAATGATAAAGTTGACCAAAAAAAAAATAACTACAGATTAAACCAATACAAGACTAGAAGCAATTAAAAAAAATAAGAAGATAAAGTTAACTACAGAATGTGAGTCTTTTTATATGAATGAATTTCTTTGCCCTAAAAAATATAAAGCAAAAAATTTAAGTTTGTGGATAGCGGATACCCGCATGTTTTGCTTAATTACCAAACCCGTACTAAACCCGCTGCAGGTTTTGTTTTAATTTACCAAATCCACACCAAATCCGCTTAAATATTTACCAAATCCTACTCATTGCGAGCGGTTTTTTGAGAGTTTGCGGGCGAAATTGCCATCTCTGGTCCGTATACTTTAGAGGGCATATCTGGAGATAATTACCAAATATATATTTTTTTTACTGTTTTTCCTGCTTTGGTCTTTTTATTTTTCCTCCTCATGATGCCTTTTTCACTGGATGACCTTAGGTTAAAATGATGGTTGTTCTTGGTGAACTTGGTGGGCGGGATGAGTACTCCCTTGTTGAAGCCTTGAAACAGGGAAAGGTAACCAAACCTGTGGTTGCGTGGGTCAGTGGAACCTGTGCACGACTCTTCAAATCAGAAGTACAATTTGGTCATGCTGTAAGTTGTTACTTCTGTTCTCATGGACGAGTTTTCAACACCTTCATTACCGTGAGACTTGCGTATACCTAATCTTCCTTGACGTTGACTAAATCAGGGTGCTAAAAGTGGTGGTGAGATGGAGTCTGCTCAGGCAAAGAATCAAGCACTAAGGGATGCTGGAGCCGTTGTTCCTACTTCATATGAAGCCTTGGAATCTGCAATTAAGGAAACATTTGAGAAACTGGTTAGTTGCTAAAGAACTTTTGTCTGTCCCTGCCCTTTTTTCTTCCTCCTGCACTAAGGGAAGACAAAATGGCTAAATTTCTTTTAAGCTGCGCAAATAGCTTTTACAATGCAGATGGTTGGCTTTTTCTTAGGTTGAGGAGGGGAAGATTCCACCAGTGAAGGAAGTTACACCTCCACAAATCCCCGAGGATCTGAACACTGCTATTAAGAGTGGGAAAGTCCGTGCTCCGACTCATATTATTTCAACCATCTCTGATGACAGAGGTACTTTCTGAACCACTTTCTATGGCTTGGTCAGCATTTTAGGGGTTTGGCTTAGTTACATGCTAAGTTTTTCTTATATACCAATCTGCAGGTGAGGAGCCATGCTATGCTGGTGTTCCAATGTCTTCGATTGTAGAACAAGGTTATGGTGTGGGGGATGTTATCTCTCTTTTGTGGTTTAAACGCAGCCTTCCCCGCTATTGTACCCAATTTATTGAGGTAGGTATTCCTGTTTATTTTCCATTTGGACTAAACAAAATATTTGCTACTTAGGAGTATTATGTGGTCAAGGATTTCTTTTCAATTTATATAAATGTTTCCTGGGACAGATTTGCATAATGTTATGTGCTGACCACGGCCCCTGTGTCTCTGGTGCTCACAACACTATAGTGACAGCTAGAGCTGGAAAGGATCTCGTTTCCAGCCTTGTCTCAGGTAAACAATCGGTTTTAGTTTTGTTACCCTATTTTCCTATTTTAAGAATAATTTATAACTGTACTTATCACTTGAGAATTGGAATTAAATTACATAGAGCTAACTTATGAGACTCTGAAACAGGTTTGCTCACAATTGGTCCCCGATTTGGTGGTGCCATTGATGATGCTGCCCGATATTTCAAGGATGCTTATGACCGGGTAAGATTTAGTGGGCATTACTTGAGAGGATTATATTAGTACTCGGATTGCTCTGATGGTTTTCTAGATTGAAAAGTTATCCTTATGTCGTCTTATCAGGGTCTTTCACCATACGAATTTGTTGAAGCGATGAAAAAGAAGGGCATTCGTGTGCCAGGAATTGGGCACAGGTGTGTAAATGTTTTTAAATCTTACATCTATGAAATTAGATTGCTATTTGCAATTTGTTGTTGATAAAATACTATTTTCTTCCTGTAAAAAAGGATCAAGAGAGGAGATAACAGGGATAAAAGAGTGGAGCTGCTACAAAAATTTGCCCGCACTCATTTCCCTTCTGTGAAGTATATGGAGTATGCTGTTCAAGTTGAAACCTACACTCTATCAAAGGCAAACAACCTGGTTCTCAATGTAGATGGTGCAATTGGGTCCCTTTTCTTGGATCTCCTTGCTGGTAGTGGGTTGTTCAGTAAGCAAGAAATTGACGAGATAGTTGAGATTGGCTATCTGAACGGGCTCTTTGTTCTTGCACGCTCCATTGGTTTGATTGGGTAAGTAAAAAATACTCCATTATTTTCTTATCTAAGTTCACACCTTTGCTTAATTGGTAAAAATTCATCAATAATTGGACTTTATTTATCCAGAAAAAGAATGGAAATTGGAGTATCTCTTTTCTAGTGTTTGTAACCACAACGTTTCCTATCTAGAATTGCTTCTTGATGCAGATGGTGATAGCAATATGGCTTATCTGTTACCAAACATGTGCTGTTCGATATGTTTAGCATCTTTAGTTATATAGTAATATTCTTGGCTGTGATGGTGTAATTGAATGGGTGGGTCAGAGGACTTTTGATCTATAATAGATTGTGATTGTGGGTACACATACTCAGGGCTGGCCCTGTGGCTAGGCGAGCGCCCACATATGACCCCCAAGTATTTTTTTATTATAGCTCCTAAAAAATTTAAAAAATTAATGGACAATGATCCCAAATTTTTTATACTATAATATTATGCTATGGTTAAATGATATCAAAATATAAAAATGGTGTTAGGACCCGAGGATACGAGGGACTGCCCTGTACATACTGATGGTGATAAGACTTATTTGCAACAAGTGTGTAGTTCCATATGGCATATGCCTTGTGCTATCGGGATTGTGGTCCAAATCAATTCGTGGGGTCATAGATATGTAGAAAAATGGCAGTCTCTCATCTTTATCTCTCTTTTATGCTACATCTTGAATCTGACTTGTTGTTTCTTGTTCAAAATCTCAGGCATACTTTCGACCAGAAGAGATTGAAACAACCTCTATACCGTCACCCATGGGAAGATGTTCTCTACACCAAGTAATTTACCATTCCGATATTTCAAGGTTGCTTTCCGAAAACATTTTCCCTATTAGTAGGCTGCCGTTCGAGTTTTTACGGTGTTAGTTAAAAAATAAAAAATCCTTAAATCTCCATTTTGCTGGGTTGTGTTAGACTAGTATTTGTACTTCTAATTACTGGCTGAAAACTTTGAATTGGAAGTTGTAAGCTCATCTAGATAAGACTCTCTCTAGTATTTGATCATCGTTAATTGAACAAATTATGATTTGAAATCAAATGACAGAGTTTATATTGTTGTATAAGAAGAATATCTCCATTTGTGAAATAAGAGCATTATGCCTTTAATGGAATCTACTTTTTATATGTTGTTTGGTCATCAATTCTTCACGTGGGTGTCACTAGAGTCCATAATGGATTTTGTGTCGTTCAAATGTCGCTATGTGGTATATTATTTCATGTGCTGTGGCATTTTGAAAACAGTGGCGATGCTTTTTTTTTTTGAAACTCAATTGTCAAATCACTCGATTCGCTTCAGACTTTTATAAAAATTACATTTAAATTTGCATTAAACCATCCCAAACAGCAATCGAGATACACAAAAACATGCATCATTTATCCAAGTCTTTTGTCCACACTCTGCAATAGAATCGGTACTGGGGACATATTTTTAATTATTTTAATACTTTTTTCTTTGTGTGTGAATAATAATAGAAAAAACACATCAATATAAAATGTTCACAAATAAATTCATTAATTTTAATTTGTAAAGGTGATTTGTATGTGAAAATGTAATATTTTCGGTTTAACCACGTATGAAATGAATAGTGAAAATAATTTCTAAGAAAATGTGGAAATTAAAAGTAAATTTTCTTCGTATCTTTAACACGGTAGTATAGACAGTTCGATGTGCTTTTAAATTACGCTTTAAAATAAGGAAATACACTTTGGTCAAATATATTTAAAAATCTAAAGTTAAAATTTAAGATTTTTTTAGCTCTCTCTTTTGGAAATTCAACCATCAAATTACTCGATCTGAACTTAAATAGAATAAATGAAATCTTTTACAGTCATATATACTCTTACAAAATTTAAATCTAAAATTTCAAATTTTAAATCTTAAAGGGTAGATTTTGCCCAAGCTAACAGAGAATATGAGAACAAAAGTTGAAAAGGGGTAGTGTCATAATTAGGGATGATGGTCCACGACGATGATCAATCAGTTACCAAATAGTGAACCAAATGGGGTGTGCGGCTCATGGTCCATGTTCGGGAAAAAATAAATAATAAATAATAATAAACCATGAGGGAAATTGGGAACAAAAAATCTCCTCTGACAGGGCCCAATTGCAAAACAACCTGATCACCAATCAAACGGATCTCTTTTATTTCCCACCATCGTAGTTATCTTAACGTTCACAAATAATTCCACCTCAGCAAATAGATAAAATAAAAAAGAAAAAACATCGAAAGAAAAATCCAAATTAAAAAAAGAAGGTAAAAGACAATAACTTTTGGAATTATAACGTTTAGATCCCTAATTTTTTGTAGAAATACAAATTGGAGTATAGTTTGTAATTACATGTTTTACAGACCCCTTTAATATTGGGATAGTAGTAGATAGAATACTATAATTCCATGCAAGGGATCATATGTTGAGATTGAGATTTGGACCTATGTTGTGTACCAATTACTAAACCATCAAATGATGATTGTGCTTTGTACATTCTAAGTCGGGTTTGGGATGACAATCGCAACCCCTTATAATCTCGATATGTTATAATAATTAGAAATGATAAAATTTATCATTGATTTATAGAAATCTATTTTATTTGAGTTGAGATTGACTCTATTTTATGTGTTAGAAAATCAATTATACTATATTGGACTATTTATTTTTTGGGTAGACTCAAGAATGACAATCACCGATAAGTCCTTGTTGCTATTTTTTTTAACAAGGAAAAATTAAAAACTAAATTTTATTATCAACCATGTGACGACTAGAAAATTTTACTAATTAAACTAATTAATACCACAATCCATTTTGTTGTTATAAACTTATAATCCCTAAATGAGATTAAAAAACTTACAAATAAAATGATTGATTTTATTGTGATACTCTTGAATAATTAAAAACAAATAAGTCCCTGTTTAAGCTGATATAAAAATACAACTGTTAAATTATTTATTTCATTGACATAATCTGACATCAGGGATTTATGTAAAAATATCTCAAACTATATTTTAACTAAAATTTTATTAAACCTGAAGGTTCTGAAAGTTAATACACAGAAACAATTTTCTTTCACGCCTCACTCTCTCAAGTCTCAAAGGGCCAAAGGTATCAAAAAGCATTCATCATAATTTCACTATATACCCTCGAGCTTTATGATACAAAATTCTCCAAATTTCCCATTTAACCAAAACAATTATCACGAAATTCTCTATTTTCATCTTGTTTCTCTAATTGTTTTGTTCCTCTTTTGAAAAAATTTCATGTTCAATCACCTTATAAACTAGAGAATTTTGCAAAAAGTGTTAACATTGAAGACCGAATTTTTAAAAATGGCGTCAAGTTCACAACAGCAGCAGCATCAAACTCAAGCAGCAGCAGCACAATCTTCAGGCACAAGCAACGTAAGAGCCGCCCATCACAACAACCCCACAGAATCAATGACTGTAAGCAAAGCCATTGCTCAATACACAGTCGATGCTCGGCTTCACGCTGTGTTTGAACAATCAGGTGAGTCCGGTAAGTCGTTTGATTACTCGCAATCAGTTAGAACGACAAGTCATTCAGTTCCTGAACAGCAAATTAGTGCTTACTTGTCGAAAATTCAAAGGGGTGGCCATATTCAGCCCTTTGGTTGTATGATAGCTGTTGATGAACCCACTTTTAGAGTCATTGCTTATAGTGAAAACGCACGTGAAATGTTAGGATTGACTCCACAATCTGTGCCTAATCTTGAGAAACAAGAGATTTTAACAATTGGGACCGATGTAAGGACCTTGTTCACTTCATCAAGCTCGGGTTTACTTGAAAAAGCCTTCGGTGCTAGGGAAATTACTTTGTTAAACCCAATTTGGATTCATTCCAAGAACACAGGGAAACCTTTTTACGCGATTTTGCATAGAATTGATGTAGGGATAGTTATTGATTTAGAACCTGCTAGGACAGAGGATCCTGCTCTGTCTATTGCTGGAGCTGTACAGTCACAGAAATTGGCTGTGCGGGCGATTTCCCAATTGCAGTCGCTTCCCGGTGGGGATATTAAGTTGTTGTGTGATACTGTTGTTGAGAGTGTGAGGCAGCTTACTGGGTATGATAGGGTTATGGTGTATAAGTTTCATGAGGATGAACACGGTGAGGTTGTGGCTGAGAGTAAAAGGCCTGATTTGGAGCCTTATTTTGGGTTACATTATCCGGCTACTGATATTCCGCAGGCTTCACGGTTTTTGTTTAAGCAAAACAGGGTTAGGATGATTGTTGATTGTCATGCCACCTCGCTTCATATTATTCAGGATGAAGGGCTTATGCAACCTTTATGTTTAGTTGGTTCGACGCTTAGGGCTCCTCATGGTTGTCACGCGCAGTATATGGCTAATATGGGATCGATTGCTTCATTGGCTTTGGCTGTTATTATTAATGGAAATGATGAGGAAGCTGTCGGTGGGAGGAACACGACAAGGCTTTGGGGTTTGGTTGTTTGCCATCACACTTCTGCACGATGCATTCCATTTCCACTTCGTTATGCTTGTGAGTTCCTAATGCAAGCTTTTGGACTCCAACTGAACATGGAATTGCAATTAGCATCACAATTGTCTGAGAAACATGTTCTGAGGACCCAAACTCTATTGTGTGATATGCTTCTTCGTGACTCTCCCACTGGAATTGTTACCCAGAGCCCAAGTATTATGGACCTTGTAAAGTGTGACGGGGCAGCACTCTATTACCAAGGGAAATATCACCCACTAGGTGTGACCCCAAATGAAGCCCAGATAAAGGATATTGTGGAATGGCTGCTTACTTACCATGGAGACTCAACTGGTTTAAGCACAGACAGTTTGGCTGATGCTGGGTACCCTAAGGCAGCCACACTTGGTGATGCAGTTTGTGGAATGGCTGTTGCCTACATCACTAAAAAAGATTTTCTATTCTGGTTCCGGTCCCACACGGCGAAGGAGATCAAATGGGGAGGTGCAAAGCATCACCCGGAGGACAAGGATGATGGGCAAAGGATGCATCCACGTTCTTCATTCAAGGCATTTCTGGAAGTAGTGAAGAGCCGGAGTTTACCATGGGATAATGCAGAAATGGATGCAATTCATTCTTTGCAGCTGATTCTGCGAGATTCATTTAGGAATGCTGAAGCAAGCAATTCTAAGGCTGTTGTAAATGCCCAGCTTGGAGATCTAGAGTTGCAAGGAGTAGATGAGCTCAGTTCAGTTGCTAGGGAAATGGTTAGATTAATAGAGACTGCAACTGCTCCCATATTTGCTGTTGATGTCCATGGCCGCGTTAATGGGTGGAATGCAAAAGTTGCCGAGTTGACTGGGCTCTCTGTTGAGGAAGCCATGGGGAAGTCCCTGGTTCATGATCTTGTTTATAAGGAATATGAAGAAATTGTTGACAATCTTCTTCATCATGCTTTAAAAGGTAGTCCTTTATCCAATATCTCGACTCCTGCAATTCAAAAGGTTTTCTAAGTATGTTTTGACATCCTGTGGGAATGTAATATTTCCATTCCATTGTCTTTGTCCTTTGGGCATCCATATCAGAATGAAACCCTTCAAAATGAATTTGGGTCTTGCCAAAATCAGTCACAGAACTGATAATGGAAATTTAAAGCTGGTCAACTTTTGCTCTCAAATGCTATTGAGAGCAAAAATTGGCAGCTTCAATACTTGCATAAAGCACGTTGGTACTGGTTTAATTTGCATGAGTTTTCTGAGTGCCTTTCGATTGGCTGAATTTAATCAAATGGCATTGATATATGGCCCTATACTCAAATAATGTCTACATTCACTGATATTGTAAAGTCCATTTTAACACTTGAAGTTGGAAATATATAAAATAGAGTCTCAAACCTGATTGAAGTCCTTATGTGGTTGCCATTTTATCCATTGGTGCTGGTCATGTTATCAGTGTTTGACTAGGGTGGTGGGATGAGTGTTGAGAATTGAGATTGGTTTGAGGAGCCTAACTCAACCACCTTGAAATAATAGCTGGAACATGCTGTGGTGCCTAAATAGTTTTCTGCACGAAAAATATACGTGTTAATTGAGTCTCCTCATTCATAAGATAGAAGGTAGCAGTCGTACTCTTCTCATTAGCTGGTAATTACTTTGTTAGCATTTGTAGGAGAATACTTGGTGACGGCTTTTGAAACTGTTTTAGTAGTGTAAGTGAACATTCCATCACTCAAGTTAACTTGGTGCAGGTGAGGAAGACAAGAATGTCGAATTAAAATTGAGGACATTTGGCTTTGAGAATCATATGAAAGCGGTCTTTGTGGTGGTTAATGCTTGCTCCAGCAAGGATTACACAAATAATATTGTTGGAGTTTGCTTTGTGGGTCAGGATGTCACTGGTCAGAAAGTGGTCATGGACAAATTTATTCACATACAAGGTGATTACAAGGCCATCGTTCACAGTCCCAATCCTTTGATCCCTCCCATATTTGCTTCAGATGAAAACACATGTTGCTTGGAGTGGAACACTGCCATGGAGAAGCTCACTGGTTGGACTCGAGAGGATGTCATTGGGAAGATGTTAGTTGGGGAGGTTTTTGGAAGTTGCTGTCGTCTCAAGGGTCCGGATGCTTTGACAAAATTCATGATTGTCTTGCACAATGCATTTGGAGGACAGGACACAGACAAGTTTCCATTTTCCTTTTTTGACCGGAATGGGAAATATGTGCAAGCACTCTTGACTGCCAACAAAAGGGTAAATATGGAGGGGCTGATTGTAGGAGCTTTCTGCTTTTTGCAAATTGCTAGTCCTGAGTTGCAGCAAGCTCTTACAGTTCAGAGGCAACAGGAAAAGAAGTGCTTTGCTAGTTTGAGAGAGTTGGCTTACATTTGCCAGGAAATAAAGAATCCACTAAGTGGTATACGCTTTACTCACTCACTCTTGGAGGCTACAGACTTGACTGAAGATCAGAAACAGTTTCTTGAGACCAGTGCTGCTTGCGAGAAGCAGATGTTGAAGATCATAAAGGATGTGGACCTAGAAAGCATTGAAGATGGGTGAGGTTTTTTTTTTTTTTTGAACAGCCTTTTTTGAATCATGATGGGAAACCATAATAACCTCTATTTGTGATGCAGGATCAATTACAATTCCAGCAGTTTCCAGTGTATTATTTCTTGTAAATATACATGTCTGAGTGTTGCTGCTCTCAAATTTTCTTCATCTATTTATTGACAGTTCTTGCTTTTCTTTCTTTCTGTATCTTAGGAATGCTTCATTTACAATAAAGGAGTAGCTAGAAGACTGTCCAAGTTGTACCAAGTAGGAAACTAGACTTAACAAGAACTCCAAATATTATATAACCCATGTCTTTTAAGGGTATCTTGATTTTAGAATCTCAACCACATTGTTCCGTTGTGTTACCGATTAATTATCCTTGTGATTTTCGTTTTCTCTTCAACTTCCACCCAATTTGACTCGACTAAAATGCTTCAAATTGTTAGAGATCTTGTGTGTTCATTTATTTCTACTCTGTTCTAGTGTATTCTTATATCTAATTGTCTGCACCTCCTGAAAAATTTTAGTTAATGAGAAAGATGATCTCATTTTTTATTTACTCTTGGGATCAGTTCATTGGAGCTTGAGAAGGCTGAATTTTTACTCGGGAGTGTCATAAATGCTGTTGTTAGCCAAGTGATGATGTTGCTGAGGGAAAGAAATCTACAGTTGATTCGAGATATCCCAGAGGAAATCAAGACACTGGCTATTTATGGTGATCAGGCAAGAATTCAGCAGGTCTTGGCTGACTTTTTGTTGAATATGGTGTCTTATGCACCACCAGCAGATGGTTGGGTAGAGATTCATGTTCGTCCAACATTGAAGCAAAATTCTGAGGGACTAACCACTGTGCATACTGAATTCAGGTTTGTTTGCCACATCCTCATTTTTATGTCACGCATAGTTAATTACTTACGGGTTATTCTAACAACACGCAAAAAGTTCCATGTCAATGATTTAAAGTAAAAGGAAAAATGCCGTACTAACTCCTATACACATTTAACTGTAATTGCCTTAGTAACACTCTTCTTAATATTTTATATTTAGGAACTGTGGTGTGGTTATAATAAATGTTCTCCCGCATCTTGCTCTTTATCATTTTGTGATTTTATAAGTGGCCTCAAGTTGCCAAAGTTGGGAGTAGGTTTTCCTAGTGAATAAACTGCAGAATCTTAGACTCTAGAGCTTTGACTTTGGCAGATTGAAGTTTGAGTATGTAAATTATGCTAATATAACCCAAGCAACGATACTTGCATTGCCTAATCTGTGTTCAAGTTAGTACTGACAACCAGGAAGTAGATTTAAATTGGGCTCTTTGTTATGCCCTTGAGCATGTCTGAACATGTTTGAGTTGTAGCCTTTAGTTCTGCAATAATTTTTGAAGGAATCATGATGTAGAAATTTCATTCTAAACAACTTAATTTGGGATAGCAGTTAGTGCTTGATTCTGTAGTAAAGACACTTTCTACTTCTAGCTATCCCATCTTTTTATTTAGTTAGTTTTGTGCTTTATATGATTTCCATTAGGATATTTTATTCTTGATTACGTACATAAGAAAATATTTTAATATTGACGAGTATGAATCATGAATTGCAACAATGTGAGAATATTTGTTTGTCTTAATGTTGTTCGTAACATAAATTCTGTTGATGTATTTTGATACTCAATTAACTGACATTTATATATTTTATAAAGGATGGTATGCCCTGGTGAAGGGCTTCCTCCTGAGCTGGTCCAAGACATGTTCCATGGCAGTCGGTGGATGACGCAGGAGGGCCTAGGGCTGAGCATGTGCCGGAAGATTCTGAAGTTAATGAATAGTGATGTCCAATATATCAGAGAGTCTGAACGATGCTATTTCTTAATTATTCTTGAACTTCCCATGCCTCGGAGAGGCTCAAAGAGTATCGCTGACTAGATTATTCCCACTCAGAGATGCATAAAATCAGGACCTTCCTCGGAATTTAACCAGAGATACTTAGTCCTGCATACAACAGTTTCGAATAAGTACTGCATAACCCAGGTACATGGCTCTAGCCACTTGATTTTGTCACTGACTGAGCATCAATAATCCTAAGAATTTCGGGATACACACTCGAGAATGTTATCATCATCCTTGCACACAAAGCTGCCGGTCTTCCTGTCACAGTCACGAATGTTGTGCCGCCACGTGTAACTCGTAAAGGATTCAGATGAGTGTGTTCACTTGAGATTGTTGTAGTCTTGAAGTTGTAGAGGTTTCATAACAAAAAGTCATTGCAGACTCAAGAGGTTAAATTACTTATTTGCCCCCGTTGTAAGCATGTATCCTAGATTATATATTATGTGTATCATAACGAGTTCCCAATCATAATAATTCTAACATACTGTTCAGTGTCACACAGATGCTAGTATTTGATCTACTGTTATAATAATATTACATCTCTTGCTCTGGTTGTTGAAAATTTTATGGTCCTATAAATAATAGAGCAGCTCATAAAATAAGAATATGGATGAGTTCATGAGCATTGCTAAGGGACTTAGGGTTGAGCATTTTGCCCGACCAGACCGTATTTTTAAATTGACCCGATTTCAGGTTCAGATTTGATTTAGTTCGGGTCTTTTAAAAATAAACTCAAATCAGAAGGAAAATAACGAAACGGGTAATGATTGATTTAAAATTTTCTGAACCGAATTTGCAAAAAGAAACACTTTAAAAAAATAATAATAATTTCAGAAACTCAACTTGACAACTTGAAAAGTTTATGTTGATATTTTTCCCAAAAAAAAAAAAAAAACATTTGGTCACCTAATACCAAGCAGGCTAATAAGCAAGTTCCAAAAAATGAAAAACCCAATGGCTTTTGCTGTCTGACAAGTGATGGCACTACTTGGAAGGTCAGTCCATTCAAAGTTGTAATATAAATATAATGTTGAGTTTTTACAACATTATCTCCAAATTTATGGGGACATGAAATGAAGATGATAAGGATGATACAATGCAATAATGGCATGCAATAGGATCTTGCAAGTTTCCATATTTTATTAATTTTTTTGACAGCAATAAATCAAACAATTTGTTTCCAATTTTTTCCATGGTTATACTAACGAGTGTCATAATGATACTTATTAATAATCTATTTTATGAAAGTTTTCATATCATTTTTATAGGAAAATGTAAAAAATTATCAAAATATTAATTCTTTTTTCTTTTTTCCCATGAAAATTTTCCTAAAATAGATTCTTAATGAGTGTTCTTATGACATTCGTTAGCATTTCTTTTTTTTTTAATGCAACCCCAAACATCGGGTCTTTTTTCTCTTATCACACTAAAAAGAGGAAAAAACAAGTTTCTAGTGAAAGACTCTTGCTTCCAAGATCCAAAAAAGAAATAGAAAAAAAAAAGTTAATAAGACAAGACCAATATAATGAAAGAGGCCATGGATATGGGTTTAAAAAAGAGAGTCAGAGCTACAATTCTTGCTTTTTCTAGCATTAAGTAATCTTTTATAATGATTTGAATAGAAGTTAAGAAACATGACTTATTATTAGACTCCTTATTAATAATTAGTAGTGTAATCTTCTTCTTTAATGGTATAATTATTTCAAGATAGGCTCGCCAAAAAAGCATAATTAATTTCCCACCCCTATTCTAAGTATCTTTAGACAAAATGAAGGGGAATTTGATTTAAAATATTTTATCCTATTAGGAGAGGAGAGAGTCCAATATTCTATTTAATGAGGGCTAATGCCTAATCCATTTATTAAAGTTGGGACTGAGAAACTGAGATATAAAATTTGTATCTTAAATGACGTGATATCTTATAATTTATTATGAGTTAATAATTAAAATAAAATTAATTATATGATAATAAAATCAATTATCTTTTTAGCTCGTGACATGAAGTGATGAGAACAATTATTCAGGACATATATTTTGTATGATAATTATTCTTTTAGATAATTAAATATCAATGATATACATAAACAAAATTTGTATCTTAAGTGATGTGTCCAACAATTATATATATTTTTTTATTACTATGCTAATATTAATTAATTTTACTATGCTAGTATTGATCTCTTCATCATCAATATCCATTATTAAGTGATATGTAAGATGTAACATTATTTAATATATAAATTTAAAAACATTTCTTACATGAGCAAATACAATTGATATTAATTTATATCAGAATGGAGCTTACAAAATGGTACAAGTTCATTGTGTTGTGAAATCAAAGTCAGTCCAATGAATATGTGCAAATGCAATTAAAGTAATCAAAGTATGAAGCTAACCCCAATTTGAATATAAAAGTAAACCCATAATAATAATAAAAAATTAAAATTAAAATTAAAACAACTATAATAAATAAAAAAAAAAATTATATATATATATATATAGGACTTTGCTCTACGATGGACTAACCGGAGAAAGACGACGTGGAAGTATCAGAAACAGACGTGGAAATAAACTTTTAACGGCTGCCCAATGTGGAGGCCTTTTAGCTGAAAAGGCCAAGCCATAGTTTTAAAAAGCTGAGTAAATTTTCAACTTACCAGCCATCTCGAGTGTACAAAACGCGCCAAGCGGATTGGACCATTGATTAAAAATCATTCACCATGATAGGCCATCACGTTCCACGCGATTTTTGTCCGCGTGGATCTAGTGGTTTGGTCTGGAGGATAAATAAACATCTGGCAGTGGCTGTGGTCTAAATAGTAAAAGATTCAAACGATAATGGGGGAGAGAGATGAGAGAGAAAACAAATAAATATAATAAAATAACTTTTTTTTTAATAAACACAAAGGAGTAATAAATAACACCCAAGTCCCTAATTTATAACTTTTTCACACGAAAGAATATGGTTTGTTCATTTATATAGAATACATTCCCAACTTTATGGGTATGATAGAAGTCATAATGGGGTGGGGCCTGTCCCATTGGGTTTGAGACTGAGATTAGAGCCTATTTTGCGTCTCGAAAATAAATCAAAATTTCACTAATTCTCGTTTATTTTTTGGGTTGACCTAATAGATGACTAAATATCTTTTATAGTTGGATTGTATATTCATAAATTATGAATATTAAAATTAGAAGTGGGTGAAAATTTAATAAAATTGAGTTGATCTAATCTAATTGATTTGGTTCAATTTCTCTATAATAATTGAATTTCTTCATTTTTTATTAGAATTTATCGGTTTGGATTTTGATTTATTATCAAATGGAATGAAACCAAAAATAGTATAAAAACGACCAAATATTATGAGAGGTCAAGAGAATAGGGGAAGGGACCTAGTTGATACATATAGATAAACAAATACCACATATTTTGAAAACATAAAAGAAAAATGGATCATAATGTTATTGTTCACAATATAAACAACAAAAACCAAACCGCCCAAAACAACAAAGCGTTTAACAAATAAAGGAAGAAAGAATAAACAAAATAAATATACCTAAAAGGAGAGAAAAGGAAAGAGTTTGAAAATGAGATTTTATTTTTTAATTTTTTTTTGGGTTTAAAAACAAGAGAGAGAGAGAGAGTTTCTTGTTTTCTTTTGTTCATTCATTTCACTTCAATGAACTGACTGCACAAATCAGATAAGGGGAAAAAAAGAAGAAGAGTTTCTAGAGAGTGTTTTCAAAAAGCAAAAGTTAGTTAATGAAAAATGAGTGAATATATGAACACTGATTTTGAATAGAATTACAAGCTTATGAATCTTTGAAACTGAAAAAAAAAAAATTAGTTGACTTCTAATGGACGCCAACACGCCGCCAGCTGAGGAGCTTCTGAGAAAGATTCAAGAGCTAGAAGCTGGACACGAGCACTTGAAGCAAGAGATGTCGAAGCTGAAAATCACAAATGATTCGAAATCGGAAACTCTTCCAAATACTAATACTGCGACTCACCACCAGAGGTCACATTCGGTGTCGCCGCGGCGGCCGAGGTTGGCGGCCGGTTCGAGGAGAAAAGGCGGCGGGACTGGACTGGACGCTGCTTCTGTGTGGAAGAGTAGTAATTCGGCGTCGTTTAGACATTCTTCTCCGTTGCAACGCGAAAGCAGAGTCGGCGACAGCGGAGCTGCTGGTGGTGGTGGTGGTGGAGATAGTAATAGCAACAGCGGGCCATCGGCTGTTAATTTTACTGATAGGCAATATTTGAATATTTTGCAATCTATGGGGCAATCTGTTCATATATTTGATCTGAGTGGGCGTATAATTTATTGGTGAGTATAATAATTATTGATTTGATTTTGATGAAATGAAATGAAGTTTTATTAATTGAAGAGTGCGTATATGATGAGTAGTAAATTGAAGTTGAGGGTATTATTTGCGAATGCTTGCTTATTATGCAGGAACCGGTCAGCGGAAGGGCTTTATGGTTATTCAGCTGCGGAAGCACTTGGTCGGGATGCTATTGAGCTTTTAACGGATGCTCAGGACTTTGATGTGGCATATGATATAGTTCATCGTGTTCAAACGGGAGAGAGGTGGACGGGGCAGTTTCCGGTGAAGACTAAAATGGGGGAAAGGGTTTTAGTTGTGGCAACTAATACTCCGTTTTATGATGATGATGGTACTTTTATTGGGATTATTTGTGTGTCTAGTGATTCTCAGCCATTTCAACAAACAACTATTTCAACGCGGGGTGCTAGGAATTCAGAGCCTGATTCGAGCTTTAGTAGGACTAGGAATATGGTTACAACTAAACTCGGGCTTGATTCTCAGCAGCCTCTGCAAACTGCAATTGCTTCTAAGATATCAAATTTGGTTAGTTTTGTTATTTTTGTTTTTTGTACTATTTGCTATGGAGTTGGCATATTTTTGACTGTGAAATTATTGATGCAGGCAACCAAGGTGAGCAACAAAGTTAAGTCGAGGATTCGAACAGGGGATAATTTTATGGACCGCGAAGGTGGAAGTGGAGATAGCCATCATTCTGATCATGGATTCTCTGATCATAGGGAAGATGCCATGTCCAGTGGTGCTAGCACACCCAGAGGAGATGTACCTCCATGTCCATTTGGTATTGACGAGAAGTCCCCAGGAAAACCCGGCATAGATTCTGCTGATGAGAGTGAAGGAAAGCCTGCAATTCACAAGACTATTACCTCTAAAGCAGAACAATGGATGGGTAAGAAAGGCCTATCATGGCCATGGAAAGGGAACGAACGTGAAGTGCCAGAGGCAAAGACTGCTCGTTTTGCTTGGCCCTGGTCGCATGGTGATCAAGACAATGAATCAACTCAGCAGAGGAGTCCCTCTTCTGGCACGAAACCTGAAAGCCTTACGTATGAAGGTAATAGGCCTGTCAATAATGAAGCCTCGGGGTCGTGGTCCTCATCTGTTAATGTTAACAGCACGAGCAGTGTTAGCAGCTGTGGAAGTACCAGCAGTAGTGCTGTTAATAAGGTGGATTTGGACAATGACTGCTTGGATTATGAAATCTTGTGGGAAGACTTGACCATTGGAGAACAAATTGGGCAAGGTAATCATCTTTCAAGTGAATGGCTACTCTGGTAAGGCACTCAAGGAATGACTGGTTTGAGTCATTAAGTGGTACTACTTATTTGTGCCTAACTTTCACTCGGCATCCTTATTGAATGTTGATAATCATAAATGTTTGTCAAAGGTTAATTGGTCATTAGCTATGATATTGATCATTGCTAATAGTAATTGTTCCTTTTTGTTTTTAAGAATTTCGCTATATATCTAGGATTTGCTTTTTTCTTGGTTTTGTGCCATTTGATATTAATATGCTATTTTTACCTTATCTCTGCAGGTTCGTGCGGTACTGTGTATCATGGGCTGTGGTATGGATCAGTATGTTCTATTGCTCTTCTTTTGATAACTTAATTTCCTTGAACATGCATAAATTGAATATGTTATCCCTTCTGAATTATTTGATTTATCTGAGTGTTGTCTTTAGTCTTTACCATCCATCCAAATGGTGAAAGATTTTAACGTCTATAAATCATGAATATCATGGACAGTCAGTTACCAGATTTGCTAGCATTAAATGCCCAGGACTTCTTTCTCCTTTACTTAAATGATAAATAAAGGCTTTCCATTATTATGTTTGGGGTGTATGGATAAAATGTCGCGAATTAAGCCAAACCCATAGTTCTTACGTGTGCAGTAAGTTGCACACCCTGCTCTTTTATATCTTAGCGAACGGTTGTGTTGGTTTAGCACCTGGGGTCTTTCTTAAGCTTTATGATCGTCATGTAATAAATGTGTGATTTAGTGATATTTGTGTTATTGCAGGATGTTGCCGTCAAGGTGTTCTCCAGGCAAGAATATTCAGATGACGTGATACATTCCTTCAGACAGGAGGTGTGTTTTTGCATTGATTATCTTTAATGTTTTATGTTTGTGCTTGACCTAAATTTCTCGATCGATATTATGTTGCTTTTTTACTGGCCTTTTTTTTCATTTTAATTTGGTTTCACATTATGTTTTGTCTATGAAGGTAACTCTGATGAAAAGACTTCGACATCCAAATGTTCTGCTGTTTATGGGTGCAGTGACCTCACCTCAGCGTCTCTGCATTGTTACTGAATTCCTTCCACGGTTCGTTCTTAACTCCGTTTATTAGTATTTAACATCACAAGAACTGTGATATTCTTTTCCCACATTCACCCATCCATCTACACCTCATATTTTGTTCGGACAGACCTCCTATCGATTCAGTATGTGTGGTTTGGATTTTAAAGCATGGTCGACTCCTGAGCTGAAGGTTATTGCTTAAATTTTTTTTATTTTGTTGATGCAGTGGAAGTTTATTTCGCTTACTACAGAGGAACACAACCAAATTGGACTGGAGACGGCGTATTCTTGTGGCTTTGGATATAGTAAGTATAAAGTATTCTATGGGAATTTTTATTTTATTTTTGCTGATGATGATAAGATTATGTTGGGTACAATGGTGCCATGTGTTTGCATTTGTTTTGTGTCATTGTTTATTCATGTCTTGTCTCTTTTTGTGATGTCTTAGTCATTCCATAATTCTTTTTGTAGTTTGGCCTGATGGTAGTAACATGTGTGCATGGCTTTGATACACTAATTCATTTTTTCTTTTATTGCTTCAATTTATTGCAGGCACGGGGCATGAGTTATCTTCATCATTGCAACCCACCAATCATTCATCGAGATTTGAAGTCTTCAAATCTTCTAGTTGATAGACACTGGACTGTGAAGGTCTGCCATTAATTTGTATATTTTTGTTTTCACCACTATATTTTCTCCTCATATTGATTTTATTGCTTTGGAATTTCCTGTATCTGTACTAAGTAAAAATATATCTAATTATAATCTTAAACAGGTTGGTGATTTTGGTCTGTCACGTCTCAAGTATGAGACGTATCTCACCACCAAGACTGGGAAGGGAACTGTAAGTTATCTGGCATCCTGTCCTTTGTCTTAATTAGTCCATTTATTTTTATATTTTATATGATGCTGCCTTGCTATTTAATTTTTCAGTTGACCCTCAATCTAATCAGTTTACCTTGTTAAACTTTTCTAGCCTCAATGGATGGCACCAGAAGTTCTTCGTAACGAACCCTCCGATGAGACGTAAGTTAACTATTTAAAGTGGGAAAAGAAACAAATTAAGTTGACTCTGAATCTTCTTATTTAATTCTTCCCCTCCTTATTATGTCTCTGCGTTTCACCTGAAATGCAAACTTAACGGAATCTTCTTGTTGCCTTAATTTAGGTCTGATGTATACAGCTTTGGAGTGATATTATGGGAGCTTGCAACTGAGAAGATCCCTTGGGATAATCTCAACTCAATGCAGGTATAGTTTGTCATTTGCAAGTTATCTGGAAATTCCTGTAATCTAAAATATTGAGACAATCTCGTCATGATGTGTGTTCTAAATAAATCTTTCTGATACACCAGCGTTTTTAAACAGTAATGAAAATGCATTTTCTGTATACGAACAATAATTTGTTTAGGATACTTGCAGGTGATTGGAGCTGTAGGGTTCATGAACCAACGTTTGGAGATCCCAAAAGACGTGGATCCAAGGTGGGCTGCTATAATTGAGAGCTGCTGGCACAGGTGCTTATATATTATTGTTATTTATTGTTATTTTATTTATTTTTCACACTTGTTTTGCTTCTCATTTATCTAGAACCTTCTCTGACCTACTACCGTAAAGGGCCTCCCAAAAAATTAAATGTGAAATTGTCCGTCGATTAAGATGCTTGTATATATTAGGTACATGTGCCCCGTCTAGTATGGGCATATCACCAAATACAGTGCCTTTACATTTCCTGATAGTTGTTTTGAACGTTGGAAATCATGTCGCCAAATCATCCGATTCGAGATTAAACGCAGTAGATAAAATTCTCGATTATCTCAGAATCTTACAAAAATTACAACGCCTAGACTCGAACCAGGACTTGACAATCAAGTCCTAAATATTTTGCTACCAAATCACACCTATTGGGGATGTTGAGTTACACTTTGCTTAGCTCGAGTTGGTCCTCTTGACTAATAGCTGTCTAAATACATTGATCTCGTGGATTCCCAATAGCTTTAGTCGTGAGGAATTAGGGGGATGCTTACATCTTAGTTATAATTGGGACATCGTCTTATTCAATGGTTAAATCCTTTATAATTCTGTTTTCCCTTAATAGTTCCACTAAATTACAAATTTTATTATGCTAATACGCGAATTCTCTTTGTGATACCAGTGATCCAAAGTGCAGGCCATCGTTCCAGGAACTGCTGGAAAAGCTTCGAGATCTGCAGAGACAATACTTCCAGGCGTCCCGTTCAGCAGTAGGAGATGGCACCCAAAAGGAATTGTAGACCAAATTCACATTATTTCCAGTTCCATTGCTGCAACCTCAGTATAGCAAGTGTAAGGATCAGTAAGGGTGGTCATGGTTCAATCCGATTCGGTACAATTATAAAAATTTTATGATTATAATTATTCGGTTTTTTTTAGTAGCCGTTTGTTTTTTTAATTTTACAAATTGTAATTATTTTTAATTTTCGGGTCGGTTCGGTACAATTTGGTTTTTTTAGTTTTTTAACAATAATAATAATAAATTAAAAAATTGATAACATTCACTGTAATTAATATTTATTTAATTTTTTTTACACTAATAATCTTCCAATCATCACAATTATACTGATAAAATTGTCAAAAGATACAATTATATTTAAATTATGTAGAATGCTGAATGTAGGAAAAAAAATCATAACCAAAGTAAATAATATAAATAATTCATGAAAAATATAAATAATGTAATAAATATAATATATAAAATAATAACTTAACATGAATAAATTAAATCAATCAATTATTTCAGTTTGATATGGTTTGTTAATTAAAAAAATATTTAAATTCGATTTGGTTCGGTTTTTTAGTTAAAAAATTAAATAATATTTTTTCATATTAAATTTTTTTAACTTCAATTTAATTTTAGACAATTCGATTTTTTTCAATTTGAATTATTTTTCTATCAACCCTTAATGGTCAGCCTGCCACGCATTATTTTTCACAAAAAACATTTGCATTTTTTTGCTGGTAAACAGTTGGTTACCACAGATTTGCCACTAAGAGCCAGGCTTGGTTGTATTGGCACCACAAGTCTCATAGCCACTAGGGGAAGAAAAAAAATAAAGTGAAAAGAAAGCGAAAGGGTGGGTGGTTGGCATCAAATGAACTGTCTTAATTTTGAAGGTGATTGCTTTACTTGGTTGAGAAAAATATTTATTTATATATAAACCTCACATCACATATCTTCCAAAATATGTCAGTTTTGCTTTGTGATTTGGAGTCATGTCATCCATTTGTGGCTTTTGCATGAGAGAATATCAGGACCCTCCTACAAAAGTTGTACGGATAAAAACACAAAAATTTCACTGAGAATAAATAGAGTATTAGAGTGATATTAGCATTTGCAAGTGAATACATGCTCTTGTTTATGTTACATGTAGGGCTTTGTACTATTCAACTATGCAGTTCGTGTTTATTTATAATACCACCATATATTATTATTGTTATTATTATTTTGGAATCATTAGAAAATTCGCCGTCAAACCACCCATTTTGGGCTTAAACGGAATAGGTAAAACATCTGACTGTCTCAGACAATGGCGTATCCACTACGGGGCCAGTGGGGCAACATATATATATTACAAAAACTAATTACAGAATCTCACTCCATCCGTCCGAATTTGTAATTAGATTCACGACAACATCAATCCAATTTGCCCCCATTCGAGCTCGCCGACATCATCACTAGTTTATTTACTTTTGATTTTTTAACTTTGATTTTACCTATTGCCACTATCATTGTAGCGAGAGTATTTTTAGCTATAAATATTGTGAAGGCTAAACTACGCAACATGATAGGAGATCAATGGATGAATGATAATTTAGTTATATATATATAAATAAATATGTATTTAGGAGCATTGATAATAAAACTATCATACAAGGTTCCAAAATATGAAACCACGTCGTGGACAGTTATAATGTATAAAATATTCACATTTCAATATAAATATAAATATTTTGTATGTTTTTTTATTTATATTTAGTTTTCATAATTTTGCCATCACTGATTTGATTTTCTGAATACGCCACTGGTCTCAGACTCTTACAAGAAATGTACTAATTGGATTCGAACCTAAAACCTCAATGTGAAATCTTGAACCCTACACTATCAAACCACACTCATTTATGAAGGTGCATGTTCTAATACCAATTGTTAAAAACCCTCTTGTTAGGAGAGGGAGTCCACGAACTTGTATTCTCGAGCTTTGTTTATTTAGTTGGCTGTCTCTGTCAAGCATCAATATGAGAACAGATGGAATAAAAAATACTGTTACATGAAATGATTCCATTGTGGAACTAATGTATGATAGGCTATGATCTTCACTCAAGTTTCTCTATAAACTGTCCACACGGTCTTGCTTAATAATCATGCACATTGTGAAGCACTCACATTTTGATGTCATCATCTAGTTGGAACATTCATCAAGATTCAAGACCTTTAATTGTTCTGATATCAGCAAATCAATTCCAAAATAACTTTTTTCTTAAAAAGATATTTAGACAAATGTCATTTTTCTCAATTGTGCCAATCATTTCATAATACAGATAAAAATAATAATAATAATAAAAAAAATCTCTTATGATCTGAATTTTTCTGAAATGATATATAAAAGGTAAAAATGCAAAAGTGACCCTCTAACTTTCACGTTTTTTTCATTTCAGTCTTTTAACTTTCAGTTTTGTCAATTCAGTCCTCTAACTTTCAATTTTTGTCAATTCAATGCTCCGTTAAAATTCATCACTGTTGCCGTTACAATAACGGCAACAGTAAAGTAAACATATTTTGCCTGTTATTTAAGACAGAGGAAGCTAAAACAAAGTAAACGTACTCTGCTTGCATTTTCGAGCTATTTTTTGTCAAAAACACATATCCCAAGTTCAATATGACTTTTTGTCAAAAAATTATAAAAATTATAACTATGTTAGTAACGAAGATATGTGTTTTTATAAGAGATTAAGATAATCAAATATTTTACCTACTATATTTAGACTAGTATAGAATGATTCGATTGTGTTATTTCCAATCCTTCAAAAAAAACACGAGACGATACATTTTACACTGCAGTTGATCAGTGGACCCTAGCGACGAGTGTGGAAAATAATTATACGCAACTTATTTAGCAAAAACTTAATGGTTAGACATTACAATACATGCGATTAAGTTTTTGCTAAATAAGTTGCTAAAACTTTTGATTCTGTGCAATCTCATGTATTATAATGTCTAGCCATTAAGTTTTTGCTAAATAAGTTGCGTATAATTATTTTCCACACTCGTCGCTAGGGTCCACTGATCAACTGCAAATAACACAATCGAATCATTCGATACGAGTCTAAATATAGTAGGTAAAACATTTGATTATCTTAATCTCTTATAATAAATACATATCTTCGTTACTAACACTAGTTATAATTTTTATAATTTTTTGACAAAAAGTCATATTGAACTTGGGATATGTGTTTTTGACAAAAAATAGCTCGAAGATGCAAGCAGAGTACGTTTACTTTGCTTTAGCTTCCTCTGTCTGCCTATATTTTTCTAATTGAATGTATTAATTAAATAACATGTAAAGTATGTTTACTTTACTGTTGCCGTTATTTGTAACGGCAACAGTGATGAATTTATAACGGAGCCTTGAATTGACAAAAATTGAAAATTAGAGGACTGAATTGACAAAACTGAAAATTAAAGGACTGAATTGAAAAAACGTGAAAGTTAGAGGATCACTTTTACATTTTTGCCTATATAAAATTATGATGGATGATTAAATAAAAATCAAAATAGGCACGTGACACAAGATCAAAGTTAAGAGAATTCAGATAAAAGAGGGATCCTAACTTACACAACATGTTTGATCTTTTGGGCCTCTGCAGTTCAGAAACCCAAACACCACCAATGTATGCAGCAATGTCCACAGCCCACATAATGCTAACCATGTCCACTTGTAGGAGTTGAAGAGAAAAAGAGAGAGAGGTGTACTCAGAAATAGGCGGGGAACATTTAGCACTCCCCTTCAGAGAGACTCTATAAGACTATAGCAATGAATATGATAAGATTTTGTATTTGATTTTGATTAAACGAATCGAATACGAATATTCGATTATTAAACGAATTCAAAATTCGATTCATTTAATTTTGTGTAAACGAATCAGATGCGAATATTAAACTAATAAACGAATCGAATACGAATACTAAATTCAATTCGATTCGATTTGTTTAATTTTATGTAAACGAATCGTATACGAATATTCGTTTATTAAACGAATCGAATCCAAAATCTTAATATCAGGATTCGTTTAGTTAACTAATCGAATTCGAATTTAGTGCATTACAATTCGATTCGTTTAGTATTCGTCACGAATTCGATTCGTTGATTCATTTTGCCACCACTACAGAGAGTAAAAGGTGGTTAGAAATTACCATCCAGCTTTAAAACAACCACCAATCATCACCTGCATATTGCAATATATGACTGATACCAGCATTTGGCATGATAAAAGAAATTGGCGTAGGGGCAAACATGAAACAACCTTGACAGCATGCTTCAACACTAAGACATGGTTCTGGCTAGTTTATAATTTATACAGAGTAAAAAAGGCTTAGCGGTAAGTATTCAGGTTGGTATTTCAACATACATATGATTCTTGGAAAGTTTTGAAAATCCTGATTCTACACCATCCCGGTGGTTCTCTAGTGAAGCAAGTGTCGGATGGCAGCGACAGCATCACCCTTGTGCTCGCGTAGGGTTCTCTCAGCCACCTTCTTGTCCAACTGTTGTCAATATCAAAGAAATAAAATATCAGAACCCTTTGGCAGATACAAATGGATCACTGTAAAATCTTGTCAAGTGAGAAACAAACCTCTAGTTCATTTGCAATTATGTCTACATCGGCTGCATTGATCTTAACAGCGGCTAATTCCTTCTCCCTGTAAGAAACAAAACATAAAGTGCTTGAAGTATTCAGTATATAGGATGGTAGAAATAAACAAAAAGAGGGGAAACTAATCTTTCAGAGTTCAAGCCGCAGTCACCCAATATCAAGGCCACAACTAAAACTATCTTGAAGAATATTCAGCAACGGGTTTTCAATTAAAATAGCACATAATCGAAATTCATATCCCTAACAAGCCTAAAATTTCGATGATGCTAACAAAATGCATAATATAAACAAAATTTCACATTCTAACAATTGTGTTTGCTTAAACTAGCTAGCTCCCAAAGGAAAAAAAAATCGTAAAGTGTTACCTCAGTCTCATAGCATTCAAGTCACCTGCTTTGGATGCGGCAATTGAGGCCATAGCCTGCAAATGCAATACCACAAAACAATTATAATAACAAAAAAATAAAAATTCACATTTACTTGTTTATAGTTTTTTGTTTATTGAATTGAATTGATTTACCTCTTGCACACGAGTGGAATTGAGCTGGCGATCCTCGACACGGTCGGTAAGCTTGTCGAGAGCTTTGCTCTGTTGCTGTAAGTCCTTTGAATCAACAATTCTATCCACTTCTCCTCCATCTGCACCGTCCATTTTTTGATAAGATTGATGCTGATTCTCCTTCTGAAAACCCTAGCTTCTCCTTTTTTGCTTTGAACTTCAAGGCCAAGTAGAGTAGGGCAGTTTATATTGATCGTTTTGCAGAACAGGAACGGTGTTTTACATTTGAAATTACTAAAACAGCCCTGAATTGGATCCAAATTCCAAATTATATGACCCGCAAATTGACTCCAATTAAGTTGAACTCCAAAGACCAATGAAATGGTAGGGTTTTGGGCTCGTTGGAAATTTTAATTGGGCCAATCTCTCTTCACACGCTCGTTCGGCTTAAACTGCTAACCAGTTATTAGGTAAATCTTGTTGATTAAAATGGTATAATTTGGATTAGATATATTCAACCCCCAAAGTTTTATCTCAAGAGACCTCATTAATCCTTTTGTATTATATATATATATATATATACACACACATACATACATGGTCAGGATCCAATTCACAATATCTATGTATCTATGTATGTATGTATACACTAGATATTGTATGTGCCAATGGCACAATATTACAGAATTTATAGAGAGATTTTATAATCAAAGGATTCTGTTATTTGATTTGTTTGGTAATTTTCAGAGAAATTATATAATAAAATAATTTTATTCTTTAATTTATTTGGTAATTTACAATTTCCATTTTGAAATAGGTTACATAATGAAAGGATTCTATATCTGGCATTGAATTTTAATAAAATGATATGAATCGTCAATTAAGCCACATAAACATGGGTCTTTGGATGCATTATTTCTCTTAATCCTAATCATTGGTTGTCTTCTCTTTTCCCAACATCATTGTGCATTTATAATATATAATAAATATTGCAATATTGCCTTGGAAGAATATGGATATAATTTTCCTTTCATTCTCATTTTGTCCTCGGATTTTGATTATCAGTTTATCACATAATGTCAGTTACAACTTACAAATAACAGATATAAAAATAATTAATTATAAAATTATATTTGAATAAAACTAAATCCATCGTCGTTGTTTCAACCACCAACTTGCTTTCACAGAATCGACCCTATAATATAATAAGTGCAAGGGAAAAAATGCATGCTAAGTGCTAACTTCGTCTTCTTCTCTCAATCAAAAAAAAAATTTAAAAAAAAAACTTTGAAATTTCAAGCATTTCTTTGATTAAAATGATATTTAGCGTGCTTATGGTAGAGAGTATTATCAGAAAATATGAATTAGTTTATAAACTATCGAACAAACGCAAGAGTATAAATTATCGTAAAAAATAATCTTATATTTTGATATTATGATTTAATAAGCATTAACTTACCTGTTTAGTGAAGCTTTAAAACACTAACGTTGACACTTCACGAAACGGCCTTAGCCTTTTCAATTTTTTATGCCATCATTAATCAAACTGCTATTGTTTTTCATTTGTGAGGATGATGAAATAAACTGATAGTCATTAGGTAAATCTTATTGATTAAAATGGTATAATTTGGATTATATATACACACGGTCGGACTTTAATCCACACCTTATAATTTACATAAAATTCATATTCAGCTAAAAGAGATAAAATATATATATATCGAGATATTACCTGGAAGGATATGAATATAATTAATTTTACTTCCTTTATCATTTTGTCCTCGGATTTTGATTATCAGTTTATCACATCAAGTATTGTCACTTACAATTTACAAATAACAGAAAGGGTCCAAGGTTATAAAAATAATTAATTATAAAACTATCTCTCAATAACAAATTATGAAAGTTCGAGCATTTCTTTGATTAAAACTAGATTTAGGGTGTGTGTGGTAGTATTATCAAAGAGTATGAGATAGCTTAATTATAAGATATATAATAAACGCAAGAATATAAGTTAACGTCAAAAAATAATATATGAGATTATAATTTTATAAGAATTGATATTAACTTATCCGTTTTGTGAAATGTTAAAACACTAGCGTTAACTTTTCAACAAAGTCCTTGCCGTTTTCAATTTCCTCTTTGAAAATCAATTTTTAAGCTATCATTAATCAAACTGCTGTTGTTTTTCATTTGTAAGGGATGATGAAATAAACTGATAATAAAAATCACAGGGCACGTGCGAACATAAAAAAAAACTTACCCTTTCATGTCCATTCTGATAATGGTTTGTTCATGCAAAATTCGGAAAAAATGACTTTGGCAAAACAAGTTTTTTTGACCGTATTTCAAAGTTTTTGACCTTTTTCTTACTATGTACTCGATCGGTAAGTAATCAAAGGGTAAGTTTTTGTAGGCAAATAGGTGTCATTAAACAGCAATAAATATGCAAACCATCCAAATCAAATAATCAAAAGGAGACCTAGATGCAATAAAACCCGAAAACAATAAGAACCAGAAAAACCTGATTAAATACTCTAAGTCGAGATGATCTCTGTCCTTAAGAACTTATTGGCTCCGTCACAGGTGCTTTACGGATTCGTTTTGCCAACGTTCTCTCAGGATTACTTGCATTCTTCTTGTTCAAGGAGCACTCCTTAACAAGTGTATGAACTTGGATCCAAATGGTGGATCTCTCTCTCAAAACAAAGAAAACAACACAATGCCTTTTTGAATTCTTGGATATTCATTGTATATGTTCTGTATATAATGTATGGAATAAAAGCCTTCTTATATAAGGCATGAAGGGATGCCAGTAGGGCACCCCTTGGGGTGGGTTGCAACCCTCCAAGGATTGCAACCTCTCATACACCCCTTGGGAATTCCAATGGTACACATATACATATACATATCTGTTAAGTTTTTGTCGCAAATTCGTCAATCCAATCAATCAAGAATGCACGATTTTTACCGTGGTTCGCCGGAAAAGTTCCCGACTACATCCACGTTGAACTCCGGAATAGGGAGCTCGCTGCACTATATCAATTTCAAGATTACACACGGAATCTTGAATCCGTTTACAAATTGTAATTCCCAAAATCTCACAAAGAACCCTAATCTCTAAAAGTGACAATCTCTCAAATACCTAATTGAAGATTACACTAACTTGGACTTAGGGAATAGGCTTAACACTTAGCCAATTATTAAGGGAATACAAATAATGAAAACTCTCTCTAATTCTCAACTTAAGTGGTCTTTATATAGGATGAGCAAATAAAGGCAATTGGGACAACGGCAAGGATTGCGCCATGTGTCCCTCATCCAACGGATGACAAGGGCTTCACATTTTACAATCTCCACCTTGAAGCCCAAAAACATTTCTCACTCCCAATCATACACAAAGACACACTAAGGCCAAGACAGCACAGCAAACTCACCTACTCTAATCATCGCTCATGTTGGCTGCAAGGTCAGCCAACCCCCACCTGCAACAGCTTCACGCAGTGGGAGAGTTTGGTTGCAGTCACACTCTTTGTCCCCATGTCCGATGGGTTATCTTCTGTTGGAACCTTCTTAATCTCAATCTTACCGCTTGAGATAATTTCCCGAACAAAATGATACTCTGCTTCGGTAGTTGACTTTCTTGAGTCTCTATCACCTGCAAAAACAGAATCAACATACCCTACCAAATCTAAAGCGTTAGATTTGTTAAAACATAAGTCATAATCAACAGCAGTATTCAAGTATCTTAACAACCATTGTAAAGCACTCCAGTGTGCTCCACCTGGATTAGACATAAACCTACTCAACAAAGATACAGCATATGACAAGTCAGGTCTAGTACTAATCATGACATACATCACAGAACCTATAGCATTTGCATAAGGCACATTTTCCATTTTAATCACCTCAGGTCTAATACTAAGGGAAGACATCTCATCTTCTATAGCCGCTTCCCATTCAAGTTTATGGGTAGACTTTAAAGCCTCTCCTAAACTAGCAGGTTCAACTCCACTAATTTCATGACTTGAAATTAACGCACAGAAATACAAATCATTAGTTGAGTAATCATACCTGGTAGGAGGCCTTACCTGCCTCCTACTTCTGTCTCTTGCTAGCTGGTAGTTGGCCAATGTGTCTTGAGGTGTTTCATCATGCTGCTCAGTATGATCCACTTGATCTACTGTGTCCTCTTCACTTTGTTCTTGTATCTCTGCTACTTCATTTCTGTTTTCCTCCTGGTTATTTCTCCTGGGCTGGGAGTCCTCAGATGTCTTCGTGCCTGACATGTCACCGACTTGTTCAGCGGTCCTTGATGTCCCTGGCTCCACCTGCATCTGAGCTCCACCTGCAAGATCAAAATCTGCTAGATCCTTTTCTAAGGCACCTGCATTGTTGTTAGTAGATTTACAAGGAAAACAAATTTCATTGAATATAACATCCCGACTAACTATGACTTTGACTCCAGGTGATTCCCTTTCCCATAACCTATACCCTTTTGTCCCTTCTTGATATCCTAGGAAAACACACTTGATTGACCTCGGTTCAAGTTTACCTACGGACTGGTGAGCATAGGCTTCACAGCCAAATACTCTAAGGTGTGCAAGCTTATGAGCTCTACCAGACCAGATTTCCTCTGGTGTCTTAAACTGAACTGAACTGTTAGGGCTAAGGTTAATCAAATGAGTAGCAGTATTGAGGGCTTCACCCCAAAAGGCCCTCGGAAGTTCGGAAGAAAATAAAAGACATCTGATCTTTTCTAATAAGGTTCTATTCATTCTTTCCGCAACTCCATTCTGTTGAGGGGTGTTTCTAACAGTCCTATGTCTTAGGATACCCTCACTAGTACAGTATTGGTCAAACTCAGTATTACAAAATTCTAAGCCATTATCTGTTCTCAAGACCTTTACTTTGTTACTAGTTTGATTTTCTACCAATACTTTCCATTCTTTAAATTTAGTCAAAGTTTCATCCTTTGATTTAAGTAAGAACGTCCATACCTTCCTACTGTAGTCATCAACAATAGAGAGGAAATATCTCTTACCCCCATGTGTCTGGACCTTTGCTGGTCCCCACAAATCACAATGTAGATACTCCAGACTCGCCTTTGACAAGTGAATTCCAGTTGGGAAGCTCTGTCTGTGCTGTTTGCCCAACACACAGATCTCACAAAACTCAAGTGGCTTCAACTGGTCCTTTCCAAATTGTCCCTGCTTGCTGAGTACCTGCATTCCTTTCTGGCCTATGTGGCCAAGTCTCAAGTGCCATATATTAGTCATATCAACATTAGAAGTTAAAGCAGAAATGGGTTTATCCGATAATACATGTTGGCCATTTAGAACATACAATCCATTTCTCTTAATACCAGTTAGGATCAGTTTATTACCCTTAGATATGTGCATGTGTCCTTTGTGTGCCTTATATGTGAAACCTAATTCATCTAGTGTTCCTAGTGATATCAGGTTCCGTTTCAAGTCAGGTACATATCTAACGTCAGTAAGAATCCTAACTTTACCATCATGAAGTTTAAGAGTTATGTCCCCAACCCCCTGTATCCTACAGGTATTGTCATTACCCATATACACAGTGCATTGATCTGAATTTCTAAAGTTGACAAACCAGTCCCTATACGGACTCATGTGAAAGGAACACCCGGAATCCAGAATCCATTCTCTACTAATGTGATCCCTACACACAGTCAATGCCTCAGATAGGCACATCGACTCCTTTTCGGCAGCCACAGTGGCGCTGCCTTCATTTTCCTGTTCCCTCAGGAACTTATAACAATTCTTTTTCAGGTGTCCCATCTTTCCACAATGATAACACTTCTTGTCACTATCTTTATTCTTATCCTGTTTCTTTTTCTTGCCTTTAGGTTCTTGGTTACTAGTCTGATGATTATTAGGACCATTATATTTTTTCTCATTTTTACCTTTCACGAATAAGTTCGCTCCTCCTCTCATACTGGTTCTAAGTTCTAGCTCTCTAGCCCTTATACCAGATATCACCAAGTCTAGCCTAGGTACAACTCCTGTGTACTATAGAGAGTTCTTAACGACACTATATTCTTCAGGTAATGCATTTAAAAGGATCATAGCTTCGCTAGAGTCTCCTAGGGCTTGGTCAGTTCCTTTAAGGATTTGAGTCATTTTCGTGAATTCATCCAAATTATCATCAATCGACTTACTAGTATCCATCTTGTAATTAAACAAATTTCCTTTTAAGAACACTAAATTTGGTGCAGAAATAACAGAGTATAAAGATTCGAGTTTACCCCATAGTTGAATGGCAGTGTCCATTCCGTCAACCTTTCTGATGACCGAATCTCCAAGGTGAAGGAAAATCAGGTTGTAAGCCTCTTCCAGGATTTCCTCCTTTGTTTCCTTTTCCATCTTTGGCCACTTTTCTGGATCCGGTTCCAGTGCCAAAGCCACCTTGTGGTGGGAAAGCAGGACTTTCATTTTCTTCTTCCAAGTAGTGAAATCCCCCTTTCCGTCAAAGATTCCAATGTCGAGTCTCATAGTCGACATTTTACTTCCTTTTTCAGTAATCACCCGATGAAAATTCCACAATCACTCTCGGCAATTACTCCCCAAACAAGCTCAAACAAACAGTCGGATTCACCCTCGGCAATTACACCCAAACTGCCCAACCAATTCGGCAGCACAGAGACTGAATCCCTGAGACAGTTAAGCCTTCAGCACCAAAAACACACAATCTTCCAATTTGGCAAATACAGTATCTAGATCACCCAACCACACAGAATCCAGGGAATACACACCCTTAACAGCAACCAAATGCCCTAACACTTTCGCCAATGTCTGGGTTTTTGATTTGATGGAATCTTGAGGCTCTTGGCGTCGACGAGAGTTCTTCTTTGTTCTTCAATTGTTGACAGTTTTTGGGATTTTCTTTTGCCGCCGATTTGAAGGATCTGGTTCTTCAATTTCTCAATTGCTCTTCTTTCTGTCGTCAATTTCTTTCTTCAAATTGCCCAGAAATTTTTAATCTTGACTGTTAGTGTTTCTTTGGTCTTGCAGTCTTCAATCTTGGTTTTTCAAATCTTGTTGCTGTCTTCTAATTTGACCAATTTCAGGGAGTTGCTTTATGATTCTTGCCTTCGACTCTTTCTGTGTCTCTCGGCTGTGATCTTGTCGGTGGCCTTCTGTCTTTCTTGTTTTGGTCGTGGTCTTCAATTGTTCCACAATTTTCTTTCTCTGAACTTGAGGGCTTTTCTTTTGGCAGTCCCTTCAATATTTGGCGACTTCTCGTTGCCCTGATTTAGGGTTTTGTTCTTGGCAGGAATTGAGGAAGAGAGTGAATATCTCTCGGCTTCTTGATCTCGGCCCTTTTTGTGTATTGGCCGACCAGACCTCTGCTTTCGTTAATGATTTTGGGCTTTGATCTTGGTCACCGATCACTCTCCAATTCAGCCCACTGGATCTTTATCTCCAAAAAAGCTCTGATACCAATTGTTAAGTTTTTGTCGCAAATTCGTCAATCCAATCAATCAAGAATGCACGATTTTTACCGTGGTTCGCCGGAAAAGTTCCCGACTACATCCACGTTGAACTCCGGAATAGGGAGCTCGCTGCACTATATCAATTTCAAGATTACACACGGAATCTTGAATCCGTTTACAAATTGTAATTCCCAAAATCTCACAAAGAACCCTAATCTCTAAAAGTGACAATCTCTCAAATACCTAATTGAAGATTACACTAACTTGGACTTAGGGAATAGGCTTAACACTTAGCCAATTATTAAGGGAATACAAATAATGAAAACTCTCTCTAATTCTCAACTTAAGTGGTCTTTATATAGGATGAGCAAATAAAGGCAATTGGGACAACGGCAAGGATTGCGCCATGTGTCCCTCATCCAACGGATGACAAGGGCTTCACATTTTACAATATCATATTTAATGAATTTGAGGAATTTACAACAGTTTTTTTGATGTTCATGGAGTATTGTTTCTCATCCATTCATTTGCCACGTGTGGTATGAATATGATTTTGAGAAGTAATCGGAAAATGATTTTTCCTTTAGGAAGTCGCTGGAGTTATTTCATCAAAATAACGCTGTAATTCTGTAAATGCTGTTCCCTTTTAGCTAGTTTGACTTGAAATCATTATTTTCAAAACCACTTGATGTTATTCAAATTAATTTCTTTAATCTACTTTAGAGTATAAGCTGTATATACATTTTTTTTTTCCAATAAATTTAAGGAAAAATTTAAATCTTTAGTGAATAACTTTCGCTTGATGGGATATGTGAGAATGAGGTGTATGCTAATAGATTATTTTGTGTATATATATATCTCATAAAAGTTATGCAAGCTGCTGGAATCTCTGTCTTGTCACTGGTTTCCCCAATAGAATTCCCAATTATATATTGTGGGATACATATTCTCGCTTTTGAATTAGATGCATTATCAATAAAATTAAAATAAAATAAAATAAAAACAAATATTTGTATGGTAAAAATCAGTAACAAACGTTCGCAGTCAACATTGCGAGACCCCACAACTAATTATATTTCTGATTTTAATAAAGCCCATCAATAATTAATACGCACGTGATAGTGTGTACGTAGTTGTAGTCTTAGACTAAAAAGCTAGTAAGGGGTCCATATATATACGACTTCGTTGCATGCAATCATAGCTTCAATGCAAATCCCTTAATTAGCTCAGCGTACTACTCCATTAAGCAAAACAATTAATGCTTAATTTCATCGTGGCCAAAGCCTTAAATTTCTTATCATATTCTAATTAAGTTTATAATAAACATTAACTGTACGTACTTATGAATGATTTATAATCTATATATGTTTTGTGTTTTTTTTTTTCTTAAAAAAACTTGTGACGGTGGAGACATATGTAAGGTTAGTAGTTGAGTAATGGGGACATCTTCATTAATATTTCACCGGCCTTTGATGTTTCTTTTCAAACTGAGTTGAATTTTGGGACAATTCATTTAAGTAAGATTAGTACGTACACTGAATATTAATTACAAGCAAAGAGAGAACCTACAACTGCATGCATTTAATGTATGCTACTTGATTTTCCTATAAATAGAGGTCAAGGGCTATGAAGCTTAACATAACAAAGCAAACATTTGTATCTTTCTTCGACTGTTTTAGAAAGATGGGGAAATTTCTAAAGAATGTTGGTTTGATGGCTGTAGTGTTTGTGTTGGTGATAGGCATTGCGGAATGTAGAAAACTTGAGGAAGATGATGAGTTTTCTAAAGGCATAGGAGGTGGTTTTGGTGGTGGGGGTGGCGCAGGAGGAGGCGGAGGCCTTGGAGGTGGCGGCGGTGTTGGTGGAGGATTCGGTGGTGGTGTTGGAGGTGGACATGGTGGTGGTTTAGGTGGGGGTTCTGGTGGTGGCATTGGAGGTGGACATGGTGGTGGAATAGGAGGTGGAGGTGGAGCTGGAGGAGGTATTGGTGGTGGACATGGTGGTGGCATCGGGGGTGGTAAAGGTGGTGGCTTTGGAGGTGGAGCAGGAGGAGGTGCTGGTGGTGGCATAGGAGGTGGAGCTGGAGGCGGTTCTGGTGGGGGTATTGGTGGTGGACATGGTGGTGGCATAGGAGGCGGTGATGGTGGGGGTATCGGTGGTGGACATGGTGGTGGCATTGGGGGTGGAGCTGGAGGCGGTGCTGGTGGGGGCATTGGTGGTGGACATGGTGGTGGCATAGGAGGTGGAGCTGGTGGGGGTATCGGTGGTGGACATGGTGGTGGCATTGGGGGTGGAGCTGGAGGCGGTGCTGGTGGGGGTATCGGTGGTGGACATGGTGGTGGCATAGGAGGTGGAGCTGGTGGGGGTATCGGTGGTGGACATGGTGGTGGCATTGGGGGTGGAGCTGGAGGCGGTGCTGGTGGGGGTATCGGTGGTGGACATGGTGGTGGCATTGGAGGTGGAGCTGGTGGGGGTATCGGTGGTGGACATGGTGGTGGCATCGGGGGTGGAAAAGGTGGTGGCATTGGAGGTGGAGCTGGAGGCGGTGCTGGTGGGGGTATCGGTGGTGGACATGGTGGTGGCATTGGGGGTGGAAAAGGTGGTGGCATAGGAGGTGGAGCTGGTGGTGGTGCTGGCGGCGGTGTTGGAGGTGGAGCTGGTGGCGGAGCTGGCGGTGGCATTGGAGGTGGAGGTGGAATTGGAGGCGGTGCTGGTGGTGGCATTGGAGGTGGAGCCGGTGGTGGTGCTGGAGGCGGCAGAGGTGGTGGCATAGGAGGTGGTGCAGGCGGTGGAGGAGGATTCGGTGGAGGAGGTGGTGCTGGTGGTGGAATTGGAGGAGGCAAAGGAGGTGGAGGAGGATTTGGTGGTGGTGTTGGTGGAGGAATTGGTGGCAAGTTTTGAATCTAAAATCTTAGCTCCCGTGCTTGTAAAACCATGCTCGTGCATGTGTTGTATTATTTATATATGTAGCGAGAAATCAATTCTCCTAAAAGTAACGAAATCTATCTTTAGAATAAATAAAATGCTATTATTGTATGCTTTTAATAAACTTCTTCTATGCAAAATTATATACGTTGCTGCATGTTGTGCCTGCAATTGAAAACTTTGCTTTTTAGTTAGTTTTGAACTATCATTTTATATTCCAAAATTAAGGACTATTAAGTTTTGAGTTTTTTCTTATCTCAAAAAGTGGTCTCCATATATTTCTATTTGATTTGAAAACAGTTAAAATGTTAAAAGTTCCCGATCTTCTTGGGACTGTTAGTATAAATATTTGGTACAAGCAACAATTCAACACCGTATATATATCATAGTTAGATTCACCACCAGTAAGTTTTGTGTTGAAATTATTATAGCACCTGATTTTGTATTTACATATTATTTTTATGAACAATAATATATTTATTCATATTTTTTCCGAATTTTATCTCAATTCTCTCACTTAGTTAGAGAGTTATGATAAAATTAAGTAAAAATATGAGTAAATTTATCATTTTTGTATTTTTATATATGTCTATATATGAATGGCCCTTCGCTTTTTGACAGTTTGTGAGCGAGGTGAGATTCCATCTCTGGACACCGTAGTTCATGGTAACTTGCGCTAGTCTTGCTCCACGTGCTCCAGTCCTATGAGCTCCAGGCCTCACTCACTCTATCTCTATTGGATCTGTTTCCAGAAGTAATCTTAAAAGAGGGAAAATATATATTTCTTCTACTCGACCATTTCCATTTTACATTACCAAGTGTGAAGTGGGAAGAAAGAATTTCATAATTTTAATTTTTGCTGTGATGATCCGTGAATCTTTACTCTCGTCTGCAAAAGAATTTTCAGTAAATGTTGAAGTAATCATATATACCATATTATAAGTATCAATGATACTTTTTTCAGTTCAATTAAGTTGAAAAGACAATTTAGAATCAAAAAAGATTATTAGGGGAACCTCAAAAAGTGCTTCCAAATTTAGAAACTTCTTCAACAAACATGCATTTGAACTTTTACAGGGTCGTTACACCAAATAAGTCTCTCTACAACTTAAGCCTGTCAAGCTAAGCATCATCAGTTCCTCCCTCATTTGCTTGATTGTAACCCGTCTCTAAATTTGAAGGAAGCTTCTAATAAATTAAGCCACGTTTTTTGCATGTGTACGTATACGTAGCTAACGAAATAAATAAAAAGCAATTTAATTATCAACTTCCATGCAAAAATATTTTTTTTTCTACTTATCGATTTGTAGAATTGGCAATAACTCGATCAAAGATTTGCAAATTCTCTCAATAAAAGTGTTCATATCCATAAATTCATGACATGATTTTCTTTAGCTATATTATTTTATTGTATAAATTTAGCCTTAAAAGTTTTGGCGAAATTGAATGTTTTTTTGGATAAATAACTAAAGTAATGTTTGATGCTTTTACACATTTTTGTACAAAATATACACATAGGAAGTGCAATTATGCTAGAAAGGAAATAACTTAGAGGCATAATTTATAGGAACTTATAGCCATTGGAGATTTGTCGGTCGATAAAGTCTTTTTTACATAGAAGGTAATATAGTTAATTAATGGTTATATCACGTGTGTAGCTGAATTTAATATAACTACTCTAGTGGTTTCTCAATACATCAGTATACATGTTATATCGTGATTGAATGGTTATATAACTCACATCAGCGTAATTTTTTGATGCAACGGATGAACGAACAACTTGATATTATAGTATGATTTGGTGTTGAATTGAGTTTTGTTCATAATTATTTATAAACTGTGACCAATAGTTATTTGATAAAAGTTTATTTGTAATTAAATCTTAATATAAAAAGCTTAACATATTAATTGGATCCAAATTTTATTTAATGTTGCACATTCTCTCTTACTTTGACTTTCGAATATTGAACATAATGCGATGTTCTTGCTAGATTCTACTTTGCCTATTAACCGACCTAACTTTGAAACTTTTGTATGCTTTTCTTAGTAAGTTTGGGATTATATATCTAGGGTTTCATAGATTTGATTCGTATATAAATACCTCAAATTCATCTATTGGTAGCTGAAATTTAACGTTGCTTCTCTTATTAAATACACTGATTCTGCCATTATTCTATGCATTCAGTTATTCTCACATATTAAAAAACCAGCCAATTGCATCATGTCTAGTCTTTTTCAAGCATTGACATTCTTATTCTTGTTGAAGATCTGCTTTGAAGCATCTTATGATGTTCCTGTTCCTGTAAATTGGGAAACAACAACTAGATTGTGTCACTCTCCAAGGCTAATTATGCACCAAATGAGATTGATTTTCAAGTACCTACGGGTACGTTCGATACACCAATGGAAGAACAATTGTTGACATTTATAGGCACGTTTTGTTTCTCTTCTGCATATTTCCATTAGCAATATTTATTTTTCTTCTTTTTTACAGGTCAGGAATTGGGACTTAAATTAGCATCACTCCTCCTTATTTGGCTCCCACAACAAGACGAAATTTGATTTGATTTTCCAAATTGTTAATTATGCTCTGCTGGAGGTGGAATTCTCAATGAAACTGACAATATCTTTGTAAGGAATCTGCTCTATTTTCTGAAGAAGCTAATGTGTTTTAATTTTCAAAAATTCATCTACTATCTTATATTAACAATCAGAATTTTATCAAGATCCTGACCAATTAGTTCTGTTAATTTAGGCACAGTCCAATTGTCTGGTCCCAGAATGGGCATGGATCTGCATCCAAACGCCCCATAGGTGTTTTTGTTGCATGGAAGCAGCAAAATCTTTACATTGCATACATTAATTCGTCTCCTAGCCATTGGCCAATTGTTACTAAATCAATAATAAGGAGATAAACGAGATTCACATGAGCCCACATAAAATAAATATCAGAAATTGATTCAATTGATTCGTCTTGAAAAAATAAATAAATATATGTATCTTATGCATGACATTATATGTAGAGGGTGGCCGAATCAACATGGATGCTCAATTATATAATTTTGCAAATCTGAAGCATTGGTGACTCTGCCAGACTGCAACTCTACAGCTTTCACAAAAGTCTTTATATCCTCTCAGCGAGAAAGACTTGTGCAAATATTAAATATGAAATTAATCAATAATAATGAAAGATGATTATTGATTAATATATGTTATCTAATGATTGATTAGTTCCATTTAATAGTCCCATTTAAGTTTCTCTACCTCTCAGCCGCTAAGCAGAAATTGATTTCTCCGGAAATTTTCGCCATCGCCATAATTACAAGATTTCGGATACAACTTACTGTAATTTTTTTCATTTACACTGCATTTGTTCAATTGAAATGTTAACATACTAATTAACAGATTTATAAAAGAGACGCACTAATCCATCAGCAGGAAAAAGCGTGTTAGTTCGCAAAATTACACATCATATGGTATACATTATTTACATTTGTTTTCATCTAAATACAAAGTTTAGAATAGCAATCAGACTTTTTGTTTCATGGGGTATAATGGAGAAATCATAAATCTAAGTTATAATATTAACTGTCTAAAATTAAGGATGCCAAAAGCAGAGACGGTAATATAGAATTCTTATATGTCAGGAGGATCAATCAACTGTTAGTATTAAATAAATAATTAAAATATCATTATAAATTTATAAAATATCCTTAAAAAACATCATAGTCTCATCATGTTTATAATCTTATTAAAATAATATAATAATTGGGGGATCAAATTTAAATAAACATAAGAATTAAGAATTGACAAATTTTTAATCTAATCTTTTAAGCTTCTTATAATTGATTTTTGGCCTATTAGACAAGCCATAATTCATTTACATAAAATTTACGTGAGACAAAAAAAAAAGCGTGACAGCTAAAATCAAGAGGATCTCTATGTACGAGAAAATCTAAGATATAATGGAATCAGTATATTATTCGTGTAATAATTTAATAATTAATTAATCTATATATTAAAATATTAAATTACATATTAATTTATTAATATTATCACACCACTTGTACCGTCGATGAAAAAATTACTCCTCTGTATACATGTACAGAAATGTTAGGTTTCGTGGTGGCTTTTTATATATATTAATAATGATTCGGTGACATGCCGTCTATGCAGTGATGTCAGTTGAGCTTATCTCCAGTCTCCACGATCCAAATGACGCAACATCACCGATCAGGGATTAGCTTTTACACGCATTTCAATAACTACCAGCTACGAAAATTAATTTAAAAAGCTATAAAAAGGAGGATACAGTTCTCTGAAACCCGTATTCGTTTGAAGATGGGTCAATCAAAACCTGATAATCTGATCCTCGTGACTCGAGATCCGAGCGGGATCGCCTACGTCACGATTAATCGCCCGAAATCGCTAAACTCGTTAACCAGGTCAATGATGGTGGACATGGCGAAGGCCTTTAAGATGTTGGCTGACGACGATTCCGTCCGAGTCGTAATATTGTCCGGGACGGGTCGGGCCTTCTGTTCGGGCGTGGATTTGACGTCAGCAGAGGACGTGTTTAAAGGAGACGTCAAGGATGTCGAGACCGACACGGTGGCCCAGATGGAGCGGTGCTGGAAGCCGATCATCGGAGCCATTTCCGGGTTCGCCGTAACGGCCGGGTTTGAAATCGCGTTGGCTTGTGACGTTTTGGTTGCGGCGAAAGGCGCGAAATTTATTGACACTCATGCTCGGTTAGTTTTCAAACATGATTTTTTCCTTAGAATTATTGTGGGAAACTTAATTTTATTGTTGGGATTTGTTGACTGTTATTTTTCTTTTCCAGTGGTGATTTTGGAAACTATTTCTTGATCAAAATCTTTTGATCAGTTGATAATCAAAATAAATTTGACTAACAAATAGAAAATCACAGATAAAACAAATGTTGAGGGGATAGTGGCTTCAACCAATTTACACGGGAGCTAAATGAAATTTTATTACGAGCTCGGGTCAAAACCAACCAGCTTTCTCTCTATAACTAAGTTTTCGGGCTCTTTTACAAGTAGTGGAATGTAAAAACCATTAATCCTTAAATCTGAGACTTCAACCATTTTATATTGGATTCTATAAATAATGTTCCACAAACTCGTGATGTCAGTCCACATCATCCCGTCATCGTCGTCCGTGCTCCTTTTTCCCAACCATTATGCGAAAAGTAGCTTTGGCCTCTGACTCAACCACCATCTGTCAACAGAAGGCCATCATTCTCACATTTATCCTATGCAATACGTTCTGCCCATGTGACAGACTGCAATTCAACCACTCTCACGCTGTTTTGTGTCATCCTTCTGGAGGCTCAAACTTTCATGTAGGACTTACGTCATTCATACATAAGCACAAGCTACTGCAACCCCAACCTCGGTAATCATGTAGTATGCCGAGGTAAATGGTGCTGGATCATCTTCCTCACTTCTTTACCAGGTCGGGTCAGTAATAATGGACCACCTCGGGTCCTGTTTTCGCAGATGCTCAAATTCTGTTGAATCTGATATCTTTTAATCAGGTCGGGTTGGTATCCCAACTCTGCCTCATTAGGCCATACTGTCTTCAGGTGTCTTTCTGTACCTCGGGCTCGTGCTCCTCTCATCTTTGCAAGGACCTTGGACCTTCATCTGTTAAGTGCAAATCGCATTATACCCCTCTTCAGGCTTCAGAATTCTTCGGGACTGAAAATCACCATCAATAAGATTCTTTTAGAAATATAATATATGCGGTAAATAAAATTTTAAATATTTAGTAAAGGGTAAATACCCATCACATTTTTATAGTTTGTTTCAATTCCTCATCATCCTTATAATTTGAAAATTGTATCAAAACGTCATTTATTCTAAATTTTTAGTTAGTTTGATAAACTTACCCTTGGAAAATTTTAATAATTAAAATAAATGACAAAAACTTTATTTTTAATAATAAAATAAAAATTACTTAAATTAAGAAGGATTTAAAATCATCTAATTGAGCAAAAACTTTCTTTTAACTAAATAATTTGATTAACTATAAATATAATTATATAATTATTATTATTATTTAAATTAATATTATAATTAATTATTAATTGTGTAAAATGTCTGAGAGAAAATATTCGAATATTAAGGTATATTATTATCGTCATTTTTTATTTTTGATAATTTAATTAAGAAAATTCTTCGCATATTTATATTTATTTGAATTTAGCTGTGATTATATATAAACATACAAAAAAAATCAATTTATATAACTAAAAAATTTAACAATTAAGTATATAATAAAAAGTTAAAATTTCCATTATGAGCATAATTGTTAATATATTTTAAATACTTACAAAATAAATTTGATTTTTTTGTTAAAAATTATATAATTCATATTTTTTTTAAAAAAAATTTGTAATGTTAATTTTCTAAATAGAATATGGGTAAAAATGTCAGATTACGTTAATAATTAAGTCAGAGAGATGTGTTGGGATATTTTTCAAACTATAGGGATATAATTGATTTTAAAGTCAAAATATAAAGATGTAAATGACATTACCGTTTAGTAAAAGTTGCTGAATTCTCGGATACTAGTAGTGTCAATTCTCATGGGTTCTTAATTGAAGATTGTAAACTTATAGGTAGCAAATTAGCCTTTGGTTTTTCAAAGACACTTTTTGGATTGCAGTGCCGTTAAGCCACCGCTGGGATGAGTTTGTGTTAAATGGCCTTTGAAATTGAGTAAAGGTGGTATCAGATTTTTCGTCAAATAGTAAAATTAACTTACCTTTAAGGGCGTAGTCGGTTGATTTTTAAGTATCTTAATAAACCTCGTCTCTTAAAAATATATTTAGGCTTGTCACCTTTTATCTTTGATTTAAAAAAAAAAAATAGTTTGTAAGATGAAGCTGGAAGTATTACCAAACACTTTTAGCAGCATTATTTTGGAGGAACTACTACTAAACAGCAGCGTCAAATGGTGCCCAAGTTTAGAAGCGCACAAAGTTATTTTTTTTTGTAAAAATATATTATTATAAACTTTATTAAGTTATAAGAAGTTAAGAACATAAAAAATTAAAGGTTAGGTGTTATATTGCAAAGAAACAGATGATTTTTTTGATTCCAAAGGATTAGATCGAGTGTTAAAAAGTTTTCTATTCAACCCCATGAAAGGGTCTTTTACTTTTTTCGTTGAGACTACTGATGCCTACTGCTATTCCAATGACAAAGGTCTAATGAGAAAGCAGCCACTTCTTGTAAAATGTTAAATGGCAGCAATGGACACAGAACATTACCTTTCCTTTTTAGTTTTTGCAATTGATATGATGCCTTTTTCTGGTTGTCAATGTCGTATGTTTTAGTAAATATGCATGTGTAAGCAAATTGTCCATTCAGGTTTGGGATATTTCCTTCATGGGGTCTTTCTCAGAAGCTTTCGCGCATTATTGGACCCAATAGAGCTCGCGAAGTATCTATGACTGCAATGCCAATAACTGCTGAGCAAGGTGAGAGGTGGGGCTTGGTGAACCATGTTGTTGAAGAAGGTGAATTGCTTAAGAAAGCGCGAGAAGTTGCCGAATCAATGATAAAGAATAATCAAGACATGGTGTTGAGGTATAAAGCAGTCATCAACGATGGTCTGAACCTAGACTTGGGTCATGCCCTGGCACTTGAAAAGGTATTATCTTGTCTGTCTGTGTTCAAATAAGGTTATTTTGAAGTTGCTGTCGTCAAATGCCTGTTACTCAAAAACTCTTTTAGAGTAGAAACATAACAAGATACAAACTTTGTATCGTATCTATTGTGGCATATGATATAGGTACCGTTTGGTAGAGAATATTGATTGAGAGTATAATCTAGTTTATAAATATCGCAGTGAGAGTTTAAACCAGTTTATAAACTCACCAAACTTTCTACTATCAAGTGGTTACTTGGCTTAGCTAAATCCTTAATTATATTTATTTCCAGGAGCGGGCTCACGACTATTACAATGGGATGACGAAGGAGCAGTTTAAGAAAATGCAGGAGTTCATAGCTGGTCGGGGTACAAAGAAACCTTCTAAGTTGTAATTCAACGAACGAGACTCTTTCAGATTCAATTAGTTATTTTAATCTCTTGTTATATTAAAAAATATATATTTTATTAGCTATCAATAAATCTCTTATAAACTAACATAAATTAGTTTAAATTGTGGAATTGTTAATTAAAATGAATTTTGTGGGACTTTTGGGGACCAATTAGTTACAGATTACAAATCCAAACTTAATGGGAGTATCTGTATTTCATTCGAAGATTGGATAAAATAAATAATTGTGATATGTGAGGAATCGCTCATGCATCACTCGTTTTAGGAATTTATTGCTATTGGCAATTTTGGGTACCAAAAATTGTATAAAACAATTAAAATTAATTTATTAAATTAAAGTTACTAGTTTAATGTTTAATTGTTCTTATTAAAAAAAAAAAATCATTCAAGCCACGAAATTACTAAATTTCTCACTTGATAGGGGATGATCAATAAAATAGCTGTAGCCTTTTGTTGCCAAGTTACAATCATTATGCTTGTTGCTTAAACAAAAATCCTCAGGACTAGCTATAATATAATAACAACTGAATACTAAATTACAACTAATCACTAGCTTGTTCCTGTTGTCTAATTAACCCAAATTTGTATAAAGACTCAAGTTAATAATAATCAACATTTTTCTAACTAATCATGTATAGTAATGACCTTGTTTAGCATTTTGCACTACCATTAACTATCCATTAACATACACAAACGAAATATGATATATACACCTTCAAAGTTTCATGAAATAGACAATTACATTATTATTTTCTAAAAATGGACATATACACCCTAAAAATTGATAAAATGGCATATATACCCCCAAGTGTCATAAGAATGACCGTTACACCTAAGGATGGCAGAAAAGTCCGGGCCCGGACCGACCCACTAATATGTTTGTAGCATTTTTATTTGTTTATAGCATTTAAATTATTAATTTATCGATGTAACTTTTGATTTATTTGTGAATTATCTTTGCATATAGTGTTAGTATATTTTATATTTGTATGTTTTTAATTTTGTTTTTAAAAAACGGGACGGATAAAGCCCGGGCCCGAGGGCGGCCCGGGCTTTTCTCGAGCCTGGGCTTTTTTCCCCTTATCGGGCTCTGGCCGGGCTTATCAAAGCCCGGGCCCGGCCCGGCCCATTGCCACCCTTAGTTACACCCATAAAAATTCATTTAGTAGCTAAAAATTCACTTAACTAAGCATGCAAATTTAGCCTGAGATGCATAATAACATGTGTAATTACACTTAATCTTAGATGTCAACATGACATATGACAAATTTACAACATGTATCTCTGAGAAGTTTAGCAACGAACAAGTGTTGGTTGGAGGAATAAAGTCTCAACTCACATTGAAAATATGAGACTATATAAGACAATTATAAACTCTGAAATAGAAATTCCGAAATACGAAGAGATATAAATAATATAAAAACTTTACTAAGTTTATTTCCAATCATAATTTTGAAGAATTAAGAAGAAAATGAAAAGATTCTAAAATTCAAAGTACAATCTTGTTGGAACTTATCATTGTTTTTAAAGTTAAATAAAAATAAGTCCATAAAACACACATAAAACTCAAAACCTTTGAAAATATGGAATCTCATCATTTTTTCGCCCTTTCAAATACAATTTTTAATTTAGACCAAATGATTTACCACTAAACTATTAAGTAAATTTTATTTGTCAACACAATCCTTAATTTGATGAACTTTCGGAGTAATTAGAGTTTTAGACACCACACACTCTTTAACTTTAGTTAATAAAATGGAATATATAAAGACCAAACAAGATGCTTTATTTATTTGCTTACCAAAACCACTTTAAAAAAGCAAACCTAATAGCACATTTAGAGCTAGATCTACGTTTAGGTAACAAACCAATCGGAAAGAGCTGAAGCTAACTATTTATATATGAGTCCCCAAGGGTGTGGCTTGGTGGTGTAGGGTCCAGGATCTCACCTTGAGGTTCTGGGTTCGAATCCAGGGGGTGCACTTCTTGTAAGAGCCTGGGACAGCCGGTGGTTTTACCTGCGCCGCGGCCCAGAATGGGTGGTTTGGTGGCGGAGTTTCCATCGTTTCCAAAAAAAAAAAAAAAAAACTATTTATATATGAACTCGAGCTTTCGAGGGAGTAGGTACCCATTTGATCAATCAAAATCAGCAAATCTTTAATCAAACGTCAAAAATTCGTCACTTAAAAATCACGCCCAATGGAATTATCGAAACGTGTAGGGAAACGAAATCAGAAAATCTCATTGGATCAAACTCTTAAGGACTATAATCACCGTCCATTTCAATCAAAACCAGGCAGGGCCCATAACCCATTTCCTCGTACAAATAAAAAATTACAGAAATATCAAAAATACGTTCAATTTAACATAAATCCCTATAAGCAATCTTACCTAGACAGTCTCTAGAGAGTGATTTTTAAATAATTTTATTTAATTTATTATTCAGTTCGAAATTTGATGAGATAAGAAAATAGAAAATGAATTTAAACTTTACCAAATCTCTCATCTTTTAAAAAGAAATAAGAAAAATAATAAATGTGTTACTTTTAATTTACCGTAAATTTTAGACTACTTTTATAAATTTAAAAAAATAAAACAAAAAAACAAGGGGAACCTCATTTACACAAACTCTTCACAGATCAAAACAAAAGAGAGAGAAGAAACAAAAATGACTCTCACTGTCAACAGAAACCCTCAAAAGCCCAATGGCGAAATCGAAGAGACCACCTCCTTCCCGCGATTCGACGTCGTATCAGACGCATCAGATCACCACTACGTCACCTCAAACCTCACAAAAAAGAACGGTAGGGATCATTTTCCAGTTGGGTCACACAAGAAGATAATGCAAGAGTGGAAAATCCTTGAAAAGAACTTACCCGAATCCATTTTCGTCCGGGTCTACGAGAACCGGATCGATCTCTTACGCACCGTCATCGTCGGCGCCGCTGGAACGCCGTACCACGACGGACTCTTCTTCTTCGACCTCGCCTTCCCAACCGATTACCCATCCCGGCCGCCGATGGTGCATTACCGCTCATTTGGATTGCGTCTCAACCCGAATCTCTACGCAAATGGGCGGGTCTGTTTGAGTTTGCTGAACACGTGGACGGGTAAAAAGAGCGAGAAATGGAACCCAAATGAGTCGACGGTGTTGCAGGTTTTGGTGTCGATTCAAGCGCTTGTTTTGAACGAGAAACCGTATTTTAACGAACCAGGTCACGGGATGTGGCCGGGTCGGACTATTTGGGAGAAAAAATCAACGGCGTATAGCGAAGACGTTTTCATTTTATCTTGCAAGTCGATGATTTTTTTACTACGTAAACCCCCTAAGAATTTTGAGGGTTTCGTTAGAAATCATTTTAGAGAGCGAGGTCACGTGATTTTGTCAGCTTGTTCGAGTTATACGAGCGGTCACGTGAGAGTTGGGTATTACCTAAACGACGGGTCGTTTGGCGGTGCTTCTAGTTCTGGGCCCGGTGGTGCTGTTGACGTGTCCGAGAAGTTTCAGGGGTTGATGGTTCAGTTGTATCCTGAGCTTGTAACGGCGTTTACTAAAACAGGAGCTTCATTTGGGATTTTAACGGAGCAGGTTAAATTTGAGAGGAAAACGATGCCGTTTAAGAAAGAACTGGTTGTGCGGAAGAAAGAGAAGAAAACAAGTGGGATTGCTCACAGGATGTTTGGGAAAATTAAGGTGGTCTTGGGATTGAAAAAAAATGGTGTTATTAAGGCAAATAATTAATTGAAATTAAGGGGCAAAGTGGGGATTTTGATGTCTCTCTCTATATATGAAATGGGGATCTTTTAAAAATTAGGTAAATAATAGGAATTCTTTGGGATTTGATTTTTATGTGTTTCACTTGTGTACATAACTTCATGCTTTATTGAAACCTAAAGAACAAATTGCAATGATGGTAACATTAAGAATATGTTTTTTTTTTACCTTTTAAATTTTTGTATTTTGGTTTTACTTCGTTATTTAATTTCTTAATGCCTAAGACAAGAACATGTAACACAACAGCAGTGGTCCAGCATTCATATTCAAAGAACTCAATTGGAAGCCATCCTTGCATCCATATTCAAAGAACTCAATTGCCTCTCCAATGTTGAACATATTCTCAAGGCCAATGGGTGAAAATTTCGCTAAGTCATTGAGCTTTCGAACATGGAAGATTCAGTGACATAGTCAGAATTTTGATTCAATATACAAAAAATTATAGATTCTCTTTATTTTAAAGGATCGGTTGGTTTCAACTTCTGAGGTGTGAAGCACAAGAGAAAGCTTCTAGCTACTTAATCCATAGAATGCAGATGACCAAACAACCAATTCTATGAAGCAGAATGCATGTAATGTGGTTGCTGGGGACACAAATTGGCAGTAGGAAGATTCTATTGGTAGCTTTTGGGCCTTGTATAGTTGTGAAAAAACCCACAACACAGAAGAAACCACCTCAATTCGTTAGGCTTGTGATAATTAAACCATTGAGCTGTGAATGTGATCTCTTTTCATGTTTTCCAAGCCCTAAAATCATAATTTGAAATTTAAGCACAAAAATGAAAATTTGTTCAATGACAAGGCAAGCTTTTGAATAAGAGCGAACAAAATCGAGTTGGGTTTGGTTTTATTGATTTTTTTTTTATTATTATTATTATTTAGTTTAGTATTCAAAAAATCAAATCGATTAGTTTACAATTTTAACCGATTCCCATAATCTAACCGAACAGATGAAAGTTACATTTATTGGCTTAAAATTGTTGCTCAGTGTTTCATCAGTTGGCCATTTGGCATTTTGGCTATTGAGCAGGCAATTTTTGGCATTGCAACGGGTGCGGGAACCAAGCACTGAGCTGGATAGAAAATTGGTTGCAATGTTCCCAAATTTGCTACACATTGACAATTACACAAGGGAAAAATCTAATGACAATATCCTGTTCTAATCGACCCCACTACAAAATTTCCAGGGACATAACATTTTGTTTCTTCAAATAATTGAAAACAAACTATTTGCCGAGTCGATTTCTATCAACTTTTTATTGTGTGTAAGCTAGCAAATAAGGCATTGATGAATGTTAAAGAGTTGCAAGAAATTAAACTGACCCACTTCTTTCATTTTCTCAGCAAACACAATGAGAACATCATCTGCCTTGAAAACATTTTATGGGCTCTCAGTGTCAAAATTGTGCAAAATGCCCACGAATCTAACGATCAATCCTGGTTCAATTCATTCATTTTTCTAAAGAATTGAACAATTTAAAAAAAAAAAAATCCAAAACTGAACCGGTTTGGTTCGTGAAAAAACGATTCCAAAAGTACAAGGCCTGTTGATGTAATTTTAGAAACTTACATAAGGCGAACATGAAAATTAAGAAAATGGGTCATTTTCGGTTCATTGTCATGTTGCCATAAAATGTCTGGAAGTGATTTTATGAGGCAAATTCCAAAGCCAAAGCCAAAAACCTAACAAAATATGGAGGCCACTTTCAACGGTGGCTGGCTATTTCCCTGGCAACAACAGCTAGCAAAGATGATGACATTTCTGAAAAAATATGACAACTCAAATCACAATGGGTCTCTCAGAAAACACTCAACAACCAGAAAGAGACCAAATGTGATGATCTATTTAAAAAAATTTACAAGATAACATTATGGAATCTGTTAATAGCAACAATATTTAAAAAGGACTACTCAAAGCTCCCACCTTTTAAAGAGGCCGATGCCTAAAAGACGCGACAAGCATAATGTGAATGTAGCTGCAACTTGCAAGGGCCTCCTTGAAATGTCCTGCTGCAATTTGTTCTTTGGGTAAAGGCCAGGTTTTTATCATTGGGTTTCTTGTTGCTTTGCATGTGATGGATTCCATTGATGATGGTTTTGTTTGAAAAAATTCAGAATCAATAAATTTGTAGAAGGTTTTGAACGTATATTCATTGTTTTTAAATATATTATGTCTCCATTATGTTGTTATTGGATTAATGGCAATTTCTTCGGGATATATAAAGCCACACATAATTTATAAATAGAAATTTTAGAAATTTTCTCAAAAATATATAAAGAACACATTTTTGCAATAGAGAGATTGAGAAGAATTTAATAAATTTAAGAAGAGAAGCACATATATTTATAAAATCTCAAGCCTAAAATCACAACCATTGGTTTGGACACAACCATACACTTTGAAGCAATTTTTTTATTTTAATAAAAATTGTCAAAAATAAATTCAAAAATAATTAAATTCAAAATTTCAAACAAATCTGTTGATGGTGTTTTCAGGACCTATGTTATTTAAGGAGTACAACAGGGGTAAAAAGGGTAATTACCTTCTTGGGCGAGATCATTAAAGCCGACCCGGCCACTATACAGTAAGAGACCGAGCATTTGATGATAGGTGACCGAGCATTTGATGATAGGTGACCGAGCATTTGATGATAGGTGACCGACCACTTGAGATCGGATGACCGGGCATTATCAGATCGACAACAACATTCTCAGTTCAAATGGCTATCATGACCGACCTCATGCAGACCGAGCACATGACGAGGCGTGCTCAGGAAGATAAAGCATCTTATTTTTGCGGAAAAGGGATAAGTTGTCCTACTTTAATGGGGTAAAGTAATAAGTTAATATCCTAATAGGATAAAGGAAGTAAATGTAGTTTTGATTAGGAATCCTTATGGGAAAAGGGAATAGTTTTGACTAAGAATCCTGATAGGAAAAGGAGACAATCTCCAATTGGGAATTCTTGTACAAATAGGAATCTGATTTCTTCACCATTATAAATAGAAGGGTAGAGTGAGTGTAGAAAGACAAGTGGAAGACATCAAAAAATTAGTGATCAGAATCATCAAGCTCTGACTTGTAAACACAAAAGATCTGAGAAGCGTATTGGAGTAATAAAAAGTACCATCCTGTTCTTGTCCGTGGACGTAGGTCGGATCCAAAATCCACCGAACCACGTTAAATCCCTTTGTCGATTGGTGTGTTCATCTGTCTCTCGCTAAATTTGCTTTTGGTCCCCCATAACCAAACAAATTCACTATTGAAGGAGGATTACCTCGGAGGTGATATTCCCATATTACCCTGAGACCAAAATCCGCCGTCAACAGTTGGCGCCGTCTGTGGGGACTCAACAAAAAGCAACTCGCGTAGTAAGACAGTGGCGGAAGGCGGAAACCACCAATCGTCAGGGAGCTCGGCTGCGAATTGGATGGAGAAGATCGAGGAGAACCTGAGGAAGGAAAGGGAGGAAAACCAAATTCTGCTAAAAACCATAGTAGACCGGTTAGAAAAGGTAGAAGGAGTCCACAATGGAAAATTCGAGGCCGGGACTAGCCGACGAAGGAACGAAACAACAGAGGGAAAAAGAATTGCCGATACAAGTGAGGACGACAGACCCCGGATGAGGGGTCCCTACAGGGTAAGATCTGTGGTGGTGCAGAAAGATTCCCAGACCGAGGACACATGGGAGGAAGAGGATGACCAATCGTCACCAGACCCCTCCTATGATGGCCCTCGCAACACCCGGCGAAGAGAGAAAGAACATGACGAAGAGGTACGAGAAGATACCGACCACGAGAAGCACCACCCCCAGGATAACAGAAAGAAAGGAGACCGTAGGAGGCGGCATGGAACCAAGGACAGCAGCATGAAATCTTGGTTACGGCAGGAGCTGGCCAAATGGGGAGTATGTCCCAATACAGACAGATGGGATGCCCAGGACGGCAAAGATGAGTCCCCTCTCACAGAAGAATAAAGTCAGAGAATTCCCAAAAAGATTCAGCATACCAAATATGGCGCCATACAAAGGCCATACCGATCCCAAAACCCACATCGAAGGCTTCGTCCTACTAATGGAGGTACAAGGGGTAACATGGGACGCCATTTGCAAAGTGTTCCCCTTAACTCTAGCCGGACCGGCCATCCTATGGTATAGAAGTGTTGTGATATTTTATATCGTACCGCAAGTGTACGGTGTCAAGTTTTAGTATAATATGAGTTAAGAGTGTCGAACCCACAGGGATTGTGTTAACTCGCACTAAGTACTACAATTGATAATCCTAACTTTATTTAGAAAATAATAATAAAGATTTTTAATAAATAAATAAAATATAAAAATAATAAAATAGGAGGAACTAATACGATAGAGATTCTGGATCCTGATTTCACCTAGTTGTCACCTATGTATTTGTTATGCCAATTAATCTTTGTTCAGTTATATTGTTTATAAGTCAAGACCCTCCTAAAATATCCACTCCCTCTCTCGAGTGCCGAGTGAAAAGATCATCAACTATAGACTTCGATATCTCTATAAAAATCCAATAGTTAACAACTCATTACGCTTTGTGATTCTATTTTAACGACTTCAAAGGACTACAGATTCTCTCGAACTCTATAAAATCCTAGGTTATATTCTCTAGATCTATTCAAAATCCCCTCTCTCGAGTGATAGATTCTAAACATTCATCATCTCAAATTGTGGCCAGCAATCAAGAAGCATTAAACTCAAAAGAATATAAATAATTAATAAAACTTCATTACAAAACTGATAAACAAAATACAAGGTTTGAGCATAGATTACAATCGTTCTCCAAAATTAAGGAGTAAATTCATGACAAAAGATAAAACAATAAATAATCAAGCCACGAATTTAATGGAAATCATTAGAGTTTTAAGAAAGAAATAAGAAGATAAACCCGAATTGAATCTCTTCCTTTTCGGATGTCACACAGCCTTAATCTCCTCTTGTCGCTCTTCAATCCTCTCCTTGGATCTCTAAAATATGTGTTTCTGTGTTTTGTGCTCTGTATTAGCCTCCCTTTGAGTGTTGGATGTAATGTTATATTATAGTTGAGGCAGGAGTCTTTGGGTAGCATTAGGATTATTAAAAAACCCTAAAATTAATTTCCTGATATGCGCGTACTTTTCTTCTCCGCAGCGCCGCGGCGCCAAATTGTCGGGAAATTGTATGGGTGAGGAGGCGCCGCGGCGCCTTTGTTTAATCAATGATGGGCGCCGCGGCGCTCATTGTTGCTTAATGAATGGGCGCCGCGGCGCCCATTGCTTTGATGAATGGCGCCGTGGCGCCATTCTCCCCTGGAACTTGTATGGGATTTTGGCGCCTCGGCGCCATTCTTCCCTGCTCGTCCTGTGTCTTCCCGAAATTTCCCAAAACACGTGCAATTATTCCCCGATCCATATATTAATGCTCCTATAAATAAAACATAAAATAAATTATAAATCATATTAAATATCTCGAATTATAACAAAATAATAAGCTGAGAATGCCATAATAAGTGGGTATAAACCACACTTATCAAACACCCCCAAAACTAAGGTTTTGCTAGTCCCGAGCAAAAGATAAAAATAAAAACTAAATTCAAATAAATAATTAAAAATTACTAAATTAACTAAGCCACTTTCGTAGGGATCACGATTGCATTTAGCATATGCAACAAGCCTTTAAACCCCTAGGCGGCCCTAGTGGACGAGTTATAGTCTCGTGAGGGCTTACAGTGACGATACCCACAAACGTCATCCACAACAAATCATGCAAACATAAAATAACAAAACATAGTCTCGATAGTTACGCATAAATATATCCTCAAAGAAAGCTTATAAATGAAATCAAAGAATCTCCAAGTACGCAATTGCAGCTCGAATCCAAATTCTTGAATAAATCATCTAAGCTAGACTCACAGTGTGTGTGTGCGTGTAAAGGTTCATTCACAGCTTGACTCCTAAGTAAGTCAACTCAATGACTTCGTTTAAAAATTAGAATCGATGGGTCAAAACCCTAGATATCTCAATTATGCTCTATAATTGCTTTATTTTGTGTTCGGTATGGTATGGTTTTTTTCATTATTTTCTTGTCTCTTTTTTCTTTTCTCATTTTGCACTTTTTTTTTTTTCAACTCACCTACCCTTTAAGGTAGCATTTCTCCTCATGGTGGTCCTAATACTCGCCCATGGGTAGCTTCACGCTTATCGGTTATAGGTGGTTTATTTCTTTCTTTAGAGACATTTTTCTTTTTCTTAGCTATACCATACTTCATAACACTAGCAAATCAAGATAGATATCTAAGCAAACGGTCATTCATCGACATGCAATTTCGTCAACTAGTCACATTGTCAACTACTTAAGTTTTACTGCTAAGAACCTATTTTTAAGTGCTTACGAGTCTAACATAAATCAATTATTCAAGGCATCAGATAAAAGTAAATTAGGCACTTATCGTTTCTAAAATTTCACTCATAAACAAACAATATTATCACAAGATTTATGCTTTACTATCAAAGACTAAAACAAATTTTTTTTTTTTTTTCAAAAAAAATTTAAACAACTAAATAGCAAGTAAACAACATGCACACACCCCCAAACTTAAAATTTGCATTGTCCTCAATGTAAGATAAATATCAAGAGCAAGAGTGAGGAACAACACTACCGTGCATGGAGTTGATCAGACTCTTGCTGGTTAGAATTTGGTTGCGCTGGCTTTGTGTGTTTCGTGCTACCTGTATAAATAACATGCAAATTAATAAATAGCACACATAAAATAAAAATTAAAAATAAAGGAAATGATTGTAAAATAAATGCAAGGGTTGCCTCCCCGCTAGCGCTAAGTTTAACGTCTTCAGCCAGACGCAACCACTCAAATGGTTATGGTGGCTTAAAAGTAGTGAACCGAGTAATCTCATCTGTTTTCTTCTTTGGTATCCACCGGTTCTTATGACATGAAAGAGATAGCTTGGCAGGCTGTGGTGATTTATCTATAGATGGCCCCCCAGGATATGTAGATTTCCCTTCAATTGGAAAATCTGGACTGCACATTCGGCAAAATTGGCTCGGTTTTCTTTTTAATCTTCCAGGAATTATCTCTAAGTGAGAACTGGCATTTCTTTTCCTCTTTTTACGGCCCTTTGGGAGTGATTTCGAGTTTAGCTGCAGAGAATTTTCCTTTATACATGGTTGCATTATGCTCATAGGCTGTTGAATTACTGATTCACCCTGTCTGGTTTCAACTCCCTTTTCTACTGTATCTACCATGTGACATTCGGTATCACATTGAGGACTCGGCATGGCTCTGAAAACACTGAAGGTGATTTCTTCATATTGACCTCTCATTATCAATTCACCTTTGTTTTCTTCTTCAGTTATTGTTTCCTCCTGAAATATCATTTCATCTTCTTTACTGCCTAAGTCCTGAGAGGTGTATTTAAACTCTTTTCCGCTCCTACAGGTTCTAATTTGACATTGCTCATTGAGGTTGACTTCAGTATCACTCGGAAAATCCCATGTCTGTTGATTGGCCATGGAAGAAGCAAGCAACTCAATTTTTGCTTCTAAAGATTTCATATTTCCCTCTATATTGCCCATTCGTGTTTCGATATTATCCAGCATTGACTCATTCTTCTCAAACCTCTCTGAAGCTGTAGCTACAAACGTGATCATGAGGTCTTCTAAGGAAGGTTTCTGCTCAGCTCTTGGATAATTGAAGCCATGAGGAGGTTGTAAAATGTTCTCCATATCAGCATATGAGAAATTCGGATGATAATAATTAGGCATAAGACTGCCTCTATAGTTGTTGAAGTTCCGACTGTTCACATACTGTACTTGTTCAAATCCTGCTCCTCTGTTGGGTAAAAGCATTCCATTAGTAGAAACAGCTTTAATAGACGGCTGACTCATTTGATTTATCAATACTTCTAGATGAGTCGTAAAGGATGATACTTGAGCTATTAGTGCACCAATAGAATCTGCCATTGCTTCTTTTCCAAACTCACCTCGTACGAAAAAATATAAAACAAAAATAAAAATAAAAATAAAAATAAAATAATAAGAAATAAAAACAAAAATAAAAATAAAACTTAAGACAAAAATAAAGGAAATAAAGAAAATAAAAATAAAAATAAAAATAAAATCTAAATTAAAGCTAAGATTACTTGGTAGTAGTATTAGTGTGAATTAGACAAACAATCCCCGGCAACGGCGCCAAAAACTTGTTGTGATATTTTATATCGTACCGCAAGTGTACGGTGTCAAGTTTTAGTATAAATATGAGTTAAGAGTGTCGAACCCACAGGGATTGTGTTAACTCGCACTAAGTACTACAATTGATAATCCTAACTTTATTTAGAAAATAAATAATAAAGATTTTTAATAAATAAATAAAATATAAAAATAATAAAATAGGAGGAACTAATACGATAGAGATTCTGGATCCTGATTTCACCTAGTTGTCACCTATGTATTTGTTATGCCAATTAATCTTTGTTCAGTTATATTGTTTATAAGTCAAGACTCCTAAAATATCCACTCCCTCTCTCGAGTGCCGAGTGAAAAGATCATCAACTATAGACTTCGATATCTCTATAAAAATCCAATAGTTAACAACTCATTACGCTTTGTGATTCTATTTTAACGACTTCAAAGGACTACAGATTCTCTCGAACTCTATAAAATCCTAGGTTATATTCTCTAGATCTATTCAAAATCCCCTCTCTCGAGTGATAGATTCTAAACATTCATCATCTCAAATTGTGGCCAGCAATCAAGAAGCATTAAACTCAAAAGAATATAAATAATTAATAAAACTTCATTACAAAACTGATAAACAAAATACAAGGTTTGAGCATAGATTACAATCGTTCTCCAAAATTAAGGAGTAAATTCATGACAAAAGATAAAACAATAAATAATCAAGCCACGAATTTAATGGAAATCATTAGAGTTTTAAGAAAGAAATAAGAAGATAAAACCCGAATTGAATCTCTTCCTTTTCGGATGTCACAGCCTTAATCTCCTCTTGTCGCTCTTCAATCCTCTCCTTGGATCTCTAAAAATATGTGTTTCTGTGTTTTGTGCTCTGTATTAGCCTCCCTTTGAGTGTTGGATGTAATGTTATATTTATAGTTGAGGCAGGGAGTCTTTGGGCAGCATTAGGATTATTAAAAACCCTAAAATTAATTTCCTGATATGCGCGTACTTTTCTTCTCCGCAGCGCCGCGGCGCCAAATTGTCGGGAAATTGTATGGGTGAGGAGGCGCCGCGGCGCCTTTGTTTAATCAATGAATGGGCGCCGCGGCGCTCATTGTTGCTTAATGAATGGGCGCCGCGGCGCCCATTGCTTTTGATGAATGGCGCCGTGGCGCCATTCTCCCTGGAACTTGTATGGGATTTTGGCGCCTCGGCGCCATTCTTCCCTGCTCGTCCTGTGTCTTCCCGAAATTTCCCAAAACACGTGCAATTATTCCCCGATCCATATATTAATGCTCCTATAAATAAAACATAAAATAAATTATAAATCATATTAAATATCTCGAATTATAACAAAATAATAAGCTGAGAATGCCATAATAAGTGGGTATAAACCACACTTATCAAGAAGCCTAGCCCCAAGAAGCATCAGCAGCTTCACACAACTCAGAAAGTCATTCATACGGCACTTCAAGGGGGCTTGTGTCCCCAGAAAGACAATTGGAGAACTAAGACTTATGAAACAAGGAGACGGTGAACCTTTGAAAATATTTATTGAAAGATACCACAATATGGTACTCGAAGTCGGAGGGTACGAATCCCCCGAGGCCCTGGAAAGCTTGAAGGGAGCCTTGAAAGTCGGGAGGCTATGGACCCACCTAAGGATCCAGGACACCCCGGACTACGCAACCGCACTAGAGGTGGCCCGAAAATTCGTTCTATTAGAAAACGATGAGAAAATATCCCGAAGAGGGAACACCATCAGAATGGGTCCAGAGACCTGCGGGAGCAGGTGGAAGACTTGGTGAAAGAAGGCTATCTCAGTGTGTACATAGACCATTCGATTTTCTAGGTCGACCAAGTTGATAGCGGAAGTCATCCGGTCGAATGCGTGGAATGCTGAGATGCAGAGATGATGTATTAAGAAGAGTCTTGCTTATATCGACTCTTGTAGAGTTGCAAGAAAGGCAACAAATCCCAAAAAGGTGAGTAAAACCTCTTCTGACTTAGGTTAACATTTGATTATGCTTGTTTGTTATGGCTCACACAATGATTTTGATATTTGTTTTATGACTCGGGTCTGCTCTTGTACCGCCGAGTCCGTTTTATTGATATATATTTTACGGCTCGGGTCTGCTCTTGTACCGCCGAGACCGATGCCTCTTTCCGTCTCGGGACTGCTCTCGTACCGCCGAGTCCGTTTTGTTGATATATATTTTCCGGCTCGGGTATGCTCTTGTACCGCTGAGACCGATGTTTCTTTCCGGCTCGGGTCTGCTCTTGTACCGCCGAGACCGATGTCTCTTTTCGGCTCGGGTCTGGATTTCGTTCCGCCGAGGCCGTTTGTTTATTCAGCTCGGGGTCGGGTTACGTCCCACCGAGTCAGCTTCTTTGGACTGGGGATGTAACATTCCCCCAGAGCCAAGTCTTTCTTTTAGCTCGGGGTCGGGTTACGTCCCACCGAGCCATGCTCATTGGTCTGGGGATGGGATATTCCCCCAGAACCAAGTATCTCTCTTAGCTCGAGGTCCTCGGAAATATTCAGGGACATACTCGATGCATAGGATCCGTGAGAAGCATAACACGGGGAAGGATGATACCCCTGTGACGATTGCCTACTCCAGTGTTACCGAACATAAGGAGGAATATGCCCTTAATGTGTCGAGCACTCTTTGATCATCACGTACCCGATGTAATGGATCCGTGGGAAAGCATAGAACGAGGGATAATGATGCCCCCTGTGACGATTGCTAGCTTCAGTGATGCCGGACCTAAGGAGGAATGTGCCCTTAGTATCCCGGACACTCTTTGATCCATTCATCATCCGGATCCGCGAGAGACACAGCACGGGGATGCGTTGTGCCCTGTGGCGTGTGCCTGCTCCAGCGTGGTAAGGAGGAGCCCTCATACAATACACAGGCTCCCCAGTGAACCGACGTGTAGAGGATGTGCCCTTACCATTTAAACGCTCTCTGATCCAAATCATGGTTCGCCGGGACACTGAATTGAAAGATTCAGAATTGTGTTTTGGAGACCTCGGGCGGGACGCTGTTTTGAGGCATCCATGTTGTTGTTTATGCTTGCAAAACGTTTTTTATTTTGGGATAGGTGCTAAGTTACCCCCACCTTTTGATTTTATCTTCGAAAGTTTTGTTTTTATTTTTTCGTCGGTCTGACAAAGGGACGCCCAAGTCAGACTCGATAGGGCTTCAAAGGTGGATACACTTCCCATCTGAATAAGTCCCAAGGATTAGACAGTGCTCGAAGCTGGATTCGTTCCGCCGAGGCCACTTGGTTAATCGGCTCGGGCTGGATTCGTTCCGCCGAGGCCACTTGATTATTCGGCTCGGGCTGGATTTAGTTCCACCGAGGCCATTATGACTTCTCTCAGCTCGGGGTCGGGTTACGTCCCACCGAGTCTGTCTCTTTGGACTGGGGACGTAACATTCCCCCAGGTCCAAGTGCCTTTCTCAGCTCGGGGTCGGGGTACGTCCCACCGAGTCAGCCCTTCGGACTGGGGACGTAATATTCTCTCAGGTCCAAGTTCCTCTCTTCATTCGGGGTCGGGTTACGTCCCACCGAATCAGCCCTTTGGACTGGGGATGTAACATTTCCCAGGTCCAAGTACCTTTCTCAGCTCGGGGTCGGGGTACGTCCCACCGAGTCAGCCCTTCGGTCTGGGGACGTAACATTCCCCTAGGTCCAAGTGCCTTTCTCAGCTCGGGGTCGGGGTACGTCCCACCGAGTCAGCCCTTCGGACTGGGGACGTAACATTCCCCCAGGTCCAAGAGCCTTTCTCAGCTCGGGGTCGGGGTACGTCCCACCGAGTCAGCCCTTCGGACTGGGGACGTAACATTCCCCCAGGTCCAAGTGTCTTTCTCAGCTCGGGGTCGGGGTACGTCCCACCGAGTCAGCCCTTCGGACTGGGGACGTAACATTCCCCCAGGTCCAAGTGCCTCTCTTCATTCGGGGTCGGGTTACGTCCCACCGAATCAGCCCTTCGGACTGGGGACGTAACATTCCCCCAGGTCCAAGTACCTTTCTCAGCTCGGGGTCGGGGTACGTCCAACCGAGTCAGCCATTCGGTCTGGGGACGTAACATTCCCCCAGGTCCAAGTGCCTTTCTCAGCTCGGGGTCGGGGTACGTCCCACCGAGTCAGCCCTTCGGACTGGGGACGTAACATTCCCCCATGTCCAAGTCCTTTCTCAGCTCGGGGTCGGGGTACGTCCCACCGAGTCAGCCCTTCGGAATGAGGACGTAACATTCCCCCAGGTCCAAGTGCCTTTCTCAGCTCGGGGTCGGGGTACGTCCCACCGAGTCAGCCCTTCAGACTGGGGACATAACATTTCCCAGGTCCAAGTGCCTTTCTCAACTCGGGGTCGGGGTACGTCCCACCGAGTCAGCCCTTCGGTCTGGGGACGTAACATTCCCCCAGGTCCAAGTGTCTTTCTCAACTCGGGGTCGGGGTACGTCCCACCGAGTCAGCCTTTCGGACTGGAGACGTAACATTCCCCCAGGCCCGAGCATTTCTCACAGTTCGAGACAGGATCACATGCCACCGAGCACATCATCGTTAGCTCAGAGGCAAAATTTTCTCTTCACAATCGAGATTGGATCAGTCAGGGGTCAGGACCTCCAAATCTCTGGTACAGATATTACAGAGGAGGAGTCATTTTTAGTTTGGACAACAAGAGGAACTTCATCTCCTAATGGAACGACCCAAGTAAGCAATTTGCTTTGAGGTGGAGAATCGTTCTGAATAGGGTCAGCATCTCCAATAACCGAGGATATAAAGATATAAACAGAAGACTTAGCTGATGGCGAATGCAATTTCTCTGCGGTTCCTGGAGTGACCACCGACGGATTCATCGGCACACCATCTTTTTTATAGTTCCCGGCATCAACTCGCAAACTCGTTGTTACCGAGAACTATGGGACATATGTTGATGGTGTTTTCAGGACCTATGTTATTTAAGGAGTACAGCATGGGTAAAAAGGGTAATTACATTCTTGGGCGAGATCATTAAAGCCGACCCGGCCACTATACAGTAAGAGACCGAGCATTTGATTATAGGTGACCGAGCATTTGATGATAGGTGACCGACCACTTGAGATCGGATGACCGGGCATTATCAGATCGACAACAACATTCTCAGTTCAAATGGCTATCATGACCGACCTCATGCAGACCGAGCACATGACGAGGCGTGCTCAGGAAGATAAAGCATCTTATTCTTGCGGAAAAGGGATAAGTTGTCCTACTTTAATGGGGTAAAGTAATAAGTTAATATCCTAATAGGATAAAGGAAGTAAATGTAGTTTTGATTAGGAATCCTTATGGGAAAAGAGAATAGTTTTGACTAGGAATCCTGATAGGAAAAGGAGACCATCTCCAATTGGGAATTCTTGTACAAATAGGAATCTGATTTCTTCACCATTATAATAGAAGGGTAGAGTGAGTGTAGAAAGACAAGTGGAAGACATCAAAAAATTAGTGATCAGAATCATCAAGCTCTGACTTGTAAACACAAAAGATCTGAGAAGCGTATTGGAGTAATAAAAAGTACCGTCCTGTTATTGTCCGTGGACGTAGGTCGGATCCAAAATCCACCGAACCACGTTAAATCCCTTTGTCGATTGGTGTGTTCATCTGTCTCTCGCTAAATTTGCTTTTGGTCCCCCATAACCAAACAAATTCACTATTGAAGGAGGATTACCTCGGAGGTGATATTCTCATATTACCCTGAGACCAAAATCCGCCGTCAACAAAATCTAAGTGCCAATCTTTGACTTTAAACATTATACGTCAAATATTATGAAATATTTGTGTTTCCCTCCAATAATTTCCCTCCAAATCTTTCAACACCAATTTATATCATTAGGTGTGAGAAAACTTATAAACATAATATACTGTCTATGCTCTTTCTATGTGAGATAGGAAGTCTCACATTTTATCACTAAATATTGCTAACAAGTTTTACATCACTTACCCCGAAAAAATGTAAGTCCTGAAAATCCAAGCTTTTATTGTACTGCTCGATCAAGATAGTTAGATAGGTTCGAGGGTCCAAGAGCAAGAGAAAGAATGGGAGAATGACCCGACCGTGGTAGGCAGTGGGGTGTTCCCACTGAGAGAAGTTTCAGATGATGAAATAATGACGATCTCGACCCGACCACTTATAAGTGTGGACTCGGGATGTTTCATGCAAACGTAGCAAAAAAAATTAGTGATAGAGAGATAAAGTGAATCGTGTACTCGACCACATTGTGATATGTAGACCAAACAATCATAACCTGATGAGTTATTTTTATTGTATCTTGTGTAATTCTCATTTTATCAGTTCAGGTCGGTATTTACCATAAGACTAATTATATCATTTACTTTTCTCTCGTGGACGTATGTTGGAGTCACTCTCCGCCGGACCATGTAAATCTTTGTCTCTGTGATTATTTGTCTTTTGGCAAGTTATGTGGTTCTCATTAAACAAACAAATTCACAGTTATTTGAAGGATAAATTTCATATTTTCAGAGGCGGCTCCACGTTGGGCCCAGCAGGGGCTGCAGCCCCTGCTGGGCCCAACAAAATTTTCTGAAATATATATATATTTTTTAAAATTATTTTATATTAAATCCTTATTTTTTGTTCCCATTTTCTCATAAATTCTGAATTAAGAAACAAATACAAAAGATACAAGTCATCAACAACGAAATTCAAAGGTGAGTGAGTAACTGCACAAAGCAAATGAGGGTCCAGGGCGGTTATACTTTTATTCCAACAATTCAAGATAACACTCTCTATATATTTTTATGCAAAATAAAAATGGGTTTGGAAATTAATATTATCAACATATCGTATTGTTCAATTTTTTTTCTATGCTCATTATTAGTTATTTAGTTTTACAGTTAAAGATTACTTTGACGTAGTTAATTTGTTATTAATTTAACATAGTGAATCTTTTATTAATTTAGCTTGATGGTGAGGATGCTAGACTTACATTTACCCTTTTTGCAGCCAAGTATATTTGTTGTAATTTAACATAGTCAATTTTTTTTTAATTAATTTCATAGTCAAATTTTTTTTTTTTGAACAAATTAAACAATATGATATTAATTTTGAAACCTAATAATGATTTGTTGATTCCTTTAGATTTTTTCAATAATTTTTTTTACAAGAAACTAAATTATTATTTTGTTTATTTGATATAGTAATGGAGTAATATTTTAAAAGAAAATCAACAGTACAACCTTCTCCAAAGAAAATTAAATTATTAAATTTTGAAATTATCAAAATTTGAAATTATTCTCCAAAGAAAAAGGTACAGTTCAACCTAAAAACCACAATTTTAAATTATCAAATTTTGAAAATCAAAAACAGCGGTTTGTCTTAACTTGATTTGAAAATTTTGGATCATGGTTGGAATATATGTTAGAAAAAAGATGCTGCATTTTATCTTTTTTGTTATCTTTTTAAAGAAGATAATGGTAAACAAAGTGGTGGTGATATATTTGTTGGTAAATGATTTAAGAATTGGAAGAAGAAAGAAAAATTTATTGAACATGAGGGAGATATGAATAGTGCTCACAACAAAACTAGACATAACTGTGAAGTGTTAATGAATCAGAAGCAGCATATTAAAATAGCTTTCTCAAGACATTCAGACAAAACTCAAAATGAATATCGAGCAACATATTGAAATTTTCAACTATGTATTTTATGAAAAATCGATTGAGAAATCGGACGAGAGATCAATGGTTGAATGCTAGTTTAATTGTATACATAGAAAATGATATTTTTTGTAGTATTGATAATGAGGTAATCATTCAACGTTTTCAACATATGAAAACTCGTTAAGAACAGTTATAAATGTATTGAATGAAAATATATTAATGAAGTTCAAAATTTTGATACTTGTTTTTTGTTGAACTTTTTAACTTAGCCCCTCCTGTATTGAATTCCTGGCTCCGCCACTGCATATTTTATCATTGGAATAAAAAATAACCGTCAACAATAATTGCGTAGGCGAAATTTAACGTAAGCATAGTAAAATTTATCCTAAATGTCGTTAAATATTTGCGACCGATCATGTCGCAATTTTTTTTTTTACAAAAAATAGAAAGAGATTTTTAAAAATGAATTGGAGAAGAAAAAACAATTTCTTACAAAATTCATTTTCACCGAAGTAAAAGAAACAGAAACAACAAAAACAAGTTCTAAAAACACATTTAAGAAACAAGCAACCGACATGTCCGCAGGGAAAAAAAAAGTTGAAGAGACGCAAGCAAATGCAAATGCAAATGCCAAATGCAATTGCAATAAAATAGCAACAGCAAAAGACACGTTAAAAACAACACCACCCCAACCGAAAAAATAAAAAATAAATAAAAAATTACAAGCTCTGAAAACTGACCCCCTTCCTTGTTCCTTCACCACCGAACACACACACACCCCCCACCGCCCTCCTCTAACTTACGCCCCCACTTCCCCTACCCCTTATCCTGAGCACCCCCTCGAAAATCTTCTTTATCACTCCGAATTTTTTTTATGAACGTCACAAATCCAGTTGGCCAAATTGACTGCTGATTCAATTCAAAGGGGTCAGTGTTTTGTGAGCGATGTGGGATGCTTCATGCATTGATGAACGTATTGTCTTCCTGTTTCAAGCCTTTGGGGCAACATAGTAACGACCGAGTTGACTCAGTCAACGGTAATGGTTTTTGTGGGAAAGAAGGGAAAGAGGGTCTGCTTTGGTTTAGAGATTTGGGAAAGTATGGGTCTGGTGAGTTTTCAATGGCGGTTGTGCAAGCAAATCAAGTTCTTGAAGATCAGACCCAGATTGAGAGTGGCCCGTTTGGGACTTTTGTTGGAGTTTATGATGGACACGGCGGGCCCGAGGCGGCCCGCTACGTTTGTAGTCACTTGTTTAGACACTTTCAAGGTCAGCGTTTAGTTTTGAATTTTGTGGAATATGATTTCTGAAATTAGTGACTGTCACTAAATTTTGTTTTTGTTGATTCTGTTTTATGTTTGTAAAGTTGGTAAAGTTTGGATTTTTGAGTGGAAAGTTTTGATTTTGATTTGGGTGACGTGTGCAAGTTTTTGGATTGTGAAGCACCTCTTACATTTGAGATTTGAGGTGCTATTCAGTTATGCTCAGTCGATTTGTTAGTTATGTGAGGAATTTTGTTTTTGTTGATTATGTTTGTGGTTTTGGATTGGCCACGTCTATGAAGTTGATAAAGTTCTGATTTTTTAGTGAAAAATTTTGGTTTTGATTTTGATTTTGATTTTGATTTAGGAGTCTGGCAAGGGTTTGTATCAAGTATCCCATACAGTTGAGTTTGATGCTTAGTCACATTTGTTGCTTGAGAGAGAAGCAGAAAAATTGAGACTAGCCAATATGAAGTAATTGTTTCAACTTTCAATTCCAAAACCATTTCTTGGTTCAAGAGCTGCCATTTCGGTTGGTTAGCATTTAGGAGGTTTCTGTATTTGCCTGTAGGAGCTAAAATGAATTCAATTTGTCTTGAGAAAAATAGGAACTAGGAAGTGCTTCTCAAGTACTTGGCAAACGATGCCTTAAATGAGGTCTATTGTAAAACCAAGAAGTTGGTTGAGATTAGTAGCACTGAGACTTTGGACCCCATTGAATGTACTGGACTATTTGCATATCTTTTGTTTTAAATTGATGTTTTGTTTTGTTTTCAATCTTTCATTTTTTTCTTGGGACTTTGGAGGAGGAACCCTTCTCATGTTGGATTGCTTAGGCTCTGTGTTTATGCAGCCATAGCAGCTGAGACCCCAGGAATTGTAACAAGAGAGACCATTGAAAGAGCTTTTCACTTAACTGAGGAAGGATTTACTGCTCAGGTGTCAGAATTATGGAGTACGCGACCCCAAATGGCAACGGTTGGGTCATGCTGTCTAGTTGGCGTGATATCTCAGCAGACGCTGTTTGTGGCAAACCTTGGAGATTCACGTGTTGTGTTGGGCAAGAAAGTTGGGAACACCGGAGGAACTGCGGCAATACAGTTATCAAAGGAACATAATGCAAACATTGAGGAGATCAGGCAGGAACTTAAGGAATTACACCCACATGATCCTCAGATTGTAATCCTCAAGCATGGAGTTTGGAGAGTAAAGGGCATCATTCAGGTTAATTCAAATACCTAATTTTATTGTGATTAGTGCATTCTGGTAGAAATGGTTTGTTTGAGAAACTACTGAGTTGAAAAGATCTTTAGACTTGAGGTACTTGTGTTGTGATGACTTATGGTCGAAAGCATGATTGATACAAAGATTTTGAAGCTCATGTAATATATCCTGCCGTGCAAAAACACTTATATGTGGTGGTGTTTGAGCAATTTTGAGTGCTTTTTGTTTGCTTTCATGAACTTATTGACAATCCACTGCTTAAAAAGTTAAAACTTAGAAGCATTGAAATTAAGATTGAGGAATGGACATTATCTGCGACTTTAGAACTTAATGTGTGTGTAGCGGCTAGTTTGGCAATCATTTGGCATTGAGGCTTGCTCTTCTCATTTCTCAGTTTTCTTGGACATGTTTATTAATAATGGTTGATCTCATTTCATCAACGTAACAATTGCAGGTTTCTAGGTCTATTGGCGATGTATATATGAAACATGCCCAGTTTAACCGGGAACCAATCAACAGCAAATTCAGACTTTCTGAGCCAATGAATATGCCTATTTTGAGTGCCAACCCAACTATAATTGTTCATCCTCTCCACCCAAATGATTCTTTCCTTATATTTGCATCCGATGGTCTGTGGGAACACTTGAGTAATGAGAAAGCCGTGGATATTGTCCAAAGTCATCCTCGTTCGGTAAGATCCTTTGTTCTCTCTCTTTTTTGGTGTATTGCTCTTATGCATGGAAATTGTTTATGCTCAACACTCATGGTACCTTGATGTGTTCTGTGATTTTGGACATCTTGCTCATGGTATTCTCTTTCTGCAGGGAAGTGCCAAAAGACTCGTCAAGGCTGCACTCCATGAAGCAGCAAGAAAACGCGAGATGAGATATGCTGATCTTCGGAAGATTGACAGGAAGGTCCGGCGCCATTTTCATGACGATATCACTGTTATTGTTTTATTCTTAAACCATGATCTTATATCTAGAGGCATGGTACAAGATCCTCCACTCTCCATTCGATGTGCTCTGCAACACTGATAATTCACGGAACCATAAATGATGATGGAAAAACCGCACCATTGCCACAAGCCATGTTATGTGCATGGCTAGAAAGGCTGCATTAACAAAGCAGCTGTACTGCTATAGAATACTTACTGAGAGACCCCATGTTTGTAGAGGCTTTAAATGTGTACAATTTGTTGTAAGAATGTAACATCTATTGCTACATATTCAGTGTAAAAGGTCAAAGCATTATTAATGTTAAATCTTTATCGGTGGGTCAATGTAATCAACGGCCATTGATTTGTAGCTTATTTTTGACGGTGTAGAAGCGCCGTATACAAATAAATTAAAATCAAGAGTGAGAATCAACGTTGAGTGGTAGTTGGCTCAATTATAGGAGGCTCGACTGGGTATGTTCCCCAGTTCGAGTCCTGCTAGAGTCACCATCGTTGGGAGGACCATATCGTACAATTCTCGGTCCGAATTTGGATTAGTCAGGCCCAATGTGGCACTGGATACCGGATGGGGAACTAAAATCAAGAGTGAGATAACAATGATATAAAAAATATTAATGTTTTTAATAGTTATTTTAATGTCGTGTGTTAATTAAAGAGCGAATCAAATGGAAAATTGTGGTTATTTTATTTCAACCTTAAATATAAAAATCAAGAGCTAAGAAATAAATGGGCCACATTATAAGGACCATGCCCGGCCTGTTAAACGGAAAAGAGGCCCAACAGGGTCCAGTGTTAGAACGTAATTAGTCACAAAAACCTCGGGAATTTTCGTAATTGACCTTTACTCACAATCCATTCCCCTTTCTTCCTCTGAAACGACAACGAGCGATCTCATTTCAGTAACCATGCCAAAGCCATATCTCGGATACTAGTTTAAAAAAAAAAATTTGAAAAATCAAACACAGCAATCGAGTTCAGCGATGAAACCAAATCAGAGATTCATATTGTTATTTTCACACGTGTTGATTCTGACACTGAGTCAGCTCGTTTTCCAATCCGCGTCAGCTCCACAGGCCTTCCGTCGTGACCCCGGCCACCCTCACTGGCATCACGGCGCCTTTCTCGATTCCAGAGAAAGCGTCCGATCCGACGTCCGCCGCATGCTCCACTCACGTGCTGAGGTTAATTATACTGATTTTGCAATTGCGATTTTATATTTAGCTGTTTCGGTTATTTATTTATAAAACGACGTGGTTTTTGTTTTTGCAGGTTCCGTTTCAGGTTCCGTTGGAAGTGAATGTAGTGCTGCTTGGTTTCAATGGCGATGGCGGCTATAGATACGTAATGGATCCTCACAAATTGGAGGATTTTCTTAGAGTTAGCTTTTCGACTCACAGGCCGTCTTGTCAAGAGACTGGGGAGCCTATCGATATCGAGCATCACATTGTCTATAATGTTTATCCTGTAAGAATTTACTTTTGAATTACGTCGTTTCCACTGTGCTTTAGATTCTTTGAAATTACAGCAATTCATATAAATTTAGGTAAAATGTAGTGTGATTTCATATTAATTTGAAGAATGTGGTTTATTAGAAGGTTACACACGATAAATCACATTTCACATAGTAGAAGGTTTAGTAGAGATGAAGATAGTCTTGAGAGAATTTATTTTATCCTTGGTGATGTTACTCTATTCCCTCCGTTTCATAATTAGTTCTCATAATAGGTTCTGACTGCAGGTCGGGCAGCCTGAATTGATATCACTTGAAAAGGCATTGAAAGAGGCCATGGTTCCTGCTGGGACTGCTCGAGAGGTGATTGTCATTGTTTATATTGATTGTTGTTGCTGTTGATTGTTTGAGTTTTCCTATCAGTTATCTTGGTGAAGTCCTGAATTTGAATTTTGAATTATAATGTGTTAGGCTGATTATGGAAGAGAGGTGCCATCATTTGACGTAGATGCAACTGTTGTGGAGCACATGTTTCAGAGGCTATATTCCTACATATTTGACATGGAAACTGGTGGATATTCTGCTACGGAGATGGATAGACCTGTGCCCAATGCAATATTTATCGTCAACTTTGATAAGGTATGGGCTACTATTGAAGTCTGTTGATATTATCATCACTTATCCTGCCATCTTTTCATCTAGTGCTAAATTACTTATCCTGCCATCTTTTCATCTAGTGCTAAATTTTCTTTTTTCATTCTTAAAGTTCATAAAGTATCTCTACCTTAATTCTACCTTTAGAAGTATTTCTTATTGATCTGCCATCATTAACTTTTTTTCCAGGTTAGAATGGACCCTAGGAATAAGGAACTCGACCTCGACTCTTTAATGTTTGGAAAAATGTCCCAGCTGACTGAAGAGGACATGAAAAGACAAGAGGGAGATTATATTTATCGTTATCGGTACAATGGAGGGGGAGCATCTCAAGTTTGGCTTGCCTCTGGCAGGTATATTGGCGTAACATGTTGATAGGTTTTAATATTGACTTATCACAAGCTATTGTAGTTGGATCTGTCCTTTAGTCACAAAATTTACAAAAGTTGGAATCCTGTTGATGATTTTATATATATAACCAATTCAATCTGTTTTCCTCTTTGTTGGGATCAGAATCTGTTTCTTTTTGGCTTTTTGAGGACAATATTTCATGATTCCTTCTTCCCTCTCTCTGAGCCTTTTTTTAGTATGATTTTCTGCCATACTGTTCAGATATGTTGTGATCGACCTCTCAGCCGGCCCTTGCACATATGGAAAAATCGAAACTGAAGAGGGAAGTGTCAGTCATAGAACACTGCCACGTATTCGGAATGTGATGTTCCCAGGTGGTTTGGGTCCTTTGAACAGTCATATTACCCATGATATTTTTGTTGGACAACTTGCCAGTTTGATATCAACTACAATCGAGCATGCGATTGCTCCAGATGTTAGGTAATCTAACACTATACTCTCATTTACACATTGATTGACTAAACAGGTATTCAAGCAGTAAAAGTTATGGCATCGATAAAATTTTGATTTCAAGCTGACACCGACTTAAATGCCTGCATAGCCTAATCTTTTTTTCTCAATCTTCTTTTGACACAGATTTGAAACCGTTGATATGACAACAAGGTTACTTATACCAATTATCATCCTCCAAAACCATAACCGATACAATATTATGGAGAAAGGCCATAATTACTCCATAGATATTGAAGCAATTGAGAGAGAGGTGAGTTACTTTATCTGGAATATTTTCAAAAAATTCGTATGCTATCTTGTGAGTTTGGTTTGTGGGCTGTCTGTAATGCAATTTTAGGTTGCGTTGCCCTAGGTAACTTCTTTATTATTTCATTTCATAATTTGAAACTGTTAGGGTTTATTCACCTGGTTGGAATTGATGGTAACAGCGAAGATGATTCAGTTTTATCCTTTTACTTAATGTTAGTTGGTCAAGGCTTCATTTATTTCTGCTGGATGAATTTCAGGCTCAATTCTTGGCTGCCTGGGAATATGATGCCCTACATGAACTTTTCTTTTCCTTTTTTTTGTAAAATTTTTTCCAGGTGAAGAAACTTGTTCATGATGGGCAAGAAGTAGTGATTGTTGGGGGTTCACATGCATTGCATCGTCATGAAAAGTTGGCTATTGCTCTGTCAAAAGCTATGCGTGGGCATTCTGTCCAAGAAACTAAAAAGGATGGACGCTTCCATGTTCACACAAAGACATATCTGGATGGCGCCATTCTTAAAGAAGTGGGTTTCTTTTTAATTTTTTTATTGCTGTTAATAATATGATTTTGCGTATTAGCATGCTTGTTAAGCAATCCACGATAATTTTTATTGCAGGAGATGGAACGGTCGGCTGATGTACTGGCTGCTGGTTTACTTGAAGTGGCTGATCCATCTCTCTCGAGTAAATTTTACCTCCGCCAGGTCTGTTAACTTACTCTACTTAGGCACATAATTGTGTGGAATTTTTAAATTCTCTTTTCCTGACCTTGACCTATGTCTTGAATGTTCTCTATACTTTGCATACAAAAGTCAAATAGTGCTTCTAAGGGTTTTCTCTTCTTTTTTCTTGATGGCCCTAAATTCAATCGTATGTCTTACAGCACTGGATGGATGAATCAGATGGTTCAAGCGATTCGATTCTAAAGCATAAACCTCTTTGGGCTACTTACGGTTCCAAACATGGGAAGTACAAGAAAAAGAAAACGCCAAAGAAAGAAGGGGATCTATACCGGACCTATGGGACTCGAGTTATTCCTGTGTGAGCATGCCATCTGCTCTTGCATTAACAGTTACAAACAAGTTGCATGATGCATTATCTGAATGCCATATTGGCATATGCACAATTATTACTTTTAAAAAAAAAAAAAAAAAAAGGCTCAGCGTCGATTGAATTACGTCTTTTGACATTTTCCATTTTTTGGTGTTAACAGAGCGAGATATATTTTAGTTATATTTATAATATTGCTTCTTTTGACGTTGCTCTCGGGAGAGCTAAAGAACAATTAACGCAGCGTGTATTTGAACATGTTCAGCTCTTTCTCCGCAGCTTTGTGCTGTCGTTGGCTGATGTGGATCCACACCTTATGATGGAGGATGAAAGCCTTTTATGGACAAGCAATGATGTTGTCATTGTACTTCAGCATCAAAGCGAAAAGATACCTCTGAGGTGAGTGACCTTTTTTTGAGATATTTGCAGTGCTCTTGTGTTGATATAATAACTTTGTTTGAATAACATTTCCTTGATTAATGCAAATGCTTTCTCGAACAGTTACGTCTCTGAAACAGAGAGAAGGCATGCCTTTCCATCACAAGCACAACGCCACATATTGGCAGGGCTTGCTTCAGCTGTAGGTGGGTTGAGTGCTCCATATGAAAAGGCTTCTCATGTGCATGAAAGACCAGTTGTAAATTGGCTCTGGGCAACTGGTTGTCATCCATTTGGACCATTCTCTAATACTTCTCAAATCAGTCAAATGCTTCAGGAGGTCGCATTGGTAAACCCAACTTTAAATTCTGCCAGAACATATTATTATCTGATTCGACATTATTGATGCATTATGATTGATTACAACTATAAAATTTAGATGTTTATATACCATGCTTTACATGAGAAGCTTCTATTCTTTGGTCATAATGGATTCTTTACTAATTGTGGGCATCAAAATTTACTTTGATTATTCCTGGTAGAGGAACACAATTTATGCCCGTGTGGATTCAGCTCTTCGAAGAATTCGTGATACATCAGAGGTGATTCTATCTTCGCATTAGGGTTTGTTATATATACAGTAATAATTTGATGCTTACAGCATTCATAAGATTCTTTTACAGGCTGTCCAAGCATTTGCTGCAGAGCATTTGAAAACCCCCCTTGGTGAACCTGTAAAAGGCCAGAAGAACAAGTCCAGCACCGAGCTATGGTTGGAGAAGTTTTACAAGAAAACAACTACCCTGCCTGAACCTTACCCACATGAATTGGTTGATCGATTGGAGAAATACTTGGATGTAAGTGACCCCTTAACTTCTCTGTTCCATTTGATCTTATGGGGAAATAATGTGCCATCTTTTTGTATGATTAAATAACAGAGCCTTGAGGAACAGCTTGTTGATCTGTCTTCCTTGTTATATGATCACCGGTTACAAGATGCACATTTAAATAGTTCAGAAATTCTTCAGAGCTCCATGTTCACAGAGCAGTAAGTTATCATACAATGTTTCTGAATCTGAATTCTCATTGAGTACACTTGCTTGGTTTTTACGTAATCTCTGAATGATCGGATACAGGTATGTAGAACGTGTATTGGTCACCGAAAGGGAGAAAATGAGGTGCTGTGACGTCGAATACAAATATCCCATACACTCTTCTCAAACTTTCATCTACGGAGGAATTCTTATTGCTGGATTTCTCGTATATTTCCTTGTCATTTTCTTTTCCTCTCCCGTCCGCTGATCTTATATCTGAAAACGACATCATAATTTGCATATCTTTCAAGATGGGAATCCCTCAAATCTCTGGAAGAAACACATACTGCTTAGCACAAAAATTGTCGCGATTATGGTTGATTATAGGTTTTATGAGTGCCTTCAAAATTACGTTAATTATCGGCAAAAATAGACAACATAGTGATGAGTAGTGTCATGGTCATCAATGTTTCAGATTCGTAATCTTCCTGTATGTGATACAAAAGAAAAATAGAGATTAAACATTAGCTCTTCAGAAATGCAGTTTTTAAGGTTTCATATTAAGATATGACATGAAAAGTGTTCATATTTCACTCTCATTTTATAGTGATTTTCATGAAATCATTAATAAGATAACGTTTCATGTGGACCATCGATCGTGAAAATGCTTTGCATATAAGTGCTTGCTTGGATTTGTTACAAGTTAGGATTGTGAAATGAGGCCAAATTTATTCAGCTGCCTATAGTTAAAACAACAATTTGATTAGAAGTATCAGACATGATGAGCCTGCAATGTGGATCAAATTGAGCAAGTGCATTTTCATCATCTAATTATGTGATTCAAACCAATCAATTTTACAGATTCACGACAATAAAATAAGCTTTTTCTTATGACATATGGGGACCTCAGTAATAATGCTTGTAGTTGTCATCAAATAAAAAGAATCTGGTCTCAAACCTGCAATACAAATATGAAAGACAAATCTTCTCTCATATTAAAACTAGTTTTTATATAAAATAATAATAATAATAAAGGGGAATAAATGTTTTAGCACTTTTTTCTGTGTGGTGTGGATTGATTTCATATTGCAAAATAACCAAACATATGGTGGGAGTTAGAAGTTAAACAAATTATAAATTGCTTACACAATTACTATTTGATACTTAGCTACAAATGTGATCTCCTATCATTGCCCTCAATGGTTGTGACTTGGTAATAAATGATTTATGACTTGGTTGTCAGATTATGAGTTCAAATCCATATGATGCATTTCTTGTAAGAGTTTTGGGCAGCCGAGGATTTTACTTGCTCCGCTAAAATCCGAATCGGGTGGTTTGACGACGAAATTTCCAACGTATCTTTCTCAATAATTAAAATACTTAGACATGCACTATTCATAAATTGCAAATATTCCAAACTAAATATTCTTGGAATATATTCATTCTCAAATGTTATTTTTTTATTTTTTTACAAAAATCCAATAACACTACTATAATGCAATTTTTTTTAGGGTTTGGGATTTGTTATAGAGGCATTGAAATGAAGTACAATTTCTTATTTATGTAGAAAGTAGTGAATTATTGGATGAGAATATGATACTCAAATATATATATTCCAAGTTCTTTAAAGAGAATCCAATTCTATATTTTGGTATAAAAGAAAAGGTTGAACAGCAACAATTGACAAATTTCTAACATCTTCTATTTAGTTGGGTCTCTTTGTACCTCTTCTTCTTTTTTTCATTCTTTTTCAACTAAAAACAAAATTTTAAATAGAGAATATTCCCTAATTTACATTTTATACCTTTTACGGTTTGAATCTTCACCACCAAACCATAGCAGCACTGTGCTCCATAAAATGGCTACTGTTTATTGATTAATAATTTTTTATATATAAACTGAAAAATATCGTGTCATTGGCTTTGAGCCTATTCACGTAAATAAATAAGTTATTAATGTTTATATTTTCATATTTTTTGTTAATATTTCACTTTTCATATTGTTCAACCTTTAAATTTTTATTTTCCTAACTGCTACAAACTCTTATTTGTCCATGATTATTAATGATTGAAAGTGCGTTAATTAAATATCCTATTCGTTTTAAATGACTTATTAATATTTAACTTTTCACATTTTTCAATCTCTAATATTTTATTTTCTTAACTCTTCCTAACTTTTCGTTTTCTAAAATCATTAATGATTGAAAGTACGTTAATTAAACATCTATTTAATTTCCCTAATTTTGAAAGGTTGAAATATTTCCTTAAATTTATAAATTTAAGGAAATATTTCTATTACTTATTTCTATTATAAATTTATAAATTTAAACTTTGAAAATTACAAAATCCCCCTCTCAAGAAACGTCATGACTTCGCCCTTAAATTTATAAATTTAAGGAAATATTTCTATTACTTATTTAGCATTAACAATTGAAAAAAAAAATTATGGGACACATACAATGAGTAATTTTTTGGTGCAACGGAGATATGAGTGACGTGTTATCATCAACAAATTAATAACTGACATGTAAGATTTAAAATTTAAGCATCATATTCTCTCTTGGTTTTATTCCATAAGGAAGCATCCATGTGAGACCAATTACTTTTTTCCTCTAATTATAATAAATAAAACTATAAATTTAAATTTAAATTTAAAATAAAAAAACCTTGCAGTGTCATAATTCTGAGTTTTTCTCTCACCTGACTTCAAGATTAGTCATTTTACAACTCTGCATCACTGCAAGAAATATCACTCTTGTTATAAACTACAAAACAAACAAACAAATATCAACAAAATACGAATCCCACAAAACAGACCGACATCTCAGACCAATTACGTCACCGCATACGCATCACCAACTAAAACCATCCCACGTGTCAAATCCTAATTAAGTCTCCAACAATCTCGTCAACCAATTGAAAACGGTAATGCTTACATTCTGATCCCTTATTTCTGTATATTCACATATAATGGCATAAGTTTTCTTTTTTAATAAATAGGTACTTTCTTTTTTATTAAATGTTGAAAATTCTGCCGTCAAATTATCCAATCCGTGTTTAAACGGAGTAAATAAAATATCCGATTTTTCTAGGCTCTTATAAAAAATGCACATTTTGTACTCGAACACAGGACCCGGTAATCAAATTATAAATCATTTTCCACTAAGTCAGGTAATCTCTTGGGGACTATATAAATAGGTCATTGAATTTATTGAAATGACCAAATTGTGTTACTAATTTACCTTAGATTACTTAAACTTGATCATCATAGACCAAGAGTGTACAACTTGACAGATAAGGTTATTTCATTTAGTTCAAATGACTTCTTTTGCCCACCTAAAGAAAATATTTTAACAGAGTCATCTCCATTAGATATCTAACTTATTGCGTCTATATATTTAATATGGAGTATATTTTGTAAATATTTCTCTTATATGTGGATACCAACTAATCCAGTTAGTAAAAACTTTTGAGTGAAAACAAGATGTATGTGATTCGAATCACGCTCACATATATGTGGGGGTGAGAATTAAATTACCATTGTATTATAATTTTTAAAAAGTATTCATCTTGTATATATTTATTTTTATGTTTAATAGTGAGATTATAATGGAATATATATAATCCAATTTTAATATCCATTATAGATACATTAATGTACTAACTTTGTTGAATGAAATAAAATAATTCTGTCTCTAAGGGGAAAAAAAAAGGACTGGGGGATTAATTTGATATAAATTAATAAATTATGTCCTTATTTCATACAAATATAAAAAAAGAATTTAGATGTTATTTTCCCATTTAAAATTCCACAAGTCCCTCGATACCCGGGAAGCGCCCACTTGCCTGCACCACGCATCTATATATATAACCAAATGCACCTCTTCTATTTCTTCAAAATAGACTAAACCACAACCAGCTCTTCATAAAAGCTTCTGTTTTTTTAACCTCTTCAGAAAAATTCTCACACAAAAAACAAATGTGCCCAACGGGTAGCACTTTAAGGCCACGTGACGTGGCAAGTCCGTCGCATTTTAAGCCGGCGTTCGACTTGCTCGATTCCGACCGCGACGGGAAGATAAGCCGCGAAGATTTACGTGCGTTTTACGCCGGAAGCGGCGATCACGAGGGTGATGAAGATGCTATTAGCACAATGATATCGGTTGCGGATTTTAACAAGGATGGTTACGTTGAATACGATGAGTTTGAACGTGTTATTGAATATGGAAAGTCAAAATCAAAATCAAAATACGAAGGTGGATTGATGGAGGATGTGTTTAAGGTGATGGATAAGGACGGTGATGGGAGATTGAGCCATGCTGATTTGAAGAGTTACATGAACTCGGCTGGTTTTGCTGCTACTGATGATGATATTAAGGCTATGATTAAATTGGGCGGTGGTGATGACAATGAAGGCGTTTCCTTTGAAGGTTTGCTCAGGATCTTGGCCGTTGATCGTGTTGGCTGCTAGTCGAATCTTTGGAATAATCAATTAGGAATATTATATAATTTTCGTTTGGTTTGCTTTAGCGAAATTCAAGGCTCGATTTGAATGTGAGGCCAAGTCAAAACGTGTCGTTTGGAGAGACTAGTAAATTTCTTAGCTCGTGCTTTAATTTTCATCCATGCATTCTGACTCTGTCGAAGAATATTCAACAGATCACAGCTAGCACTCACCCGACGACCTGGAATTGATTTTAGAAAATAAATTTTTCAAATTACATTTTGCAATAAATTATCGAATATACTCCAACAAATTTGTATGTGACATCTGCTGATGCTCTATGCATAAAGACAAGATTTGGAAATTATTATATAATCTATTTCATTATAGTCACCAATAATTGAAATGGAAATTCAAATTCCTGCATTTCGAAATTATTATATAATAATATATATACCTCATTATAGTCAGTTAGTCACCAATAATTGAAATGGAAATTTAAATAAAATTCAGAGTTGAGCGAAATGATGAGACAGAAATAACTAGCTAGCATATAATTTCTCGAGAAACAACATATCCCGAATGTTAAATCCTCACCTGAGTAGAGGATGTGGAACACATAATCGACTACATCTGATACTAGACTGCATCATCACATTGAATGATTTGCGCAATGAGGGTTGTTTATCGCCATTGTTTTCACAAAATGAAGCAATTATCAAGGAGATTTTGCAGATTCTTCAGACCAAGTCAACATCCGCACCAATTTTATCCTCTATTACTTTGTAAAGTACAAAGGATACATCGTGACGTTCCATCTCCAAGGGTCTTTCACTGCCCAAGGGACATGCAAATTAATTAGATGATTGTTTTTATTTAAGATCACAAAGTGAGTGAAAGAATAGATTCTTACCTGTCAGCAAGCCTAAGAGACACAAAACTATTCCTGGTTTTGCAGGCTACAAATGTGTCCAATTGTGGCTCCGGCACTTTAATAAATACAAAACAAAGCTGTGAGTAGTATTTACAGAGAATATATTAAACAATCGTGAGTTGCAAAGTTGCACCAAGGACAAGATTTTAGATATGACAGAAGCCAAAGCACAATGCAAGTCAACACAAGCCAGATGTTTGTAACACTGCTTAAGCACACGAAAAATCGAGAACAAAGTAAATGAGTTAACCATTTCTTAAATCTATAACATATCTCAGAGAAATCTGTAAATTGTAAAACAAAAAATAAAAAATAAAAAGATGCATATAGATTTGTTTCAATAAAAGGGATGCATATAGATCTGTTAAGTTAAGTCATCCCTAGAACGAAACCAATTGTTAATGGTAATCTGCACATTATTTACTGAATTACTTCTGTCTCATTTTCCCAGTATGTTTAAGGTAAACAAAACCAGAGACACATCCAATACAGTAGATAAAAATTGATGGGGTGGATTAAAATCAACACGGATTCATGAGATATCACTGTAACAAATCCAAAATATTAAGCTTATAAGCAATATAAATTTAGAAGCAAAAGCAGTTTCACTCTAATCATACGTCCAAATACAGATCAGCAGCATCCAATTTAAAACTTCATAAACCAACATTATAATATTTTTGGATGTGCCCATGTCGAAGATTGATACTTTATGCTTAAAAGATAATAACTTTAAACTTCAGAATAAATTATGTATCAAAGAGTAGCTTCATTTATATTACAGTTACAGGACCAGGATTCCACAGAGACAGAGACACAGAATGCAAGAGTCAGAAAGAGACAGAGAGAATACATACACCATGATGCAGAAACAAGAAAAATAGAAGTATTTAAAAGTTATCATGTTGGAAATGAAATTTAGTACCCATGTCATCCTCTTCACTTATTATAGATTGCCTTCTAGCAGACTGATAATTATCAGGCAATTTTGAAAGAACAGTCTCTTCGAGATGCTTTTCCATATCATCGATACACCTGTAATAATACAATCAATCACAGAACATAACAAGCTAATAAACCTTATGTATGCATTTCCATAACAGAAACACCGGGCACATAGAGACTTCACCTTTGAACAAACATTTTCTCTGGGTCACAAAGCCGGCTCCATAAACCCTCGTTTTTCCAAATAGAGAACATGTATTTCTCAAGCTGCAACATGCAACTACTTCAGGAACATAAGCATTCAAATCATTTCACACATTTTGTTAGCACTAATCATTGTAACTACAAAAAACCAAACCGGTTGATTTCAATTTCCCTGAATACAAAGCAACAACTACTTGCTACCTTCTGAAGTCGAACACGAAGGTAAGATCTCAATAAATACTGTGCCCTGTCCAAGTCCATTTGGTACAATGATACAGTAAGAGGATCCTTACCACTTTCTTCATATTCCTCCACAGTCTCTTCCTGTTAACACCAAAATTGTGTTCAATTATCATTTATCACCCAAAAAAAAAAAAAAAAACACCCAGATAATAATAATAAATAAATCATAAAGGTAAATATGTTTGTAACTCTGTGCTTCTGCTTTATACACAATTAAAGATTCCATTTCAAAGCAGTCGTGGATTTTCAATAATAATTTTCGAATAAAATTCTAAAATTGGCTTAAAATATAAAATAAACAATAATTAACGTTTAATAGCTATTATGCTACTTTGGCTATCATGAAATTGAAAATTAAGAACGAAAGTAAATAAATAAAATTGAAACTGGTTACTGGAGTTAGGGTTTTTAATTTGATTAAAATACCATTAATTGGATCTGCTCTTTGGCTCTCTTAACCAACTGAGCCTGAAACTGAAGTATCTCCGGCGCCGCTTTCTCGTTACGCCACGCCGTTTTGAGTAACTCCGCGTCGGTCGTCGACATCAACGTCTCGTATTCGTCCATCCCAGCCGTCGATCCATTTCCCAAATCCTCGTCCATCCGATCTAGTTACTCCTCTCGCTCTCTGTCTCTTCTCTTCTCTTCCTTTTTCAAAACGATAAAAAAAAAAAAAAAAGGATAAATGAGATTTTAATTTGTAATTTGTGAATTTTGTAGAAAGAAAGAGGGAGGGAAAATCGAAAATGTTTGTAGAGATGTGGCGCGAGAGAGGGGAGAGATTTCGTGTGGAGGGATAGACAGATCGCGAGTTTGTGCGTGAATCTAACGCCATCGGATGGGGTGAGTAAATGGACGGCTGTGATGGGGTTTGATTCACGCACAAACTTGAGATATGCCCCTCAGTCCCGTTTAGGATTTCATGAGTTTATGGGCATTGCCTTTTATAGAGACCAACGAGGCATTTATAGTGAGTTGTGAGTATCACGTGGATTAAAATTTTATTAATTTCACTTAAAAGGGGAATTTATTAAAAAAAAATCCTTTACAAAATTTCAAGTAAAACAAAATAACATATTTTTTTATATATACACACACTAATATTGTAATATTTTGCAGACTCAATTTCAATGAAATATATTCCAATATGGTAATTGGAAATAAATATACCATATTTTATGAAAAAAATGTCATGTTTCTTCGCACCGTTACTGTTTATATGTAAGCTGGATTTTCTTTATAAAGATGGTTAATTAGGTCTTAACATTGTATAATCTACACAGTGGAGTTTATAAATTTATATTCATATTCTCTTAAGTTAATTACCACTTTAATGTTCCAAAAAAAAAAATAGCATGCGGATTGAAGTGTCTCTACTGGAAAGCTAATTATTATTTTAATTGGGCATTAGGAGCTAATCATAAGGTTTGTTTATATAGTTAAAAAAAATAATGATGTGACTTTGTAAGCACATATAACGTAGCCGGGATTAGTTTGATGCCCAAAATTACACGGCATGGGCTTTTAATTTAGCCTCCACATATTTGCCGAAAATAAAATTTAATTGAATTTAAATCTATATAACTAAATATACCTATTAAAAAAATTGTATAGTTCGATTCAATATATATCATATGATTAAAAAAAAAAACTGAAATAAAGGGGCAGAAAAAAGGCAAACAAACTAGCCGCGAACACAAATCTCAATTTATGCAAATGGTTTATAATAAACCGATGCTTAAAACATATTTACCAAAAGAAGTAGATAATTTTGACCAAACCGAATCAAATTTAGTGGTTCGGAACAAATTTTAAATCAAGCTGGGTTTAAGATTTTCTGAACTCGGAAGTACCTACACAAAAATAACATGATCCCCACATATAAGATTATGAAGTAGATCTTCGTCTTGGGGATGTGCAAGTGAGCTGTGTTTAGCTAGCTAGTGTTAGCATACAGTGGCTGATAGTTCTCAAAAACTTGATTTTATGGTGTAGGATTGAGGATATAATTTTGAGATTTTGGGTTCGAATATTTGGAGCGTGTTTCTTGTAATAATATGGAACAGTCGAAGGTTTTATCTGCTCTGCTTAAACTCGGAAATGGTGGTTTGGAGGCGAAATTTCCAACAATTCAAAAAAAAAATTAAATAAATAATCAAATACAGTGGCGGATAATTTTGAATATTTGAGATCATCTCTTACAACAACTGATTTTCATCCAACTTAATGTTCAGCTGTTTCTTTCACCAAGGTGACTGTTATTATTACTTACTAGTCTGTCTATTCTAGTAATAATATCGGAACAATATATATAAGTAGATATAAGTCACATGTAAGACCGATTTTGAGATTTGGGTGGCGCTAAAAGTCCTTGAAAATTAAGCTCTAAGTTATGTTAAATTTTTTAACAATAACAGCTATATTTGAGGGCCTTAAATTACAAAAAAAAATCCTCTAAATTTTTTCTATATATGGGGGCTTTAGATGATCTATCCCTCAGAACCATCTCTAATGACGTGTCATAAACAAAGAGTTAATTAATGAGATATGTGAGCTGAGTAGAGTTGTTGCACCATGTTAATTATCAAATCAAAATTTGCATATTGCTTGAATGCTTCTGCAATCACGAGTGAAAGTTACAGCATTTACTGGTTAATTAATTTGCTTAATTAAATATTGGTATGATGAATTGTTTGATAAAGCAATAGATATCGAAAACCTACCACTGAAAAGCAATTTCTGATGATCGAAAAGTTGCTATAAGTACATCATGTATAGTCTGTGATTGTATAGATCATATTTTATTTATTTTTATCACTAAATGCATGCAACAATCTAGGGTTTTTTATTCACCGCTTGCATGATTCAATTTAAATTAATTACTTATGTTGATAGTGATTTTTGGGACTAATATATTTGAACAGTTCGGTAAGGGCAAAGAGAGAATCTTCTTCATTAGGAGGACCAGTGCTCGTAGGGTATTGGCTGTTTCTCAACCAGACTTAGAGATCGAACTCGGTTTCCTTATCTGACCGACCAGAGCACACAATATGGTACAGATTCAGAGACCGACCCCAAGAGCCCGGTAGCTCAGCTCAGTTCTATTTCACCTTCGGTACCACGGCAGATGGGTTGGACAGTCAGGGTCAGGACAAGAGCAGTTTGGGTAGTTCGGGAAATCATCTTTCCGACCTCTGGAGGACCGACGTGTGATCGGGGTAGCTTGGACATTTCCCTCTGACACACACCGCTGCTTGGGAACATTTTACAGGCTGCTACAGTATACTGCGTGTGACAGTAGAGAAAACATGGTGATTTGACAAGCCGTCAGGTGGCAGGTTTGCTTTCGACAAAGACAGTTTTGGGGCAGAGAACCCGTCAATCCACCGGAAGTTCACGTGGGTGACGACATGGAAGCAGGGGAACAGTGTTGTAACTCTTGAGTATATAAAGAGAAGTTGAATTCATTTGTAGGGGATAGCAAAATAGATAGTGAAATTTGTAGCGAAAAGGGTGAGCACCTCTTGTAGAAACTTGAAAGGCAAATAGCTAGGTTTCGTGTTGACCTCTCTTCAAACAGGTCTGCCGAGTTAGTTTTCGTAATAAAAAGCAACCTCCCGCTTTGTGCCCGTGGACGTAGGCCGGACTTGCTCCGCTGAACCACGTAAAATACTATTTGTCGATCTTTGTATTTTTCTTGCCTTTTCGTTATATTTGCCTTTGGTCTCCCCATAACCAAATAAATTCAAGGTTGAAGGAGAATTATATCGGGAGGGTTATCTCGAAACTACCCCGGGACGAAAATCACCGTCAACAACTTATTATCCACCGATCACGAATAATTAAGCACCCTCAAAACCTTGCCAGTCATCTGGACTCATATGGTCACTTTATTTAATCATATAGTACTTTTAATACAAGGCCTACAAGCCATACATATATAGAGCAAACAAAATACATACACATATATAACAAAGCCACGCCACATATATATGTATAATATTTTTCATATAATAAGCTCCATCAGTACAGTCGATGAGCTTCAGCTTTTGATGGGTTTCTGATCATTGGTAAAATAATGGTGACTATCAGGAGTAGACCCAACAGAGTTTCCGTATTTGCCATAACTTTGATTGGTATCATCATCATCATTCGAATCACTACTGCCAGTTTTAGGCGAAGTTGCATCATCATCATCATCATCAACTCCATTTGAATCACTGCTGCTAGTTTTATGCGAAGTTGCATCTTTGGCATCATTATAATTAGCCTGACCATGACCTGAATTGATCTCGCTCGCGAGCTGACGCTCAGACACCAGCCTGCGTTCGTCCTTATGACCATCGAGCCTCCTTGCATCAGCCTGCTGCAGGCTTCCCATTATCAGCATGACCGAAACAAATAGCACAAGCAACGTCTTCATGATATCAACTTGTTGTTATTGAAATAATACATGTATCCTGTAAATTAAAAAAAGACATTTATTATATTAATTAATGATAAGATATATAAATTTTCAAATTTAAGCATAATATAATTGAAATTAGACAGTTAGGGTTTTTGCAAATCATACCAATATTATCGCTGCGATTAAATGTGAAGAGAGATGATAGAAGAAATGACAATTTATAGGCAATAAGGCTCTATTTGATGAGAAAAACTACCATATAACAGATATATCATGTCATACGTACAACAATCTAATAATTTATTACCATGTGTGCTAAAATATTTAAAAATAATTAAAAAATGAATATTAAATCATATATGTCATTTACTAATTTATTTGTGATACAACGTCACTCATGAGAGATGATAGAATAAATGGCAATTTATAGGCAATAAGGCTCTATTTGATGAAAAAAAATATGTGTTTGTTTATCAATGAGAGTTTTTATTAAAAAATATAAAATTATTTTAATGGAGAAGTTCTTTAAAGTTGTGTTACGAAATAAATTAAATAATATTGTGAAATAAAATAAGAATATTATAAATAATTTAATTTTGAAAAAAAAAAAAACTTTTTAATCTCTACTCCGAAAAGTCTAAATTTTGAGCTTTTATTAGTATGGACAAAATGATTTTTTTTAATCATCAAAAACTATATTCTAAATGCAACTAAATACCATCAAAATATTTAAAAAGAATTTTTGAGATTAAATATTCTTTTTTACCTCTATTAAAAGTTTTACCAAACAGACATTAAGAAGATGAAATATTGAAATGAATAGAACTCTGACCACTACAAAAAATTGAATAGTGAAGTGGATGTATCACAATCTTGTAGCATAATATTGGAAAAGACTGTGGCCACCATGGAAATAATTATGATTAATATTGATGATTAAGGCATTTGCTTTCAATTATTCAATAATTAATCATGGATTGGGTGATACTGATGGTCATGATTCATGTGCAAGAAAGTGAAAACAAAAATAATGTTAAAGTGGAGATGAAAATAATGTTACCCTGCAATAATTAGGGATCCCTTATTCTCACAAACTATGTGAATTGACCAAGCATAAACAAGTTTGAAGTCAAATGTTATTATAGGGTTAAATATTTAGTTGCGATGGCCGTTTATACTTTATAGTATTATGTGGTAAATGAGAACACACTCGTCCATAAGAGGAGTGACTTGATGATGTAGGTTTTAAGGTCTCACCTTAAGGTCATTAGTATTTCAGAAGCTACTGTGATCATAACTGCTCTCGCTTCTTATTTAACAAAATTAATATTTATTTTTTTTGTTTTAAAACTCACAAGAACTCATTTTTTCCTTTAATTTTCCTTTTTTTGTCCAAAATTAGTGTTTAAGTGCATTTCCTTTTAACTGTTATGCTTTTAAGCCCCTCTTTATTTTTAGAGCTTAGTGCTTAATATGGTTTAATTTCGGTAATTTACATTAATTAATATATGTGTATTTTTTACTTCAATTTAAAGTATAAATCATTGAATATGATTAAGCTAAAATTTTAAATTTAATATTTTAATTTTACTTCTAAAATTACTCTTACACAATTAATTTATTTCCTACAATATAAAAGTTAATTATATTTTTTTTACACAATTAATTGTTTATGGTAAAATTTATCATCAAAACTTAAAAATGAATAGTGTTTCCTACTATATATCAAAGAATTTATTTCTTACATTTAGTTAGATGTCCCTTAGTTGTGATGACTTCTCGGAATCTGGTGTTTTTGATTAACTATATTCGGATAGTATTTTTTATTGGGTAAATAATGGAGGTCTATCAGGTCTTTTTGGCCTTAGTTGTAGTTGCATTCTTAAGGTCATTAGTTCGAATTCAGATAATGCATTTATTATTAGAGTCTGAGACATCCATAGATTTTACATGCTCCATTTAAGCCCAAAATATGTGATTTGACGACGAGATTTCCCACGTTTAAAACAAAAAAATACACCCTCAATGACTCAAATAACTGGCCACTAAATTAAAAAGTCAAATGAAGATATATAATAATGTAAAAGTTATCACTGTGAATGGATAAGAATGAAATCATATTAGATATTTGTATATATGATCACCATTGGAGAAAGTAAGGGGTATTTTTGATGTATAACAACTTATCCCTCCTGATTTTTTTTTATCACACTTGTATTTTAACTTATTAATCATATAATAGAGTGGATAATTTCTTTGTTGAGTTGGTTAGACATTTTTTTATTTGGTTTCATATTTTTAAATTGAGCCTTAAACAAGGGCGGTTGCCGATATGTTTTAGGTACATGTATTAGGTTGGGTTTTGGATCTTAGCATGTGAATATGTGTTTTTCTACGATCATTTTCCACGAGATTATTTGTCCATTTCTATAAAGATGTAGGAACTCCTTTAATTTCGTATGGTTTTATTATATAGGAAGACTTACTTATGTGGGAGTGATTATTGTAGGGCATACATACACTCAATGGCGTGATGGTACCATGATCGGATTTTACCTACATTGACTTCATGTCATATGTTCGAATTCAACCAAAGGTAAGGCATGCTCACGTATAGATTTGAGTGCACGTATGCCCGATAACTACTTACGCATGTGAGGCTTCCTACGAGAACAAAAATTTATAGGGTTGAAGAGGTTCGTATACCCTCCCACAGTGGATAAATGGCTTCGTAAAATGAGGGTCGCAGAAAAATGTACCTAACTTAGTATGATGTAGCATTGTTGGATTTATAATACCTATATAGACTTCAAGTTATATGTTCGAATCTAACTAAAAGTAAGTCACGCTCAATATAATTTATGTATGGGTTTGAGTGCATGCATACCAAATAACCACTCACGTGAGTGATATTTCATAGGAGACAAAATCGTATGGAGTCATAGACCCTTTCAAAACTAACAAATGATCTCGTTGAAGTGAATAGTAGGAAAAATACACACACATATATTGAGTTGTATTTATTATTGTTGAAGATAGTATGCTTGCCAGGCATGCGCCGAAAGAAGAAAGAAGTTGGCAACAGCTTTCACTCAAGCTGTAAACGTGTGCCAAACCGCGTGGCACTGTTCACGCGGTTTGGACACTATAAATTGAGCCTTCCATTGCTTTGTAAAATTATCCCTAAATGTGTGAAAGTGTAGTGAGAGTGATTGATGAGAGTTTTTTTGTAAAGCTTGTATTGGAAGCTTTGTAATTCTTTTGTGGGTATATATAAAAGAAGAGTTTTCTCTCAAATTATCCTCTATTTTTGTGTGTTTAATCACAACAAGTGGTATCAGAGCTACGGTTCCACGGAGGATCCCGAAATTCAGAAACAAAGTTTCGGTTCGGAAAGTCGGTTCCGACAAAAGTTGTCGAAAATCGATTTTGAGCATACCATCGGATTTTTCACGGCGAGACGAGCACGAAAGTATTTTCCGGCGATCGATCGGAGGTCAGACGAAGCTTCACGCGCCAGGCAGAAGCTTTCTCACGCGCTCCAAGCGCCAAACCGAGGTTGAAAACGACGCCACGTCAGCGCCACGTCAGCGTCCAGTCAGCAGCACAGTCATCGCCACGTCAACATCCAGTCAGCAGCCACGTCAGCGACACGTCAGCTGAGCCTGGTAAATTTCAGATAGGTCCCTGAACTTTCTCGAAATTACAATTTAGCCCATATACTTTCAGAAATTTTCAATTTAGTCCCTGGACTTTTTGGAAATTGCAATATAGTCCCTGAACTGTTCCGTAATTGCACTTTGGCCCCTGAACTTTCGGAAATTGCACTGTGACCCATGTAATTTCTGAATTTGCAAATTGGTCCCTGTGTCGGATTTTGACAAACGAAGTGTCATTTCCACCATTTTCGGCCATTCCGGACGCAACGGTGAGGTCCGTTTTTTGAAATTCTGCTTAGAATTTTTTATGATGGAGGGGAGCAACGGAAAAATGATTTTGTTAACCAGTACAAACTATTTCACATGGAGAGGAAGGATGAAAGACCTTCTGTATGTGAAGGACTATGATGGATCGATATTTCTGGAGAAGAAACCAGAAGGTATGACCGATGGAAAGTGGGCTAATCTTCACCAGAAAACATGCAGTACTATTCGTCAGTGGATCGACGATAGTATCGTCAACCATGTCAGTGAAGAAACAAATGCACGTGCTTATGGAGAAAGCTGGAGGAGCTTTTCCGAGCAAAGACTGGAAACAACAAGTTGTACTACATCAAGAAGATGATGGGGTTGAAATACCAGGAAGGTACAGCTGTGGCGGACCATATCAACGATTTCCTCGGAACCATGAAGGAATTGTCTGGATTGGGCATAGACTTCGGAGATGAGGTAAATGGCTTAATTCTCCTTAATACGTTACCAGAATCTGGGAAACGTTCAGATCTACGGTGATCAATTCAGCCGCAGATGGGAAAGTCACTATGGAGATGGCAAAGACCAGGATCTTCGAGGAAGAAAAGAGGACGAGAATGCAGGAGTCAGCATCAGCCTCAACCTCAGAAGCTCTAGTGACAGAAAAGAACACCAGAAGGGGGAGGAGTAAAAGCCGAGGCCCAGGGAGATCAGACAAGAATCGAGGTAAGTCAAGAACTAGAGATATTGAGTGCTATCATTGCTAGAAGAAAGGTCATATGAAGATGGACTGTTACAAGCTGAAGAATGAGCAGTCCATGAGAGATGGTGACTCTAACCAAGAAAGAGTTGCTACTACCACCGAGAAGACCTCCAAAGACTTCTGCATAATATATGAAGAAGATGTTGTGAATCTTGCCAGCCACGAGACCAGTTGGGTGATAGATAGTGGCGCGTCCATACACGCCACATCTCGCAGAGACTTTTTTACATCTTACACACCAGGGGACTACGGTGCTGTAAGGATGGGGAATGACGGACAGTCCAAAGCCGTCGGTATTGGTAACATCTGCCTTGAAACAGAGAACGGGACAAGACTAGTGTTGAAGGGAGTCAAGCACATCCCAGATATCCGGTTAAACCTAATCTCAACAGGCAAGCTGGATGATGAAGGTTTCTGCAGCACCTTTAGTGACGGATGCTGGAAGCTCACTAAAGGATCAATGGTCGTGGCACGAGGTAAGAAAGACTCAACCCTATATTTGATGCATGCTAAGCTTTCAAATAGTAGCATAAATACAGTCAACAGTAATGAGGCAGCCGAGCTGTGGCATAAAAAGCTCGGTCACATGAGCCAAACATGGATGGAGATACTACGCAGGCGGAATGTTCTTCCGGAATTGAAGAACTCACACTTACGGAAGTGTGAACACTGCATGGCTGGAAAGCAGAACAGAGTATCCTTCCAGAGCTCCCCGCCTCAACGGAAACCGGAGGTACTAGATCTCATACATTCAGATTTATGCGGTCCGATGCAGACACGAACACTCGGAGGGTCACTGTATTATGTGACATTCATTGATGATCATTCAAGGAAGATCTGGGCATACACCTTGAAGAGAAAAGATCAAGTGTTGGGAGTGTTCAAGGAGTTTCACCACCCTGGTGGAGAGAAAACCGGTAAGAAACTCAAATGCATCAGAACAGACATGGTGGAGAATACAGAGGTCTGTTTGATCATACTGCAAGCGCAAGGAATCAGACATCAAACGACACCTCCGAAGACACCTCAGCTGAATGGCCTAGTTGAGAGATGAACAGAACTTTGTGCGAGAGATCAGAAGCTTGCTGTCACAAGCCAAGCTGCCGAAGACATTCTGGGGGAGGCACTCATCACAGCAGTACATGTTTTGAACATGTCCCCAACGGTCGCACTGAAAGGTAATGTTCCTAACCAAGCTTGGACAGGTAAAGAAGTGTCATACGAACACTTGCATGTCTTTGGGTGCAAAGCCTTTGTACATATCCCAAAGGACGAGAGATCCAAGCTCGATGTAAAGACGCGTCAGTGTGTCTTTATTGGCTATGGTCATGATGATTTCGGCTACAAATTGTATGATCATGCGGAGAAGAAGATCATCAGGAGCCGAGATGTTGTCTTTGTTGAAGACCAGACCATAGAAGATATCAGAAAGGAGATGAAGACAATGCCCCAATAATACAGAAATGTGAATCCAGAACCTCATACACCGGTGCCAGTACGAGTTGATGATGAGGTTCCCAAACATGAGGGTACATGTGATGAAGCTCCCAGAGATGATGATCATGATCAACCACCAGTACCAGAAGCTACACCAACAGTTCCACAGAGAAGGTCAGACAGAGAGAGGCGACCTTCAACCAAATACTCTGTATATGAGTATGTGCTGCTTACTGACGGGGGAGAACCCGAGAGCTATCAGGAGGCTGTGGAAACAGATGACAGAGAAAAGTGGGAGGAAGCCATGCAAGATGAGATGAAATCTTTGCATGACAATCACACTTTTGAGTTGGTGAAATTGCCAAGAGGCAAACGGACTTTGAAGAACAAATGGGTGTACAGAGTGAAGCAACATGAGCATACTTCACAACCCCGGTACAAAGCCAGATTAGTTGTCAAGGGATTCAATCAGAGGAAAGGCATTGACTTCGATGAAATCTTCTCTCCAGTTGTGAAGATGTCATCCATCAGAGTGGTACTCAGCTTAGCAGCAAGCCTCGACCTGGAAGTTGAGCAAATGGATGTCAAGACCGCATTTCTTCACGGGGATCTGGAAGAAGAAATTTACATGGAGCAACCAGAAGGCTTCAGAGTCAGCGGGAAAGAGGACTATGTGTGCAGACTCAGGAAAAGCCTCTACGGTTTGAAACAGGCACCGAGACAGTGGTACGTGAAGTTTGAGTCAGTTATGGGGGAGCAGAGATACAAGAAGACCACTCACTTCAGACCATTGTGTTTTCGTTCAGAAGTTTTCTGACGATGATTTTATCATCTTACTGTTATATGTAGATGATATGTTGATAGTGGCAGGAATCAATCGAGGATTGATAATTTGAAGCAGCAACTGAGTAAGTCTTTTGAGATGAAAGACTGGGGGCCAGCTAAACAGATTCTTGGCATCAGGATCGGACGTGATCGGAAAGCCAGGAAGTTATACTTGTCACATGAGGAGTACATCGAGAAGGTACTTCAGAGATTCCAGATGGACAAGGCTAAATCGGTTAGCACTCCTCTTGCTACCCACTTTAGATTGAGTACGCAGCGGAGTCCCTCTACTGAGACAGGGAAGGAGGAAATGAAACAGGTTCCATCCATACACCTCAGCAGTGGGAAGTCTAATGTATGTCATGGTGTGCACGAGGCCAGACTTAGCACACGCAGTTGGATTGGTCAGCCGGTTTATGTCAACCCAGGACAAGAACACTGGAATGCTATCAAATGGATTATGCGGTATCTACGAGGCACAACCAAGATGAGGTTATGTTTTGGAAGCAGCGACAAACCATGTTGATGGGCTACACCGATTCAGATATGGCAGGAGATGTGGATACCCGAAAGTCTACTTCGGGGTATCTGATTACTCTCTCAGGAGGAGCTGTGGCATGGCAGTCTAGGTTGCAGAGATGTGTTGCACTTTCTACAACAGAGGCAGAATTCATTGCAGTTACAGAAGCTTGCAAGGAATTGCTGTGGATGAAGACATTCGTCCAGGAATTAGGTTTCAAGCAGGAGAAGTACATTTTGTACTGCGATAGCCAGAGCGCTATTTATCTCGGTAAAAATCCACATTTCCATTCGAGGTCAAAACATATCGATGTGAGGTATCACTGGATACGGGACGTCCTGAGCTCAAGGCTGTTAGAACTCAGGAAGATTCACACCGTCGACAACGGTGCCGATATGTTCACGAAGGTTTTACCGAAGGAGAAGCTTGAAATCTGTCGTGCCATAGCCGGGATGACAAAACTCTCCACATAGTCAGAGTGGGGAGATTCAGAGAACTACGATTGGCTTGATCCCAACTCAGGGTACGTAGGCAGTCATACAGATGCAGCCAGGGGAGGATCCTTTGGAGGATCCGGATTTGGATGATTGATGGTCGGCTCAGATTTGGAGAAATCTTCACCGAGGGGGAGATTTGTTGAAGACAATATGCTTGCCAGGCATGCGCCGAAAGAAGAAAGAAGTTGGCAACAACTTTCACTCAAGCTGTAAACGTGTGCCAAACCGCGTTTGGTGAGAGTTTTTTGTAAAGCTTGTATTGGAAGCTTTGTAATTCTTTTGTGGGTATATATAAAAGAAGAGTTTTCTCTCAAATTATTCTCTATTTTTGTGTGTTTAATCACAATAATTATTATTTGTTTTATACTTTCTAATGTGACGAGAATTTGACAAATAGAGGAGTTTACATAAGAACATTTAAATTTGTCCTCTACGTAAATTGTTGATGCTGACCGGTGGTTTAACACGAAAAATCTCTTTGAATACAAAAGCTATATGTCTACGCCCAATAAAATAAGAGAGAACTTTGGTTTATATTTTCATAATACTAAATAGAAATAGAGAAAATTATGATATATACTCCGTATCATTGAACAGAGACGTTGAATTATATTTGTTTGAATCGTATCATTAATCCATCATCGTATTATCTATCAATTTTAACTTTGTATTTAATAAAAATTAGGGGTGAGTAGTGGTTTTGGGTATGTCCGGAACTGTTTGGAATCGAATTGTAAATCTTATTTTGAAATCGGAACCCGAGTTATGTTTCATAATAGTTAGGAATCGATTTTTTTCATAGAGGTTCCGATTCTTTAATATTTAACACGGTGATTCAATTCCAATAATATTACGGTTTCTGTTCTAAAATTTAAAAACCTATTTTTTTTATATGGTAGATTCCAATTTTATTTGGAATTGAAATCGAAATCAAATCGGAATTTGCTCACCCCTAATAAAAATCTGAATGAGTTCTTTCATAAATTATACAATATATTAATTATTCACTTAATGACCTAACAAAATTATCAATTTGCTCATATTTCGCCCTATAAATAAATAACCGTCACAATTTCACACACTGCTTTTGAAAAAATAAAAAGTAAAAAATAAATTTCGATCTCTCCCGCCAAATTCGAAGAGCCAAAAAAGATGAAGGACTTTCAAACTCCACAGAAAGATCAATCTCGACCGTCCGATCTCTCAAATGGCAGATTTCAAGAGACTCCGTTGAAGAAATCTCAAAAGGTACTCACTATTCAATTCCACAAACGCACATTCAAATTCGAAATCTCACAATTTTTGTGACTCGTTTCTGCCACAGATTCCTCAGAAGAACTTAAACGCTGCGTTTAAGATCGTTTCTGATGATTCCTCACATCCGCTCGATTTCTCTCCGATTTCTGAGGTTCCAGAATCATTCACTTGAAAATATCTTTTAATTGAAAATTTTCATTTAATTTAAAGTAGTTAAAAAACTTACAATTATGTAATTAATTTTTGAAAATTGATGTGTGAAACTGTTTTAGAGCTTTTCGAATCCATCAATCTCCGCTTCATCAGAGCCGTTGGGTCTCTCAGATCTCTCTCCATCATCCACAATCGCCTTCACCAAAACTGACGTCACTGATCTCTCACTCGATCGTCATCAATGTAAGGTTTTGGGGTGACAGCGGAAGCATCCATGTGACTGGAATTTAAAATTTTCTTCCAAAACCACTCTAAAGATCGTGGTTATGTCGTTGTTGATGTAAACAATATACTATTTAAATTAATCTATATTAATTTAACATGCATGTAATAAATAATTTTATTTATCAACATAAATAAAATTTACTGATAATAAAACATACCTTTATGTGCTTATTATCTTTTAGAGCCTTTTGAATATCCTCCTTGATTTTTCCCTTGTTGTAGTGCACCAAGCGTTGCATCTCTAGTTGGCACACTAGCTCTCCTCTACGAACAAATCGCTCCCACTATTGAGAACAAAAGAAACCCTTTTCTTTTCTAGGATGTTTGAAGTCTTTAGGAATAAATTGGAACTATTCCAATAGAGAGATAAAAATTCTTCAATTGCGCATATATATACACGCAACTATTGCTTATAAAACAGCACCAAAAACAACTTGCTTGTTTTATAACATGCGCTGCTTATATATATCTATATTCATGCAACAATGAATTGCCTTTGCCTTTATTCAACGTGAGAAACAATTTTTCTTCTTCTTAAAACAACAATCAAATTGTTTGCTTATATTTATATATATATATACCTTTACGTAAAATGACATATATATTAATATATATCATATATATATATATAAAAGCAACGTTGAACATCAATTGCTTGTGTGTATATATATTATTCTTAAGCAAGCTATTACAACAACAAACAATTGCTTTTGTAATTCTTGTAAATATATATCAACAACAACACTTGCTGTGTGTATATATATTTATCTGCTTGCATGCAACCTACAGCAACAAAAAAACTTGCTTTTGTTTATTGCTTATGTTCATATATATATAGGCAACAACCAATTGTCACCTTCAACTTCAACAAGAAGTTTTCATTCAACTTCAACAAGAAGTTTTCATTCAACTTCAACAGATTTTCATTCAACTTCAACAAGAAGTTTTTTTTCCTTTCAACTTGTACAAGAAGTTTTCCTTTCATTCAACTTGTACAAGAAGTTTTGCCTTTCAACTTGTACAAGAAGTTTTAATTGTATCTCAATACAATAATGTCAATCAAATATCTCTCCAAATCAAATTTGGTCTCTTAAAGATTCTTTCCAAAATAAAATTAGGATACTTAATCAAATTAGGAATCCTAATTAAATAATGACTTCCATATTTAATCTTAAATAAGACTCTAATTAATTTGGGTGCTAGCCCACTAAATTAAAGTCCAATAGATTAAATATTATTTTGGCATAACAATTAATTAATTAATTCAACTTACTTAATTTTAATTAACAATTAATTAAAATTACATTTAATTTATTTAATATAAATATCAAATATTTAATTAAACAATTAAATCTTATTTTATATTTCGAATTTATTAATCAAATTAATATTTCCGAAATATCTCGAATATCCTAATCCAATTAGGAAATGCCAAAATGATCATTTATTAACTTTTAATAAACATCCTCGAATTTGTAACATAGACGAGAACTATATTGTGCGACCGTCCTAGGTTCATTATCGAGTAGCAGTGGAATAATATTAACTCTTTAATATTTCATCTCTATGATATTCCACAGACCATGGGTAATCGCCTAGCAGCAAGCCATGGCCCCTAGTCGATAAATGAAGTGGGAAAACATATGAACCTGTTAGAATACACTTCGAACATGTCATCTCATTCCTTCCGATATTTATGTTTCTTATCGAGTCTGGATCATGGTAAGGTCAAATTCTTATACTCGACATATCTTTAAACTTTATCTTGTGGATATGATATCTCTAAGATATCGACTGCTTTGGCCAAAGACTTATATCCACAACTTTAAGTTTCCTTGAAACAACTATAACTTTAATTATCAAAGTTATCGGATCCCATCTTGAAACATATGTGACTTCGTACGTCAATCGCTCAAGGCCATCTAGCATTTATTCAAAGGACGTGAATAGTCGAATGAGGATATACTAGTGAACCAAGAGTATTATCGCACAAGTCATCATATGATCTCAGGTCAGAGGATATAATGACACTAATGTATTATTACGAAGATCAATGACATTAGATAATATTACCATGTGATCTTACGCTTCTGTGGTCGTGTTCGATATTTCATTCTACTAATGAAACATCTATTGTCTGTGTCCTTATGATATGAGACTCATCATCCATTCTATTAACATCATATGTCAATCTAGGCGACACCAACAATATTGGTCAAGTGATATATTATTGTCCTGTATAACAATCACATTTTACCAAGAACTTAATTTGAGACATATATAAATATCGTTGACTCTCATAATCGCAAACGTCTTTTGGATTAACGATATTCATCTGACATAATGTCTCAGGACATACACATAAAATATGGATGTAATAATGTGTAGTTAACAAATGCCTTTTATTAATAAATAATAAACTATATTACAAACAATATGCCTTAAACACACATCCATAACTGGTTTTAGGGCATACTCTCTAACAAACTCCCACTTGCACTAAAGCCAGTTGTTATGATACCCGATGCCCATCTTCTCAAGATGACGCTCCAATTGTTATTGGCTCATTGGCTTTGTGAGTGGATCAGCCACATTATCAGCTGAAGGTGTTTTCAGAATGGCTATCTGCCCATCTCCAACATATTCTCTTAGTATGTGATACTTTCTTTGAATGTGTTTGGATTTCTGGTGTGACCTTGGTTCCCTGGCCTGTGCTATAGCCTCATTGTTGTCGCAGTTCAAAAATGAACGCTCTTTCAATGATTTGAACCACACCTACCTTTCACTTTCAGTTCTGGTGATCCGTAAATCAATATCATATCCTTAGTTCTTCTTAAGTACTTGAGGATTGCCTTGACTGCTATCCAATGATTTTCTCCTGGATCGGACTGGAATCTGCTTGTTACACTAACAGCAAATGCAATATCCGGTCTTGTACATAACATGGCATACATGAGACTACCTATGGCAGAAGCATACAATAATTGACTCATGCGTGCTATTTCTTGAGGTGTCTTGGGACTCATCGATCTAGATAGATGAATTCCATGCCTACAAGGCAACAAACCTCTCTTAGAGTCCAACATATTGAATCTCTTGAGCATTTTTCTATGTACAGACTTTGGGACAAACCAATCATTCTTCTTGATCTATCTCTATAGATTCTTATGCCAAGAATGTAGGTTGTCTCTCTCCCAAGTCTTTCATTGAGAATGTTTTGGATAACCATACTTTGACTGAAGTCATCATAGCGACATCATTTCCTAATAGTAATATGTCATCCACATATAATATTAAGAACGTTATGGCGCTCCCACTGACCTTTTTGTAAACACAGGCTCATCCATCCACATTTTTGATGAAACCAAACGTTTTGATCGCATCATCAAATCGTAGATTCCAACTCCTAGATGCTTGTTTAAGACCATATATAGATCTTTGCAACTTACATACTTTATGACTATCATTTAGATGTAAAACCTTCTAGCTATTTCATATAAATTTCTTCATCAAGAAATCCATTTAGAAAAGCTGTTTTTACATCCATTTGCCAAATCTCATAGTCAAAGTAAACTGCTATAGCTAAGAGAATTCTAATGGATTTTAGCATAGCTACTACTGGCGAAAAGGTCTCCTCATAATCAATGCCTTTGTTCTGAGTATATCCTTTTGCCACTAGTCTAGCTTTATAAGTCTCAACTTTTCCATCCTTTCCAATCTTTCTCTTGAAGACCCATTTACACCCACATATGACAATTCCTTCAGGAGGATCAACAAGTGTCCATACTTGATTAGAATACATGGATTCCATTTCAGAATTCTAGCTTCAAGCCATCTAGAGAGTCAATCTGACATTGCTCATTCGCGTAGTTCTTGTCATCAAACATGAACCGCTTTACCAATCATAAAAGATTCAAAATCTTGTTGATTGACTAGGGTATATCTCAATGGCAAGCGAGATTCCCTAATTGATCTACGAAGTGGTTGTGTTTCTTGAGATGCTTCATGTTCTACTTGTTCTGGTTCCTTCTGAGTTGAGTCAATTCGTTTTCCAGAATTCTCTTCTTGAGAGACTTCCTCATCTAGGTCAACTTCTTTCCCAATACTTCCCTCTTGAACCAAACGATCCTCAAGGAATGTAGCATTCCTACTAACCATTATCTTGTGATCAGAGGGAATGTAGAAGTAATATCCCATAGAATCTTTGGGATATCCTATGAATTGAGCTTTTTCAGATCTTGAGTCTAGCTTTTCTGTAAAGACTTTCCTTACATAAGCTGGACTACCCCAAATCTTCAAATATCCTAAATTAGGACGTTTCCCATACCATATCTCATATGGAGTTTTAGGAGCGGATTTGGTTGGAACTCTATTTAGAACATGCAAGGCTGTTTGGAGAGCATATCCCCAAAAGGACGTCGGTATATCAACAAAACTCATCATGGAACGTACCATATCCAATAGGGTACGATTTCTCCTTTCAGAGACACCGTTATGCTGAGGTGTAGTTTAGTGTTACACTGTCCTTATTTCTTATATTCTTGAGAATTTGTACTTAGTATTCCTCTCCACGTATCAGATCGTATTTTTTTAATACTTTTTCCTAATTGGTTTTCTACTTCATTCTTATACTCTTTGAACTTTTCAAAAGTTTCTGACTTATGTTTCATTAGGTACAAATACCCAAATCTTGAACAATCGTCAGTGAAAGTAACGAAGTATTGAAAACCACCTTTGGCCACTATACTAAGTGGGCCACATACATCAGTATGTATGAGTTCCAAGGTTTCTTTGGCTCTTTCGTTTTGTCCTACAAAAGGTGATTTGGTCATTTTTCCTTGAGACATGATTCGCAAGTTGGATAAGGTTCTAAACCTAATGAAGGAAGCAAACCTTCCTTCTCCAAATGTGCAATTCTTTTTTTTTTTTTCAATATGACCTAATCTTAAGTGCCAAAGGAATCTTGAATTAGGATTATCTCTTGGTCTTTTGTTGTTATTGTATTTAATTCTTTGTTATGGTTCTCATTCATTTGCAAGACATACAATCCATTTTCTTTTAGTGCAACACCAACAAATTTATTCAGATAATAAATATTGCATTTATCATTGATAAAATGAAATTCATAATTACATTTTGTCAATATTGGAATGGAAACAATGTTTCTTATTGCACTAGGAAAATGTAAGACTTTATCTAATAAAATTAAATGTCTTGATGGCATAGGAAGTTGACACGCCCCTACATTGGTTGCAGAGACAAGTTCTCCATTCCCAACTTTCAGGACCACTTCTCCTTCCTTAAGTAACATCTTACTCTTTAGAATCTGCGGAGACATACAAATATGTGATGTCGCAGCAGAATCTAAAATCCATGAATGAGATATGGAACTTATTCCAAGATCCATTTCAATAACAAAGAACGAGGACGTACCTTCCTTTTGCTTTTTCAAGCTCGCAAGGTATTGAGGACAATTCCTCTTCCAATGTCCTTTCTTCTTGCAATAGAAGCACTCATTTTGAAAATTGGGGCCAGTGAGTTTATCTTTGTCAAGTATTGATTTTATTGGATTCATTTTGTATCACGTACTCTGTTGAAAACACGAGTTTGTTACTAATTTGAAATAAGTAATTAAACAAAATTTAAGGTCTTTTAAATAATGTTGCTCCCACTAATTTTAGTCGAATTCCACACTCCCCTATGCAGAAAACGGAAATATTGTTGGAATATTTCTAGTGGGATGTCGAGTTCTCATTGTTAATGTCATGCCTCACCTAATGGGTTTTGGCACTTCATTTCCAATGAGTCAAAACTCCTTTTGTTTGTATCTCTATACAAGGCTCAACCTTTCCACCTCTAGCGAACAATGTCTCACCTAATGGGTTTTGACATCTTCACTAGTTAAGCTAGACCCAACACCTTTCGTCACGTAACACATGTGATTGGCCCTCACCTAATGGGTTTTGGGTTTGCAATCATTAGGCTACATATACGAACAAGTCAAATAGTACTTAAACATATAAGGGTCCCTCACCTAATGGGTTTTGGGATTACCAAAATATATTCAGTAGACTATTTGATTATGTTGGAAGGTAAATGCTTAATATTCATTCTTGGGGATTAAATAATTATTCATATCTTATATGATTTAGGTCTTTCTTTTCGTGCATCTTGATGTCTTTGTATCTCATACTTTCATCTTGCACAAGCACATTTAGCACATAACTTTTATGTTTGGCTCTAGACGAGAGGGATCCTAGTCTCTTATTAACACTTTAATAAGACTGTTTCATTTGGTTTAAGACAATCATTCACAATTCGGTAACTAGAGAAAAACTCCCAAAAGATGAGGGGGGTCCGGTGTGACCACTTAACTCCCTACCTTCTTAGGCTCTTATCACCTTGGTGACAGAGTTCTCTTTAGTACCTCTTTGTTAGAGAAGGTCTTAGGCTTTCTTGGCTTGAATAATCCTATTACTAATCTTGAAACTTTTAAAAGATTATACTTTGATTATCAATTAATATTTTAATCATATTAAAAATTAAGAGATATAATCAAAGTTGTATTAGGATTCATGTGGTGATTTAATTTTAATCCAATTAAAATTTTATATGGGTTTAACTTCCTAAGAAGTTATATAGTTCAAAACTAGCAACAACTCAATTTCTATTAGAATTCTTTCCAAAAACAATTTTAATGAAAATAGAATTCTAATCATACTCAAATTTAATTCTGGAGATTTTTGTAAAATATTTGTAATTTCAGAAATTACAATTTCACCTCTGATCGTTTTGGGTATTTACAATAAATCCCTAAAACTTTCAGAATTTTACAAATTGGTCATGCGGAGTCTGCCAACCTGAATTTTCAGGTTCTGTCCAACAGATTGTTTTGCGTAGCAGACGACCTTTCCAAATTCCAATTGAGTTGAAATTTTACAGAGTCGTTAATCCATATGTCTAGTGTCTCCACAAAAAATTTCAGCCAAAAATAACGATTTTATCAACATAAAATAATAGCCTAACCGAACAGCTCTCATTAGGATCCCATATACATGCTTTAATTTGTTTTCATCAAAACGACATAACCTCAAAGCTCTGATACCACTGTAAGGTTTTGGGGTTAGCGCGGAAGCATCCATGTGACTGGAATTTAAAATTTTCTTCCAAAACCACTCTAAAGATCGTGGTTATGTCGTTGTTGATGTAAACAATATACTATTTAAATTAATCTATATTAATTTAACATGCATGTAATAAATAATTTTATTTATCAACATAAATAAAATTTACTGATAATAAAACATACCTTTATGTGCTTATTATCTTTTAGAGCCTTTTGAATATCCTCCTTGATTTTTCCCTTGTTGTAGTGCACCAAGCGTTGCACCTCTAGTTGGCACACTAGCTCTCCTCTACGAACAAATCGCTCCCACTATTGAGAACAAAAGAAACCCTTTTCTTTTCTAGGATGTTTGAAGTCTTTAGGAATAAATTGGAACTATTCCAATAGAGAGATAAAAATTCTTCAATTGCGCATATATATACACGCAACTATTGCTTATAAAACAGCACCAAAAACAACTTGCTTGTTTTAAACATGCGCTGCTATATATATCTATATTCATGCAACAATGAATTGCCTTTGCTTTATTCAACGTGAGAAACAATTTTTCTTCTTCTTAAAACAACAACAATCAAATTGTTTGCTTATTTATATATATATATACCTTTACGAAAATGACATATATATTAATATATATCATATATATATATATAAAAGCAACGTTGAACATCAATTGCTTGTGTGTATATATATTATTCTTAAGCAAGCTATTACAACAACAAACAATTGCTTTTGTAATTCTTGTAAATATATATCAACAACAACACTTGCTGTGTGTATATATATTTATCTGCTTGCATGCAACCTACAGCAACAAAAAAACTTGCTTTTGTTTATTGCTTATGTTCATATATATATAGGCAACAACCAATTGTCACCTTCAACTTCAACAAGAAGTTTTCATTCAACTTCAACAAGAAGTTTTCATTCAACTTCAACAAGAAGTTTTCATTCAACTTCAACAAGAAGTTTTTTTTCCTTTCAACTTGTACAAGAAGTTTTGCCTTTCAACTTGTACAAGAAGTTTTGCCTTTCAACTTGTACAAGAAGTTTTAATTGTATCTCAATACAATAATGTCAATCAAATATCTCTCCAAATCAAATTTGGTCTCTTAAAGATTCTTTCCAAAATAAAATTAGGATACTTAATCAAATTAGGAATCCTAATTAAATAATGACTTCCATATTTAATCTTAAATAAGACTCTAATTAATTTGGGTGCTAGCCCACTAAATTAAAGTCCAATAGATTAAATATTATTTTGACATAACAATTAATTAATTAATTCAACTTACTTAATTTTAATTAACAATTAATTAAAATTATATTTAATTTATTTAATATAAATATCAAATATTTAATTAAACAATTAAATCTTATTTTATATTTCGAATTTATTAATCAAATTAATATTTCCGAAATATCTCGAATATCCTAATCCAATTAGGAAATGCCAAAATAATCATTTATTAACTTTTAATAAACATCCTCGAATTTGTAACATAGACGAGAACTATATTGTGCGACCGTCCTAGGTTCATTATCGAGTAGCAGTGGAATAATATTAACTCTTTAATATTTCATCTCTATGATATTCCACAGACCATGGGTAATCGCCTAGCAGCAAGCCATGGCCCCTAGTCGATGAATGAAGTGGGAAAACATATGAACCTGTTAGAATACACTTCGAACATGTCATCTCATTCCTTCCGATATTTATGTTTCTTATCGAGTCTGGATCATGGTAAGGTCAAATCTTATACTCGACATATCTTTAAACTTTATCTTGTGGATTTGATATCTCTAAGATATCGACTGCTTTGGCCAAAGACTTATATCCACAACTTTAAGTTTCCTTGAAACATCTATAACTTTAATTATCAAAGTTATCGGATCCCATCTTGAAACATACGTGACTTCGTACGTCAATCGCTCAAGGCCATCTAGCATTTATTCAAAGGACGTGAATAGTCGAATGAGGATATACTAGTGAACCAAGAGTATTATCGCACAAGTCATCATATGATCTCAGGTCAGAGGATATAATGACACTAATGTATTATTACGAAGATCAATGACCTTAGATAATATTACCATGTGATCTTACGCTTCTGTGGTCGTGTTCGATATTTCATTCTACTAATGAAACATCTATTGTCTGTGTCCTTATGATATGAGACTCATCATCCATTCTATTAACATCATATGTCAATCTAGGCGACACACAACAATATTGGTCAAGTGATATATTATTGTCCTGTATAACAATCACATTTTACCAAGAACTTAATTTGAGACATATATAAATATCGTTGACTCTCATAATCGCAAACGTCTTTTGGATTAACGATATTCATCTGACATAATGTCTCAGGACATACACATAAAATATGGATGTAATAATGTGTAGTTAACAAATGCCTTTTATTAATAAATAATAAACTATATTACAAACAATATGCCTTAAACAATTACATCCATAACTGGTTTTAGGGCATACTCTCTAACAATCAACTCTTCAAATCAAACGGCTCAAACATCGGCTCCGTGGAGGCAGACGTACTCGTGAATCTTCTCAAAGAAGCTCGGTCACAAGTTGTGAACTCGGCCGATGTTAATGTAAAAAACAAGACGCTTCTAGATTCGCTGATCAAGTTCGTTTCCGAGGAGTTCTACACAATTCCTCAAGAGAGAGACGGCGTCGTTGAACTTGTTTCGATGGAGCGTCGTATTGCGTTCATGTGTTTCTTGATTTGTATCATTTCTGCGTTGGTAATTTTGTTCTTCAATTCAGAGCCTCAGCGATCTCTCACTGGACCTCTGCCTACTTGATCCTTTACTCGTGAGGTAATCTTTCGTTATTTTGATAACTAGACTTTATTTTGAAAGCATTTTGATGGGAATAAATCGGTGTATATATGATTTGTTTGTTTGAGCTTTATGTGTTTGATTATAGATGCCGATGTGTGATTTAGTGGCAAATGGTTTAAGATTTTATTGTCGGATCTTGACCAGAATCCAATAGTGTATTTCTTATAAGAATTTAGGACAGTTAAATATATCAAATACGTGTAGAGTAACAATTATTTGTGTTCATGGTAAATGGAGGGGCAACTCTATGTAACCCATAGAGTTCCCAGTTTCAGCGTCAATTAGATTCGTATTCGATTAGTGATTCGATTACCCTTCAGTTTAGAAACAATATTACATCCTTCAATTTTTGTTCTCGTTATGGGTCTCCATAATCTCGGTAGTATGTGATTGATTTCATTCTGTACACGTCGTAATTGATGTTGTCTGTGATTGATTTCATCCTGGACACATCGATTAACGGAAGATGTATCCATTGTCTTGTCCATGCTACTGAGTGTTTTTTTAATAGGACTTGGCTCTGTCATAGTGTTGTTGACATTTTTTAAGCGAAGGATGATTTTCCAAGTTATATTAATCTATTTTTCGATCATAGAAGCAGGCTCATGACTGTGGACTGAATTAGGCCGACTTAAAACCCATCCCAAGGTGTTCGCAATTACTAAGTGACCGGTTTCAACTTTCATGTAGTGCGTTTTTTCCTTTTTCAGCCCAGCAACAACCGAGAAACAGAGAAAGAGCCTGTTGATGAAGGCTCCGCTACCCATCTTTTTTACTGTCCTTGAATAATATCAGGGGATATATAGATGATTATATAAATTTTGCCTGAATAGAGTGGGTGTCTCTGATGCATATAATTGAAGCATATTTAAACTTAACTTAGGGGTGGAAATCTGGATCATCATTTGTTTATTCGTTCGATTCATTTCGTTTTAAAACGAATATGAATTTGAAAAAATAGATTTGTTTATTAAATGGATCGATTCAATTCATTTAATAAGCATATCGAATACGCATTTAAGCTCACTGATTTGTTTATTCCTTATAATTCTGTGGACAACAGAACCTGGCGACGCTGTTCTAGGCTCGCGGCCTAGTTGGGAGTACGAAATAACATGGAGTCGCCACCCGATGTGAACCGAGACAAAGATTTAAGGCCGCACTCACCCATCGTAAGGGAAGACCTCAAACCGTTGGGTTCGGAATAGTCCATTACTTATGTCACTTGTAATGAAAGGATTTGTGTAATAATTTAATCAGGCCTAAGTAACACTTATTTCCAAGAGTATCATGCTTCTAACTCTACATGCAGGGAATTAGTCATCACAACATGCAACATCACATGGCAATCTCATGAACATTTCTCGATCATATGATATGGAAAACTAAGAACAACCTAATCATGCTTGAGTACTATCTCATGAACCTATTAACCAAATAACATGCTAACAGCCTAATCATGCTTGAATATCATCCCAAGAACACATAGAATGGATAAATGCAGGAATACAAATAATATGATTGGCTACATAATACAAGAAAGATCAACCAAGAGGCAATTATGCATGAATATGATAAGACAGACTCAGTTCAGTGTGCGCGCGTTCGTGTAGCATTCGTAAACGCGTTCGAACGGTAAACAGAAGGTTCGCGTTTGTGTGGCGTTTGATAAAGCGTTCGAACGGAAATGAAACAGAATGCTCACGTTCGTATGGCGTTTGTTAACGCGTTCGAACGGAAATGAAACAGAATGCTCACGTTCGTATGGCGTTCATGAACGCGTTCGAACGGAGATGAGACCTGATGCATGATAAGGCAAAATGCATGCGCGTTCGAGTAGCGTTCGTAAACGCGTTCGAACGGGAACAGACCTGATGCATGAAATGGGACGCAATACATAAACAACAAAATAAAGGGGCACGACGAAGTACTGCCGTAAAGGTGGCCTTTTGGGGCTCTTGGTCTCTCAAAGAGAGGACCTTTAGACCAACATACTAAGCCCATGCGCGTCACATCACAACACATGAAATAAAGACAATAAAAGTGTAGGACTTCGTATGCCCAATTGAACGTACATTCAACCCAAACACACTTCGTCCAGCGCGGCGAAGTAGTGTCACAAAGGTGGCCTTTTAGGCTCTTCGTCTCTCAAATAGAGGACCTTTGGACTAACTCACTAAGCCCATGCGCTTGATTGAACCATGCATAAAAAGATAAAGACAATAATATCAAACTAAGTATGCCCGATTGAACACATCTTACATCCAATCCGAACACACATCAACCAGCGCGGCAAAACATCGTGGTAAAGGGTTTTAACCCCTCCCCATAAGGGATATTTCATTCCACTTACTAAGCCCATGCGCTTGATTGAACCATGCAAAAAAAGATATTAAACACAATAATGTCAAACTTAGTGTGCCCGATTGAACGTATCTTGCATTCAACCGAACACACATCAACCGGCGCGGCAAAGCATCATGATAAAGGGCTTTAACCCCTCCCAATAGGGTATCTTTCATTCCACTTACTAAGCTCATGCGCTCGATTGAATCATGCATACATAAACGACATACAAAATCCAAATGACGAAAAATAAATAAACCAAAGCAACACAAAACAAAAGAGGGTGCCGTTTACTCAAGCGGTACGTGGAGTTGTGTCCGAGTACAGATCATATTACCGTCCATCGGAATCGGCTATGAAATTTATGTCCGGGTTTCCATCCGATATACCGCGAGAGTTGACACATCTCTCATTCATCCAATACCCACAACACACATCATACACAAACGAGATTTAACGAATAAGTAAAATACGATCAAAATAAATAACAAAAATCAAATAAAGATGAGTGTGAAAAGTACCCTCAGGTCTAATCTTTTAAGCCGTCTCTCGGATTCGCGTTTCACGAAGATCGGAATGGGTAAAGCTCCGCAACTTTTCTGGTTCACTGGTTTGCCTTTTCCTTCGCTGTTTTGCCGCTCAAGCTACTGTTTCGAGTCCGTTTTGCTGCTGTTTCCTTGTGGTTTCGCTGCCGTTTCCTCTGTATCTCTTGCTTACTGTTTTTGGGTGTGTTCTTCCTGTAATTTTCTTGTGTGTTCTGTATCTTATGTGTATGAGCTAGCTAGGGTTGAGAAGGTTGGTGAAAGGTTCTTTTTATAGGCAAAGGGTTAGGCTTGATAAGGAAATAGATTTGGCTAATTAAAGAGGGTTGATTTGGTGTTGGATAAGGGAAGTCAAAGATTGAGGGGGGACAAATCTTGGCTAGATAGGGAAGGTTGAATATTTAGTTTATGTTGATTAGGCATACACATATTTTAAGTTTGGGAATAATATATTGGTTGATTGATTTTAACTTGGTATGATATATTTGATTGGTTTATGTTTAAATATTTTATTTAATATTTAATGTTTAATTTAATTAAATTGGGATGTGTCTTATGGGCTTGGTGGGCTAATTGGGCTTGGGTTGAGGCTAGCAGCAAAACCAGAATTACCGACACCGTTCGAACGCTTCCTCGAACGCGACACGAACGCCCGCAATCTGTTTGCCGTTCGAACGCATACACGAACGCAGCACGAACGAAAACATGAACTTGTTTATTCTGAATTTCCCCTTCCGATATCCGTTTCCCGCGGCTTCCGTGACTCAAAAGGTAGTGCCTCCAAATGAGACTCATCATCGGGTTTCACATGCAAAATAAAATGCCTACAAATTCGTTTTAATGTTAGTTGTTATTTTTTAATTAAAATTCGAGAATTTATCTTCAATTATTGAAAAAATAATATTGTCTAGAGTTGGTAGGTCATTTTTAATAAATATATGAAAATTACTGTAAAAAAATTATGATAATTTATGTTGCTGAATCATGTTAAGAATAAACAATATTCGTTTATTAAATGAATCAATGCAAATTCTTATATTAGGATTCTTTTATTAAATTAATCGAATACAAATTCATTACATTTTGATTCGATTCGATTTGTTTAGAATTCGATATAAATTTATCAATTCATTTTGTCATCCCTATTTACGGTGGCCATGTTGTATCTTTTTTCTACTAGTCAATAGAAATTGATAGCTACAAAGCTAGGGGTCACTGAATCTTGAATTGTTATAATTTATTTCAAAGGAAATCTAAATGGTAGTTCAGTGCCTCTTAACTCATGATGAACGGCAAAATTTAGAAGTATAGCAGTTAAAGTGAAGCAGTAACAAGGATTCTAATGTCAAGGAAACGAAAGGAAGCATGACTTCTTGGTTTATGATTTTCGGTAATGGGTAGGAACAGTGCTTTATAACAACCTCAAGGTGGTCTTTCAAGTTAGGAGATTTTTATAACGTTTAGATCTGTCTTATCATTTGATTTCTGTTCTTATAATTAATAAGCTAGCTTTATATTTAGAGTAAAAAAAAAACAGTGTAGTGAGAGGATAATATTTTTAATTGGAATTAGTTGAGACTTGACAAAAGAATTGAGATGAATAAGCCAAGCATGATTAAATAGGTTCCTTCTTCGAGAGTGGAGTTATGAGGGGACAAGTAAGAACTAATTTGACTGTTAGATTAAATCATTAATGGGTCAAAAAAGAAGCCTGAAGCTCACTAGCAAGAAGAGGAATTTGCAAAAATTAATGATGCCTTTGCCTGAAGTAAATCTGCGGAGGATTATGTTTTGGACAGATTGGATGATCTCTATTAGAAAAATAATGATGTGGTGTAATCCTATGAACTTTTGTTAGTTTATGAATAATAGTGTTACTTGAGAGCTAGCTGTACCTAAAGACAAATATTTGGTGTAATCCACTAAAGATTTATGGGATTGTTGAAAGAGTAAAAGTTTTTAATTAAAGAGAGGTATAGTTCTACTTTAAAGCAAGGGTTTAAAATAATTAAAGTGAAATTTGGGGTTTGTGATGCATTTGGATGGGTCAGTTTTGTTAAGACATTTTTGCCCACCCCTTGTTTCATATATCCACTCTCTAAAATGATGACAATGAGATTATTAAAATGAAGTCTGAAATTCACAATCATGCTGTTTGTTTTTTTGTACCTTGGTGATGAAAATAGCAAACCATTTAAAATATAATTACATCAAACTCTCACATGGCCTGGTTCATGACATATTCTTGTGAGTTTGTGAAATGTATTTTGATTTTTTTTAATGTTTGACTTAATACAGCGGGTATAAAATAGTTATTATTTGTTAGTTTATAGGAGCTTGGTATACAAAATGGATTTAATTGTTAAAAAAATAAAACCCTGCCTTTATTCAATTTTAATCACAACACATGGGAACTTACTTATAGCGAATGCCCCATTGAATTTATCATGCGCTCCTCTATTTATATTGTTTAATATCTTCCTTGTAACTGTCAGAACATGTATTATTGAGACTGAATTAAATTAAGGTGGCATACAAACATTACAGGTCACCAAATTTTAGAACATATATTTATCATGTTGGAACATTTGACTTTACTAATCTTAATTTATAGTATCATCTTTAAGCTTCAGAGTAATAAGATTTAGTATTAATTTCCTTTTTATATTTTTATAAGCTAGCTTACACGTTGACATATTTTGACAGGTTATATGATAGAGGTTAGTCTCACTGATGTAGCCAAGATGACTGGGAACCGAAGATGATGGGAAAATGGTTGTACTTGATTTCGACTACTAGGTTCATTTTTCTATACTCTCTCAAATTTATCTGAATCATACAAGACTATTTCAATCTTGCTTGAATCATAAATGCACATGAAACTTAGATAAGGTTACAGTGGTACTTGTTAGTTCCCCAATATTCACAATCAAATCTTTCACTAGATTTGGTCATTTCACTGGATTTGGCTTTAAACTAGCATACAGCTCATAGGTTCACTCTGAATAAACTGATTGAGCCAAATAAAACTCATCTTGAATCACCATTCACCACTCTTATGCAATGAGGAGATCACTTTTCTCCCTTTTTGGTGCTTACTACTTAGTTGTGTCTCATAGGAGGGAGGCAAGCTCTCTGGCACATCATAATGCCATGTAGTGTTTTTTTTTTTTTTTAAAATATTTTCAAAAAAATTATTTTAAGGTTTTTCTGTATGATACACACAATTGCATTGACACACACACACATGGTACCATGATTTTTGGTGAGAATTAGGATTAAGTTCATCATTATTAGTAATATTTTAGAGATGGGTTATCCAATTCATAATCATAGAGGAATTTAAACATTGTTTTCATTTTCCCAAAGTCAAGTGATCAATCCCTATATCCTTCACCTTTTATGTGTATAGACATAAATAATAGCTAAAATCATTTGGTAAAAACATGAATTTTCTTTTTTATACATGGTGAAAAATACAAATTTGAGGAATACAACCTTGAAAATTGATATCGGTTCGGTTTAAATTTTTACAAAAAAAAAAAAACCCTAAATATTAATTGAATCAAACCAATTTAATTCAGGACTTGGATTATGATTGATTTGGAATTTTCTAAACAAACTTGAAATGCCCACCTCTAATCAACGTTGTAGAGCTTTGTTTTATTCTAATTTCTTATTTTGATAAATGTGTATGGCTGCTTGAGAGAACAACAAATTATATAAAATCATAAGTGCATATTATTGTTAATTTAATTTGTTCAAGTAGGCATATTTTATTTATTAGTAGTTGATAATGGGAAGTGTTACAATGACGATTAGTTTTGATAATTATTTTTTGCATAGTGGGGTATAGCCATTTATGATTTTCTTAATGGTAGCCATCTTGATCTTGACAAGTATGATTGAAATACAGAGATTATTGAATAAAATATCAAACCCAATAGGCCAGTTTAGGGACCCATAAAGCATAAACTGTGGAGCATAACAGTCCACAACACCTCACATTATGGGATAAAAATTCCAAAACCTCCCCCAACAAATACAAAACAAAGCCGAAGATAGCAAAAGCGCCAGAAGAAACAGCCCACGTTGCACATGCATTTTCCCTTTTGTTTAATTATTTTTTTTCATCTTCTCTTTCCCCTTTCCAATAATCATTGCACGGAATTTAAACAAATATTTTATTGTTAGATGAGGGACCCAAGATTCATACTTTGCTATTAATCCACTATAAGAGTCGAGTTAAATGATATTATTATTTATTTAATTATTTAATTATTTTTTATCATTTAAAATATGTGACAAGATAATTTAAGTTGTTATATAAATGATATGGTAATATTAGCCTAGTCAGTTAGTGGAAGCCAACACCATATGTTGATCCAATACTTTATTGCCACGTCATCAACCCATGTTGCTCCTTCTTTCTTCTTATTGATTTTGAAGCATGGGATGGGTGTCTGAATCTGTGTCCGATTGCTTTGCTGATAAAAGTAAAAGAAAAATGGATATTCTAAATTTCCAATTATGCAATTACAGAAACAGCTAGTATTCATAACGGTTAAAGAAAAGCTTTGAAGAGTGATAAGTCCAGCCTTAAGTTATTTTGTATCTTTCCTATAGGAAGTAACAAAACACTTTCATCATTCACCTTCAAAAACCTCTTGTATTCTATCCGTCTTAAATTTACTGAATATGAAAAAAATAGTAAGTTTTTTTTTTTTATGGTAATTACTCTTGGGCGACCCTTTTTAGTGCTAAACCCTATCCAATGTCCTTGAATTCTTGAAACGTTCCTTAAAACAGGATAATACCCTTAAAACAGGATTAAGCCAGCAGATTACAACCTAATTAATAAACTGTAATTAGGAGATGTCTTATTAATTAAAGTTGCAATTAACAATATTAGTTGTTGCTTCCTCATTTATGTTGAGGTAGGTTTCAACAACTGGGTTACATGTAAATAATAGATCTGCATAAATTTATGATACAAGTGTTGGATGTATTTTCAAGCTCCGGAGGATTTTGAACAATGCGACAGGGGTATAAATGGTAAGTCTCATTTAAAAACTTTTACTGCCGGTCCGGCCATGAGGATGTTCCAGCCAGTAGAGACTAAGCAGTTGATAATAATGGCCGACCACTTTAGCACGGTCTATTAGATATCATCAGATCGGCTAACAACTTCTCTCGTATCAAGGATCGTAGGGACCGACCTCGTGAAGACCGAGCATGAGTTATCAATATCTTCCACCACCTCATCTTTATAGGATAAGGTGATGAGACATTGTCCTTATGAGATAAGATGATGAGACGTAGTAATGATGAAAAACAAGATATTTTTTGACCAAGTGGCCTTGGGGGAGAAATCCATTAATACATTCACATGAGAGGTATCCACTAGAAGGGGCATGTAACCGCCAATTTTTTTTATTTTTTTTTTTTTGGTATAAATAGAAGGAAGAAATACATTTGTAAGGAGAAGATGTTTCTGGATTAATGAGCAAGCAAATTGCTAAAATAGCTAGAGAGAAAATATATTGTAAACACAAACTGCTCGGTTAACACCCAAAACAGGTCGGCCGAGCCCATTGCAGTAATAAAACACCATTTGTTTTGTGCCCGTGGACGTAGGTTGAATCCACTCCACCGAACCATGTTAACTCTCTGTATCAATCTGGGTGTTTTACTTCTGTCTACCAAAGTTTGCTTTTGATTGTCCTCATAACCAAATAAATTCACTGCTGAATAAATATTGAATGCCGGGAACAATACGTTTCCGTTATTGTTCTTGAGACGAAAACCAGTCATCAAGACAAGTATTAAATATATATATATAGGTAATGTAAAAGATGACAAGTAACACTTAAAAGGCTTGAAGAGATGCAACTCAGCACTCAAAAGAAAGTCACACCAGAACCAAACGGACCAACCGACCACGCCTCAAAGGCGCACCCACCCACTCACAAAGTAACCTTGGTCCAAGCCTTGGACGCGACATCTCTACAAACTAAAAAAAAAAAAAATAAAAAAATAAAAAGGAAAAAATAATAATAAATGTGGTTTTAAGGAAATGACGCGTGCTATCTGTTGATTCCTTTATAATCATCCCCCCCCTTCCGTTTCTCTCTCAAGGAAAAAAAAAGCCTCTCATCTTTGATCCATCCATCCCTCCCCCCACCAAACGACGTCACTTCACCCACCCCGTTCCGTTTCCGTTCCCGTTCCCGTTCTCCTTTATTTCCTCTCTAAGGTAATATTCTTATTTCTCAAATTCTCGTCCTCTCTTACAAAATTTCTCATATTCCATTTTCCCTCAACAGGTCTGCTCTTTCACTTTGCATCATCAATCTTTGGAATATTTCCGAATCTTTCCATCAAAACGATGTCGTCAAGTCTGATTTCGAATCCGGTAACGAACTCTGATCGCTCTAAAAGGAAAAAGAAAAAGAAACCCTCACAATCAAAAGAATCACAACAAAACCAAACCCGTTGGAAATCAGAAGCCCAGCAACAAATCTACTCCTCAAAACTCATCCAAGCTTTAAACCACGTCAACGGCGCAGACGCGAGTGGAGCTGGCTCGTCGCCTCCGGCTCCGCGCCGAGGGCGGGCCGTGCGTGAAGCGGCTGACAGGGTGCTAGCCGTAGCGGCTAAAGGGAGGACCCGGTGGAGCCGAGCCATTTTGACTAATAGACTGAAGCTCAAGTTTAGAAAACACAAGAAGGTGAATAGAATTACGGCTCCTTCAGCAGCTGCTACCGGGATTAGCCGGTCAAAGAAAGCGGGATTTAGCGTTTTGAGGTTGAAATCCAAGAGTTTACCGGCTGTTCAACGGAAAGTTCGTGTTCTTGGCCGGTTGGTTCCCGGTTGCCGTAAGCAACCATTACCGGTGATTCTAGAAGAAGCCACTGATTATATTGCTGCCCTTGAGATGCAGGTTCGTGCCATGTCCGCTCTCGCTGAGCTTCTCTCCCTCGGCAGCAGCTCCGGTAACGGCAGTTCGAGCTCCAGCTCGGTCGCCGACTCCTCCCCTCCCGCCGCATGATGGTCACACTTGTTTAGTACCATGTGTAATTTTTCTTATTTTTATTCTACTCTTTTGCTTAACCTCTTGTTGTTGAACACATATATCTTCTTCTTCTTCTTCTTTTTTGTTCAGTAATTTTATTTCCATCTCATTATTATCAATATTTCACTTTAATTGCAAAAGGTAACATGTTTCAATTCTTATATAGTTTTAATGAATCAAAATGTTTTTATGTTTAATTTTTTTTTAAAAAAAAAGTAATAATAATGTAATTATTTGAGCTAAATTATATTTTTAAAGGTAGTTTATTTTCTTTTGGTACAAGTAATTAAACATGTCTTGGTGCTAATCTTATTCAATTTGTCTTGATGACAGCTTAATAGCTTATGTTTAAATTGCTTTAGGCAACCGGTGAAAATTGCACTTTATGGGGCTATATTGTTGTTGGCTTGATATTCAATTAATGGTAAATAAAATTTCAGTTTAAAGATGATAAAGGATGTGCCTTGTTATTTTCTATCAACACATTTAATTAAGCCTTCTATTATTAATTGCTTAAAATTGTTAATGAAATTTTGGTAAAGGGAGATGATTCAGATGAATAATTCGTGATGGTTGATTTGGTAAATCATACTCTTTGTCATTGATTTTAAAACCGAATCCGATCAAATCGGAACCGTTTGAATAGAGAATCGGTTGGCCAAACATAAAAAAATCGATGTACACAAAAATCAATCAAAATTGGTTAATTTTTTTTTAATTTTTAAAATCAAAAAAAAATTATATTTTTTATAAATTTTAATTAAATTAAATTATTTATGATATCAACAAATTATATCATTTTTTTTCAGAATAATTCAATCGATCGAATTAGTGATTTATTAAACTTTTTACAGTATTATTTCCTTATCTTACTTACCAAGTTTCACTTACTGGGATAATTTGTTTATTTTTTTCCTTTCTACCTTGCCTTGAATATTGCCCAAAAGTTGACCATAAACGCCAAAACACTTATGAGAAATCTGGGACATGTCATGTGGGTTTTGCCCCCACATTGACAAATAACAAACCCAAGTCTTTTTTTCCTTTTTTGCACATGCGATAGAGAAAATTTTCACTGAGATGTTATAAAATTTTGATATTTGGGAGATTAAAATATCAAAGTGATGAATATCAAATATATATATATATATAAAAGGTTTGGAGCAAGAGCCTCTCTAAGATTGTTTGATAAAATTGATGGGGAGATGTAGCTTTTAAGTCAAAGCTTTAAATTGTTTGGTAGACTTGCGAATATACTTTAGAAGCCAAGGAGAATTTGTCCCATAATTTGTAGATGTAAAAAATTATAATTTCTTTATAATTTAGGCCAAAATTCTTTATTAAATACTACTATGATACTATCAAGTTTTATTTAACACCTATTAACAATAACAAATGAAGCCTAAAGCCTCCTGTAACTATACACTTATCTCTATGTGAAAATGCTCACCAAGCTCCTATCGTTTTTGTTCTTTTCTTCACTATTCACCGATCACTCAAATAATTGCCCTTAATTTTAAGGGTAGGGGAGACCAGAACCAGAGACAAAAGGGTCAATTTCAATAAGGGGAATCACTCTCATGTGGGACTGACACGTGTCATTTGTCTCGCCCAAACAATAAGCATAAGCCACCTCTCACAGTCGTTTTCGGTGGAGGACTCAACTGAGTCATGCGATATGCACAAGTTTCATCACTATCACTCTATCAGATGCTTATAAATTTATGAAACTACAGATTCGTGACAGTCGAAAATGAATGTTTTAATGGCCTCTTCTTGTACCCCCAAAAAAAATAAATGTGAAATTTTGATTGAATTTTTTTTCTGAAATGGCTTTGAAATTGTGGGATTTTTATTTTTTATTTTTGTTTACATTTATTGAGCCATGAAAATTATTACTGCTGGGATATTAAAACATCTGATGATTACACATGCACCCATGTGCTTTTACGTAATGCCCTTTCCCTCTTTTTCAGCAGCTGCACAGTACAGACCCAATTGTATTTTTCCCTTTTTTAAAATTATTCAACTTTTAATCATATCCAATCCATTTTTTTTTTTAAATGTAAGTACCAGAGATTATAGAAATTTATAATATAAATATGAATCGATTGTAATGTAAAAAAAAAACATATAAAAGCTCGAATTCCATATAAAAAATATATAACGAGCGAAGTCAGGGGATATCCTGAATATGAGTAATTCTATGGTACAATGTAGATATGAGTGATGTGGTATCATAAATAAATTAGTAAATGACATGTATGATTTAATATCTATTTTTTAGTTTTTTTTTTAATATTTTAACACACGTGGAATTGGATTATTGGATTATTGTATGGATGACGTGATACCTCCATTGTATTGTATATTTTTTCCCTAAATGGGGATTTCTCAAATTTTAATGATTTAATTTATAAATTCAAAAGAAATATTTTTATTATTTACTTAATATTAATAATTGTAAAAAATTGAGAGGGATCAACGACATCCCTGACATACAAGAGGCTCCCCCAAAAAGTCTAACCATTTAACTAACTTCTCATATTTTTAAATCATCAAAGTGATAATATAAGAGGCAGTTTGACTGAGAGATAGTCTTTAATTGATTGATAAAACTTGAAACAATGTATTATGCTTTTGAACTGTTGAGACAGATGAATTGAATGAGTGAATAAAGTAAAGGGTGCCTTTTCTTTTGTAAGCTGTCAACATCCTTGTCTCATAAATTTGAATCTCGTGTTTAATTGAGATGCGTTAAATTTTTTATAATCTTTCTTATATATATATATGAATAATAAATATTGATTATGATTTAGTCACATATATATTTTTCATCAATAATTATCCATCACATTAAAAAAAAAATTACAAAATTCAATTCAACATAGAAACTAAATTCATATCCCTTGGCCATATTTGCCAAATCGAAGAAAAGTTCAACATTTTTCAATGAAACGCACATGCTATAATCATAGTATGTAATCAAATCCATGAAAATATAACCTTTTTTTAAAAAAAAATTTATTACCGCAATATATAAACACAAGAGATGAAGAGAGGTAGGATATTATAAATTATTCTCACAATATTTGGTACAACCAGTTGAGAAAAAGTTTCAAAAAAAAAAATTATCCTATTAATAAATGAAAATTTTCATTAATTTATATGAGACATTTTAATTAGGGTTGGCAATGAGTCGGGATGAAATGAGATTTGTTAATATCGTCCCGTTTTTGAAATCGGGACAAAAATTTATATCGGTCCCGTCCCGTTATATTTTTTGGGACAAAATATCATCCTGATTAGGGATGGCAATTTGGGTCAGGATTCTTTTATTCGTTCGATTCGATTCGCTTTAAAGTGAATACAGGTTTGAAAAATTGGATTTGTTTAATAAATGAGTTAATTCGATTCGATTCGTTTATTAAATGAATCAAATACAAATTTAAGCTCATTGATTCGTTTATTCATATATGATTCGTTTTACTATTTTTATTTACTAATTCTTATAATTTTTTAATTAAGATTCGAGAAATTATAGCTAATTATCATAGAAAAAGTAATATTTTTGATATTTTGTGAGGTATTTTTAGTAAATAGATTAATTACATATTTCATATGTATATATTTATAAAGAATTAATGTAAATCAAGTGTGGTAAATTATTTTATTAAATAATTTCATGACTAAACGAATATTTGTATTCGATTCGTTTAATAAACGAATCGAATACGAATCATGATATTAGGATTCGTTTAATAAACGAATCGAATACGAATCCATCACATTTTGATTCGATTCATTTAGGATTCGATTCGTTGATTCGTTTTGCCACCCTTAATCCTAATCCCCTCCCACATCCCGTTAAATATTGTGTCATCCCGCTAAATATTGTGTCATCCCGTTGTCATGGCTCGTCCTGTCCCACTTGAGATTTTGGGATAATTTTTTTGTCCGATCTCGTCCCATTTTTTTAATTGGACATAAAAATATATCTCAAATTCCGTCTCAAATGAGACAGAATCCAATTGAGACATGTAAAATTACCATCTCTATTTTTATTTTTATTTTAAAAAAAAAAAAAATTCAAATTGATACCCCACTAACATGAATGTGGCTCTCCCACTGGATACAATTTATCCTTTATGTCCATTGCCACTAGAGTCTATATACAACTTTCTCCATTATGTTCATTAAGTAGTTTGATTAGCGGTGAATGTAATTTGCATTTTGAATAATAATACAGAGAAAGGATTTTTGTTTAGTGGGTGAGATTTCTTACCATCTGAATGTTTTATTCATAAGAAAAATATCATCTTCTTTAGTTAATTTTTTTTGTTACACGCATAATTTTTTGTTGTTAATTGATCGCGATTTTATATAGCACGTATCGCATAAGTAGTATAAAAATATCAATTCCACGTGAACTTACAATTAAATGTATTGATTATTAAAAATTGATTTACTAAACTAAATAATTAATTTAAAGGATTTATTAAACTAAATTAATTTATTTTACAAAACTAAAATATTTAAATTAACTGACTAAAATCTAACTAAATAGAAAAAAAAAACTTTTGAAAAAAACTTATGCGAGTAAAAATTACGCTAACAGATATATACACTATTCATTCAATTAAGTATTTATTATGGATTATTATCCCAAAATACGAAATTATCTACAAGTCTATTTCAATGGTTAGGTAGAGACGTCTAACTTAATTCAATTACCTATATTCAGATCATAATTAATCTAAGTAAAACTCATTAAGTTTAAGTTATAATATTGGCTATACATGTCCTGCAGGTATATTCCTATCATGTACGGAAATCGATTCTATGAATACGATCACATGTTGTTAATCTCAAAACTAAACCGAAATTCCATTTTCCAAATTCCTTAGGTTTTACTACGACTATCATAATATTGGCCAAGCATTAGAACATATTAAGTATATATGGAGAATAATAAATAATCCAACACAAAATTTTAAAGAACAAAGAGATGCAATAAATTAAATTAAGAATTGTGCACAGGTTCCATTACAACCCTAGTGAATTAGTTACACATTATGTTCATTAAACACAAATAATTCATTATTACAAAACAAGAACTCATAATTAAAATTGAAAGATTAAGGAATAGAAAAACTTATTTTGAGATTCTATACTTAAATCTTCAGTTCTGGGTTGAGTTTCAAAGTCTCGTCTTGTTTTGGGTGTTTTTTATTCGCTATGTGCTCTCCAAAAGTATCATTCTTTAATTTAGAACTGAACTTGTTCTTTTATAGGAGCTTTCATTCTTGAGAGATTATAGTTCTATTCAAATCAGAAACGAGCTCACGTCGCGCCGCACATGGACTTGCGCCACGCCGCGTCTCAATGTAATATTCTGCCTCAACTTTGGCCTTGGACGAGTCGCACCGCAGCTGGATCGCGGTACGTTATACTGTATATCCCTCTTTACTTTCATATTTTTCATTTGGAACTTATATTTAAGAAACTTGAGAGGAATGGTAAGCAAAAATTAATGTCATATGATTCGGATTTGATTGATGTACAAATTTCGAAAAATCTAATAAATCAGAAAGTGGTTGAGGTGCAAATTATTAGCTGGTGAATATATTTTAATCACTAACCATTACTTAATATCATTCAACAACAACAACAAGGCTTCCTTGATTGAAAAGCTAAAAAGCAGCCGTTATCTTTTCATTTGATCAAATCATTTAATTAACATTACATGTTCAAAATAATCATCACCAATAATTGATCACATTATATACTTTAATCAGGTCTCAGAATTGTAAACAATAAGCATAATTTTGCCATTACTTTCGTTAAAAGTGTCTATTTCCAGTTGGCCAAAACCCTAGTAAGTCTTAAAGATGCCGCCTTCTTTTAGCAAATAATCATTAGGGGTTGTTTTTGTTTTAATTTTAATTATTTGTAAATTCTTAACAAGAAATTAAGGGAATAAATGAGACTTAATTGATAAGTTTTAAGAATAATTTGTACACATTCATGTTGTTTTGTAATGGAAGATTTGTGTTTTGCCCTTTCTTTAATCTGAAGAGATGAAAGATTATATTAATTAGTCAGTGAAGTTGATGGATCTTTGTCCCAATTAATTGAAACAACTTGAATCTTTCCATTATATCTTTTGCTTTCAATTTATTCTACAAACACTACAATATTATTCTTTCAAAAAATTATCATTACACTCATTTATGCTTGATTTTCATCATTAATTACATATTAATTTAATTAAAAATTAAACATTATTAAAATGGGTGTAAGCCAAGCTATATACACATTCAAATGTTGTATGAAGTGATTGAAGCAACAAAATTGCACCAAGACCCATATGTCTGTCTTTTTTTTTTTTTTAATAATCTTTTTATTTTAATATTTTTGAGTTGTTATGGTAGTGGACAAATATATTCTAAATAAATACATGATATATGGAACACGTATGAATAAAATCATTAGTCACACATGTGACATGCATGCCATGTCAAAAATGTATACAACACACTAGCTTTTTTGCCGTGTAAGCAACCAAAATCTATCTCTTGTCCATCCATCCATCCATCCATGGATCGACATATATATAAATCATCTACTTTATAATATATATATATATATATATATATATATATAAGGGCAAGAACATTGTGAGTGCAACAAAATCAAGAAAAAAGAAAAGGACATGCATTAAAAAAGTTTGCATAATTAAACCCTAAATTATTCTCTAGATCACATGGAGGGGTCATTCTTTTGCTCCATTAAACTACAAGGAAACAAAAGTTAAAAGGAAAAAAGAAAAGAAAATATGCCCACCACCACTACTGATCTTATTTCTCGTGTACATATGTGAGTGTGTGTTTATATATATATATATATTGAGATTCTAATGATGAAATGTTTAATTTAATAAATTAAACAATAGAGAAAATACGGATTTCAATATAATATTATTTATATTTTATATATTAAAATATGTGTTTTTTTGTTTTATAATATCTCTCTGAGATTTCTCATTAGAACCTACTCCATGAGTGTGTACATATATATATATATATATATATATCCTTAATGAGCGTGGTTTGGTGGTATATGGCTCAAGATCTCACCTTGAGAGAATGCATTTCTTGTAAGAGATTGAGACAGCCGGAGGTATTATACCTACTCAACTTAAGCCCGAAAGGGGTGATTTAACGACATAGTTTCCAACCATTTCAAAAAAAATGTCAAATAGCTAGGGTTTCATTTCTCTATAGTTAGTCACAACAAGGTTATATATAATTTTGGCACATTGACTTTTGTCTTCTTCAGTGCCAACCAAAGTGTAACTAATTAATAGGTAGCGTTGTTAATGTTGAAGAAATATTAGGGTTTCCAGTTTAGTCTCTTTTCTTAATCCAACCTCTCTTATCTTTTCTTAATACATATTTGATTCACAGTGTTTAAAGTTAAGGTTTACGGTAAATGAAAGTGTTTAGGTGTACGGACGTTCGTATTTTACAAAATTCGATTTTGAGTAACATGTGGTTATACATATAGCGATATATATATATATATATATATATAGGCGCTAAATCGCATTGTATTTGAACAAATTTTAAATTGATTATGATAAGTAGCTAAATTATTATGTTAGAGTTGTAATGGATCGTAAGCGTGTTATTTAATTAAGTTGCATATTTGTATTCTTTTTGGTTTGTTTTTTATTATTTATTATTCGATGTGCTTTGATGAATATTTTATTTGTTTGGCCAACAATATAATAGTCTTGAAAAATTCTTAGAAACTCGACGGAGGGAATTTGGATTAGCCATGAGAATAACATCGTGTGATATAGTTTTGTTTAATAGATTTCTTTGCATGATAGATAAAACTGTCGGGCACGCGTAGTCACTATTAGAACTCCACCTTAATGAATTTGGTTTAAATTAATTAACATAAACATATTTTAATTGGTTTAAGTTGAATATTTATACCTGGCATTCGAAAGAGACTTGTAAATAGTTTAGTGTTTTAAGTTAATTATTCGTAACAATACAATTGAATGAAAATTACATGATCTCATTGCGTGCATGTTTAGGTGAAGTTACAACCCTAGGTTTTTCTATATTACAAGGTTTCCCAAAGTTTGTTAATTGCTTCTTATTTATTCTTCAATTCAATCAGTTAAAATAACTTTTTTTTTTCTGAACCAATAGTTTAGTTTAAGTTAAGTAAGTTAGTTTTGATATTAATAAAAGAAATAATAATTATTGTGGGTACGATAACCGACTAATAATTACTATATTACTTTAACAATACGTGCGTTTGTGTGCGGTAATAAAATCAGACCTAAAAATTCAATTGATAGCTTCGTGTTGTTGGGTACATCGAAAGAAAAATAATATATACCAAAGGAGAATAATGAAGATATATAACAAAAGAAAATAGCAGTTACCACTAGTAAATATGAAGAAATATAAGATAATACATTAAGAATACACACACATCTAAAAGCTTAAGTATGGTCTAAGTCTGTTTCTCATATATGTATACACACATAATGTTACCATAAAGAAAAAGAGAATCTATACTTTTGTATCGCATCTATATTGATTAGTTTTCATTTAGCGGATTATCATTGAGATTAGGCTGTAAAAGGGATGAAAATAATGATCGAAGACTGATAGAAATAGAATCATGAAGGTTGTGATAATAAAACCCTATGCTAAAGAACTAGCCAACCAAACTCGAAGGATAATAATTAAATTAGTTCTTTATTCATTTAAGTCATGATAAGGAATCGAACTCAATACATATTTTATGTAATAGATGTGTCTTAACCAAATGAACTAGCATGTTATTATATCTATCATATTATGACGGTGAAATCTCATTAATTATCTTGTATCATTTGTTTTCCCAATGGGCACAAAATAAGCCTATATATATGTTATCTTTCAGAATTAAAAAACCATAATTTTGAAATAAATAAATAAATAAAAGTGATGATCATGCAAATGGGGACCAAAAATTGGAGGGACATTGATCAGCTAGCTATCAATACAATTTAGCAAAAAAAAAAAAAAAAAAAATTCATCAAATTTTACCAAATCTGAGAGCCCCACAAGAGAGAGAACCAAAATTGTTTCATTTTCATCTAAAAGATGAGGGCTTCTGTGTTGTCCAAAATTAAATTTCAGTTGATTTTTGGTTTAATTATAAATTTAAAAAAGAATATAGACTTTTTATTTACTTCTACTAATTTTTCTTCTGGATTAATCTCATAATGAGAATCTGATCGTAATCCGCTAGCTGCTGTCGTTAAACAAAATTATTAACTTTCATTTTTTTTGTGAGTTTTACTAATTTACCCCTAATGCGGTAATATTCTTTCTTCATAAATAAATTTTTTAGGAGTAAAATCGTAAAAGGCAACAAAAGTTGAAAGTTAACAGAATTTTTTCAATAAGCAAGGCTTTTTCGATGGATTTGGAAACAAGAAGGGGAAATGATTAATTTCGACAAACAATGGGGAAGCTTTACTTATTTTCTTATCGATTCAATTCAGCATACTATGTCCTGTAGTAATCATTAATGTGTATAAAAAGGTAACACCAGGGCCGTCCTGCCATCCTCATAAGCCAAGAAATGAATGTTGAATTATCTTTCAATATGAAAAGTTTTTTTTTTATAAATCATTGGAAATTTCGTCGTCAAATCATATTTTCCGGACTTAAGTGAAGCATGTAAAATTCTCGAATGTTCCAGATTCTTACAAGAAACGCATTTCCTGAATTAAAACTCAGGATCTCAAGATAAGTTTATGAACCCTACACCACCAAACCACGTTCATTTGTGACATTTCAATAAGAAAGTGATCTTATATATAAAGTCATTTAATCCATTTAAGAAAACATTTCAAATGAGTTTATCGACAAAACCCCATAGGAAAATGAGCAATTAAGGAATAAATATTGGATGATTAAAAATTAATCAAAAGCAAAGTGAATAATGCCACATTACATAATTATATTCGATCGTGGAGTTGCGTGCTTGCTTAGATAGGAATCAGCCTCTTTAATCTTTATTATGTCTCGCTTTTACTAATTAATTGCGTTTAAAGAGAAAAGTGGAGCTCCTGATGATCCACTTTGTCTCTCAAAATTAATTTTAAGTCCTTGAGAAGAAACAAACACCTTTTGTTTTTAATCTGTAAAACTAAGAAAGGATTAATTAAGCTCTTATGAGATTAATATACCAAAGCTCCATATTTGTTTTAGTTTTGGAAATTTCAATGCTAAAGTGTTTGATAATAACTTTTACTCTGGTTTTAGCAGCACAACTGTTAACTATTATATATTTCCCACTATTGTTTATTTATACTCGAATTCAAAGTTGGTTGGTTTTCTCCGAAATACGTTGAGGTGCAACAATTTACAGAACATCTTGAGGAAAAACTATTTCGATATAAGTTCTATATATGGATTCATGTAACAGGAGAAAGGTTTCCTTACAATAATTATGATAGAGAAAATACCAATTCAAATTAAATGGATGATAATAATTAGCGACCACCCGAATCCCATAAGTGAATAGAACGTTGGATCTATATTATTGGACTCAAATGAACCACCCTATCTATTTGTTATAGCAAAGTCCACAAATCTCCACCCATAAATATCAAAATTATCTGCAATTAGATTTTTTTATTGCATATCTTATTATTATCAAAAGGATAAAAGTAGTGACGATAATCGGTCGGAATAAGTTGAGATTCCAAATGAATTGTGATCCCGGATTGAATGATTGAAGAATTCGAATTTTGAATTTCATACTGAATGGTTTAAGATTTCGAATATTCATCAGAGTTTGCATTTTTTTAATTAAAAAAAATGAATATTCGGTATTAAAACTCATCCTAAAATTTACTGAACGATATAAAATTATGAATTTCAATTAAAATTTAAGATTTTGTGAGATTATTGAGAGGCAATATGGATATGGGACATGGTTACCTGTACTCCTGAAGGCTACTAGATGAGCTACTAGCATAGGATAGGATTAGACAGCCATCCTCTTTTACATATCGTTTGTTTTCATAATCGACACTTTACCTAAGTGGTTGTATAATCAGGAAATTGTGATTTGTTTTGTCCACCTAATAATTTAAATGTCATTGTGATCATTGTTGGCATTAGCAGGCAAAGCAACCTATAGCTACTTTTTTTTTTTTTTTTTGTTGCTTCAAATTACAATATGATCCTCTATCAACCAATAAAACGACATTGAGTTAAATTAACCATACTTAAATTTAATTTATATTTGGTATAACGAATCAAATAAAAATATTATTTTTTTAAACTAATGATGGTAAGTTATATATTGAATTTGTAAAGGCAACTTAGATTTGGTGCATTTTTAAAAATTCACTAGCACATTTGGTTTTGCCATATATTGCATGCATGATGTAAGTTTCTTGCTTCTTAGTCTTTTCATGAGAAAATTTTGAATTATATGCTTGACCCATTTGGCTTTAGCTCATGTAGATGGATGCCATTATATATGAATGTATAAAATGTACGTAGCTAGGCCTCGAGTTCATAAATATAGGTTGTTAATGAGTTGACTTTTGAAATCAATAATTGCCCAATTAAAAAGAATAATTTCATTCATGCTTTTCTTTTCAGTATATAGTTAATAGTTTGTAGTAAGAAAAACAAAATCAGTGACAGTGTTATTTCAACTTTCAAATCAAAACACATGATAATTTTTGTATGTCATTTATTTTTCCAAGAGTTAAAAGATATGATAGTGATATGTAATTGATCATCTCAAAGCAACTTGTATTATGTAATTGATTGTTAATTAACATTATATATATATATTATCGTTATCAATGGCAACTTAGTGATGGATTATTTTTGTAGCATATGACCGTCTTCACTTCAACAAGTTGAATTCAAGATAACAAAATTAAATAATATTAAAAATATATATATTTTTATGTAAAAAAAGCAATACATAATTTGAGTTTCTTGAACTTCTAAGATTTTATGTCATGTGTATGTGACAGATTTATTTATTTTATATATATATATAAAAAAAATTATCTATTAATCACTGTCACTGATAACTCACATATCCATACATACTTAATTTCTAAGCCTTCCCAAAACTTCTCCTTAATCCATGCATTCATAATTTGAGTTATCCCCTTATTTGATGGAAGTCCAATGTATTTGGAAAAAAATTTGGATAATTTATGTGGGTAATGTATTTTCTTTCTTCTAAATGAATATGAATATAATTTAAAAAGTTTAAGATTTTAAAAACAAATATACATGTATATAAGCTTAATTTAAATTCAAATTAATAAACTCAAGATTCAAACAATTATTGTACATGTACATGAAATAATCTTAATCAAATAATACAATTAAAAAACATATACATTAAACTATTTTTTTATGCTCAATATTTTAAAAATAATTGTACATGTGCATGAACTAATTTACGGTAAAATTAGATTCAACAACATAATAATAATAATAAAAACAAGTTAATTTTAAATTAACTCATGTATTTATCGAGCTTCCAAGTAATTATTTTAATTTTAATGGAAGTAAGTTACTGAGAGAATGTACTCAAATTAAGAGTCCAAACCCTTTTCAAGTACTAGATTTTTTTAATTGAATGAAATTTATAATTAAAGTACCCCCGTCACATCTGACACAAGATTTGCATTTAAAACGTATCTATTAAAAATATACTCTTATTAAATATTGTACAATATATATTAAGTAAAAATGTGAGTATAATTGGTTTTCTTTAAATCGTACTTAGGAATATTTTGAATTCCTATGAGAAAATACTTCATAATTAATATCTTTCGTTTAGATTAAACTGAGATCTGAAATATCTATTTTATTGAGTAAAATGTCTTTGTTGCCGGTTATCAACCTACCCTTAGTATTTCGAATGGTTCTTTACAAGAAAGAATTACTTTTAAACACACAAACATAAGAGCACAACAAATATCCCAAGCACAAAAGCATAATTTTGGATTCATGAATTTAAGGTTCTGTTTGGTTGGGGGGTTTTGGAGGGGGGGGAGGGGAGGGGAGGGATTATTTTAAATAATGGTTGTTTAGTTCAATTTTTTGGAAGGGAGGGGAGGGGAGGAAAATCCCTCATAAGCCAATTTTTGCTCCCCTCCAAAAGTGGGGGGTTTTGGAGGGGAGAGAAAGTGAGCAATTAAATATTAAATGCATTGACTAAATTATCCCTACTTATACATTAAAATCCAAAATTATCTTAATTACAAATCCCTCTTATATTTGCTTCACCATTCAATTCTTTTTATTCTCTTATCTTATATTTGTTTTAATTTTATTTGTAATAACACATATTATATAGAGCTTTTAATTTTAATTTTATTATTTGTTTAATTCAAAGATAATATAAGCCTATATTGTTTTAATTTTATTTATAAAATTTATAAGGATAAAATAGTAAATTAGTTTTAAAATCTCTCTCTTCTCTTCTTTAACCAAACATATATTTAATTAAAAACTCTCTCATCCCCTCCCCTCCCCTCCTTTGAACCAAACATATATTTAATTAAAATTATTCCCCTCCCCTCCTCTCATATTCCCTCCCCTCCATTAAAATCACTCCCCTCCCATTCGTGAACCAAACAGACCCTAAAGCAACTCAAAATCTACAAAACCTAACTACAAAATATCGGGCTTTTTAATTGATTATAAGCCCATTGGGTCCCTATTTTTCGCTGATCACATGGGCTTTCTCTTAAAGCCCAAATAACTATTAAGGCTTAACTGTATGACTATGATTTGGGCTCCATAAGGTTGGTCTAGTGGTTTTATGCTAATGTGTATCTTTATTATAATATTATTTTATTTTTTCTCGTCACTTTCTCAGCATTTCTCCTCACATTTTCAACATTACCTCCCCACTTTCTCTTCACATTTTGGCTGTCTTCCTACTTATAATATCCCTCCTTAATTTCCTATTGTTAATAGGGGTCCAGTCAGATAAAAAGTTGGGTGGGCTCAGAATTGATTCGGCCCAAACCGGCCTAAGACCCAATAGCCAATCAAGGACACAAGGGTACAACTGTCAAAACGGCATCGTATTATCCCACGCTCAACATCACCCCCGAGTTCGCGTTTTCTGAAAACCACAGTTATATTCAGTCGGCCGAGCAAAAACCAAATCAAAACAAAACACTCTGCCGTCTGTAATATCTCCGTTAGTTAACTAGACGGAACTAAATGGCGTCGGCTTCAGCGGAAACGACGTCGTCGTCAAGTCTAATGACAACAACAGAGAGGAGAGGAATCCCAGCAGCTCAGTTCGTTGAAGATGTCCAAAATTTTCTCTCTCAATTAGGCCTCGATGTCAATTCTGCCCTCGCTTTTCTCCAAGAAAGGTATCTCTTGTAAAAAAAAAAAAAAAAATTAAAATCAAAAGCTGATCTTTATGTTATTTTTAATTAACTAAATTTGTTTGTTTTGCTAAAGGCTTCAGCAGTACAAGTTAGTTGAGATGAAACTTCTTGCTCAGCAAAGGGATCTTCAGGTACTCTTATTTTGGATTTTTAAAAAAATAAATTTCATTTTTTCAATTTTTGAAAGTAATAAATAGTTTTAATGTTGAATTTCAATTTGCAGGCGAAGATCCCAGATATTGAAAAGTGTTTGGATATTGTAGCTACTTTACAAGCTAAGAAGGATCCTGGTGAGGTTCGTTTTTTGTTACTGTCTTTTGCAGTATACAAATTATGGTTCTGCTGCTTTTGCATTTAACAGTACTTGATTGAGTGTTTAGAAAAATTTGATGACAATATCATTTTTGTAGTTTTATTTGCTGATATAAATCGTGGCTATATGAATGTTGAACATTTCTTTATGAATGGGCTATAATGTGGTTCATTCAACTTAGGCATTTATGTCAGTGTTAGCCATTGTTATTTGTTTGCTATGAAGTTGTCGATATTGTTTGCAGGCGAACATTTCTTTAAGAATGGGCTATAATGTGGTTCATTCAACATAGGCATTTATGTCAGTGTTAGCCATTGTTATTTGTTTGCTATGAAGTTGTCGATATTTTTCTCCTAGACTTCTTAGAAGTGCCTGGTTCCTCGGCTATTGCTCTTGATATTTTTTTTTGTAATTTTTTCACCTAGAGCATGGGGCATTGCTTGCTTCTTTTTGAGCAATCTCTGATATCACATCTCAATTTGCTTGAAATAAGTGAGAAAGATGCCCACTAAGGGCATGCTCAAAGAGGAAAATGAACAAGGGATTGAGCATTTTGGTTTTTACAAATTTACTGGTTGTTTAGAGTCACCATTAAAGCTTTCTATTTTCTAATGTTTCTTGGCCTGCCTCTTAATTGCCCTTCTTTCTCTATGTCACTGTAATATCTCTTCATCGTTGATTGGTTTGTATCAGTTACATGATTTCTCTCTCTTGCCCTTCATTAGTTCAGAATTGATGCAGCAAATTTAACATCCACATTGCTTATTTCATTTTTTGCTTGTGAATCTCATAGAACAGACTTCTGTGCTGATACAGTTGCATGCACCTTCACAAGATTCACTCACTTACAACATGTCCATGCCAAACTTTAATGCTTTGGACATCTTTCAAGCCTGTCATATTTTGAAGTTTTTGGCTTGTAGCCACTCAAATTGTACAAATGCAAATGGAGGATAACAGATAACTTATAAGCTTACCTTCTTCTCCTTCATTTTTTCTTTCTTCCTTTACTGGATTCTATGCATATAGTTTTTATGAGTTTACATGTGTAACTTATAATCTTACATTCTTCTTCTTCATTTTTTCTTTCTTCCTTTCCTGGATTCCATTTGCACATTTTTTATGAGCTGATTACTTTATTCTCCTTTTGGCATCAAAGGAACTTTATAGCCAATCCCACTTAGTGAGGAAAAGCTTTTGTTTGGTATTATTTTATTCCCCTTTTGGCGTCAAAGGATCTATATATTGGTCTGATTTTCTGACTGCCAATCTTCCCATGGCCATGGCCACTGCTTCAGAGAGAATTTTAGCTGCCAACTGAACATCCAATTTGATGGTCTTGGCTAATTACCTCTCTGTGGTGCAGAAACTTGGAACGTTTCTTATTCTTCTACACCTTTGAGGTCGCACAATTTTTTGAGATTACTATCTTAGATTTACTCGATGCATCTTGGAATCTGGCACTCTATGAGTTCACGTCTCACTAAAATTCTGGATAGATATAGCTGAGAAATTTTATGTGACCTAAAGACAGTGAGCTGTCTTGGCATATTTTTTTGTCATGACTTTAGGAACATATTATAAAAGATCAAGGTTTGAGGGTCCTCTATCCTGTTTCTGATTTTATGTTAATTAGATTTTTGTTTTTTCAACAGGCACTTATTGCTGATTTTGAAGTCTCTGAAGGCATATTTTCGCGGGCTCGAATTGATGATACAGATTCTGTGTGTTTATGGCTGGGAGCAAATGTCATGTTAGACTATTCCTGTGACGAGGTACATCTCTTTTATCCCAGTTGGTGTGATCTTTCTCTGCATTAAGGGTGGATGAACGAGTTCTTTTGTGACTTTTGATGTAGGCCACTGCACTTCTGCAAAAGAATTTAGAGAATGCTAAAGCTAGTTTAGAAGTACTTATTGCCGATTTGCAATTCTTGAGGGATCAAGTTACTATAACTCAGGTAGTGTACTGTGATTGAAGTATTTATTTTGGAAGTGGTGTGATTTTATGAGTGAATTTTTTGTTTATTTATTTTTCTAAAAGAGTCCGCTCTTATGTCGAAAGGCCATAATAAAACATTCAAAAAAGATTTGAAGGCGTTAACATGCACCATCATAGTTAAGCCGAAGATACAAAAAGCTGTGATGTACCGATTTGAATTAAACTATTAATTCTTGAAAAAAATATGATTGGGCAGGTTACCTGTTCTCGCGTATATAATTGGGATGTTCATCAGCGGAGAATTCAACAAGCTGGTGCTGCTGTAAAAGAGTCATGAAATAAACTCATCATCTTATCCTTCCACTCGGATGCAGAGGTGGAGCAGAATCATGTACTACTAGTCCACAGTATGGACCTAACCTCTCTTGTTCCTTCATTTATGCGAATGGGTTGTCCCTGTATGCTTCCGCTAAATTAGATAATGCTCTCTCGCTACGTCTACGCTTCCAATCCCAGATTATGGTTCGGTGGTGAAAGACAGACTGTTATATTACTAGGACCGGTTTTGATGCCTGATAAGATTGAACTGCAATTCGCCTTGTGTGTTTTGGTTTGTGGAAAAATTAGATATTCTATTGTTTGTTTAATCTCATTAAGACTAATTGCCCATTTTTGTCAATGGTTACTTTACAGTTAAAACTTTAGAATTTTAGGATCTTGGGGTCATGGGAGGAAATGATGGGACTAAACGAAGCTTCAGCATGAAGTTATCGGCAAAACCTCGCCTAGGCTCTTAGTCGACGTCAGCCCCATCTTATTCTTATCCTTCAGTTAAATACTTAAATTGTCATAATCTGGATATTATATAATTGTTAAACATGGTCAAGTCGAGTAAAGAAATGATTATATGCTTGACGAAAATGCCGCAATTAGGGGGTTTCACATTTGAATTAGATGGTTACAAGGTTTCTGTTTTTGACTCGAGTTTCATCAGTTTGGTGGCGTTGCACTTGCGTTTCTTCTGTCAATTTTAATTATTTTTATCCGTACTTTAAAAACTAGACCGGTGATTTAAATATTTGATGATCAACCAGTCAAAATTGGATGATATTATAAATAATTCTAATTAATAATAAAATATTATAAAATATTTAATTTTATTTTTTGAATTAAATTCTTTTTTTAGGGAACTGGCTGATCCCGTTCATCGGTTCTTATCGATTTTTTAATATTTAAATTTTTAAGATTCAACGACCTATTCTCAATTCAACAGATTCTATCCGATTCGAAAAAACCATGTTTTTTTTTTATTGCTTTGACGTGAAACTGAACCTTGAAGTCGGCGGACATTTTGCCGCTCTTAAGGGGCCGTGTTTTCGGCCGGAGCCTGACAGTAATATCAAAATCATTGTCAATTTTTTTTACTAATTTTCTTGAAAAATACATATAATGTGTAAACCGATATCATCTCCGCAAGGAGAAAATCTACAATGCAACAAATGTACCACGTCATCCATGCAACAAGCCAATCATCCAGTGCCACGCGTGCTAAAAAATTAAAAAACAACTAAAAAATAGGTATTAAATTATACATGTCATTTTCTAATTCGTTGGTAGTACCACGTCACTCATACTTCCGTTGCACCAAAGAATTACTCATTCGCGAGATTCTAATTTCATTTTTTTTTTCTTTTATACAATATATATATATATATTGAAAAATTTCGAAATCTAACATCAAATCACCCGACCCGAATTTAAATTATTTTTACAAAAAATATATCCCTAAACTCGAACCTAATACCTAACAATTAAATTACCACTAAGTCAGACCCTTGGAGCTATATAAAACATATCGTATATACATTAGTGCTCACTGCTCAAAGGCGATTGTAGTTATGAAAATCGTGAGGCAGGATAGTTGGACTATAAAATATTATTCATTTGCGATATTATAGCAATAATGATGTGTTTACAGAATTAAAAATACACAGTTTATATTTTAATTAATGCGGTATATGATGTGATATTAATACATTATCATAAAATTTAATGTATGATGTGAATTATATGAAGTCACATGTGAAAATACGTTGTTTTTGACCCAATACACCAATGTGGAATATGTGTAATATATGTGTAATATATATATAAAAAAATCTATTATATTTAAGACACGTCTAAATTAGGGTTTTCGTGGCTAGGTTATCAAGCACCCTCAAGTCTAACAAGTTAATTAGAGTAAATAATTAAACACAAAATAAAATGCAGAAAGAAAACAAAAGACATGCGGATTTGTTTGCGAAATTGAAAACTCTTTTAGAGAAAAATCACTCCATGTATAAGTTACCACTGGAATACACTACATGAGAAAACTTACAGAGATTATGAAAAGACCTTAAACAATAATTTTGTTGACTCAATTCACACTACAGTAATTACCTGAAGAACTTCCCGAGTCTGCACAAAGCGGTCTTTTTCAAAACCTCTGAACTCTTAGTGAATTGAATCTGCGAACTCGCACTTCGGAACTCCGATCGCCAGTCTCCACCTTAGAACTCTGAAGGTTTAGGGCATTGGCAAGGTTTGTGTTTGGAAGATTGATGGTGATGAAATAAAGAAGATCACCCATAAAGAATAAAGCATGAGATTAAGTCTTCAAGGGTGAGTGCTCTTCAAATAGTTGGAAACGAAAAGCAAAATAGGTCAGGGTAATATTTTTCCAACACTGGTAAAGAGTATATGTTTTTATTTATATGCAGGATTTTCCTTGTTAAAAATTGGGTTGAAAACGTGTCCAAAATAACAAATATATGCACATGTGTTTGAACGTCTTAAGAACACGAATGTTTCCACAAATCATTTGAACGCAAGATTGCACGGAACACGAACGAAAAGTTTTTGGACACTTTTGTTCGAACATAATGTCAAACATAACTTGAACGTATGGCCTATGGAAGATTTTGTTTGAACGTACTGAAGAATGCGCCACTAACAACATATGTTTCAACGTCAGAACAAACATAGCATGAATGAAAACTCAGATAACTTCATCTGATGTTATCCAAACATACCCAAACACTTCAATACTAATTACAACTCAATATAACTTGGTTTGCTACTGAATTTGCCAATACAATAGACCTAACAAACTCCATTTTTGGTATTACGTGACAAAACCACCTTCTATAATGTTTAAGAATCTTCAAAATAATAAAATAGTCAATGTCTATCATCATGACACAGACTTATTATAACATGACATAATCTAGTCCTAAGTCTCGAAGAGCTGAAGATATTTGTGAATGTATCTATGCTTACCTGAAACACAATCAAACAAAATACATGTGAAAAAACAAGGGAAATTTAAGTCAAATAAGCAGATAACATATAATACAAGAGTAATGATACACTCACACACACTTTTACTTAAAGTTTTACTAACTCTCTCACTGCAGCTACAATGATTTATTGTAGATCACTGTAGCTACAGTGAGAGAGTTTGTAAAATTTTAAGTAAAAATGTGTGTGAGTGTATCATTTTTGATAATACAATGCATTTAAAAATGTTAAAACCAATGCAATCCATTGCATTTAAATACTGATGGAATATGTACGAAAAACCACAACCCCGGTTAGAAAGAGAGATATAAAAATGAAAAGCCCTAAGTCAATGAATTCAAAAATTAAATGAGGGAAAAATGAAATACCTTTGAAATGGTGAAAATCCATATGATTAGATGAACAAGACGCACCAAAATTTAGTTTGATTTGAGGGTGAAAATGAGTGATGAAGTGAAGAGGGGTTGCGGAGATAGAGAGAGAGACGTGGGAACACATAAATGAATACTTTCGAACTTAAATATTCAGTTCGCGTTTGAACGGATGTCGAACGCGTATCGAATTCCAAGACTCTGGAAAGAAACGTTTGAACGATAATATTACCGTACCACTAACATCATATCACTACAACAAAATAGACATTTAGCGTCCAAACATTTAGCGTCGAAATTTTTTTCGACGCCAATAAATTCTTTAGCGTCGAAATTAGATTCGTCGCTAAAGGTTTATCTTTTAGTGTCGAAATAATTATTTGACGCCAAATGATTGATGATTTAGCGTCGAATTTCTATTTCGACGCTAAATGTTCCATCATTTAGCGACAAAAAATTATTTAGACGCTAAAGGATGAACCTTTAGCGTCGAAATATTATTTGGACGCTAAAAGATAAACCTTTAGCGTCGAATATTATTTGGACGCTAAAGGTTCAACCTTTAGCGTCGAATATAAATTTCGACGCTAAAGTTTAATTTTAATTTTTCGAATTCCCCCTTAAAAAATTTGAATTTATCGACTAATAAATTCAAATTTAAATTTTGACATTTAGCGACTAAATTTTCGACGCTAAAAGTCAAAAAATTCGACGCTAAAGGTTCATTTTAAAATTTTCGAACATTTAGCGTCGAATCTAAATTTCGACGCTAAAAGTTAATTTTAAAATTTTCGAATTTCCCTTAAAAAATTTGAATTTACCGCCTAATAAATTTAAATTTAAATTTTTGACATTTAGCGACGAATATTCGACGCTAAAAGTCAAATATTTCGACGCTAAAGATCAAATTTTGGCGGAAAAATTCCCGCTATTTGAGGATTTTTAACGACGAAATCCTTTTCGTCGCTAAAGGTTTTTTTTTTTTGCCTATAAATTCATTTGCTCTTTCATTTCTTCTATTATCACTTTCTTTCTCTCATACTCTTATTTCCTCTCTAAATTTATTTTTCCTTAAATGTTTTGTTTGTTTGTTTGTTTTGTATTTTATATTCACATCTAATATTTATTTATTTATTTTTGTAGGGGAATATGAAGATGAAGAAATGGTGAAAATGATGATAATGAAAAAAATGAAAGTGAAGATGGAAATTGTATTTTATCATTGTATTTTATCATTTTATATTTTTTTGTTGTGATAATTTTGTAATTTTAGTTTTATATCAATAAAAATATCATTTTATATTTTGTTATTGTGATAAAATTTGTAATTTTAGTTTTATATCAATAAAAATGTCATTATTATAAATTTTTAGTAACAAATTTGTAATAATTTTTATAACAAATTTAATTACTTTTGTAATGAAATTAGTTTGAGATTAATTTGTAATAATAATATTCTTATACATTTTAGCGTCGAAATATTCGACGCTAAAGGTAATAAAATGATATATATTTTTTAATATTATATCACATTTAGCGTCGAATATTTCGACGCTAAAGGTCAACTTTTTGGCGTCGAAATTATTCGTCGCCAAATACATGTTTTAACGTCGAAATATTTTTGACGCAAAATATTGTACTTTAGCGTCGAAATTTTTTATTTCGACGCTAATTGTCTTTCTCGTCCAAGTTTTAACGTCGAAAATTAGCGTCGAAAATTTTCGACGCTAATAACCTTTAGCGTCAAAATTTTGTACTTTAGCGTCGAAAAATTTCGACGCTAAAGACCCTTTTTTTTGTAGTGTATGTTCCAACGTCTGAACGAACGCAGCACGAACGAAAACTCTGATAACTTCATCTGATGTTGTCCAAACATACCTAAGCACTTCAAGACTAATTACAACTCAATATAATTTGCTTTGTTATGGATTTTGCCAATACAATAGACCCAACAACATGCATTCCATATCAATTGCAAGATAAATTTTATAATCCAATTTTATAAGAGTTTGTACTAAAATATAAAATCAAGTCCAGTTAAAATAGTTTATGAGTCATCTCCTCTATAAAATCCGTTCATTTTAATGTTCAATTTATAATGACTCGAGAAATTATAATGGCTCGGGAAATTAATTAAGTGAAATAAGAGGAAGCTGGCTAGCAACCACTTCCTGTTAAAATCGTCTCTCCATGAACGCATTCTTCCTTTTAAGGACAACCAAGCAAAGGATCGCAAAATCGATCAACAATTCATCCAAGCCAATTTCAATTTTTTTTTTCAAGTACTATAATTTAAATCCAAGCTTTCAATTTCCTTTGTAATTAGAATCTATTTAATTCCAGTAAAACATTTTATTTTCAACTTTTAATTTATTCATTACTTGTCTTTATAGCATCTTCCTATGATCTAATTACTTATCAGTTTTTAGAAAACTCATATTTATATTGTCGTTTGATTGCATAAATAAATATTAAAATTCATTTCATTTTAACGATATGTTCCTCTGACACGCTCGCGCACATATTATTAATAATTACAATATATAATTAATCATTTATTATAGTAACTAATTTATTGTACGGTAAGATAGTTTTTTAGGTTTTTTAGAGTGCTACACATGTCGTATGCAAAACCCTAATATCAAACTTACCATACAAACTAGTGTTTTAAAAATCGAACCAATGATTGAATTGATGATTTAAAAGGTTAAATGAGTTATTGGTTCGACCGGTTGAACCGTTCTGATTGAACCAATACAATCAGATGCATAGTTGTCAAATGTGCGCCTCAGACTCGGACCACTGCGCCTAAATGCACCTTATAAAAATGTGTGAGAAAACCTCAACCCGAATTGACTCACCCAACCCGAAATCAAATTGTATAATATTTATTCAATAAAATAAGATATGTTTTGGGGTTGGCTTCAAATTTTGACAAACAAATTAATTTATATTATGAGTATTTGTATTATTGTAATTGTTTATTTATATATATATATTCAATGATTTCTCTTTGTTTTAGTTGACTATATACTCATATTTATTTTCTTACAATTTGCGCCTCACTTTCATCAGGCGCGCGCCTTGAGGCGTGCGCCTAAGCCCTACGATCCTTTGCGCCTTTAACAACACTAATCAGATGATATCATAAATAATTTTAATTAATTAAAATTTATAACAAATATTTATTTTTAATTTTTTGGTTTAATTTTGTTATTAAGAATTGTTCGGTTCAGTTCATCCATTTGATCGATTTTCATTAATTTTGACAAATTTTTATGCACCATAATTCTTAGATCATAAAACATATAATAAAATAAATGCATTTAATTGAGTGTTATTTAACTAGCCATTTTCAAGTTTAAATTTTCACATTCAAAGTAATAGGCCATAAAAATGTGTTTCCAATGAGCCATGTTGTTGCTATTACACTTTAGATCAGTTTATGAGTATTAAATATATTATCAAAAAAATCTTTAAAAAGTTATTTATTAAAAAAATAATTTTGATATGATTTTAAATATTTTCATTTTACACTTTGTTTGAAAACAAACAAAGATCTCATTTTACACTTTGTTTGACCTTAAGCTTTGGGGCCAATGTCTTAAATGAATGGTCCTAATCCCCTCTGCCACGTGGCTTTGACTCTTTGAAATAGTCAACAATCAAACATCTTCCCTTACTTTTTTTTTTTTTTTTTTGAAACGATGGAAACCCGCCACCAAACCACTCATTTTGGGCCGCGGCGCAGGTAAAACCACCGGCTGTCCCAGACTCTTACAAGAAGTGCACTCACTAAATTCGAACCCAGAACCTCAAGGTGAGATCCTGGACCTACACCACCAAGCCACCCCTTGGGACTCCCTTGCTCTTATGCTGCTGACATTTCGTGTTCTCTCATTCTTATATTAATAATTTTCTTCCAAAAAATATATATATTAATAATTTTTTTTATTATTTTTTAATTGGATAGAGTTACCATACCCTAAACCCCAAGTCTAAACACTATGTGTGGACACTCCTCTACAAGTGGGCAATTATATGTTGGATTTGTTTTTAGAATCGAACTAATTCATTCAAGTCAGCGGATTATTATAATTATATAATAGTATCCTAAATTTTCTCATTGTGGTATATTTTTAAGGGGTAAATTCGTTTTTCTTTTTATTTATGAGAAAGTAATTGTGAATGAGATTGTATCGTTTTATATTCAAGTTATACTTTTAGGATGTGTCCTAATTAAACTTAATTTTGGGGTTATCATAAGTGTACTATAAATTCATATGGCATTGATATATGTAATTTTAACCGATTTGATCTTTTTAATGCATATCTATTTCAAAAAAAAAAATTGGTCAAGACAGTTCGAGCATCTTTAGTACTCACTCTTGTAGTCAATCATAATTTTCGTTCTTAAATTTTTCGATATATATAGCACTTAGGTTATTATAGTCCTAAATGAATGTTGTTTGATAGCAAATGATTTAGTACATAGTTATTTAGGTCATAGGTTCAAATTTATAAGATGTATTTTTTATAAGAGTCTAGAATAGTCATAGATTTTACATATTCAGTTTAAACCCGAATCTAATGATTTAACATTGAAATTTCCATTTTTTCAAATAAAAAAAAAAAAAAAAAAAAAACCTTGGGCTACTATAGTTGTTTGCAATTATAATTGTTTTCAAATGATAATGAAACCTAGATATTTGACTGCCGGGAAAGCCGCATTTTGGTCACGGGATTAGATTTCGTCGGACACGAGTGTTAATTTATGATGCTAACGTATACTAAGAAATTATTTTGGAAATCTTTTGTGATTTTTTTTTTAAAAATAAAAAATAAAAAATCCAAACCGACTCATCATGGAAAAAAAAAAAAAAAAAAGGTTTCCAATTTGTTGTATTTCTTTAGACAGGAAAATTATGAGCGAAAGTTTTAAGATGTTTTGTGAAATTAAGGAAAATCTCAAACTAAGCGAAATTTTTATCGTGTTTAAAAATTTTAAATTATAATTGAAAATTCTAAATTTTTGATCAAAATTTGAAATTTTTAATCATTCGATTCAGAATTCATGACGATTTTCATCACCATTCAAAAAATCGGCCTAGATAAGAGATGAAAAAATCATCATGAATTACAATTGGGTGGAATGAGATGAGCCAATTGCTATCTTTACATCATATTTTACATCGAGGGATAAAATATTTATAACAAAATCTCATACGTGTGTTTCGTTTAGTACAAATTTAATTTAAAATTAATAATCAATAACCAACCCAAAAAATGCAAATTAATTAATAAATATGTTTCAAATTCGTTACAACCATAAATTTAATGAATTAACTACTCATAATATTCAATAAAAATATGTTAATTATTATTACAAGGTAAAGAACTCATAAAAAATAAAGTTAGAGAGAAAATGGAAGAAAGAAACTCTCGTTTGCAGTTTTTATCTTCAAACTCCACCTCCAGTTGATGCACTCATTCTTGCATTACTCTTGGCGTTCTTCTATGATTTGGGACTCCAAAATTATGTTATGAGTTTTTTTTAATGGTTTTGGGACAAATTTGTGCTTATATAAGAAGTCCATGTGGTGTTTCCTACTCAAAAAATCGGATATAAGGCAAATTAGGGTCGAAATTACCGTGCCGCGACGCGCACCAACTTTGGCGCGCCTCGCGACACTCATGCATTGGCGTCGTGACTCGCAAAATTAAGATCACAAGCAATTTGCAATTTGCGCCTGTGTGAATTTTGTTCATTAGCGCGTCTCGACGCGCTTTCAAGGTCGGGACGCGCGTTTTGACTCCGAATTTTTTTCCTGATTTGCTCTGTATGTTGTCGTTTTTATCTCTAGTTAATTCCATTGAGTCGTGATATGATTTTAACTTTAAAAAAAAACACCAAAAACATATCAAAACTCGATATCATCCACAAAATATTAAGATAAATAATGTGAAATATAGGGATATTAATCGCTCATCAAGATGTTCAGAGATCTAGCGCCACATGGAGGTAGAACAGTTCCCTCGCAAACTAAAGAAGTTCTCCATCAATCAGACTCTAAATATCTTAATGCCAAGGGACCATGGAGCATAATCCCTTAGTCTACGATGAAATCTCCATACTAACTCTATATGAAGAGAGAAATGTAACTATAACCTGCCACCTTGTTTGATTGGACCAGAAGATATCTTCAGAGACAGTTCGCTTTGAAAAGGTCAAGGAAATTGGATTTGATGATGAATTCAAAATAAATATTCAAGAAACATCATTTTTAGTAAGTGAAAATACCTTATTCATTAAAAAACTGACTTGATTATTGAAGCACTGACACCGGCCGGATACCTCTCCGGCACTCCTAATTATATTTGTTCTTTGATCTCATTCTCATTCGATATTTCTCAAGACTCCAAAAACCCTTTGTCCGGTGACCCTATGGATTTGGATTTTCGTTTGTTTCCATCAAATAACAACTGATGAGTTAGCAACATATTGATGTGACTTAAAATTCAAAATTTAATCATATATGTTTTTTATGCAAGACATATATAGATGAGCAAGGATAGTGGTCCATTTTAATTCAAAAAATTATTAAAATATATCATATAAATTAATAAAAAATAATTTATTAATGAGATAATTTTATTTTAATATACTTAAACAAAAAATATCTATCATATTTTTAATATAAATTTTTTTATTAAATCGATATTCTAATGACACCAATTGAATAGTTAAAATTTATATAACAAAAGAAGTACACGCAAAAGGAGGCTGATTTGTCAGGACTCACAGTCCGTTTATAAACGACGCGTTTTGCGTTACCATTTTATAATCATCAATTCTTTTGACTTTGACTTATCACATCCTACACACCGGTCCTAAAAATCTAACCACAACTTAATTAATTAATTAATATGAACGGTCTTAAATTAATATTTAACTTGCCGCGATCATCGGTGAGTGTTTTCATTTCATAAAAAAAGTCAACGGTTTCATTGAATTATTATTATTATTATTATTCTACATAAAATTTACTTGGTATTTTCTGTTCATTCATTTGCTTTCTACAAATTAAAATTATCGAATCTGTAATTAGTTACATAAAAGATTTTAGTTGGGCAACTTATTGAATAATAATATTAAGACTAAATTTAAAATAAATAAGAGGATTGTCGGTGTGGTATTTGATTAATTATCAAACTATGTCGTGTCATTTAGTTGGGCAAAAATATAACAAAATACTTGAGTAATTTCTTGTTTATGATGATAAAAGAGTAATTGATGTACCAAAGTTCTTACAAGGTTTAATTTATGCATTTATATATTTAATAATAATATTCCCAATTTAACCTTCGTTGACTGGGTCCAAAGCATGACCCTCATTAATAAAAATAAATAAGATCCCTATCTTGGTTTCTGCTTAATTCCTGTTGACTATCATGACTGTAGTCTCACAAGGGCCTAAATAATATGATATTAGGGCCAAGACTAAGGGATAAGCTTCTAATCTAAAAATAATAAATATAAAAAACTAAGACTAAATTATTGGATTTTTTTCTTCAAAAAAAAAAATAATAATAAAAGATAAAGGGATGGCAAAGTCCAAATTCAATTTTTTTTTTTATCATTTTACCTTCTCAATATTCAAATTTGAGTGAATAAGCTAAATAAAGTTAATTGAAAATGTATTTGAGGAAATTTTTTTTTTTTTTATTGTTGAAAATTCCGACGCCAAATCACATAATCCGAGCTTAAACAGATTAACTGTCCAGTCTTACAAGAAGTACACCCCCTAATTCAAATCTAGGACTTGACAACAAAATCCTAAACTTTATACCATCAAGCCACACCCATTGAAAACTCTTTGAGGATAAATAATTGGATACTTAATCCAATATATTAAAGGGAAAATCTATGAAGGATGATAGCTCAGATTATAAAAATATCAAGTGAAAGAATAAGTGGTTGTTCTTTGGAATCTAAGTAACTTCAATTGTTTGATTAAATATTAATCACAAGTAGCAAGTTAATTAGTTTACAACCGCTATTAGTGGATTAATGATGTCAACATTCATCTAGAAAAGGAATCATTAACGGCGTAATTTCAATATTAGGGTTTAGTTATTAGAATCAAAATAATGTCTAAAAGCACGTATAAAAAAATATAGATTTGAAATTAATTTGTATTGTCCATTTGTTTGTATAAAAATCATCAATTGGGAATGTTTGTACGTTTGAAATTACATATTTGAGTTTTAACCGCGCTTTCTATAGAGACTAATTATTAATTAATGCAATATAATTTCAAGTTTGCGATTAAAATTCATGGACGTTCATATTAGAAGATTAACATAATTAGTTTAATTATATTGCACTAATTAACAATTAGTATCTAAATCTAGAAAGCTCGGTTAAAACTCAAATATGTAATTCTTTGTTTATATGTTATTAAAGGCTCTATGAAAATGAATATTAATTCTCATTCTATGTGAGGAGATGCCTTGCAATTAACTAATTAAGTTAATTAACATAATTAAACTATTGGAGAATCAAAACGGTGACGAGTAGAGAAGTAAGTTGAAAGGAATATAAAATGATCAAGATTTGTTACTCGAAGACTAAAACAATATGCTTTCATATTGTGAACATAACAAAAGGGGATCGAATGCATGAAATGGCCGGTTACATAAAGAATATAAATATGAAGTTATTAATTTAAACTTTGAAATCAAATGCTTCGGATATATAATAATATTTGCAAGTGATCAAACAATGATTCTGTAGCTATAAATATATGGCTCTGCAATATTCTCTGCTACACTACCAAATTATAAACATATATTAATTTTATTAATTATTACACAAAAAAAAAATGGCAGTTGCGTTTTTAATTAATTAATTTATATTCTGAATACCTGACAACTGCCAACTGAACAAAATTTTGTAACCAGCAAAACAAAATCATCGACGAGAGAATCTTGACCTTTTCTTTTTTCTCTTACAAATAATTCTTGAACTTCAACGAGCAACGACATATTAGTGCAAGGTTATGAATTTTAACCTTTAATGGCACGTTTTCTCTTTTGTTAAATATCCTTATTTATTGTTATAGCTATAACTGGTTTCTTCAAGTCCAAATGAGATATGCAAGTGATTTTTCAGTAATTATATTTAATTTTCCACACGGATTCGAATATTGTGTAAATAAATAAAAATTAAATTTACGCTTTACCCATTTAGTATCTTTTAGAGATAAAAAAAAATTGATTTATTTACCAAATGCAAATATATTAACTATCTCACACAGTGTTGCGAAGATAACCCTTCCCTAATATATATATACTAGTTTTTGACTGTGCCTACGGCACGGTATTACAGAATTAAATGATTTTATTTTTTAATTAAATGATGTCCGTGCCTACGCCACAGTGTTACAGTATTGGCCCGTGCCTACGGCACGGTGTTACAGAATTAAATGATTTTATTTTTAAATTAAATGATTTTATTTTAACTTTCTATTTTTAATTTGAAAATTTTTTACCCTTTCCATCAATCAATTCACTCTATTTCCTCCAATTACCAATGAAATGATCTGAGCCGTCAATTAAGCCACATAAAGAGAGCCGTTGGATACACTCTCTTTCCTCCAACACCATTCTCATTTATTATATATATATATATATATATATATATATATATATGTTGACGGCTGATTTTGGTCTCAGGGTAATATTGGAATATCACTCCCGAGGAAATCCTCCTTCAATAGTGAATTTGTTTGGTTATGGGGGACCAAAGGCAAACTTAGCAGAAAAACAGATAAACGCACCAATCAAACGAGAGATTTAACGTGGTTCGGTGGATTTGGATCCGACCTACGTCCACGGGCACAAACAAGATGATACTTTTATTATTCAAAATGCGCTTCTCAGACCGTTCTTTGTGTTTTACAAGTCAGAGCTTGGTGATTCTGATCTCAACTCTACCTTGCTCTCAACTTGTTCCTCTTATTCTCTCTTTTTTTTGTTCCCCCCCTTCTCTTCACTCTACCCTCCTATTTTTTCCAATCGGTCTACTATGGTTTTTAGCAAGGTTTGATTTTCCTTCCTTTCTTTCCTTAGGTTCTCCTCGATCTTCTCCATCCAATCTGCGGCTGAGTTTCCTGATGATTGGTGGTTTCCGCCTTCCGCCATTGTCTTACTACACGAGTTGCTTTTTGTCCAGTTCCCCACAGACGGCGCCAACTGTTGACGGCTGATTTTGGTCTCAGGGTAATATTGGAATATCACTCCCGAGAAAATCCTCCTTCAATAGTGAATTTGTTTGGTTATGGGGGACCAAAGGCAAACTTAGCAGAAAAACAGATAAATACACCAATCAACAAGGAGATTTAACGTGGTTCGGTGGATTTGGATCCGACCTACGTCCACGGGCACAAACAAGATGATACTTTTATTATTCAAAATGCGCTTCTCATACCGTTCTTTGTGTTTTACAAGTCAGAGCTTGGTGATTCTGATCTCAACTCTACCTTGCTCTCAACTTGTTCCTCTTATTCTCTCTTTTTTTTTGTTCCCCCTTTCTCTTCACTCTACCCTCATATTTATAATGGTGAAGAAATCATATTCCTATTTGTACAAGAATTTCCTAGTTGAAACTATTCCTTTTTCTCATAAGGATTCCTAGTCAAAACTATTCACTTTTTCCATAAGGATTCCTAGCCAAAAACTACATTTACTTCATTTATCATACTAGGACATTGACTTACTAGTTTACCCCAAGAAAGTAGGATAACTTATTATCTTATCTCATATGGATAGAATGCCTTATTTTCCCGAACATGTCTTGCCCTATGCTCGGTCTTCATGTGGTCGGTCATAATAGTCTTTTGTACTGAGAATGCTATTGTCGACCTGATAATGCCCGGTCATCCGAACCAAAGTGGTCGGTTATCGGATCATAAAGTTCTCGGCCACTTACTCATGTGGTCGGGTCGGTATTAATGATCTTGACCAAGGAGAAATTACCCTTTTGCCCCTGTCGTGCTGTCTTAAATACCATAGTGCCTAAAAACACCATCAACATATTCAAAATGCGCTTTTTTTTTTATTGAAAAAAAAGTAAAAAAAAGGTAGAGTAAAAAAGAAAAAAAACAGAGAATAAGAGGAACAAGTTGAGAGCAAGGTAGAGTTGAGATCAGAATCACCAAGCTCTGACTTGTAAAACACAAAGAACGGTCTGAGAAGCGCATTTTGAATAATAAAAGTATCATCTTGTTTGTGCCCGTGGACGTAAGTCGGATCCAAATCCACCGAACCACGTTAAATCTCCTTGTTGATTGGTGTATTTATCTGTTTTTCTGCTAAGTTTGCCTTTGGTCCCCCATAACCAAACAAATTCACTATTGAATGAGGATTTCCTCGGGAGTGATATTCCAATATTACCCTGAGACCAAAATCAGCCGTCAACAGTTGGCGCCGTCTGTGGGGAACTAAACAAAAAGCAACTCGCGTAGTAAGACAATGGCAGAAGGCGGAAATCACCAATCGTCGGGGAATCCAGCCACAGATTGGATGAAGAAGATGGAAGAAAGCATGAAATCCATGATGGATCGGTTGGAGAGAATGTAGGGAACGAACAACGAGAGACCAGACATCGGAACCAGTCAAAGAAAAAGTGAAAGAGCAAAAGGGAAAATGGTGATAGACACAAGTGAAGACGATAGACCCAGAAGGAGGGGCCCCTATGGGATAAAATCCGTAGTTGTAGAAAAAGATTCGCAAACAGATGACACGTGGTGAGAAGAAGAAGAGGAAGACCCACACCGAATCCCTCATATGACAGTCTCTACGACTTCAGAAAAGAGGACATGGAGCATAGCGAAAGTGTGCGGGAAATTCCAAGGGATGAGGAACGCCGCACCCGGGGCAATAGACACACGGAGATGGCACAGGATACGACATGGCGGCGCAAGCAGCGAAATAAAATCTTGGTTAAAAAAAGAAATGACCAAGTGGGGAGTAGGCCTCGGACCGATGCAGGGGATGCCCGGGATAGTGAGGAGGAATCTCCCCTCGCGGAAAAAATAAGGTCGGCAAAATTCCCAAAGCGATTCAGCATGCCGACCATGGCACCCTACAAAGGCCACTCTGACCCGAAATCACACATCGAAAGCTTTGTCTTGTTGATGGAAGTCCAGGGAGTAGTAGGAGATGCCATCTGCAAAGTGTTCCCTCTAACTTTAGGTGGACCCGCCATCCTATGGTACAGAAGTCTGGCTCCGGGGAGCATCGGAGGCTTCACACAACTTAAGAAGTCGTTCATTCGACACTTTAAAGGGGCCTGCGTTCCCAAAAAGATGATTGGAGAATTAAGACTTATGAAGCAATGAGATGACGAACCCATGAAAATTTTTATTGAAAGATACCACAACATGGTACTGGAAGTCGGAGGATATGAGTCCCTAGAAGCCCTAGAAAGCTTAAAGGGAGCCCTAAAAGTTGGGAGGCTATGAACTCATCTGAGAATCCAGGACACGCCGGATTATGCCACCGCCCTAGAGGTAGCCCGGAAGTTTGTCTTGGTAGAAAGCGAAGAAAAGATCTCCCGAAGGGGGACGGCCATTCGGGAAAGAACAGCAAGAACAGAGGCTCCCCGACGACCGGACAGGGAGTTCAAAAGATTCAATCCAAAACCCAAAGAATTCAAACCGATACCTCGAAGAGAGCAGGAAGGAGGGGTCGCGACCCAGGTGAATCATGTAGTCATAGAAGAAACATATATTCCCCTGAGCAAACCACTAGGGCGAATCATCATGGAAATACAGGAAAAAAGCCTCTTGATAGAACCCGATCTCAGGAGATTCCCCACAGATAAAAGGAACCAGAAGTCTTACTGCGTGCATCATAATCTGATGGGGCACACAACGGACGAATGCAAGGATCTGCGGGAACAGATAGAAGACCTGGCGAGGAATGAATATTTAAATAAATACATTGACCATGAAGTTATGGCGACTAGGCAGAGGACACATAACAGTGACCAGAGATTCTAATCGGTCAGGAAAAAACCTATAAACGCGGGAGTCAAAACGTACTAGAAACGGAACAGGCCCCGGATTACAAGGTGGTCGGTCGGTATCAAACAATGCCCACAAATGAGCCAAATATAAAGTTTTTTTCTCGAAATATCCCGCAGAAGAACTGTAAGGAGGACATTATGTCCCCAAATATGAATAAAACCGTTTTCATCCGCTTTCTTAAAAACAAAGTTGAAAGCCATATACAAAAACGGGGGACATACTCGACGCCCACTACAAAAGCCAGTTGGCACCAATGCCGCTTCAACCATCGGCTCGAGGCTGGATTTTGCTCCGCCGAGGACACTTAGTTTTTCAGCTCGGGGTCGGGTTACGTCCCACCGAGTCAGCCATTCGGACTGGGGACGTAACAATCCCCCAGGTCCAAGTGCCTTTTTCAGCTCGGGGTCGGGGTACGTCCCACCGAGTCAGCCCTTCGGACTGGGGACGTAACATCCCCCCAGGTCCAAGTGCCTTTTTCAGCTCGGGGTCAGGGGACGTTCCACCGAGTCAGCCCTTCGGACTGGGGACGTAACATTCCCCCAGGTCCAAGTGCCTTTTTCAGCTCGGGGTCGGGGTATGTCCCACCGAGTCAGCCTTTCGGACTGGGGACGTAACATTCCCCCAGGTCCAAGTGCCTTTTTCAGCTCGGGGTCGGGGTATGTCCCACCGAGTCAGCCCTTCGGACTGGGGACGTAACATTCCCCCAGGTCCAAGTGCCTTTTTCGGCTCGGGGTCGGGTTACGTCCCACCGAGTCAAGCTCATTGGTCTGGGGACGAGACATTCCCCCAGAACCAAGTATCTCTCTTGGCTCGGGGTCCTCAGGGACATACTCGATGAATATGGTCCGTGAGAAGCATAGCACGGGGATGGATGATACCCCCGTGGCGATTGCTTATTCCAGTGTTACCGAACATAATGAGGAATATGCCATTAATGTGTCGAACACTCTTTGATCCTCACTTACCCGATGTAATGGATCCGTGGGAAAGCATAGCTCGGGGGATGATGATGCCCCCATGACGATTGCTAACTCCAGTGATGCCGGACCTAAGGAGGAATATACCCTTATTATCCCGGACACTCTTTGATCCATTTATCATTTGGATCCAAGAGAGGCGCAGCACGGGGATGCGTTACGCCCCTGTAGCGTGTGCCTGCTCCAGCGTGGTAAGGAGGAGCCCTCGTACAATACAGAGGCTCCACAGTGACCCGACGTATAGATGATGTGCCCTTACCATTCAAACGCTCTCCTGATCCAAATCCTGGTTCGCCGGGACACTGAATTGAAAGATTCAGAATTGTGTTTTGGAGGCCTCGGATAGGACGCTGTATTGAGGCATCCGTGCTGTTGTTTACATTTGTAAAAAGTTTTCTTTTGGGACAAGTGCCGAGTCACCCCCCACCTTTTTGGTCTTATTTTTCAAAGTTTTGATTTTGTTTTTCACTGGTCTGGCAAGGGGACGCTCGTGCCAGATTCGGTAGGGCTTCACAAGGTTGATTCAATTCCCTTCTGAGCAAGTCCCAAAGATTACCTAGCTCGGGGCTGGATTTCGTTCCGCTGAGACCACGTGGTTAATCAGGCTCGGGCTGGATTCGTTCCGCCGAGGCCACTTGGTTAATTGGCTCTGGGCTGGATTCGTTCCGCCGAGATCACTTGGTTTCTCTCAGCTCGGGGTCGGGTTACGTCCCACCGAGTCCGTCTTTTTGGTCTGGGGACGTAACATTCCCCCAGGGCCAGGTGTTCATCTCAGCTCGGGGTCGGGTCATGTCCCACCGAGTCCGTCCTTTTGGTCTGGGGACGTAACATTCCCCCAGGGCCAGGTGTTCATCTCAGCTCGGGGTCGGGTCATGTCCCACCGAGTCCGTCTTTTTGGTTTGGGGACGTAACATTCCCCCAGGGCCAGGTGTTCATCTCAGCTCGGGGTCGAGTCATGTCCCACCGAGTCCGTCTTTTTGGTCTGGGGACGTAACATTCCCCCAGGGCCAGGTGTTCATCTCAGTTCGGGGTCGGGTCGTGTCCCACCGAGTCCGTCCTTTTGTTCTGGGGACGTAACATTCCCCCAGGGCCAAGTGTTCATCTCAGCTCGGGGTCGGGTGACGTCCCACCAAGTCAGCCTTTTGGTCTGGGGACGTAACATTCCCCCAGGGCCAAGTGTTCATCTCAGCTCGGGGTCGGGTCGTGTCCCACCGAGTCCGTCCTTTTGGTCTGGGGACGTAACATTTCCCCCGGAGCCAAGTGTTCATTTAAGCTCGGGGTCGGGTTACGTCCCATCGAGTCGGTCGTCGTCAGTATAAGGGCAAAGCATTGTCTCCACGGGTTGATATCGGGATCCTCGTTGACTAAGCACATGAGGGTGGCAGGAAGGACCGGATTTGCAGCCAAGGCATTTTTCTCTGCGATTCCTAGAATGACCACCGACGGATTCATCGGCACACCATCTTTTTTATAGTTCCCGGCATCAACTCGCAAACTCGTTGGTACCGAGAACTAGGGGACAGACAGTGGCGGAGCCAGGAATTCAATACAGGAGGGGCTAAGTTAAAAGTTCAACATGGCTATTTCATATTGAAGTTGATGAGCAAAACAATGAATAAAATAAGCACATTTATTATCCTCTAAAATGAATGCTTTAAGGCCATTGAACTCGCATCACATATTACTAGCTCCATCATACCCTTGGCCAAGCAACCTAGACATACTCAATCCATGTCTAGAAACTAGCTTAGCAAGTGTAGCATCTTTTCTATACTCAAACAATATATCACCACCACTTTGTTTACCATTCTCTTCTTTAAAAAGATAACAAAAAAGACAAAATGTAGCATCTTTTTCTATGCTATATTCCAACCAAGATCCAAAATTTTCAAACCAAGTTGGAGACAAACCGCCGTTTTTTTTTTTCCAAAATTTGATAATTTAAAGTCGTGATTTTTAGGTTGAACATGACCTTTTTGTAGGTACGCTCTTCGGACTTCATCTCAGATATTATGACTATAATAAGAGATTCGAGGTCTTAATCTAGGATCTGTAGGAAGATCTTGTAAATTAACTTCTACATCTTCGTTTGAAACATATTTAGTTTTCTTTGGAGAAGGTTGTAATGTTGATTTTCTTTTAAAATATTTCTCGATAACTATATCAAATAAACAAAAGAATAATTCAGTTTCTTGTAAAAAAAATCTATTGGAAAAACATAAATGAATCAACAAATCATTATTAGGTTTCGATATTAATATCATATTGTTCAATTTCTTTCTTTTTTTTAAAAAGTGACTGTTAAATTAATAAAAACTTGACTATGTTAAAATTACAACAAAGTTCTTTGGCAGCAAAAAAAAATATTTTTTTTCCTTGCTGATCACGTCCAGCGAATATCGTTGGAGCAAAATTGACTCTGTTAAATTAATTCTTTTTTTCTTGTTGATCACGTCTAGCAAAAAACAATAATTTGAACAATACGATAATAATTTCAAAACTTAAAAATGAGCATAAAAATATATAAAGAGTGTCATACTGAATTGTTGGAGAATAATCTATAAAAGTGGAACCGCCTCTGTAAAAATGGAACCATACTTTACTTTGTGTAGCTGCTTTCTCATATTTGAATTTCGTTGTTGTCTTGCTGATGACTTGTTGTGTTTGTTTCTTAACAAGTTTCAGAATTTAGGGAAAATAGGAAAAAGAGATTGATATAAAATAAATTTTATTTTTTTTTTAATTAATTTGGAAAAAAAAAATTTGGGCCCAACATGGGCCCCAACGTGCAACCGCCCCTGGGGACAGATGTTGATGTTGTTTTTAGGCACTATGGTATTTAAGACAGCACGACATGGGCAAAAGGGTAATTTCTCCTTGGTCAAGATCATTAATACCGACCCGACCCGACCACATGAGTGAGTGGCCGAGAACTTTATGATCCGATAACCGACCACTTTGGTTCGGATGACCGGGCAATTATCAGGTCGACAGCAGCATTCTCAGTACAAAAGACTATTATGACCGACCACAAGACATGTTCGGGAAAATAAGGCATTCTATCCATATGAGATAAGATAATAAGTTATCATACTTTCATGGGGTAAACTAGTAAGTCAATGTCCTAGTATGATAAAGGAAGTAAATGTAGTTTTTGGCTAGGAATCCTTATGGAAAAAGTGAATAGTTTTGACTAGGAATCCTTATGGGAAAAATGAATAGTTTCAATTAGGAAATTCTTGTACAAATAGGAATATGATTTCTTCATCATTATAAATATGAGGGTAGAGTGAAGAGAAAGAGAGGAACAAAAAAAAGAGAGAATAAGAGGAACAAGTTGAGAGCAAAGTAGAGTTGAGATCAGAATCACCAAGTTCTGACTTGTAAAACACAAAGAACGGTCTGAGAAGCGCATTTTGAATAATAAAAGTATCATCTTGTTTGTGCCCGTGGACGTAGGTCGGATCCAAATCCACCGAACCACGTTAAATCTCCTTGTTGATTGGTGTATTTATCTGTTTTTCTGCTAAGTTTACCTTTAGTCCCCCATAACCAAACAAATTCACTATTGAATGAGGATTTCCTCGGGAGTGATATTCCAATATTACCCTGAGACCAAAATCAGCCGTCAACAATATATATATATATATATATCATAGTAAAATCAATACTAAATTCTTCAATACTAATTTCTAGTAGCATGTGAAATTGTGCACAACCATGTGCAAAGCTGAACAAAATGATGGAGACAGTATAAGAGACATGTTAAAAAAAGAAAATTTGTCATCTGGGTCTCTTTAGTTTTGTGTCGTTGAACAAACAAATATTCAAAACCTTTGACTTTTGATTACTGCGTTTCAGATTTTTTAGATCCCAATACATAATATTTTCAACCTTTAAGACTTTAGAACCCAATTTCTGTTTTTTGTTTCCCTTCTCAATCGGTGTCTGTTGGTTTAATTACGTCTAAACTGTAAATAAATTAATATTCACAACATCCAATTCTTTATTTTAATTCTCATATTTCATTATTTAATTTTCTTTTTAGGGTTTTACTCAATATTTTTGTCTCTCGTCTAGTTTTAGAACTTAACCTCAAGAAAATCAAAGCCATATGAAGAAAATATATGGTAATCTCATACCACATTCAATGAATGAAATGGGGTTTTTTTTGTTGGTAATTACAAGCTCTATAAGTATATATACATATACATACACATATATGTATATGTATGTATGGGTGTGTGTATATATATATATATGTATATGTATATGTATATGTATATGTATATATGTGTGGTGTCTTTCTTTATAATTACAACGATGAGTTGTATAATAATTATTCAGTGCTGCAGATATCTATACCATTTAGAATGCGATTTTAAGTTTAATTTATGATTTTTACCTATTATTTACTTAACCTCGATCCGAAATTTAAAACGTGTAAACAATTATATTGGAAAATGACTCATTATCAATTTTATCTTCTATATAACTAAATGTAATACATATGTTAAATCACGTGGGTTTAACTATATTCAAAAGTTAGCTAAAGGTAAATTGATGGTTGCCAAAGTCTTATATTATGGCAAGATTCATTCTTAACTAATGTGAGGTATTTTTTAAATACTCACGTATAAATTATTATTTTTTATTCGATCATTCTCATATAAAAAGGTAGTGTGAACCAGCTTCTGCATAAATTGACTATATTATATATATATAAAAAAAAATTTTTTTAGCTCAAGTGTTAAATGGTGCCTAATCTTTATATACCTAACCTAAGATTCATTAACAGCCGTGATATTTTTCCTTAGCAATATTTAATTACTGTATATATAAATCAAGAGTAAAAATAACTTATAATATAATTGAATGGTGCAATATGATCATACAATTTTCGTTACATTTACGAACTTATACTCTTTAACTAGAGATGAAAATAAAATTAGGGAAGTATAAGTACGTAATAATAATTTAAAAAGTGGGCAAATCATGGGTATCAGCCAATAGGATTAAGCATTACATAAGTTAATTAAACGAAAAGAAAAAGTTTCCTTTTCAAAAGAACAAAATACCAAAGCCCTTTTCTTTATTCAGTAACCTGCATGGAACTATCAGCTATTAAAAAAAAAAAAAAAAAAAAAAAAAAACTGAACGATTCAAACAAAAATACAAAATGGTTTTGTAAATTAATCGTGAGATCTTGATGGGAAGAAATTAAATTGAAGAAAGAAAAAAGAGAGAGCGTGTGATAGAAGAAAACCTTAGGAATATACTAATACCGCGTAAAGTGCATGTGCTTTGGCAGACTAATTATATTATATGACAAACAACAGCCGTCTGATTTGACACGTGGTACAACTATAAAGCATTCAAGCATGAAGAAAAAAATATATTCTGACACGTGTCAGTCTAACACTGGGTGAAATAAGGACCATGACCCAGTAACGTGTATAACAAAGATGGTTCACACGAAAAAGGATGCAATAATTTAATTTCTTTTTAGGATTTTTATTATATGAAATTTTATATTGAAAAAATTGGCTGTATTCCTTTAAAATCTTTCAAATTGAATTGAATTCACAGAAGGATTTTTTTTTTTTTTTTTTTTTTTTGCATTATAGTTTTTATTTGCAATGATTATTTGATATTATGTGCATGGAACTTGCTTTCTTTTTCATCATTCTGAAGATTTAATATCCACTTGAAGAAGCAAAAAGTTCTCCAATTATGTCTGCCGTTTTAGGGTTTTGATTTTTTCTTGTTCTCGTGTTTCACTTCTGAAAAAGTTTTGATGGCTAGCACGCTAGACAATGATCGGTATAGATATGATGAATCATGAAACCGAGACGAGATTATAAGTTTGATTTAAACATAACACGTTATTATTTGTTAATTAACAACTTAATAGGTCCTCATACGCGGGGAAGCCTCGTATGTCGGGGCAGTAAATTCCTCTCAATTTTTTTCAACTGTTAATATTAAGTAAATAATAAAAATACCCATGAATATATAAATTAAACCATTAAAAATTGTGAAATTCTCCCTCAGGATTAAGGGTACGTGGGCATCGGATCGGATCGAATTTGGCTATCGAACCCAATCGAATCATGTTTGGTTCATTTGTCGAATTTCGGATCGGATCAGATAAATTTGATAACTATCGGATCGAATCGGATTTTATCCGATTTGATAAAAAATCCGAATCCGATAAGGAATCCGATTTGATAACGGATTCGAAATCCGATAGAGAATCCGATTTGATAATAAATCCGATAGTAGATTTGATTTGATAACAAATCCGATTTGATAACGGATCCGATTCAAAAAAATTATTTGAAAATTTGTAAATTCATAACAATTTTAACGAATCGGAACATATAACTTAAAATTCAAATCAATTTTATCAAATCGGATTCGTTATCAAATCGAATCCACTATCGGATTCATTATCAAATTGGATTCTCAATCGGATTCGAATCCGTTATCAAATCGGATTTATCCGATTCGTTAAGTGTTCGAATCGGATCACACAAATCCGATCCAATTCGATAGTTATCGGATCGAATCAGATCGAGTTTGATAACACTATCAAACCTTATCGGATCAAACAAACTAATGCTAATCGGATCGGATCAGATTAGGATTCGGTCCGATCCGATCCGAATCCGATAATGCCCACCTCTACTCAAGATATCTCATGGCTTCGCTCCTGCTCACACGTGAATTTGGTGAAATTGATATTGATATTTGATTATTGATTAATTGAAACATAGGATATTGTGATAGGTGTATATTCAATTCAAGAGTGATTAAGAGATTGAAAAAAAATAACATCGGAGTTGAAAATTCTAATTACTAAATGTTTGGCTTTTCATCAATGAAATATCTCTCAAATTTCAGTTTACATTATCGATTAATTTGTAGGACCACAGTGGACTCGAAATATTAATTTTTCGTTAAGTGTAACCCTATCAAGCCATAAATTTAAAATAATTAAGTTCTCAATGTCAATTATATTAAGTTGTTGACCACTCGACCCTATTACAAATGAGAGAATACATATGAATTACCATTATAATTTCAAACAAATTAAGATCTAATATTGTAGAATGACTACAAATTAATTAATTAATCAAATTCCATAATTAAATAAAAGCCTCCATCTACATATGCTGATAAATTTGGGTTCAGTCAATATCATCTAGTTGTCAAAAATAGATATAAAATTTTAATTTATTAATTAAAAATGGAATTAAGTGTTCATACAAGTCAAAAATATGATGACGGTGCTGGCTTGTCGGGTAAGAAGAAGCTACAAAATTGAATTGCATGCTTCACACGTGCCACCGAAGCTTCTTTCACACGCTCATATTAACGCGGTTAAATTATTTTCCTTTTCCATCAACTTTATATCTATCTTCTCTCTAAACGCATTTGTTTTTTTCTGCATGGAAAAGGCATAAACCATTTTTTATTTTACATTATTTTATTGAAAGTAACCTCACTTGCAAGTTAAAATAAAGTGACCCTTTGAATCTTGAATTGTCAAATGAATATGACATATTATTAATATGTGAGCTAGCTACCATTTAGTTTCTTTGAGTTCTAAATCTCTATAGGGTTTATATATACAATGATATTGGAATCGTTTTCAATAAATTGTTCTTGAGAATATGAAGCATATACAAGAGATTTGTATGATGATTTGTGGCATATTGTGCTCATATTGTGAATCTAATGAAGTTATACAATGTAATATAAGTAATAAATTAAAATATATAAATGAAATTGGGTAAATGTGAATCATATATGGATCATGCTCAAAGTCAAAGGTTCAATAATAACATCACTAGCTCTATTGTAAATGAAGTCATTAGAAGTCGATTGACTGAAAAGGAAAAAGAAAAAAAAGAGAGGAAAGAATCATAACAATATATTTAGAATTAATCACATTTTTTCTACATGAAAAATGTGTAAATCACTACAAGAAATTATAGTATTAGCGATGGAATATTCTGTTTCGAAATTTAGAAACAGAATAGTGACATAATTGAAACGGATAACGACATTAGCTACGGAATTTAATGAATGAAAAAATTATGTATCTAATTATGACGCCAATAAAATTGCAGGAAATCAGCGACGAAATTACGACTTAATTAGAGACGGAAAAAAATTCCATCTCAAATTTAGTCGAAATTTGCAACGAAAAGTGGGAAAATATACTAATTTGCGAAAAATTTAGAAATCCATCAATATTTAACGACGGATCTAGAAATACGTCGCTAATGAGCGACATATTTACAAATCCGTATCTAATTAGTGACAGATAATCCATTCGCTAAATTTCAATTATTAGGAACATATACATCTCATCCATAATTAGCGATAAATTTATCAATTCATCTATAATTTGCAACGGAGTAATAAACCCATCTCTAATTAGAGACGAAAATTTTTCGTCTCTAATAATTGAAATTTAGCGATTAATTATATTCGTCGATAATTAGATACAGATTTGTAAATCCGTCGCTAATTATAGATTAAATAAAATTCCATCGCTAATATTAGCAACATATACAATATTTCCGTACCTATTTATTTGAAAATCAAAAAAATAGAGACGAAATTTTTCCGCTGTTAATAGGCCATTAACGATAAAATAGTTTCAAATTTTTCCGTTGTTATTTCTTGTAGTGAATTGTTTCTGTTAATATTATTTAATGACAATTACACTCCCTGAGTAATAATTCAATATCAAATTTGTATATTTTAATACCAAAAATAATAACTTCAATAAATAAATTTTGAATTTTTAAAAATTATTTTATCATTTTGAATATTAAAAGGCAATAATTCGATTATAAGAAATACTTAGGAAATACAATATAAATTGTCGTTATTTGAATGAAAAGTAACAACATTAACGAGAAATAATAGCTTTGCTTAAAAAAAATGTTATTTCCCGTTAATTTTTTTTTAAAAAAAATTAAATAAAAGCCGCGAAAGAAACTCAAAATTTTAAAAGTTCACATGCATATACACGAGCAAAAACAAAACCCCGTTCTCAAGGCCGCGTGTACACTCTTAAGCCCGTCCACCAAACTACCGGCTAAACCAGTCAAAATATGCGCGTATGGTTAATGTGGGTCCCCTGGCGGTCCTGAGTGCAATTAATGCAAGAACCGTCCCGAGTCGACATGGATTTTAATTAACCGGCATTTGCCGGTCAACTAATGAATGTGAAACCTCCTAAATCCAAGCTGTTTTCCAAAATCTCACCAAAAAAAAAAAAAAAAAGAAAAGACTCTCCTTTCTATATTCACACTTGAAAAACAAACACAGGCAGAAGCCACAGGCAAAGGCAAAAGCAAAAGCAATCAAATATCTCTCTCCATATTCTTTTTTTTGGTCACTTATATTACTATGTGGGTGTGATTTTAATGGATAAACGCGACGATATGAAAACTGAAACTGAAACTTCAATTTCGATATCGAAATCGATGCTTTCCGATGAGAATCCGGCGAGTACTTATGGGTTAGGAAGCATATTTGACATGCCATGTGTGGGTGATAAGTGGGATTCTTTTGGTTTCATGGACTTGCTTAGTGTCCATGACAATCATAATCAAGATTTTGATGATTCTTTGTTATTCAATTCCTTAAATCAACCACACCCACCACCGATTCTCCGACCATCACCACCACCACCACAACAACAGCAACAACTGTCTTCGCCGGCACCGGAATCTTCAGAAGTGTTGAACAACCCCGCTACTCCGAACTCATCTTCAATCTCCACATCATCAAATGAAGCAACAGCTAATATCAATGAAGAGCAAAACAAAGATGATGAAGAAAATGAACAAGATCAAGATAAGACTAAGAAACAGTAAGCACCCATAAATCATTTTTGTTTATTTAATGATTCTTTTATTAGTAAAGTGACATTTTTTTCCCTTTTGTATGTGGGTTTAGGTTGAAACCCAAGAAGAAGAATCAAAAGAGACAGAGGGAACCAAGATTCGCGTTCATGACAAAGAGTGATATTGATCACTTAGATGATGGCTACAGATGGCGAAAGTACGGCCAAAAAGCTGTAAAAAATAGCCCTTATCCAAGGTGATTATCAATTAAATTAATTAAAATTAATGTTAATTCAAAATTTGTAAACTTTTAGTAATTGCTTGGAGCAGAAGCTACTATCGTTGCACTAGTGGTGGCTGCGGAGTAAAGAAGCGAGTGGAGAGATCATCTGAGGATCCAACGGTTGTTGTTACTACATATGAAGGGCAACACATACATCCAAGCCCGATGACACCTCGAGGGAGTATTGGAATCATGGGTATTGATCATCATCATTCGGCTCATTTTGGTGCTTCATCATTTCTGATTCCACAGCCTCATCAATATTGGTCATCGCCTCCGTTGAATCCTAATTCGTTTTCTAGTTTTGTTCATCAAGAGAGACGTATTCGTCCATCTCCTTATTCACAAGCTTCTTTGCTTCGAGACCACGGGCTGCTTCAGGACATTGTGCCATCACAGATGCGAAATGAGCCTAAGGAGGGTAACTAGAAACCAATGGTCTATTTTTCTTTTATCTTGTATTAGCTGGTATGTATTTCTCTAGCTAACTTACGAATTACCCACTTCACAATTTCGATCATGGATTTGATTATTTGTGATCAATTTGTATTGGGATGATCGAATTTCTATTTAGCTAGAGATTATGAATCATGATTAGCTGTGGAGTTAAATGGGTAAACTTTTGTATCTTCCTTTTTTACATTTCTTGATCTTTTTTTCTGCTTCTTAATGTTTGTTGATTTCATTATTCTTCTCTTTGTTAGTTCAAAGTATACATGTGCTTTGGTGCTAGCTAGCTGCTAGCAAGTGGCATGTGAGTCAGAATTAGGGTTAGGGTTTTCACATTTGAGGAATTTAAGTCGGTTTAAGATTTTTAACTTTAAGGGAAAAAGGGAGAATCTAGAATGAACTTAGGAACTTGATCCTATATTAAGTTGAAACCCTAGAGATGGGATGTGGTTGTAAATATGTGCTTAGGGCCTTAAATGCTATATCTCAAAACTTGCATGGGAGCAAGATGTAGCAATAAATACATAACCTGAACACCATGGGTTAGACTAACCCTTTGATGATCTTTTACTTTCTCCTTTAAGCTATAAATTACAAATGGAAGCTTGAATCACTAGATGTTGGTGAGTTATAATGTGAATCTTTAGGCAATGAAATTAAGACGAGATCTTGATTAAAAGTATGGTGTGATCAGATTTCATATCTCGCTTTACATATAGCTAGTGAATTCTTCTCCACTGTGAATATTCAATCATTTCAAAATACAAATTTGAGACGAGATACAATTTTTTTTTGAAATCGTTGGAAATCTCACCGTCAAACCACCCCTTCTAGATTTGAGCGGATATGTAGAACCCCGACTGTCATAGACTCTTATAAGAAATGCAATTCCTGTATTCGAACCAAATACTATATATATATATATATATATATATTAAAACTATAGAGACACAATAAGTTGTGAGATACGAAATGCAATTTGGATATTTGCATAATCTTTTCTCTTCATTAATTTAAGCCTTAAAGAGAACATAGTTTCTGTACATTCATTTACGAATAATTAATACATCAATAAGGTAAGTGTAGGGTTTGTACTTAAAGAATATAATATATGATTTGGATTGTTTTATAGCTTTCAAAATCTACAACAGGAAGAAACAGAAGATCTAAAACCACAAGCTCCACTGAACGCATACTAATGGAAGCTGAATAAAGGGGCAGGATTTACATTAATGACTAACTCCAAAAAGATTAAAGATAAGGGTGATCATCTTTTTCAAAAGTCTAGTAACCACCATCCATTTTTTCTAAGTCCTCCCCATCTTTTAACTGTGGAATTTTTTAGCATACGTATTTGTTTTGTATTCTAGCTCAATTTCTTTGAGCTAATTATCGTGTTATCTACAAAACCCGCCCTAAATAATCCACTTTTACCGGAATTTTAGTGATAAATTTTGATTTTCGGCTAGTCTAGTACTAAAATTTGAACTCGTGTAAACTATAATTTGATTTTATATGATGTCTTGAGATTCAAAGAAAATTCATATGAGATCTTAATTGTGCCCATTTAATAATAAATAAATTTTTTTACAAAAATATATTAGCAAGAATGGGGGGGCAAAAGAAACATGATATAAAGATTCTTATAAAGTATTTTCCTTTAAGCATATCATTGGAAAGTGAAAATTTAGGAAGGCGCTAGCTTGTTTGTTCTCAGAAAGTGCTATTGATTGAGTAAGAATTGTCTTTTAATCCCAAACTTTCAAGCTACCGATTGAATTAGCTTTTGATTTGAAATGTATAAAGCATTTAACATATGGGAAAGTTTTATGAAGTAATATGCAAGCAATGATTCATGTAAAATGAGTAAAATTAACTTCATATATTTCCCCCACCCCCCATCGTTTACTTTTGGTATCCTAAGGAAATTGCTTAGGGGATTTCAACTTGATTCTTGCTATTGTTTTTATATTTTAAAAAAGAAAAGAGAATCGTTAGTAGAATCTCCTTTTTAACAAGTGTGATACTATTTACATTTATTTAGAAAATTATTTTAATGTGTAATAAAGGCATAGAAGACTTTTGGGCATCAATAATCTTAATTAAGGAAAAAAAAAAGACACGAATTTGATTGCATATGAAACATCTAAATTTACATAAATACATTGAATGCAATTAAAAGATATTAGATTCTTATTCTTTATAAAACTCGACATTAAGAGTCTTCAAACTTTTATTGTATTTCTTAATTATCTTAATAAGCAAGCCCCTTCTTTATTAACATTATTTATAATTAGGTTTTAATCCACAATCTTATATTTGATACTAGCTACTATTGGTTGGTGACCACACTATATATGCACATGAGACATGATTAAGCATTTACGAACACTCATAAAGGCTACAATTTTTAGCCTTAGGAGCTAAAGATATGGGAGTTGGATGCAAAATTAATTATTATTTCTGTTTTTGGAATTGCATTAGAGGAATCAATAGGCCTTCTTTTTAACTCAAAACATGCTTACGTGGACCAATTATTAAAAATAATAAATTATTCTCTCTTTTTACTACCAATTTCCAAAATGGGCCAATCTCATTAGAAACCCAAAACCTTTTAACTTATGGGTGGGCTTTTGATTTTTCTACAAGCCCATGTATATTTTGGTATTTCTCAACTCTGGAAAATCAGACTGTCTATTATCTTCAATGGCCCATTCATATTTGTGTCTGAATGACAAAATGATTGCTTGCATGTGACAGCAACCAAATCCGAATACTTGTAATAGCAAATAACTGAATCAGCTTTATCCTTGAAAAAAGTATCAACACTCATTTAACTTACTAACTTCAAACAAACCCTAACCATTAAGCTTTCAAATTCAATATTGACGTATTATAGACCCGCTAATTCTCTTTTTATTTCATCATAAACTGAGAATTTTTTACCTTATGTTGATGTAGAAGCTTAAAGGGCAAGCCTTGGCACAACTATAAATGTCGCTCCATTATAACTTAACGTCAAGGGTTCGAATATTAGAAACAGTCTCTGTGTTTACAGGAATAAGAATATTTACGTTTGTTTTTTTCCAAATCTGTAATAGTAGGAGTCTCCGTGCATTGGGCTGCCTTTTTTTTTTTTTTTTTTGGGTTAATGAAGAAGCTTAATAAAATGTCCTGAAAACTTGAAGCAACACATGGCATTAGGTTACCAAATATGAAAACGACCATGTCCAAGGCTTGAACTTGTCTTCCCTTAACCACTCTTCAGTACAAAGTATGAACTTGTCACAAAGATCCCATGCAACTTCTATATAAGATATTTACTTTCACCATCCAAACTCACCTGGCTTGAGAACTTTTTAAATTATATTTTTCAGTGTAATTACTAGCAAACCTAAGGGTACAAGAGATGGCTAATAAGCACTTAGCTTTTTGTTTTCTCATGTTACTTAAGCTTGTAACCACATTTGCAAACCCACCAAACACTTCGAAAGAAGAATGTATTGGCGACATTGGCTTTGAATTGCAAATCAACATTTACAATTACAGCTGCCCTGAAGCAGAAGCTATAATCTTTTCTTGGGTTGAAAATGCTGTAATGGAAGATCCAAGAATGGCTGCGTCACTGCTTCGTCTTCATTTCCATGACTGTTTTGTCAATGCAAGTCTTTTTTTTTTTCATTTAATATTCATATTTCTTTTACACAAGCACTAATGTTATGGCATTTGAGTTTTTTGCAGGGCTGTGATGCTTCAGTGTTGCTAGATGACACTGAGGACTTTGTTGGAGAAAAAACTGCACCACCTAATCTGAATTCACTAAGGGGATTCGAAGTGATTGATGCAATAAAATCTGAACTTGAATCTGTTTGCCCTGAGACTGTCTCCTGTGCTGATATTCTCGCAATTGCGGCAAGAGACTCTGTTGTTTTAGTATGTGACATTTCATCAACACATACATAATAATTATATTTCAAAGTTTCATTCATATTGCTGAATCTGAAATCCAATTTGCAGTCTGGTGGTCCAAGCTGGGAAGTGCTGATGGGTAGGAGAGACAGCTTCAGTGCAAGCAAAGCAGTAGCTACAAACAACATCCCAGCTCCAAATTCAACTTTGTCAAATCTTGTAGCCAAGTTCCAGAACGTTGGGCTCACACTCAATGACATGGTAGCCCTTTCTGGGGCACACACAATGGGAAAGGCTCGATGCTCGACTTTCAGCTCAAGGCTACAGAGCACAAGCAACACATATGGCCTCCCAGATATCAATCTGGCCTTCCTTCAAAGTCTGCAGCAGCTTTGTTCAGGCTCCGACGTCAATGCGCTCGCGCAGCTTGATTTGGTGACACCGGGGACGTTCGACAACCAATACTACATTAACCTTCTTTCAGGAGAGGGGTTACTTCCATCTGATCAAGTTCTTGTCAGCCAAGATCAAACACGTGAGATCGTTGAATCTTATGTCCAGGACACATCTATATTCTTTCAGGATTTTAAGACATCTATGCTAAAGATGGGAAGCCTGGGGCCTGTGTCTGGTGAAATTCGTCGCAACTGTCGAGCCATCAACTGATCTCAAAATCTCAAAAAGCATTGTAGTAACCCAGTAGCCTTAAGCATGTACGCCTGACATTCTAATGAAATTGAGGTCTGGGTAAAAATGGTCTTATGTGCTATTCTATACTTAACACTAGAAGCTCATGGGAATCTATGTAACAGTTTATTGCTACAAATAATTGACGCTGAATATTTGACTATAGCAACTAGTTTATGTTTACAAGGAGAAAAGGGAGAACAAAAGAAGAGGTTACAACATTGTATTACAAAGGCATTGATTTGTCTTAGGTATATGACGGCATCAAGCCGGAAAAACCTAGCGGTGAATAACGGGGAGCAAGGTGGAAAGAACGATCTCTGATATTTAAGTTCAAAGCCGTTGTTGCTGCATGTCTACATAGATCAGCATCCTCTAGACAGCATTCTTTTTCCCTGTGCCACCTCTGATCCCAATTTTTCCACTTCAAGTCCCTGCGGATGAATTACATTTTCAATATAAAGAGGAAATGATTAAAAGAAACAGAATAAACCATGGATTTCAACAATACGACTGAAGCTACAACAGATCATATAGTCTAACAGTGACAGGGATTACTCCCTTTTAAACTTGACTTTTCTACTTTACTCCTTTTTTCCCTTTTTGGAATATTTAAAGGAAAATTCTATAACCTGATGGATTATTCTTCCACATCCAATCCTGAGCAGACTGAATCCCCTGCAGAAGATGCAGACAATATGGATAAGCTGTGGTAACGGAGAGGATGAGCAGATCTAGATGACACACAAACCTGTTGGAAACGAGTCGGATCATTGACTGAACCAGCTCCTACAGGTGGTAATTGAGTATAATCAAGTTCCTGCAAAAGCCAAAAGTTGCAGAAAATATAAAACCATGTCTACTACCAACAGAAGAGAATGAAGCAAAACAAAAGCTAAGCAATAATATTTCATGGTACATTCTAAAAGTCAACATGGCATATTCAAATGATCAAGTATCAACAATTCCAAAAATACCATTAGCTAAGCTATGTGTCATCCCTTGCATATTCTTCCACATCTAATTTTTTTCTGAATGTCTGCTACATAGTGTTACTAGACCAGGAACGATAGAATAGATGACCAAATAGGGGCTCAATGGATCAAGTACCAGGAAGTAACAATCATAAAATTCGGTGGGCTACAGAATAATTATAAATGCAGCATGGTTTTGAACAATCTTGATCAACTAAAAATTCTTAGTTCAAATAAGACAACTTCAGAACGTATGAATAATCATTTACATATTAAGGAAGAGTACCTGAGCATTATGTTGACCTCTAACCCCAGGTGCATGATACTGGATTTCCACAACACAAGGTTAGCAATGTCAATCATATCTTATAAATGTTGTAGAAACTATTTAGGGAATACTTACTGACAAATGAAAAGGATGTTGTAACTGCTGCTGTTGCTGCTGACGGAGCTGTGCTTGATGCTGCATCTGTTGTGTTTGTGGAACAGGCTGTGCGGACAAAACTTGGGGGTGCAACTGGGATGGAGGCTGCTGAACTGGTGGTTTTTGTTGCCGCTGCTGCTGTTCGAATAATGCCAACTCTTCAGGTTTCTCCCACTACATTTTCACAATGAAACAATCGTCACATACATTGGAGACCAAAACAACAGCAAACCAGTGGTTTATTTGTCTCACCTTGCTTTCACCAGTTACACTGTTATAATAGTACTTGTATCCATCAGGGGAGGTATGTTCTGTCCAACTACTTTTTGTGGAAGCTACTGTCTGTGATGATACAGGTGCAGCAGGACCAGCAGACATAGATACAGGCACATCTGCAGCTGGAGCAGAAGCAGGAGCACCGGCAACTGTCTGTGGAGCAATCCCAGCCCACTGAGACAGCATAAGAACATGCTCAGCATATAACCAAAATGATCCAAAAAGTTGAAGAAATTAAATTTAGTTTTGTGCTTTAAAATTGATTAACACTAATAGCAAATAAAAGAAGATTCAATTCAGTTCAAAAAAGCTTGACACATTATCAAGCCAACTTAAGTTCATACTTCATGCAAATATTTTCGAATCAAGCTCCACAGCAGACTATTACAAGCTTGATCCATCTTGAGCTCAAAAATTTTTACGTCTTCGAGGCAAACAGCCAAGTGCTTGCTGGGGTGCAACCCTATGTAGCCAAAACTGGCAGTCATTTATTGACCAAGTGAAGGTGTAGAAAGAAACTCATGTAACTGATGCATTTATAACCAGACACCCCAGATATCCTGTCACACCTGTTGTTTAGTGGCCTGAGAACCTTGCTGCAACGGTAGATTTTGATTTGACGGTTGCATAAGCTGTAGTTGTTGCTGCAGTTGCGAGAATGCCTGCTGGGATGATTGAAAGGTTGCTTGTAGAGTCTGTGTCTGCTGCGACAGCATCTGAGCTAACTTAGATGGGGACTGCTGATAAGGTTGATGTAATTGCTGCTGGCCAGGAGCAGGCAGCTGCTGTTGCTTTGTCCCAGTAGGGAGTGAACTGGATTGAAGGTTGATATTTAGAGGAGTTGGTAGTACTGTAGAAGAAGAGGCAATCTGCTGAACCTGAGGTTGGGAAGCAGACAACTGTCCACTCATACCAAGTAAATGTTGAGATGGTAGTGCTTGACTGAAAGATGTTTGACCAGGAATCTGTAGCTGCCCGACAAGGGAAGTTTGCGTCTGGGAGTAAGATGATGGAGCCTGAGGGTGCAGTTGAAGCGGAGGACGCATATGCTTAGGTGATTGAAGAGGCTTCTGTAATGGAGATATTTGCTGACCAAGGGATGGAACTTGCGACTGAGGTTGGTTAAAATTCTGAAAAATTTTAAGTAAGACTTTTGTTACTCGTTCTGAGATGACCAGGTAACAGCGTGAAGGTTAAAAATATAAACAGATATCACTTACCTGTTGTAAGGAAGATGAAGTTGAAGAAACAGCAAGTCCAGGAAGAGGACCATCAGCAGGACCACCCTAAAGTATTGTAACCATGATTATACCAGATTTATACACAAATGGGAAGAAATAAGAAACTTTTCATGCAAGTAAACAACGCCAAATATTTTGCCAGCTCCAAGCCATCAACTATTGTTCTCTTTTTCTCTCATTAGAATGCAATACCGTAAAAGAATATTCCTGATAACATATTGTGCAGTCATCAAAATTTGTTCTTACCGGATTTAAAGGCATGCTCAGATCACCTGATCTAGGAGGCATCTGATTCCCAAAACCACGAATACCAGGATTAGAGAGTGGACCCATGTTCTGGGGACTCATGGGATGCCAAGCATTTGGAGGAATCCTGTCAGCCATAGAGTCACCAAAATTCGGTGGGGGTGGTCTGTAGGAATATGAAATCATAAGTTCACAAGTATTAAATCAGATGAGAAGATGAAAATGACAAAGTAATAAAGAATTAAAACTGCACTAAATATGTTGGTGGAAGGGGATACCTAGGACCTGGTGGTTGGAACCGAGGACCAAAACCTGGCCCTCCGAATGCAGGGACATTCCTGAGGAAGAAAAGACGAGAAGTTAAAAAATGAATTTGTCAGCAATAGCAGTTAAGTAGCTCAATCAACACCAAAAAGAGATAAACTGCAATTCTTCGACCATTTGCAATTAAAATACATAATTTCATAAAGGAAAACCTCGAGTCTCCAGGCCTGGGCTTCTTAGGATCAGCAAAACGGACAGTTAATGGTTGGTCACATCCCTAAGGTGGAGAAAAAGATAATGAACGAATGATCTTCAACGCTTTAATTCATAAAAGAGTAGAAAAGTAAAGGACTACGGTGCAACATTGCTCAAGTAACATATAATGCTTACTCTCATTGTATAAATTCCATTAAGAGCATTTATAGCAGCCAACGCCATATCTCTCTGACGGTATTTAACAAATCCACATCCTTCAGAAAGAATTCAACAAAAGTATCAGGAATATGAAGAAACAAACATGATTACATTGGCTTCCTTTTAAAAAATGAGGATTGACAAAATATATTGACATCAGAACAGCAGTAAGGGGAAAAAAATCCATGACCCTAATACTACATTGAAGATTACCCATTTGATTTCAGAACAACTAAATCATGATATCAACCATCTCATAAATTTTTTTGAAAAGAAACTATTAAGTCAAAAACCATCATACCAGCTTTTACTTGTATATTACCTAATCTCTATCTTTTTTCTTCTTTAAAAAGCACATATTCGTGGACAAAACTGATGATTAGATCATCTACTTGATTAGAATGCTCTCTCAGCAATCAATCGTGACATTATAATAAGGGAAGAGAAAGTAAGTCCAGCAACTTTTCATCCAAACTACAGGTCAAATTAGCATACTTAGGTTTTTTATATTAACATAGGATAACGAGGGCATACCACGACTCTGCTTCAATTCATCACGCATGAGGTAAACATCTTCAACTCGACCATATGGTGAAAATATCTGACAAAGAAAACGGTTAACATCAATTACTACCAAAGCTAGAAACTTCCTGCTCTTGAAACTTATTAACCTCAGACAAAGACAGCAAAAATAAGCACAGGCAGTTGATATCTGACATACTTCCTCAACTTCTTTTTCAGTAGCTTGTTTGTTCAATGAGCCTACAAACAGTTTGTACTCAACTGCACCTATCATAAAAATGAATAACAAGATTAGAAACATTAGTTATGTGAGAATAGAAAAACTTTTACTTATATACTAACACCATTTCAAATGAAAAGCTATTTTTGATAAAAAGAGTTTCCCAAGCACATCATTTTCCAGTACAGCTTGCACATTTCCAGCGGCAAAGAGTGTAAATGCAAATAAAAATGAAGAAAGAATAATCATAAACAATTACCAAGGCGCTCCCTTTCCCCATCAGCATATCGAACTTGGATAGGACCCAAACCCTGAAAAACACATTTAAGCATGTGAAACTACCATAGCAATCAAAGTGCTTGGATTTCAAGAGACCAGCAAGAAAACTGACCCCAGGTAGTGTATGTTGATTGTGCAAGGCTCTAATGGCCCTATCAGCTTCTTCCGAAGTTGCATATTTTATAAAACAACAACCTGGACAACCAAAGAATATTTATCCTGATTTTATTAAGTTATTGACACCCTTTGAATGATGGTACAAATAGGTGGCTTAAATGTATCAGTATAAGTCAGTGCCGTACATACATGTAATAATATTTGCTGTCAAACCACAAAAGCATATTATCGTGAACATGGAGAGAGAGAGAGAGAGAGAGAGAGAGAGAATTCCAAGACATCAAAAGACAGTTTCCATTCACGTAGGTCCACTCAACCAAGAAAGAATTATGCAAACAAACAGAGAATCAATTTCTTCGATAGGAAACAAAAGAATTTAATGAAAATGAAAATAAATCGACGATCAACTCAAAATCGGCCCATTAAGCATAGAAATATAATACAGCCCACAACTGATACAAAATGTACAGAAACAGATACATAACAAAATGATTAATTTAATCTCAGGTAAAGCAAGTCCATGGGGGAACCTCAACTTGCCAGAGCACTTTGCTTTAAAAAGTAAAAATAGAATGAGCCAATACACAAGAAACTGACCAATCTTACACAGAAGGAGAAATAGTAAAATGAGGAATCTTGTTGTACCAAGTTTTTCCTTGTGTTCTGTACAAAACTTATATACACAAGTACATAGAGTAGTCCTTGACCAAAGTAGTTTAGAACAAGGCAGTCAAAAGCAAGAATTCACATAACCTGACTACATTTACTACCACTACCATTACAACTGCTGCTACTAGCATAACTATAATGAACATATTAATTACAGAACACCATCAGTTTTTGTTTGAAAAAGAAGATGCATTTCCAACTCCAATAAAACATCACATATCCTGTTCAAAGATGTCTATCTCCACCTTACAATGAAATGAAAGGTGCAACCAAATTAACCAGCTAAAGATTTGTGATACTCAACGTGGTGGTTCCATGAACACCAAGTCCACTAAACATCAAATTGAAATCCCATGCCATCATTTATAAGAAACCAAACCACAAGCTGAAATCCTAATAGAAAATTTCAAAAGCACAATCCTATTTTTTCAGCAGAGAATAGGAAAAAGAGATATGGAGCCATTCGCAAACATCAAGCACGTGATCACATTCATCCAAATCAAAGTATCCAAAAGAGATAGTAATACAATCACACCTTCAATCCATATAACCCCGAAAAGGCAATAGCTCTAAAACAAACACATGATGCAGTCAAGGAGAGATGAATATTTATGCATCTAAGTAAATCATGCATTATCAGAGAGAAGAAACCCCACCATAAAGAGAGGACACCCATCTCACCAACATTGTGAAGCCATTCACACATATAGAAAATAAAGAAGCCAAGTAACTATTCGTTGTGTGAAAAGAACACCATCAAAATAAACTTCATATTTTTGTATACCCATATAATTTGCAAGAACGGGATTAGAACATAACAATATAAGATTCTGGGGAGCCATAACCAAAAATCAACTATCAAATCCGAGGGCTTAAACCTCACATATACTAGAATTTGACTTAGTTTCATCTAGTCTGAATAAGTTCAAAACTGCTCACATTACATCACATTTACTAGACATTAAAAGAAAGATTCAAATACTATGCATTCCATTCATAGGCATCAAATGTCAAACCCACGTTGACTGAGAGAATGTACCAAACACTTATAATCTTCCCACAGGACACAGATGCAAGTCTCAGTCCTGAACCCATGCCATAATTCCACATTCCAACATCAAATCAAAATAAACAATATAAAATTGCAACTGAAATGTAATAATCAAATCCATAGAGCCATGAAATTTCTAATATAAAATTTATGTAAGTACCAAGTAGTGTTGGCCACATCCATAAATGTTAAAGCTATTAGCATTTAGCAAGGAGAGCAATTAAAAATGAATATGAATGATCCATCCACACAAAGATACAGAAAAACGTCGCGCACAATGCAAAAAGTTTCTAGTTCACATCACATATAGTCAGCTGTTTATCGCCTACATACATTCAAAATAAAGCAATATCGGTACATACATTCAAAATAAAGCAACTATGTCATTTCTCTAATGTGAAACGGGCAAAAGAAGATCATCCATCTCAAGAAAAAATTGTCAATGATCATCCAGAACCAATTATCCAAAGAAAGGGAGAGAGAACGGACGACAACACATAAGGCGGAATGCTTATTGTTCACTCACACAAAGGAGTTAATTGACCATAGGGTTGATCCATGGGATTGGTATTAGATATGATCAAATCATTAAGTAACTATCTCATGGAGACGATTCTACAGGCTCCACCATCACAAAATTGGCCACATATGTGGTTATTCACAAATTAGTTTGCCTTACAGTTGGTGAAGACAAAAAGTTACCAATCACATAACCAACCATAATTACCCAATTATTAAAACCAGCTTATATGTAACATTATTAAACAGTTGTAGATGCAAGATAATATCCAAGTACACGTCTCCCTTGCAGAAAAAGTAACAGAAAGCAAACACCGATATCAAAGCAAAGTATTACTCGACATTACCACTGTGCCGTGAGTGAGCAGTTATACCATCAACAAAGGCACAAAAGACCATCATACCACTTCAGTAATCACAAAGCCGATATATACCCATGCTGCCACAAATTCTAAAATTTGATTTTTTGAGCAATACTAACTCGAGCATTAAACTCCACTAAACTACAAAGCACCTGAACCAGAATGGATCCTCCAGATAACAGAAATTCGCATGTTTTGGTTACATTGACATCATATATAAAAAGTAAGAACATTGCACATTACATCCACAAGTCTTCAAATTGTAGTTTCCCAATAATCAAATCGCAACACCCAAAAAATAAATCCATTCACTTTCACATTTCGAGGCACGAGGAACTAGATTTCAGCAAAATTCGAAGCCATTAACAGAAATTATCTAAAGAAGATGACAGGCAACCAACAAAAAACCAAAGATATTCAGAGTAGTAGGCCTGATGTCAGAAGCAGCAAACAACAAGACAGAACAAAGTAAAAACTAAAAACCACGGTTGAAAAATATGCATAACTTATTATATTATATCCTCAGGCATGCATAGGTGAACACAAACAGCCACTTGAACTTGCAAACATATCAAAAATATTGGGAAATGGCCTAAAATTTTGACCGTTGCAATAAAACAAGGGAAAAAACAACCTCCCACAACAGGTCTTTAAATTAACAACTAGCATTGTCATCCATGTTCTGATCATAATTTAAGGAAAGAATGCCAAAGACATTTAACATCATGGTCCACATAAACACACATTTGTGGCACGTAATGTAATGGAAAAAGGATTCACATTTTCAAAATAACATCAACAATAATCTTAAACCCAACTCATCATCGCAGGAACTAAATAGTATACTCTTTAGTACAACCATTGTGGAACCATGTAGCATCAAAAACAGGCTTCAATTCCACTTTGTAGCATAACCCTACTTGGCCAAATCTATAAAGACAAGTAGACAACAATACCATAAATTTGACACCTGCAAATATCTATCCACCTAGTACCCATAAGGCTTCCAACGGGGGCACTAAAAATAACTTACAAATATCATCCATATATGATCCACAACTAACGTTAAATTCATCTCATGTAGTTAATATGGAAGATTATACATGGTCATTTCAAGCCATCAAAATTTAAAAAAGAAAAAAAAATCCAAGGTTCACAAGAGAAGAAGAAACCACAAAAGCCTTGAGTATAAAGTGATCATAACCATGAAAAAGGAAACAAATCCATAATCACTATCTATAATGTACAACATTTGCACTTTTGAACATCCTGACATTATTAACCTACTCCCATTACAAATGACTTGTAATGCCCCACCATTGCAACTGACAAAATATTACAAGCACACAGTCTACTAGCAACTGTTATACAAGGCTGGTATTTTATAAGTTCACATCTCGCCATCATGTATGTACAGACCGACAAATCAAAAAGGGCAGTAACCAAACCAACAAGCCCAAAACTTGTTGCAAAACTAACAGAGATGAAAGATGAGTTTAGTTGCTCCCATCAGCCTCTCAAGGGAACCTGAAATAAGATAGGCATAAATCCCAATTACTTCAGGAAAAATAACACAAGTACATACCTTGCTGTTGCCCTGTCCTTTTATCTTTAATCAAAGCAACCTCTATCACATTTCCATGTTCTTCAAACAATGGACGAATCTGACATCCAACAATCAATTCTTAACAAAACAGGACTAATCATAACAACAAGAAAACATGAAGCATGATTATAGAACATAATTTGATGAACTACGAGTCATGCAAAAGCTTGTATTGACATATCTTAGATGACAAAGAGGCTGCAAAAAAGAAAACAACAGCTGAAAATGTGATTATACACTTATCTCAGTAACCTACTTAGAAGTATAACATCGAGGTTGGCAAATAGTAACTCAATTTCAAATCAGCAACAAATCCAGATGTACACATGCAATTGATATTCTCAAAATGGTGCAGGCCGGTACTGCAGGAACACGGCTACTAGTGTAAAGTATAAAAGATCTAAAGTTCTGGATGCAATAGTGTTCTCATGGATGCATAGTTTAGATTTCAGCACAACTCAGGTATCGATTTACTTACATCCTCTTCCCTGGCTGTCTTCGGAACAGACCCAACAAAAAGTTTGGCAAAGCTGCTGCTATCAAAGCTATCTGAGAGGGGAACAAAAAACACGTTATCAGATAAGAAAAAAAGGTTTGGTGAAAACAAATTTAACAACTGGTTCGAATGAAACTTATACAATTAGAAAGACAAGTAAATCGATACTATCAATGTAAACCAGGTTTTTATCAATTATAAACTGATACCACAAAGGCACAAACTATCATATCTTATCAAATACACCCCTAGAAAATATAACAACACAAATAAATTACAGTAATCTAACCAGGAGAAGGCCCTCCTCGGCCCAAAAACCCCCGTTTCTGCCCTGAAAGTTGTGGCACTGGGAGGGGTGCAACCGGATAATTTGGAATAGACCTTGGACCGGGTTCAAACCCTGCACCCATCGGCCTGAACCCTCCTCCTTCGCCACCACCTGGCGCATGACGTGGCGGGCTATCAAACGGACGGTGTCCCCCATCTTCTCCTCCTACGGCACCACCAGCGTCAACATGAAATTCGTTCGGGATACGGAAACGATTGAATTGATAAGAATCTTCATTTGTTCGGTTGTTGTTGTTGTAACGGCTTGTTATTGGGCCGTCGGTGAAGCGAGAGGGACGGCTCAGACGGTTGTTGTTGTTGTTATAATGAGAGTCTTGATTGCTGTTATAGCCATAATAACGCTCTCCTCCGTGTCTCTCCAGCTTTGCTGACTGGTAAATTAAAAACCCTAACCCTAGAATTCGGAGGTGAGAGAAACGAAAGGGCAGTGAGTGTAATTTGGAGATAAAAGAGGGAAAAACGAAAATTGCGGGGTGAGAGAGCAAGCGCTGAGGAGGCTGAAATTTTCATAAACCTGGGCTTTAAAAAAAGCCCAATCACATTGTTGCGATTTTCTAAGTTAAGGCATAATACTTTCGTTTGTATCAAATAGGTCCATTCCGTCCTTTACATAATATTTTCGTTAAATTTTACTTAAATCTCAACATATTTGAGTGTACCTTCATTGGTTCATAATCATTCATTGCATAACATTTACTATTGATTTATTTATTTTTTTCTTTTTTATCATATGATTTTCTTCCTATGATATATATAGATGACATAAATTTACAAGTAAGCCTCAACTATATTTTATTTTATTTTATTTTTATTAAAAAATACTTAAATTTTATTCATTTTAACTCGCTCTCATGAGAATATTATAACATTATGTATTGAAATTTATATAAATTGAACCATTTTTTTTTATTTTGAATTGCCCAAACTTTATCCACCATTCAATTATGGGTGTCAAAACGAATAAACGAATCGAATTTGTATCGAATCCTAAACGAATCGAATCAAAATGTGACGGATTCGTATTCGATTCGTTTATTAAACGAATCATAATATCAGGATTCGTATTCGATTCGTTTATTAAATTAATCGAATACGAATATTCGTTTATTCGTTTATTAAACGAATCGAATACGAATATTCGTTTATTCGTTTAGTAAATGATATTATTTAATAAAATAATTTACCACACTTGATTTACATTAATTCTTCATAAATATATACATATGAAATATGTAATTAATATATTTACTAAAAATATATCACCAAATATCGAAAATATTATTTTTTATATGATAATTAACTATAATTTCTCGAATCTTAATTGAAAATTAACAAGAACTAGTAAATAAAAATAATAAAACGAATCATAAACGAATACACGAATCAATGAGTTTAAATTCGTATTCGATTCGTTTAATAAACGAATCGAATCGAATTGACCCATTTATTAAACGAATCCATTTTTCCAAACCTGTATTCACTTTAAAACGAATCGAATCGAACGAATCAACGAATCCTGACCTAAATTGCCACATCTACATTCAATACTCGAAGTCGATGGCTTGCTTATTTGATAAAAAATATATATATATATTATAGTATGACATACAAATACAAAGGAGTAATATAAAATTAAAGTCAACCCACTACATAAAAAGTAAATTAGCTTGTTACAAATGATTTACGACTTATTTTAAAAACTACAAAATTAAGGGTTTTTTTCGTTATTATCCAATCCAATTACATCACCCGCCTAACATTTGCGTACCAAAACAGTATTCCGCCAAACCCCAGAATTCCTTTTCTCCCAAAAGCCCTAAACCTCCCCACACTCGATCGCACCCCAGCACACGGCCACCGCATCATAATCGCCACCGTTGAATCGTCTAAGTTAAACTTGTACGGTACTCTATAATTCTCTCTTTTATTTACATGGAATTTTTTGTTATAAAATAAATTTTAAGAACATAAAAATAAAGTGAAAACCCTAAAATCTCTTCACTCCAAACGGCGAACGGCGGTTTCAAGCTCGCCTGCTGTTTTTGCTTGCGACCACCGACGCGGCACCTAAAAAAAGTACAATTTTTTAGAAGTTGGGCTGTACAAGTCTTTTACATTTTTTCACTCCTCCCATTTCTCTAATGGTTTAAAATTACAATGCTATTATCAGTGTGATAGTATATGGGGTCTCATTACAGTTTGTTAAAATTTTAATTTCTAGTATTATTTTGTTAGCATCACCTATGAAATGTTTTTGAGAATACAAAGGTTATGTTTGGATTGATGGACGATAATGATTTATAATAGAATGTAATCTAATGAAATGGAATAGAACTGAAAATTTTATAATGTAATGTTCTAAAACATTATTTGGTAAATAAATATTAATAGAAAATATTATTTGATAAATAAATATCAATAGAAATATAGAATGAAAGTAATTAAATAAGTTTTAATGTTTTCACAGGGAATGTTATTTTTTTTAAAAGTTATATTCCATTCCCAATCTCTCGATTTGGACAGCTCACTTTCAATGGTTCAATACCCTTTTTGTTTCACTCTTCCATCCATTTTTATTCTATTCCATCCCCTTCCATCAATCCAAACAATAAATTTTAAATATTTTAAGTTACATTCCACTCCATTCCATCTCCTTCCATCAATCCAAATATAATCTTTATTTATGCTTAATGGAGAAGCTCTTAATCCTTGTGTATGTTACATTGTTTATTTTAGAACCTTTATTTCTCTTTCACTCTCGCTTTTCTTGTACCCTTTCTATGAACTGCATTTACTCCTCTATTAACTGCTTGCATTCAATGCTATGAGTAGTTTTTCTGGATTTACTAACATTTGCTGTTACCGGTTTCTTAACTTTACGTTTTATGAGCGAGAAAATTTGATTTGGTTCATTTTGCATGCTATGTGTTCATCAACTTCCTTCCTAGATTATTTGAATTACTTTTTGGCTGGGATAGCAGACTGAAATGTTTTATTCTTCTGGGTTCATTGCAGTGGAGTAAATAAAAACAGAATCTGGGGACACCCACTTGTATTCGTTGTATATTCTAGAGTTGCTCTTAGTATCTGCTGCTACTGCTAATAGTCATATCTGCTGCTACTGCCACTGCTAATACTCAAACTTTCTCAAAAAAAAAAAAAAAAAAACTTGGCTGCCCAGCTCATATGCCATCCCTAAATTACCATTGGAATGTGTTTGTTTATATTTGGTTTTTGTTAAAATTTGGAAAGAAAGCGTCTAAACAGTTATTCAGTTAATAAGGAATGAGAGTTTTTTTCCAAGTGAAATGAAGGGCTCTGTAGGTAATAGCTGTTAAGTTGAAAAAGATTAGTTTCACATTTGGTATTTGTGATTCTGATGATGCAACGAAGTTACTTGAGGTCTTGTCTGTGGTATTTTTGCATTTTGGTTTTGTTTTTTGGGCATTCAAACAAGAGCTCATTGACATGTTTAATTGTTTATCAGTTTATGTTTCAGCTTCATTGAGGTTTTGAGAAACTGAGATATCGTTTAAACTTGTAGGTGGATTGGAGTTGCAAGTCTACCATTATAGCGACTTTGCAGAAATGGATATTGATTCTGACCTCAAAAATTTAAATCTTAAATCAGCGGAGGAAAGCGGCGGTCCAACACAAATGGATTCCGAGGAGTCTTCTGCGGTGAAAGTATGATGTTCTTGAACTTTTTAAAGTTTTAATTCTGAATATCTATGTTTTGTTGCTGAGAAAATAAAAGAAAGTTTGTTATATATGCGTTTGATGATATTTTAGTTGTCATGAAATGAAAACTTACCTTGGCCAGGTTACATTTGACTGCATTGTTTTGATTTCTTGAGACCTAAAACCTAGCAATTTGATTAAAATGGAGTTTCCAATTTTTTAAATTCTCAGCACGATTTTGTTTATTTAACTTTTAGCATCAGTTGATTCCTCTATATTTGGCTATTATCTGAAGGCAAATAACAAAGAAAAAGAAGAGATTACTGCGTCAATGGACAAATTACACGTTGGTGAACCATCGTCTGGACTGGCAGGGTCTTCATCAATCGACTTCAAGAAAAAACCGGTTATTATCATTGTTGTTGGAATGGCAGGTAATCTGTTAATTCTTATTAGGTTCTGTTGATTTTGTCAAAACAAGTATCTAAGAGCCTAAATTCTTATTGATATTATAAGATGATGACAATTTGGAGGAATGACAATTTGGAAATATTTTTTTAAAATTCTTTTAGGGAGTGGGAAAACTACATTTATGCATAGACTGGTTTGCCACACACAAGCTAGAGGTATCCAGGGTTATGTGATGAACCTTGACCCTGCTGTATTGACCCTTCCATTTGCTGCCAACATTGATATAAGAGATACAGTTCGATATAAGGAAGTAATGAAACAGTTCAATCTTGGACCTAACGGAGGAATCCTGACATCGCTCAACTTGTTTACAACAAAGTTTGATGAGGTAATACAGGCTGAATTTAACCTTACTGTTTTATATTCATTTTTTAACATGAGTTGCTGAAGCTGTTCAGCTTCTGTTCTTCTGAAGATGAGGCCATAAACAGATTCTGATTGTTGATTGGTTTATCTTCTTTCAAAATTGTGGAATTCACTAACATAATGGATGTATACTTAAATAAAATAATTAGATGGACACACATGTTTGCATATTGGATGGACTATCCAGTTCCTGTCCATCTTTCATCCTCTACCTATCTGAAAATTTCAGGTTATTTCATTGATTGAGAGGCGGGCAGATCATCTTGATTATGTTCTTGTGGATACTCCTGGTCAAATTGAGATATTTACTTGGTCTGCTTCAGGAGCCATCATTACAGAAGCTTTTGCTTCAACCTTTCCAACTGTGGTCACTTACGTGGTTGATACACCTCGTTCAGCAAGCCCAATGACTTTTATGAGCAATATGCTGTATGCTTGTAGCATTCTCTACAAGACACGTTTGCCCCTTGTGTTGGCATTTAACAAGACTGATGTGGCTCAACATGAGTTTGCTCTAGAGGTACGATTCTTTTCCAAGTCAGATGACTACTTTTGTGATCATTTTCTACTGTAATTGAATAACTTCTTATGGGATGCTTCATTTGTTGACATTTTTTGAAATCTTCAGAACTGAAGCAAAAATAATTGAAGTATCGTATATAATTTTGCAAAAAAAAAAAAAAAAAAAATTACAAAATATTAACCGACTATTGGACACTATCAGTTTGTATGATTGGAGGTATGACACTATGACTTGGGCGCACACACAAGCTAATTTTACTCATTAAGGGAAGTTGGCCAGCCTGAGATAGATTTTGCAAATTTCAGAGGTGAAAATGATATTTAAAATATGCTTTTCCATCATAAACTTTTCAATGGCCTTTGCATCAGCATGGGAAAGATGTAATGGTTTCATGTTTATGAAATTCGGATACTTCATAGAGGGAAACTACATATTTCAGTTAGCATTTTATTTACCTTGTCATAATCCTTTAAATGGCCTTGTTACTGCTGCTTCTAAACAACAGTTGCAGTTGCTGACTTGCTATTCATTCTTTTGATGTAGAAAAATATGTGTATTGTGGTTCTTGTGTTGTCTATATATTATTCATCTGAAATCTACTTTGTATGCAGTGGATGCAAGATTTTGAGGCATTTCAAGCGGCATTAAGTTCTGATAACTCATACTCTTCAACGCTAGCAAACAGCCTCTCCCTTGCACTTGATGAGTTTTATAAGAATTTAAAATCTGTTGGAGTATCCTCAGTTTCTGGTGCTGGAATGGATGCCTACTTTAAGGCCATTGAAGAAAGCGCCCAGGAGTTTATGGAAACCTATAAGTATTGTTTAGCTTTGATAAACTTTCTTCTCATTATTCAACATCCTTATGATTAAACAATGCAATCACATTTTTCATTTTTATGCTGCTTATTACTGTTTGTGTAGGGCTGATCTTGACAAGAGACGGGCAGAGAAACAGCGTTTGGAGGAAGAACGCCAGAAGGAGAACATAGATAAGCTGAGGAAGGATATGGAGAAATCCAGGGGAGACACTGTCGTCTTGAGCACTGGTTTGAAGGACAAAGAAGCTAGGATTAGATCCATGATGGATGAAGAGGAAGGAGAAGATTTTGAAGAGGATGATGATTTTGAGAGGTTTAGTGAAGAGGAAGATGCTATAGATGAGGATGAAGACGAACAGGTTTCCACTTCCAGGTTTTCCTTCTAACGGAGCTCTAGTGACTTGCAAGAATTTTTGAAACAAGACTCTGAATAGAATCTTTTGCTGCATCTAAATTACATCCTTAACACTAGATATAGGACACATTGCATGCGTTTGATGGGGTGATTTTCTTCTAAGATGCTTGCACATGTTTGTATAAAGATGCTGCTTTAAAAACTTCTTATGATGCTATCAAGGCTTATCTCTTTTGAGCCATAATGCAAATAGTGTCGGTCATAATATTTGCCTCTATTTAGAATTTCCGAATGCATGAATAGAGATTTCAAAGAATCCCCACTTGCATTTGCTCGCATCTACTGAAGATATTACTCTGCATTTGTTGCATGAATCTTTTGGTGTTATATTAGAGTAGCCTGTGTAGTAGGTTCTGAAAATATTTCCTACGGCGGCCTCATTGGAAAACCGAGTACATATCCGCAAGTTTAACCGATTGTAGTCAGGTTGTGAATTGATCTATAACAGGAAGGGCACTTTGACAGAAATGCTGTGGATTTTTGAAGATATAGTAGGAAAGTAGCTAATTTGATAGACATTTGTTTGCTATGCTTCTCGTTTTGCAATGTTATTGCTCACGCGCTTGCAAAATTGGCAACTCGCGTTTGTTACCCTGTTATTTGGAAAGATAACTTTCCTTCAAACATTAGTATTTTCTCTGCTTTTCAGTAATGAGTTCTTTCTTTTCAAAAAAAAAAAGAAATTCTTGGTGTCGCGGGGAGTTACTGTTACTCTTCCTGCGAAAGACTTTAGGTTGTACGGTTCTAATGGACCATCTAATAAAATCGAGCCATAGGTATAATTTATCTCACCATTATTATTCTGTATAAGGATTCCGTGTTTGCTGAATACCGAATCAATTGTTATGATTTATTTAATGTGATGATTGATTGAGTTTTCAGTATAAATTCAAAACAAAAAGACACTGTATTTGTTTTTCGTATGACATGTATACATGCTTGTGTTTAGTTGTTGCATGTAAAGGTGAAGCCATAAAGGAATAGTCCAATATTGGCAAAAGGATTGTAGGTTCTTTAGCTGTGAATAAATTCTTGGAATCTAACCCCGAATCAAATGAAAGTGACAAATGGACACGTGTGGTCATGTGAGCCTATCCTCTTATTATCAACAAAATTTATTGAATCATAATAAAAAGTTGACATCGACCCCTATTCTTTTTACCTTCAATCTGTCACATAATCATACCAAGCGTCTCTGGACCGACACGCACAGGAATCATGTGCATTTTTTTTTTTTAATGGGTTTTATTTTATAATATAATCATCTACAGTATCTCACTTTTTACGTGGAATAAAAATCAGAGAATAAACTGTAAATATTTTAGTTGTTGTTTTTAAGTCAAAACTCTTTAATTAAGAACCAACATATATATATATATATATATGGGTTATTCCAGAATATGTGGGTTGGTGTTAAATGGTTTAAGATTTAATTATTATGTCATGGATTTGGGTTCATGAGATATATTTTTTATAAGAATATATAACAAATAAAGATTTTATATATTCTGCTTAAACACATATCAGATGGTTTGACGATGAAATTTCATATGTTGTAATTTCTAGTGAAATGATAACAATTTTTTATTTATTCATGTTACAATAAATAAACTTTTTAAGTCAAATCTGATATTAACAGGCTTGATTCAAGTTGAATTAAGCAAAACATTACAGGGTGGTATTATAACAAATTTGATAAAAGTTTCAAGTATTTCAACAAAATTTTGAGTTGATTCAACTAGGTTAAAAGAAGAGAGATTGAGGATAAAAAAAAAAAAAAAGTATATTGGTAGTGGTTAATTTTAGGGGCTGGAAAGAGATTATATTTTAAGAATATGTCAGTAAAAATAGTTTAAATTATCCTATTAAGTAATTGTTAATTTGAGCCATTTATCAGTAACCGTCATTCCTCAAAATAACCGATAAGATAAAAATCAAAATCAAAAAATGTAAACGAGAATGACTCATCTATCCAAGATAGATTTTTCCCCTTTTTTTCATTTAACAAAAATAGGGAGAAAACTGTCAATCTACAACCTAAATGGAATTAATCAGCAATCTCACTTAAACGACAAGACTTCCACGTCAGCAGAAGCATCGTTTCTTTCAAAAACAACTTTTAACTCTGCTTTAAGATAAACCATTTAATTGAAAAAGAAAAAATATATATATAAAAGGAGGGTGGTTTTTAGAAGTTTTTGAGTGGAAATAATTGTATTTGAGCGAATTAAAACAAAAACAAAAAGATAATCGAATTGAAAAGAAAAAAGAAATGGCGAGGCACGAAGAATTACCAGTCCCGATTTTCTCGTCACTGAAGGAAGTGTACGGTGAAGGATCAGAACTGGAAGAGGCTCAACTTCGTTTCGATACCTTGAAGTCCAAGTTTCTTCAAGTCTTCGGCCACCCTCCCCATGTCTACGCGCGTTCTCCAGGTTGACTCTTACTGTCTTGTTTGGTTGCCGAGAAAATCTAAGAAAACAAACTAAAAATTTTCGATTTATTTTTTGTCGTTGTTGTTGTTGTACAATTAATAGAAGATAATGAGTTTAAAATAATTTCTCTGAAGTGTTTTTATTTTATTATAATTTTATTATTTGACTGTTGATGGAGAAAATGGACGGCTGACGATTGATTTTATCTAAACAAGGAGAGTGAACAGCACGTTGATTATGAAGGATACTTTATTTGTTTTGTTTGGTTACTGGGAAAAATTGTTATTTTAATCGACTTCTGTAGGACTGGGGAATTGAGGTTTTTTTTTTTGGTTTGTTTACTTTGGATGGAGAAAATGGACGGTGGATGGTTACTCTTTTGATTTTGAATGATCAGGGAGAGTGAACTTGATTGGGGAGCATATTGATTATGAAGGATATTCTGTGTTGCCAATGGCAATTCGACAAGACACAATCGTGGCAATACGGAAGCACGATTCAAAAGAGGCTGATAAGGTTATTAAAATAGCTAATGTCAGTGACAAGTACAGTATATGTATTTATCCTGCTGAACCTGATCAGGTATAGTATATTTTTTAAGTTGGTTGCGTCGTGTTTATTATCTGTATTAATTATTATGTTGTTTGATTTTCTGGTGAAATCTGCTTTTGGTCTTTTGGGCAGGAAATTGACTTGAAGCATCATCGATGGGGCCATTATTTCATTTGCGGGTGAGACAGATACTCAAATTCATATACTTTGTTTGCTAGATTACACATTGAGAATTCGGGGTTATCCTAAGTTCTGACCCTATGCGGAATTACAACAATAAGCAGGACAAGTCCTGTTACTGCTACTATGGAATTGCAACAGGCAATTTAACAAAACAACCAACTAAAATAATAAGCTGCAAATGTAAAAACAATAACAATAATTAAAGCAGCAAAAATAATCAAACCACACAAAATTCAACACAATGATTTTGGTGACGAAGTGGAAAACTCTTCCGAGTAAAAAACCACTCCGGGTATAGGCTACCACCCGAATCCACTATATCGAGAAAAACTTACAGCGATGGTCAAGACCTATGGTGGCAACTCCACCGACTCAAGAACCTCAATACTGCAAGAACTCAAGGCAACTCCTCAAGCCCGCGACCCACGGTTTTCTTCAGAACCTCTGAAGTCTCTGAGTAGATTGTATCACCTCTGAACGCCGGAACTCCGACTACCAAAACTCCTCCTATAGAACTCTAAAGGATTAGGGATTTTGGGTTATGTTGTGTTGAAGGTTTATCAAAGAATGATTCTCACCATTAATAGAGAAGACAAGAGGATGATGAAGTCTTCAATGGTGGAATCAAAGAGAGTTGAAAGCTTTGTGAGATTTAGGCTCAAGGGAAAAGTGTTTCAGCTCTATCAACTCGTGGGGAATGGCGGCTAAGTGTTATATTTATAGGTAGGGTGAAAACCTAGGGTTTTGCAGGCTAAAAACGCGTCCAGATCGCAGTCGCGTTCGAACGCTTACTAGAACGCTACACGAACGCGCCCTTTCTGTGAAGACTCGTTCGAACGTCAATCGAACGCACAACGAACGGATGCTCTCTGGAATGATCTCGTTCGAACCCCACAAGAACGTGCTTCGAACGTTTGCTCTCTGGAATGCTCTCGTTCGAACCCAATAGAGAACGTGCCACTAACGCCACACGTTCGAACCCACAAACGAACGCAGCACTAACGCCAATCGTTCGAACACTGCAACGAACGCACCACGAACGTATGTCTGATGCACAGCAGCCAAAACCCAGTCCAATTGCACAAAGATCTTCATGAAAGATTACAACTCAATTGAACTTGTTTTGTCACGGACACATGCCAATAAAAATGGAACTCACAATCTCCCCCTTTGGCATTCCGTGACAAAATACTACCTAATACAAAGACTACGGTAATAGACCCAAAAAGCAAATAGTCAACTGTCAACCATCAAAACAGTGACTTATTACAAAAGGACTCGATCTAACACCTAACAAAGTAGTCTTGAAAGTAATGCCACCGCAGCAACATACCTGCTACCTGAAACATCCATAAACAACAATATACCGTGAAAAGCATTGGGATAATCAAGTAAACATAAAACAGGTAAAAATCTCATGCATGTACAAGTAGAAATCCTTCTCCCCTTAATCTTAACTCCCCTTAAAACGGAGATATCTAAAGGATATTCTACCGCTCCCTCCTATATATTAAGGCTCTCCCCCTAATATATTACTCTCCCCCTTTTTGTCACGAAATGACAAAGGGTAAAAGAAACAGGAAAAATAACAGGAGAACAGGAGAAAACACATGCAAGAGCAAAAACAGACAGGAATAACTCCCCCTCACTAACAGACACATAAAGTTAGCAAAATAAGACACGGAAGCAAACCAAACTCAGAAAAGTGCACAGGAAAGAAAAAAAATAGGTATGCAATAACATGAAGCACACACAGGCACATACTGAGATAAATAGAAATCCTGTCAAAAACTGACTGAAACAGCATTTCAACCAAGCTGATACAATGATACCCAGTCAGTATTCAGCTGTTTATGACATGAAACAATATGCATCATTTTAAAAGCTGCTAAATACAACACTTATGCATATGACATAAACACCAAAGCATATAAAGCACTTGCGTGAAAAATAAAGTGCATAACGAATCAAGGCTTAAGACCTTATTTTATGAGCTGGACACAGCCAAATAAATCCATCTCTAAACAAACCAAGTCCACAAAATAAGTGTTCAAACCCAGCACCACACTAGGACCTGAAAATAAGCAACATTGGTTGCATGCTATATTATTTACCCCATAAATATCATGAGCTCATATTTAACAACTCTTTCGAGTGAAGGGTTTTTGCCCTTCTTTTTTGAATTTGGCCATTTTGGCTCTTTTGCACTTGAGTCTCATTTTCTTTTAAATATATTTCTTTTTACTTTTACAAGGGGATAGCAAGGTCATCTAGTCAAAGGTCACACTATTAAGCAAACAAAGCATGAAGAGATTAGATTGCCATTCCAAAAACTCATACATGCGACCAAGCCTTGACAAAATAAAAATGTGTATGTGAAAGTGCAAGCACAAGATATACCAAAGGTTTTTTATCACACACACTCATGTATATAGAGCATCAAGAAAAATAACAGCATATCATACATGCATAATCATATATCCTACATACCAGGATCACATGCACATGCTATTCATGCTCTAACAAGCCATAAAAATATTTTGGTCTTTTCAAAATATATATAATTTTTTTTTGATTTTTCAGTTTTAAAGCACAAAAAAAAAATAAAGACACAAAACAGCTTGCAAAACATCCAATGATACGTGGAGTTGTATCCATCCCGAGTGCAGATCATACTACCGTCCATTCGGAATCGGCTATGAAATTTATGTCCGGGTTTCCATCCTATATACCAAGGGATATATAACAAAAACAAGACACACACACACCCATATGCTGTGAAAACAAAACAAACGTGTAAAAACATAAAACACACGCAACACACATGCAATGGGAAGATAAAAGTGCATCTTTAAGCAGAGTTACACCGAAGTGCACTCTCATAATGTCCATCAGGACATGCAGAGGAAGATGGGATTCATCTTGCTTCCTCACCCAAACTTTTCTAGGAACCACTTCCACACTAGAGTTCCCAGACAACAAAGAAGTTTCTCTCACTAAGAAATAGTGCTTGTTTGGTTAGTGCAGAAACTTGAGACATTAGATTTGACGAATCAAATCTAGGAGACACACTCTTAGGCCTTCTCTTTTGCTTGTGCAACATGAAGCACTTAGGCCTAATATGTCCAGCCTTGCCACAGTGGTGGCACACAGGCACAAACCTCGGATGAGAGCGAGGTTTTCCCATAACACCTCTAGAACGAGGTTGGGTCACAGGACGAGGAACAAACGGAGGAATCACATGACTACACACAACAGGCTTTTGCCTAAGTCACGTTTAGCTGCTACAGCACAGCTTTGGAAGAAGAAGCCTTATCACAGTTAGGCTCAGAAATAATTCCTAACATACGGTCCACATTTTTATTCCACTAGAAAATACAGACAATTGGGTTCTAGTATCTTCAAGTTCAGTTTCTAATATTTGGACCCTATTAATTAGACCTCTATTCTCTCCTCCAGGTCATCTACCATCAAAAGGCTTTGCTCAAATTTGGCTTGAGCTTCATTCTTTTCTAGCTCAACAGCTTTCAGCCTTTTATTGACCTCTATATTAGTCTTCTTAATAGCTAAACTCTCATTAAACAGTTCAACATAAGCTACCTGAAGACTTTCCTCATCTACAGACTCATCAAGAGAGACTTCTGAATCATCATTAACAACCACAATCTCTCTCTCACACCAGTCACACTAGCAGTAAAGGCAATAAAATTTTTCTTGCCTTTAGGAGACTCATCAGAAGAGTAACCACCTTCTGAATCACTAGGAGATGCTGCCATGGCTTTCTTGCCTTTAGCCCTAAGATATGTGGGACACACAGATCTAACGTGCCCATATCCTTCACTTCATAGCATTGGGCACCACGGGATCTACTATCCCTATCCTCTCTAGACTCACTCCTGCTATGCCTATTCTCTTAGGCATATCCTCCTATCCCTATTACTGCTATGGCCACTCTTCTTAAGTTTAAGAAATTTCTTAAACTTCTTTGCAAACAAGGCCAAGTCACGATCCGTGATGGTATCACAATCACCAGACGAATCATGCACAACTTCCTTAGCGATTTTCATCGCAAACGTTTTTGGCTCTCTAAAACCAGGAAGCTTTTTCTCATAAACCTGCAGCTTTCCTACGAGTTCATCTAAATTAAGCTGATCGAGGTCATTGCTTTCCTCGATGGCGGTGATTTTGGGTAGGAACTTATCAGGTAGGGATCTCAGGATTTTCCTAACTATCCTATTCGTAGGTATAGTCTCACCTAGGTTAAAACTAGAGTTAACGATATCGTTAATCTCAGCATAAAATTCATCAAAGGTCTCATCATCTTTCATTTTGGCGACCTCAAACCTAGTGGCTAAATCCTGGAGTCTATTATTTTTAACAGACAATGTGCCCTCATGCACAGTCTGCAGGATGTCCCAAGCATCCTTGGCTATCTCACACATTGAGATTCTCCTAAACTCAGCAGAACAGACAGCACCATGTATGGCATTAACAGCTTTGCTGTTCCTATTGCTAGCATCAAATTCGTCCTTGGTCCAGGTCAATTTGTCTTTAGGGGAAGTGACCCCATCAACAGTAACAACGGGAGGTTTCCACCCGTATTCAACAGACATCCAGACCCTCTCATCTAAGGACTTAAGGAAAGCTCTCATGCGAACCTTCCAATGCAAATATTCCGTGCCATCAAAAAATGGCGGACAATTTAAGGGTTGACTACGCTCCATAGCTAATGGGTCAAGGATCGAGTTCAGGCTCTGATACCAATTGAAAATTCGGGTTATCCTAAGTTCTGACCCTATGCGGAATTACACAACAATAAGCAGGACAAGTCCTGTTACTGCTACTATGGAATTGCAACAGGCAATTTAACAAAACAACCAACTAAAATAATAAGCTGCAAATGTAAAACAATAACAATAATTAAAGCAGCAAAAATAATCAAACCACACAAAATTCAACACAATGATTTTGGTGACGAAGTGGAAAACTCTTCCGAGTAAAAAACCACTCCGGGTATAGGCTACCACGACCAATCCACTATATAGAAAAACTTACAGCGATGGTCAAGACCTATGGTGGCAACTCCACCGACTCAAGAACCTCAATACTGCAAGAACTCAAGGCAACTCCTCAAGCCCGCGACCCACGGTTTTCTTCAGAACCTCTGAAGTCTCTGAGTAGATTGTATCACCTCTGAACGCCGGAACTCCGACTACCAAAACTCCTCCTATAGAACTCTAAAGGATTAGGGATTTTGGTTTGTTGTGTTGAAGGTTTATCAAAGAATGATTCTCACCATTAATAGAGAAGACAAGAGGATGATGAAGTCTTCAATGTGGAATCAAAGAGAGTTGAAAGCTTTGAGAGATTTGGCTCAAGGGAAAAGTGTTTCAGCTCTATCAACTCGTGGGGAATGGCGGCTAAGTGTTATATTTATAGGTAGGGTGAAAACCTAGGGTTTTGCAGGCCAAAACGCGTCCAGATCGCAGTCGCGTTCGAACGCTTACTAGAACGCTACACGAACGCGCCCTTTCTGTGAAGACTCGTTCGAACGTCAATCGAACGCACAACGAACGGATGCTCTCTGGAATGATCTCGTTCGAACCCCACAAGAACGTGCTTCGAACGTTTGCTCTCTGGAATGCTCTCGTTCGAACCCAATAGAGAACGTGCCACTAACGCCACACGTTCGAACCCACAAACGAACGCAGCACTAACGCCAATCGTTCGAACACTGCAACGAACGCACCACGAACGTATGTCTGATGCACAGCAGCCAAAACCCAGTCCAATTGCACAAAGATCTTCATGAAAGATTACAACTCAATTGAACTTGTTTTGTCACGGACACATGCCAATAAAAATGGAACTCACACACATCCATGTTTTTGTAAGTAAATATATTGGTTTTGCTTTTGGCATTCACTAGTGGCTTGTTTTCTTCAGATATAAAGGTTTTTATGAATATGTTAAAGCCAAAGGATTGGATGTTGGTCCACTGGTTGGACTCGATATTCTTGTTGATGGAATAGTTCCAACAGGTAAAATTTTGGATATATTTTTAATGTGATATGGAATTGATTGTGCCTGATGAAGGGGAGAAAATTTCATTGTTTAATATGAAGTCTAACTTGCTATTCTTTAATCTAGGTTCTGGGCTATCCAGTTCTGCAGCATTTGTTTGCTCTTCAACCATTGCTCTTATGGCTGCTTTTGGCGTGGAAGTCCCAAAGGTGAGAATATATTTTTGTTGTGCCTCTGATTTTTTATAAAAAAGTTAAATAACTTTTGTTGTTGTACTAGGATGGGTTAACTCACCTGCATGCAGTGGTAAGACAATTATCTGGATATGTATTTTAAATTCTAAAATTCTTTCCTTGTTTGACAGAAAGAAACTGCGCAACTTACATGTGACTGTGAACGATATATCGGAGCGCAGTCTGGTGGAATGGACCAGGTTATACACATTTTTGTTTTTTCCTAGTCAATATCATTGCAATTTCCTGAATGTCTATTCTGCGTGATTCTTCCTGGGGATTAGTTCTGTAACTGGTTGTGTCGTATCAGGGTCTTAGTATATTTATGGATTACACAAAGATGTTTTTTCATCTCAATTCTCAATTATTTATTGCATTTTCTGCTCTCATAGTTCTATGTTTGTATTCATTTTTCCTCTCTGTTTGGTATAGTGTTGCATCGCGTGGTTCGAGTATTGTATTGTGGATTTATCAATCGATTTTTGTGGTCTCTGTATATTAGGAGTGACAATTTTTGCAGAATTACCTTCTTTGCTTGTGCATGCTGACCTACCCACTCGATGGGTGTGGGTGTCTCAGTTCATCTGCCCTTTTTTAAACTTCCCCTTTGAAATTAAGCCATTATTTTTTGTTTTAAGATGTTTTCACAACCCTTTCTGATTTGGTTTTACCGATACTTTTTTTTTTTTTTTCAATTTGTTCTATTTCACTCTCCATCAAATGCTCGGCTGATATTACTGATGATAACTAAATATCATTCCTTATCCTTCTCTCCATGCCAGGCAATCTCTATCATGGCCAAATCTGGGTTTGCTGAGCTGATTGATTTCAACCCTATTCACGCAACTGATGTGCAACTTCCTGCTGGCGGTTCTTTTGTGATAGCCCATTCTTTGGCCGAATCTCTGAAGGCAGTTACTGCTGTGACAAATTACAATAAGAGAGTTGTTGAATGTCGATTGGCTGCTGTAAGTGTTATGTCCTGCTTTGGAGCTGAAGTGTACAAATTGCTAACCAGAGACCAGTAATGATTTGAAAATATGGTGGTTTTAATCCAAACCCTTGGCAAGAAAGATTTACAAAACGTAGAACTACTAATGCTTTTAATCAATTATAGGACTTTCTCTTTAACATTGTGGATGCCTTTTTTTGTAACATCAAGAATATTTCTTTAATCAACTTCCTTTTGTATTGTCACATTTTTGTACTCAAAACTTGGTTTGGGAAATTTCAGATCGTACTTGGTATAAAGCTTGGAATGAAACCACAAGAGGCGATATCAAAGGTCAAAACTCTTTCCGATGTTGAAGGTTTGTGTGTGGCATTTGCTGGTAAAAGCGATTCTTCTGATCCCGTCCTTGCTGTTAAGGTACTCATATATTTATATTCAGTGTTTATTTCTGCTGTTTGTTTTAAGTGTTAAACAATTTCTCCTGTCGGCACAATCTGAAGATTTGTCATAATTATAGATTTTGGGCTGTTTTACGTATAAATTCTCAGCAGATGGTTCCCTTACTAATTTGATCAAATTGGAAAAATATTGCCTTTTGCTGAAGGAATTTTTGCTTGAGGAACCATACACAGCCGAAGACATTGAGAAGTTCACAGAGGAAAAGCTAACATCCATCTTTGCACATAGTTCCTCTTCTCTGGATGTACTGAACGCTGCCAAGCATTACAATTTACATCAGGTACTTGTTTTGTCATTTGCAGAATTTGCTGTTTATTTTATATCATGATAGAATTATGGTGTTTTATAAAATTTTGTCTATCAACATCCACGTTACAGAGAGCTGCCCATGTGTACTCCGAAGCCAAGAGGGTATATGCTTTCAAGGACACTGTATACTCAAATTTAAGGTGAGTCTTGTTTGTTGGTATTCGCTACTATTTTCATACTTCTTATACCTTGTCAATGAAATCTTTGTGAAAAACCACAAAGAGGATATGGATTTTTGTTCATAATATCATTGTGGGTTTGTGCTGGTGTGATCCATTGCATGTTTTTTATGAGGATAGTATATTGGCTGGAATTTAGTTTTCATATTCTAACGTTGAAGATCGTCATACAGTGAGGAAGACAAGCTGAAGAAGCTTGGTGACCTCATGAATGACAGCCATCACAGCTGTAGTGTTTTATATGAGTGCAGGTACGCGCATGATTGTACTTTCCTAAAATTTATTTAAATTTTTTGGACCTGTTAATTCCAAAATTAGTGACCATTTTGCATGTTTCGGTCTGTCATTAGTCTCTCTTTAATAATGTTTCCTTTTTTTTTCCCCAAGGCAGTCCCATGGAAAATCTCTTACTTTGAAAAGCATGTCTGGTCATATTTACCTTTTACCTTTTTTCTTATTCTCTTACTAGTTGCCCAGAGTTGGAAGAACTGGTGAAGATTTGTCGGGAAAATGGTGCTCTCGGGGCAAGGCTGACAGGTGCTGGATGGGGTGGTTGTGCCGTTGCTTTGGTAAAAGAGAGCATTGTTCCACAGTTCATTCTCAACCTCAAGGTACTCTTTTAACATTTTGCCTGAAAATTTCTGCTCACAAATTCCGCAAATGGACCTTACAATGTATAAAAAAATCCATTCTTTCTGCATCAGGAACAATTCTACCAGTCGCGATTCGACCAAGGTGTGATCAACAAGAAGGATCTGGGCCTTTATGTTTTCGCCTCCAAGCCATCAAGTGGTGCTGCCATTTTCAAGTTTTAGTCTCTGCCCATGTTGAACTTGATAAGGTTTGGTCTTGTAATATCAGAACCTCAATCCTTAAAAGTGTCCGATATCAGAATCACCAAACCCGTATATTTTTATTTAACTCCTTTGTAAAACATGATTATTCACCATCTTCAAGTCAATTTATAGATAATTTGCCAGGGTTCACTGATTACTTTTGACTGATTGTTTGCCGGAATTTGAAGTGAAAAATTTGGTAGATAGGAGTCTCATTAAAATGAGATTAATTAAATCAGGATAAAACAGGTTAAAGTTATCATTCATAGACCGAAACTGTCATGGATTTTCTTTCTGGTAAAGACACAGAAGCTGTGAGATTGGTTGGGGATTTTCCTTTTTGCTAAAGACTAAGAAGCTGTGAGACTGATTAGGGCGTCTGTGTTTTTGTCCTATCTCATTGTTACATGTTCAACGTTGAAATATGCAAAGGCGCGTGTTAATTCGCTCGCTATTGTATGATACGATAAGAGATCTGGTTTTCTAACTTCATAGATGTCATTTATTTGATGAATTATAAAATTATCATCAAAATCACATGATTTTAATGATAAATAATTAATAATAATAAAATATATAAATATCATTTTGATCGTGATCTTATTTCTATTTTATCACCGTTTAATCTCTATATTATTCCCGATACTACAATTTGGATCTAAGAGACTAGAACCTACGTGATCTTTCTTATCATGAATGAATAATTGAGTTTCAATTATGCTCTGAGCTACTAACATGTACAGTTTCTAGTTCTTGGTGTCGGCATACAGAGCGGTTGTTGGAATACAAATATAACAAAAGAAATTGTAGAGTAGAGAATCTACAGCAATAATGTAGGTCCATTTGATAATTGCCTGATTTTTTTTTCTAAATTTAAACAATTGGGTCCCTGAAATTAATGGCACAATCTCAAGAGCAAACTGATTGTGAACTCAGAGATATAGCAACCAATGACAAATCCCATCAAGCATTGAGCTCCATGTATGTATGAAGTGATTTAGCATGAGACAGGATCAAACAGGCAGTGAATTATTAAGAGCAGACGAGTCTCCCTCCAAAAAGGCATCATTAAACTTTCAGATTATAATCACTCATCACTACCTTATTAATTTTCACATGTGAAGTGTCTGCTGTTGAGGGGCCGAGTAGGGGTGTCAATTTGGGTCAGGATTCGTTTATTCGTTTGATTCGATTCGTTTTAAAGTAAATACGGGTTTGAAAATATGGATTCGTTTAATAAATGGGTCAATTTGATTCGATTCGTTTATTAAACGAATCGAATACGAATTTAAGCTCATGGATTCGTTTATTCGTTTAAAATTCGTTTTATTATTTTCTTTTACTAGTTATTGTTATTTTTCAATTAAAATTCGAGAAATTATGGCTAATTACCATAGAAAAAATAATATTTTCAATATTTGGTGAGGTATTTTTAATAAATATATTAATTACATATTTTATATGTATATATTTATGAAGAATTAATGTAAATAAGCTATGGTAAATTTTGATATTAAATAATATCATGACTAAATGAATATTCGTATTCGATTTGTTTAATAAACGAATCAAATACGAATCTTGAGATTATGATTCGTTTAATAAACGAATCGAATACGAATCCATCATATTTCGATTCGATTCGTTTAGGTTTCGATACAAATTCGATTCGTTGATTCGTTTTGCCACCCCTATAGCGAGTGGCTCTATGCTTCCATTCCTCTTTTTTTTTTTGAATCGTTGGAAACCTCATTGCCAAACCATCTCTTTCGGGCTTAAACGAAGCAGGTAAATCATCGGTTATCCCAAACTTTTACAATAAACACACTCTCTATATTCGAACTCATGACCTCAATGTGAGATCATGAGCCTTACACCAACAAATCACGTCCTTTTGAGACTTATGTTTCCATTCGTTACAGCGTGTTAATACAAATCATATGCTTTAACAACTTCTCATTTGCAGTTTTTCCCCTAGAGCGTTTGGTTGGAGGAAGGCATCAAAATTCGAATGACGTGGGTTTGATCCGTTGTTGAAGCATACGTTTTACTTATTTTGTGGTGTGTATTTGGGCGGTGCACATACTCAAATTATAATTTAATGAGATTTTAGAGTTATAATAATACATGCGGGATAATCGGAAGATTCACATGTACCAACAAAAACAAATTGTTAGAGAATGTATAAAACACTTCACAATAATTATCAGAATTAAAATTTAAAAGCAATACTATATTTGTACTGTTTGCATATATAATTTATATTCAAGTGATATGTTACTAATTATTATTGGACATGTGTCATAAGTGTTGATTGATTTTATATTTCATCTTTAATCCACATTGTTGATGATGATTTTTGGGCACCATGATCCAGCAAATCAAGAATGGTATAAAGGAGATTTTCGTTTCAGAGGTTCTGAGGGCCGAACTTCGGGGAGAAGGGGCGTCCCGCCTAGCGATAGGGTCGGGTCGGTTCATGTACGTCACCCGACCTGAGGAGTGAAGAGCAGCTCAGATAGTTGATTTCCCAGCACTGTCTCGACCTGATTGCTCGGCAACCGTCACTCCTTATTTCCGACCTGTTAGAGCTGGTCGGGGTGTTGGCTTTTAATCACATGATTATGCTCGGGCAGTTGGAATCTGGCATATGAACTCGCATTCTCTAAAAGGTCTGATGTGATAGGAGCATGTGACTAGTTAATCTGTTGACACTAGATAACATGTGACTGTGGCCAAGAGAAGCATGATTTAATGAGATATGGGCATCAAAGGGTAGGTATGTCAGGCCGTAGGGTTACTGTTTTGCATAGCATGTGGGACATAGAGCATTGACATTGATAGCATATTTATGTGGCTGACGTCACAAAGAGAGTGTAATAATGTAATTTGCTCTATTATATAAATGGTTTGAGAGTTCATTGTAGGGGGGTTAGCAAATTGTATTCAGACACTACTTGTAAGAAAAAGAAAGCAAAAAATTTATAAGACAAAACAAAAGTAGGTCGGTCAAAGCCGAGCACTTGTGTAGAGAGGTCGGTCCAACCCGACCACGTTATAAAAAACTTCATTTTCTTTGTGCCTGTGAACATATGTTTGATCAATTCCACCGAACCACGTTAAACCTTATGTTTTGTATGTGTTTCCTCCTCTTTTACTAAGTTTGTATTTGGTCCCAAAACTAAACAAATTCACAATTGATGGAAGGTTGTTCAAGGAGTAAATTTATCGATTTGCTCACGGAACGAAGATCGACCGTCAACAACGATAATATTAATAATTTTAAAATCACAACGTGTCATATGTCGCATCACTTCAAATATAAAATATGTATCTCAATATATATATATATATATATATATATATATATATATATATATATATATATATATATGTTGATGGTGTGTTTTTTGGGCACTATGGTATTTAAACAACACGACAGGGGTAAAAGGGGTAACTCCATTTATCGAGACCGTTAAAGCCGACCCGACAACTTGACGGTAAGAGGCCGAGCACTTTATACTAAATGGCCGAGCACTTGAGATCGGATGACCGAGCATTATCAGATCGACAGCAGCATTCTCAGTTCAAATGGCTATCATGACCGACCTCATGAAGACCGAGCACATGACGAGGCGTGCTCAGGAAGATAAAGCGTCATATTCTTGCGGAAAAGGGATAAGTTGTCCTACTTTAATGGGGTAAAGTAATAACTTAATATCCTAATAGGATAAAGGAAGTAAATGTAGTTTTGATTAGGAATCCTTATGGGAAAAGGAATAGTTTTGACTAGGAATCCTGATAGGAAAAGGAGACCATCTCCAAATTGGGAATTCTTGTACAAATAGGAATCTGATTTCTTCACCATTATAAATAGGAGGGTAGAGTGAGTGTAGAAGAAAAAGGACAAGTGGAAGGCATCTGAAAATCATCACAAGAGTGAGGAATTAGAATCATAAAGCTCCTATTTGTAAAAGCAAAAAAGAGACACGAGGAGTATATTTGAGTAATAAAAAGAGTACCACCCTGTTCTTGTCCGTGGACGTAGGTCGGATCTCAAAGTCCACCGAACCACGTTAAATCACCTTGTCTGATTGGCGTATTTCCTTGTTTTCCGCTAAGTTTGCTTTTGGTTCCCGCATAACCAAACAAATTCACAGTTGGAGGAGGATTGCCTCGGAGGTGATATCCCATATTACCCTGAGACCAAAATCCACCGTCAACAGTTGGCGCCGTCTGTGGGAAACTCTACGAAAAGCAACTCGCGTAATAAGACAAATGGCGGAAGGCGGAAACCAACAATCATCAGGGGGCTCGGCCGCGGACTGGATGGAAAAGATCGAGGAAAACCTTAGGAAGGAAAGGGAGGAAAACCAAACTCTACTAAAAACCATAGTAGACCGGTTGGAAAGGATGGAAGGAGCACGCGACGGAAAATTCGAGGCCGGGACTAGCCGGCGAAGGAGTGAGATAGCGGAAGGAAAAAGAATTGTTGATACAAGCGAAGACGACAGACCTCAAAGGAGGGAACCCTACAGGGTGAGATCCGTGGTAGTACAAAGGGATTCCCAAACCGAGGACACATGGGAGGAGGAAGATGACAAATCATCACCAGATCCCTCCTACGATAGCCCTCACAGTACCCGGAGGAGGAGGAAAAGAACATACCGAAGAGGTGCGGGACGACGCCGACCTTGAGAAACGCCGCTCCCAAGATAGCAGAAAGAAAAGAAACCTCAGAGGGCGGCATGGAACCAGGGACAGCGGTATGAAATCTTGGTTACGGGAGGAGCTGGTCAAATGGGGAGTATACCCCAACGCAAACAGAGGGGATATCCAGGACGTCAAAGATGAGTCCCCCCTCACGAAGGAAATAAAATCGGAGAAATTCCCGAAGAGATTTAACATGCCGACCATGACACCGTACAAGGGCCATACCGACCCTAAAACCCACATTGAAAGTTTCACCCTGCTGATGGAGGTGCAAGGGGTAACAGGGGACGCCATCTGCAAAGTGTTCCCCCTAACTCTGGCCGGACCAGCCATTCTATGGTACAGGAGCTTAGCCCCAAGAAGCATCAGCAGCTTCACACAACTGAAGAAGTCATTCATACGACACTTCAAGGGGGCTTGTGTCCCCAGAAAGACGATTGGAGAACTCCGGCTCATGAAGCAAGGAGACGATGAACCTCTGAAGATATTATTGAAAGGTACCATAATATGGTACTCGAAGTCGGAGGGTATGAATCCCCTGAAGCCCTGGAAAGCTTGAAAGGAGCCTTGAGGGTCGGAAGACTCTGGACCTACCTAAGGATCCAGGACACCCCGGACTACGCCACCGCCCTGGAGGTGGCCCGGAAGTTCGTTTCGTTAGAGAACGAAGAGAAAGTGTCCCGGAAAGGGAACAACATCAGGGATAGAACCACAAGGGAGGGCGCCCAAAACACAAAGAATTCAAGCCACTGCACCGGGACAATCAGGAGAGAAGAGCGCCGACCCAAGTAAACCACGTGGTCAGGGAAGATGCATACATTCCCCTAAAAAAACCATTGGGACAAATTGTCATGGAGATCCAAGGGAAAGGCCTCTTAGTGGAACCCGACCAAATGAGGTTCCCCCCGGACAGAAGGAACCAAAAGGCTTATTGCATACACCACAACTCCAGAGGACATGCAACGGACGGATGTAAAGATCTGCGAGAACAAATGGAGGATCTAGCACGAAACGGGTATCTGAACAAATACATTGACCACGAGGTTATGACGACCAGACAAAGGGCATGTGGCCTCCAATTCAACTGAAAGAGGGCAGTTTGTCCCCAAAAACATAAATAAAACTTTCTCCTTTCAAAAGAAGGTTCTCGGCCACTTTCTTAAAACATAAATAGAAAGACCAACTCAAAAAACCGGGGACAAACTTAGCACCTAAATACAAAAAAAGAAACGACCAAGCAATAAAGACTTGGGCAGCTCGGGGCTTGACCTAGCCCCACCGAGGTCATTCAGTTATCCGGCTCGGGATCGGGCTACGTCCCACCGAGTCATGCACGTTGGTCTGAGGACAGAACACTCCCTCAGAGCCAAGTACGTCTTTCGGCTCGGGGCTGGATTGCGTTCCGCCGAGGCCCCTTCATTAATCAGCTCGGGGCTGGATTTCGTTCCGCCGAGGCCATATTCAGCTCGGGGTCGGGTTACGTCCCACCGAGTCATGCATATTGGTCTGGGGACGGGACATTCCCCCAGAGCCAAGTACCTTTTTCAGCTCGGGGTCGGGTTACGTCCCACCGAGACATGCTCATTAGTCTGGGGACGGAACATTCCCCCAGAGCCAAGTATCTCTCTAGCTCGGGGTCCTCAGGGACATACCCGATGTAACGGATCCGTGAGAAGCATAGCACAGGGAGGGATGATACCCCTGTGGCGATTGCTTACTCCAGTGTTACCGAACATAAGGAGGAACATGCCCTTAATGTGTCGAACACTCTTCTGATCCTCACCTGCCCGATGTAATGGATCCGTGGGAAAGCATAGCACGGGGGATAATGACACCCCCGTGACGATTGCTAACTCCAGTGATACCGGGCCTAAGGAGGAACATACCCTTAGTATCCCGGACACTCTTTGATCCATTCATCATCCGGATCGCGGGAGGGAGGCACAGCACGGGGAGGCGTATACCCCTGTGGCGTGTGCCTACTCCAGCGTGGTAAGGAGGAGCCCTCATACAATACACATGCTCCCGAGCGAACCGACGTGTAGAGGATGTGCCCTTACCGTTCATACGCTCTTCTGATCCGAATCCTGGTTCGCCGGGACACTGAATTGAAAGATTCAGAATTGTGTTTTGGAGGCCTCGAGCAGGACGCTGTTTCGAGGCATCCGTGCTGTTGTTTACACTTGTGAAAAGTTTTACTTTGGGACAAGTGCTAAGTCACCCCCACCTTTTGATTTTACCTTCAAAGGTTTTGTTTTTTTTTTCGCCGGTCTGGCAGAGGGACGCCCATGCCAGATTCGGTAGGGCTTCAAAGGTTGATTCACTTCCCTTCTGAATAAGTCCCAGGGATTAATCGGCTCGGGTCTGGATTTCGTTCCGCCGAAGCCACTTGTTTATTCGGTTCGGGGCTGGATTTCGTTCCGCCGAGGCCGCTTGGTTATTTAGCTCGGGTCGGGATACGTCCCACCGAGTCAGCCCTTTGGACTGGGGACGTAACATTCCCCCAGGACCAAGTGATTCTTACAGCTCGGGGTCGGGTGATGTCCCACCGAGTCTGCCTTTGGACTGGGGACGTAACATTCCCTCAGGACCAAGTGATTCTTAGAGCTCGGGGTCGGGCGATGTCCCACCGAGTCTGCCTTTGGACTGGGGACGTAACATTCCCCCAGGTCCAAGTGCCTTTCTCAGCTCGGGGTCGGGGTACGTCCCACCGAGTCAGCCCTTCGGACTGGGGACGTAACATTCCCTCAGGTCCAAATGCCTTTCACAGCTCGGGGTCGGGGTACGTCCCACCGAGTCAGCCCTTCGGACCGGGGACGTAACATTCCCTCAGGTCCAAGTGTCGTTCTCAGCTCGGGGTCGGGTTGCGTCCCACCGAGTCAGTCCTTTGGACTGGGGACGTAACGTTCCCCCAGGCCCGAGCATCTCTCACAGCTCGAGACAGGATCACATGCCACCGAGCACATCATCGTTAGCTCAGAGGCAAAATTTTCTTCTCACAATCAAGATTGGATCAGTCAGGGGTCAGGACCTCCAAATCTCTGGTACAGATATTACAGAGGAGGAGTCATTTTTAGTTTGGACAACAAGAGGAACTTCATCTCCTGATGGAACGACCCAAGTAAGCAATTTGCTTTGAGGTGGAGAATCATTCTGAATAGAGTCAGCATCTCCAATAAACGAGGATATGAAGATAGAAACAGAAGACTTAGTTGAGACAATTTCTCGGTGATTTCTGGAGCGACCACCAGCAAAGCGATCAGCACACCATCTTTTTTATAGTTCCCGGCATCAACTCACAAACTCGTTGTTACCGAGAACTAGGGGACAGATGTTGATGGTGTTTTTCGGGCACTATGGTATTTAAACAACACGACAGGGGTAAAAGGGGTAACTCCATTTATCGAGACCGTTAAAGCCGACCCGACAACTTGACGGTAAGAGGCCGAGCACTTTATACTAAATGGCCGAGCACTTGAGATCGGATGACCGAGCATTATCAGATCGACAGCAGCATTCTCAGTTCAAATGGCTATCATGACCGACCTCATGAAGACCGAGCACATGACGAGGCGTGCTCAGGAAGATAAAGCGTCATATTCTTGCGGAAAAGGGATAAGTTGTCCTACTTTAATGGGGTAAAGTAATAACTTAATATCCTAATAGGATAAAGGAAGTAAATGTAGTTTTGATTAGGAATCCTTATGGGAAAAGGGAATAGTTTTGACTAGGAATCCTGATAGGAAAAGGAGACCATCTCCAAATTGGGAATTCTTGTACAAATAGGAATCTGATTTCTTCACCATTATAAATAGGAGGGTAGAGTGAGTGTAGAAGAAAAAGGACAAGTGGAAGGCATCTGAAAATCATCACAAGAGTGAGGAATTAGAATCATAAAGCTCCTATTTGTAAAAGCAAAAAAGAGACACGAGGAGTATATTTGAGTAATAAAAAGAGTACCACCCTGTTCTTGTCCGTGGACGTAGGTCGGATCTCAAAGTCCACCGAACCACGTTAAATCACCTTGTCTGATTGGCGTATTTCCTTGTTTTCCGCTAAGTTTGCTTTTGGTTTCCCGCATAACCAAACAAATTCACAGTTGGAGGAGGATTGCCTCGGAGGTGATATTCCCATATTACCCTGAGACCAAAATCCACCGTCAACAATATATATATATATATATATATATATATATATATATATATATGTTGATGGCCTCATTTTAAGATTAATATTGTGTCTTATGGCCTATTTTATTAAATGATGATATATCATATGTTATATCCCTTAAAATACAAATTATATATCTCAATAATGTATGTTGATTTCGTATTATTTGAAAAATAAACTATGTTAAATTAAGAGCGATTTTAACTATATTATGAACAGCTCTTGGAACATGAACAATTCTAAAGTTACTGTAGTCCTTGACTTGATTGGATATAAAAATCGTGAAAGGATTTAAAATAAAATAAATGCAACAAATTCAGAAAGAAAAAAAAAAATTGAATCAGATAATAATAATTTAAAAATGAAATAAAATGCCAAGTGTCGGTGCTATGCTGTTTCTTGAGTCTTGACTGACTGCGATACGCCACATTCAAAATCCTCGCCGTAATTACATGACACCCATAAATATATCAAATAAAATTAAAAAAAAAATTGCACTCATTGAGTGATCCAGCAAGCAGTTTCCCGGTAAATCCTCAACAATCATCAAAACCCCTCGTGTCCATTCCTTATATTTCGCTGTCTCTCTCTCTCTCAAAGTTTCCATTGTTATTGTTATATACATTTTACATATTCATTCATACTTGCACACGTTAATGTGGCTGTGGCTTCCATTTTCATCGGTTGCCCAGTTGTGTTTCTGTGTGTACTCGCTTGCATGCATTGGATCTGGGATTTTCTTGGCTTCAATTCTAAGGTAATATTTTGCATTTTGTGGGTTTTAATTTGATTGCTTTATTTATTTTTATATATATATAATTTTGCATTATATATGGGTCAAAGCTGCATTCCTTGCTTTTATTTCAAGGTTACTTTAGATTCTTACTCATTTTGTGGCAGCTGGATTTGTACTACTGATTGAATTTTAAAACAACATTGTCAAGTTTAAGCTTTCTTATGGTAATCTTGTTGTGTTAAAGATGCAATTTTGTTATGTGTGTTTGTATAAAGATTTAATTTTTAGGGGTATTGTGAAAAATATTGGAGTTTATGTATTTTTCATTTGATGCTTATGGATAGTGATTTTCCCCCTCTCTGTTGTATTAAAAAATGCAGGATTAATTTGAATTTATTAGCGGAAAGGTGACAAAGGCGTGAAGGTGAAGTTAAATTTGCCAATTATTGAAGATATTTCAAGCTTTAATTGTGAGTTTAAAACTGGAAAGTTGTATTTGCTTGTTGAAGTTTAAGGGTAATGATTGTCACCTTATGCTATAAATTGTAATGGTACTGGGTTAAGTAATCAATAATGTTATGCGGGTTGGTTTAAAATTGTATTTTTGGTGGTATTATGAGAATACTGTAGCTTTGATGATTTGAGTACAGGCTATAATTAAGTTGAGATTGTGGGTTTTGTAATGGATTATATAGCTCCAACGGTGAGAGATTTTGAGGTTGATCTTGAAAGTGGTTGTTCGGTTAGTGGAGATGATTATTCGAGCGAAGAAACATTTTCAGTTGTTGAAAAGCAGGCAAAGTCAATGCTAGCTAAGGTCTGTAGTTGGGATTTTGATGGATCAATCAAGAGTGAAGATAGGGTAAGTTTAGGGGGCAATGTATCAAATAGTAAAAGGGTTTTGGGGAGGAATGTGATGGTAAAAGAAATTCAGGATGAAGAGAAGAAAGTTGTGAAGGAGAAACGGAAGAAATCAACCAATAAAAAGCCACCAAGACCTCCCAAACCGCCAAGAGGTCCATCATTGGATTCAGCTGACCTGAAGTTGATCAAAGAGATTTCTGAACTTGCTACGTTGAAACGTGCAAGGATTGAGCGAATGAAAGCTTTGAAGAAGATGAAAGCTGCGAAACAGTCATCATCCAACAACATGTTTGCCATGGTGGTCACTCTTCTGTTTTGTCTTGTGATTTTTCAAGGTAACATTTCCTTTACAAATTTGAATTTGATTTATCTCGAATTTGGAATTATTATTTTAGTGATAGATCCCAGCACAAATACATTGGAGCAACTAAAACATTTCAATTCTCAATTTTGACTATGCAGTAAATGTCACATATAATTCATATTTAGATCTCGCTCTTGTGAAGGCCATTGTGCAGTATTACTTGTTACTTGTTCAAACTCAGCCATGAGTATGCTAGTATGTAATTTCTTCTCTATATGCATTTGTTGGCTTGTGAAGTCAAGGAGCCTGTATCATGGATTTTTATTCTTGTAAATAATTTAATGCAAAGTCATTTGATTCCTCGGTTCCCCATATTTTTGATGACCGATCGTGACAAATTCTGAATTTTCATATTGTTTTTGCATTGTTGCGTCAGTTTTCTTCCCTTTTCCCCCATCTAGCTCATTTGGTGTTTATTGTTGGTATCTGAGAAAGAGCAATTTTGCTTCCTATTGTCATATGAAATTGAAGTGGTGTTAAGAATCAGAATAACTTCTTTTTCTTCTGATATTTTCTTAGGACGACACTCAAGAGTAGTAGTATAAAAACTAATGCACCTAGGGAGTGCATTTCTTGTAAGAGCATGGGGCAGTCGGGGGTTTTACCTGCTCCGCTTAAGCCCAGGTCGGGTGGTTTGGCGGTGGGGTTTCCAATGTTTCAAAAAAAAAACTGATAGTTTGTCCTTGACTGATGCTTTACCTAACAAAGTCCTTTCTTTTGTATTATTTCACTGTACTTTTAGTGCCATCAATGGTTCATCAAATTGTAACTCATAGTATTTCCTTGCAGGAATGTCATCCAGAGGAGCATTCTTAAGCTTCAAGGGATCTCCTCTGTCAGCAGGAGCAACAGAGGTTGGTTTGATTTCAGTTCAGTTCTCCGGGAACCCATCTGCAAGTTATCCTAATGGATCTGGTCCCGGCTCTCCCAAGTATGTTACCATTCATACTTGCTATAAATCTATCTTAAGTTACATCTTACAGTTTGACGCATTGTAATATAACTAAACTCCGGTTCATATCAAAATCGCAGTATGGTGCAACAAGTCACAGGTTTGGATCCACAGCGAAAGCTGAATATAGCTGCCGGATGATTAAAAAATCATTACAATGAGCAAGAACCAAGAAGATCATATGGAAGACTATATTTTCCCTTGCATTTGTACACAGCCACCTCCAGTCAGACATTTTCCGGGAAATTTATCCCAATTGATTGGGAAAATGGAGATGAGTAACATTACTACAGTACTAGAAAATAGAAATGTGTTTTCTAGGCAATGCCACAATGTTGTCTACATAAGTTGCTTTATCTATTGATCAAATAAGTTGTATGTGTATGGTTATGTTCTATGAAAGCACTTTATGGAAAATCAAGTGTCGAGTACAAAGCCAATTTCTTGGCAATATTTGTGTCTATCATAAACTTAGCACCCGTCTTGTTATGGAGTAATTGTTTAGTGTAACAGAGATATGAACATCGTGATATCATCAATAAATTAATAAATAATATATATTTTTTAATATTTTTAGCACGTATGAAAATGAATTATTAGATAATATCTCCATTGTATCGTAGATATACGAGTGTAATTTGCCATGTCAGTTTTTTTTTATTCATTCGGTGGCACGTGGGAATGGTCCACGCGTGCCAGCTTCCATTCTTCAAAATTTAATTTCACCTGTCGGACTGGGAGTCAATTGATTTTTTGCATGAGCTAGCACGTGATATCACGTGTGCCCAGCTCCTCATTTTCTTTCATTTCATGTGACTGAGTCACGGGATTCTCTATTGAGTCACTGACTAACAAAAAGAAATTTAATTATTAACTTCATTTAGCTTCATCGTCATGTCAAATTCTGAAGCTCCAAGATGGCATCATGGATATGAATTATAATTATATGATGAAACTGAAGAAACTCTTCGGTAAGACCATGTAATAAAATGATTCTATGATAATTTGGTAACTTTATTTTTTGAGATAATCATCGGTTTCACTTTAAATAAAAAAGGAGCAATGGAAGAACTGCGAAATCACTGCACCTCAAACTATATAGAGGATTTGGGTGTTCAATCATAAAACGTTGGGTCCTAGGACATTAAGAAAAACCTCAAGGGTCTCTGTGTAATTTTACCTATAAAAATGAAATTATTGCAAAGATCCCTTCTTCTAGAGGCTTCTACGAGCTGAAGTTCATTAAATCGTATGAACAAAAAGAACCTGAACAAAGCCAGGAAATTGAAGATTCTGATTCCATGGCTAAAACTGCAGTAAGCTAGAAGTTTCTAATATTACATTATGGCATAAAATTAACACATAAGATAAACAGGATGATGACTATGAAATTAAAAAAAGAGAGAGAGAATCTAATTAAACCCCTTGGCCAAAACATTGATAATGGCAACAGCAATATCAGAAAGGCTTTTGACAAGCTTGTTTCTATCAGTTAATGGTGAATTAGCAGAACCAGAGAAGCCCTTTTCACAAGCATCAGCTTGCTTGCCCACATCAGCAATCCCATAATTAGCAAACCCAAAATGGCCTTTGGTTAAAGCATCAATGGCTTGAGGAAGCTCATACTTGACAACTGGGATGTACAATTCAGCACAATTAGCCAAGGCTCTCTCTTGATGAGGATCTGAAGCTTGCTTGATCAAACCCTCAATGTAATTCAATGTGTCACTTGCATTTCCTAGCAAAATGTCAGCCATAACGCTTGCTAATCCTTTGACATCAGAGCTTGAGCTGTTTGTTTTGGGCTCTAAAGAGGCAATGCACAAATCATGAAAGGGTGTTTTTTTGCATATTTGGTTTATCAAATTGTCATCACATTGGATTATGATTGGGACAGAAACTGAAACAAGAAGACTAAGTAGAAGAAATTTTGGAGCTTTCATTATTATTATTATTTATTTTTTTTTTGGCTTTTCAGCAGAGCTAAAACTGAAATGGAACTGAGAAAAACAGAGGCTTGATGATTGGTTTGGTGAAGGAAGCTTTGATTTTGATGTTATTTTATAGAGTTTTTTTAAAAGAGTTTTTTTTTTTTCTTTTGTCTTCAGATGAACAGTTGGTGGATTTTGTCGTATGTCTTTATATTGACAAATTTAGATGCTTTCCAAATTCCACCTCCAGGAATTGCATTTTTTTTCATTATTATTATTTATTACAATCTACAATTAACAATTGGAACTCTAAATTTAAGAGTAGACAAGGGCTTGAAACAAAAAATTATAACATAATTTACTCAATTTATAATTAAACAAGCGTATATGCAAGGACCCTCTTAGATGAATTTTTAAAATATGTAGAGAAAATTTATTTGAATTTTTATTAAGATGAATATTAATTAACCTTAAATTTAGAAACATTTAATTTAAATTTAAATTTAAAAACTTCAACCGACCCTATGAATATGCTGTCCCCAAATCCGTATATACACATGATACATATAAAATTTATTAAAAATAAAATAAAAGGTTTGTAATATCTTGTTGGAAGTAGTTTATTGTTGCCGATGTTTTCCTATTTACTAAAACGAATTGCTTTTCTGTGGGTGGGTAGTTTTTTGTTGCCGTTGTTTTCAAATTTCTAAAAAGGAATTTGCTTTTATATCATTTCATCATCATGATTCATGTAATTGTATGTATTAATTGAAAAGTTAAAAAAGCTCTGCCTCACAATATCTTAAGTAGATGTGTTGTCTGCTCACTTTTGCCTATGGCTTTTTGGAGAATTTATTAATCTTATCATATTCGATTTATTTATTGGACGAGTTTTTTTTAAAAAACTTTAAACGAAAGGAAAGGAGTTCAATTTTTTTATTACAAAGAACCCAGCATTGTTATTTGTTAATTACATCATTAATTTAACAATGGAAGCAGCGATAATTGATAAATCATGATTGAGTTGATTGATTTGAGTCATTGGTGACTTGCCAGAGAAAGAGCTCTCACATGAATCAGCTTCAATGGCAGCATCATTGGTAGCATCAACAGCAAATTTGGGGTCACCTTTCTTCAAAGCTTCAGTGGCTTGTGGGACATCACCAATAATGACAGCATAGTATCTATCATAACAAGCACTCAAAGGCTTTTGCAATTCTGGGTGCTTTTGCTTAAGCTCCTTTATCTGCTGCAATGTTCCAATGGCCTTAGCCTTGATTAAATCCACCATTATTAAAGCTAGGGTTCGAAGATCAGCAGCAGTTTGGCTTCTGGGGTCTGATTTCAGAGAATTGACACAGAGATCATAATATGGTGTTTGCTTACAAGTTTGGATTATCAATGGCAGGTTGTTGTTGTTGCTGCTGCATTGGTTTAATGGGAACAATGTGACAGCAAAGACAGCACAAAATACAAATAAAATTGATTTCATTGTTGCAGGATAACAAAATAGTGATTTGTGAAGAAATGAGTCTGAGCATTAGATGAATGATGCTCTCTTTTTATAGGGACTTTTTATTCTTTATCATCAATTAACCGTTGAAGTCTCAAGGGACGTGGTTTGGTGGTGTAGAGTTCATGATATCATCTTGAGGTCCTGGGTTCAAATCTTGGGAGTGCGTTTCTTGTAAAAGTCTGGGACAGTCGGAGATTTTAACTTCTCCGCTTAAGCCCGAAATGAGTATTTTACTTGTTCCGCTTAAGCTCAAAACGGATGATTTAACGGTGGGGTTTCTAATGATTTCAAAAAAAATAAAAATCAATTAACAGTTGTCATTATCTTAATTTTTTTCCCTTTTTGGGAGAAGTTACAGTACAGCAACATTCAAGTTTTCAAAAATTGTAAAAAGGCAAAGTAATAAAATCTAAAACTTTAATTTGCCAACGTTCCTAATACAAACGTTCATTTATGATATATGCTAAAACCGGGTAAAGAAGATTTAATAATGTTTAATATTATGGGCAAATTACGGAACAACCCATTAGCCTAGTTGTAAATTGCTTGGTGGTTTTTAATTTTTTTTAAAAATATTTAAAAATAAATTTGAATAGTTCTGTGTTGTAAACTCATTCAATCCAACCGTTACAAAGTAGTAATTTGATGGTATCACATCCTGGAGATAAAATTGAAATTGTGAGTTCAATTCCTACGGAAATTCATGATATGTGAGTTTAAGAAAATATTATGACGTTATAAATTTGATTATTTTTAAGTTTCTGACTGTAAAAATAAGGAGTATTGTATTGCTACATAATACATTAAAGATAGTGGGGGAGTAAAGAGTTGTGACGTTTATCTACAATAAATATATTGAAATTCTACTTTTTTATGATTTTGTAGAAGGTGTGATTATTTACCCTCTAAAGACTTTGAACACACATATTTTATTTTTAAAAAATAATAATTAAAATATCAATGACTTGTTGATGGTTGTTTTTCATTTTTTTTTTTTTTTTTTTTTTTGAAATCGTTGGAAACCCCGCCACCAAACCACCCATTCTGGGCCGCGGCGCAGGTAAAACCCCCGGCTGCCCCAGGCTCTTACAAGAAGTTGCACCCCCTGGATTCGAACCCAGAACCTCAAGGTGAGATTCTGGACCCTTCACCACCAAGCCACACCCCTTGGGGGCAATGGTTGTTTTTCATTCCAGTGGTAATATGAGAAATTAATTCATCGAACAAATCTCCATCAGTAGTAAATTTGTTTTTTTAGTTGGGAACCAAAGCAAACTTAGCAAGCAGATAAATAAATCACAGAATTTACGTGGTTCGGCGGATAGAGACTCCAACCTACGTCTATGCGATAAATATGGCGTATTTTATTACTACTCGGTAGGGGTGGGCGCGGTTCGGTTTGGTTCGGTTTTTGCTAAAAACCGAACCAAATCATATTTTACGGTTCGGATTTTTTACCTCTCAAACCAAACCATTAAATAACGGTTTGGTTCGGATTGAAAATTTTTTAAACCAGCGGTTTACGGATTGGTTCGGTTCGGTTTACGGATTATTATATTTAAAATAAATTTTCATCCACTTAAGTGAAAAAAAAAATAATAATAATAATAAAAAAAAACTAGTCTATCCAACAAATGGTATGAAGTGCTAGGGTGTAAGCTGTGACTCCAGGAAACATATGCACTCCATAAAGGATTGAAAAATGAGGCACAATTAATTCTTGTATTTTTTAAAAATTACCTCGAATAATGATGCTACCATCATTCTAATTAAGAGACAAATCAAATATCTTACTTTCAAGAATAATGATGCTAAAAACAAATAAATTGAAGAATAAAAGTATTAACAAATAAATATATTAACAAAAATTTAAGAATAAAAGTATTAACATATTAATAAAAAAAATAGAATAAAATTAAAAGAAAAATACAAAATTTTTTATAAAAATTTATATTTTTTTAATTATAACGGTTCGGTTCGGTTTAACAGGTGCGGTTCGGATTAGGTCCTGAACCGAACCGTAAACCGTTTGGGGTGGGCCAAGCCGAACCGCAAACCGAACCGTTAGGAAAAAAACCGTAAATTCGGTCCGGTTTGGTTCGGTTTACGGTTTGGTTCGGTTCGGTCGGTTTTTTTGCCCACCCCTACTACTCGGGGTCAAGACCGACCCGAGCTACAATTGGGAAATGGACTCACAAAGCGATAAAAACGCTTCGAGTTTTACACAAATCTGGTACAATTCTCTCAAAGGGGTCGGGTTACTAACCATCTTTCTCTTTTTATCACTAGTTCTTAAGCTATTCACTTTTTACAAGTTGTGAGATGCGAAATTTACTAACCATTTAATCTAAAACTTCAACTTATTTATATAAGCTTCCAAATTCAATATTCTTCTGCCTCTGACGTCATCCCATGTCACCTTATCATCATTGTCGTTACAACTCTCATCAACTACTCTTAAATTGGCCAATTAGATCCACACATTTCACTGTAATTGTACCGATCTCTGACGACCTATGGCGGCTCTGCTTTGCCACATCTCTGCCACTGCATCGTCCCATAACAGCCGGCAATGGCTACTTCCAATGAGAGCCATTGTTTTCACACAGTCATCATTAGCCTTCTATAAGCTTATCTTCTCAACTAGAGCATACGTCACATGACCCCAATACAAGTCGGCTTGTGATCCCATCTTCGTTCCTCAAGTCGGCATACCGAGGTAGATGATGCTATCAAAGCTTCCATTTAGCTCTCTCAACCGGTTCGGGTTGACATATAGGGACCTCATTGAGTCGATTTCAATAAAATTTCTGAAAATCCCACACCAACACCCTTCATGTGGTCGAGTCGATATCCTAACTTGCTTCATCTTTCACGATGCTCATGTTCTCATGAAAACTAATCTATACCACTAGGTCGGGTCTCTCTGTCAAACATTATCTCTTTATGGACCATTGGACCTTTATCATACACTTTTTAGTTAAGTACAATACCAATTTTGTCCATCATCGGCATTTGAACCTTGTTTATGGTGAAAAACCACCATCAACGTTTGTTTCAAAGTTTTTGGTATCAACGAGTTGGTGAGTTGATATCAAAAACTTCATAAAAGATATTGGTGTAGACCAATCCAGTGTCCTTGGGTTGTTGGCCTTTTAGAGAATGATATATCACTTCAATTCTTCTCAGGCTCATCCTGTATGGGACAGGCTGTTCTACATACGGCCAAAGATGTTTTTTTTTTTTTTTATGATTGCCTTTTTTTCACCTACATTTGAAAATGCACTCATAGGGTTTCTGAATAATCCATATGAATATGTGATGACATAATGGTATTCCTTAAATGTCATCACATCTATCAAATCTTTTTTTGTTTCGTCTCCCCAATGTGCCAAATGTCGCTCATATGTGTCTTTCCCGCCAAAACTTGGATAGCGGAGATGAACCGAGCTTGTGGCTCTCATGTGAGCCCTTAATTCGAATTCAATGACTGCGATCGGAGCAACATATGTCATTAATTTGTTTCTCCTAAAGTGGTTCTTTACTCCCAAATACAAGAGTGTCGAAGTAATAAAATAACCCGATATGTCTGAGGTCGATCCATATGTAATAGATTTAATAAGATAAATTAATAATTCAACTAATAAAATAAAAACAATAAAATAAAATATTGTGGGTTAGAAGATTCACTCTTGATATTTCAAAACTAAAATAATATTTATTTTTTATAAAATATAAAATATAATTATTTTCCAATCAATTTATTTCATTATTATAATGTATTAATTATACCAACACATGTAATATGTCTTGTCGTTAATTAGTCATGTCAATGTACTAAATATGCCAAAATATGTAGAACTGTATTGTCTATAAATGATCTAGATTTTTAATAGTTCACTCTCTCATATTTATGAGATTCAAATATTATATGTGCTAATTGTGGACTGTCTACAACTAGTCAATAGTCATCTATAAATTAAAAAGAGTACAAAATTATATGAGAAATAATCACAATTTATAAAATATAATATAAATGAAAATCACTTATATTTTTATACCACCAGCTTCACCATTTTACCTCAGCATGATACAAATTAGCAGAACAATATAAATATATAAATATATATATATATATGGTGTTGGAGGAAAGATAGTGTATCCAACGGCTCTCTTTATGTAGCTTAATTGACGGCCCAGATCATTTCATTGGTAATTGGAGGAAAGAGAGTGAATTGATTGATGGAAATGGTCAAAAAATTTCAAATTTTCAAATTAAAAAATAGAAAGTTAAAATAAAATCATTTAATTTTGTAACACCGTGCCGTAGGCACGGGCAAATACTGTAACACCGTGCCGTAGGCACGGCCATCATTTAATTTTGTAACACCGTGCCGTAGGCACGGGCAAAAACTAGTATATATATATAAATACTCATAATTTTATTAATAAAAGAAAAAATACACACAATATCTTATCCTACAAAATCTCAAGAAAGATCCACGAGAATTTTCTGAGGAAAATAAGAGGTGAACACTTCTATTTATAGCAAGAGGTGCTTACCTCTTGCTTTGCAAATTACAAAACTATGCAATTTTAAGATTACACTGTCATATATGTGCTGTAACTATATTAGATTTCAAATTTTAAAAGGTGGGAGAATGATCATTTTAACCTTATGTACTAAAGATATTTATAGATTAAGGTTTTTTGATTTGACATATAATGAGATGACAAACTTCTATTTTAGTCAAAACATAAATTTTAAGTATTTGGTTAATAATAAGAAATTGCGATTATTAATCGTAATTTTATTTCAAAAACTAAATTTTGTAAAAGTTATGATTTTTAGATTTATCCACCATCAAAATATTAGAAAAAACGCACCGCAATTATTTTTTAACTTAAATCAAAATTATATCATACCATTTATGAATCACCGTTTATTTCTCACAATTTTTCAATCTCGACACCAAATAAAACCTAAACGTTTTGAACTAAAAACACCCATAAAAAGTGTTTCTTTATCAATAATGAGATCATGGAAGAACAAAACATTTATGATACTAGGGGTGTTCACGGGTCAGGTCGGGTTGGGTTTTTTAAAATTTTGTGAGATCTGATCGGGTCGGGTCACGTAAAAGTCGGGTCGCGGGTCGGGTCACGCCGAGGTAAAACCCGATCGGGTTCGGGTCGTCAGTTCGGCAAAAACAAAAAAAAAATATTTTAATTATTTAATTATTTTGAAATATAAATATTAGTTATTTTATATCCCGAAAATTATCATATATATAAAGTTTTAATACAACAAAAGTAATAAATAAATGAAATAATAGTAAAAAATTTAAAAAAATAATAAATTTTTTTGAAAATTAATAAAAATATTATAGGGTCGGGTCTGGTCGGGTTTTAGTATCAAACCCGTTGCTCAACCCCGAAATTTCGAGTCGGATTGAATTTTTTTTAATTCATTTTAAATCCAGGTCACGTCGGGTCGGGTCGCGGGTTGACACGACCCTATGAACATCCCTATATGGTATCAACAAATTTTTCATGTAGTTTACCACAACTCACGTACGAAATAACAATGAAATTGCCAAATTGCTAGCCCAATAAAATCATGCAGACTATTATCTTTTGCCTGATCAGTTTCTTTGCACATTGCTCGGTTCAAGCTCTCTAAACAAAACAAAACAAGCACAAATATTATACCACATGAGCAGAAGATGAAATTCAACACTATAAGGGTAAAAAAAAATCCCTTTTTTTCAAGTTAATTAAATTGTAAAATGAAACTAGAAAGGTAAAACTTGTGGTTCACAGCAACATAAATCTGCAATCAAATTCTAAAATGGTGCAACGTCATCTGATATTCTTTCAAAAATCTCCAAGTTTTTGTTACGAACTTAGGTTGCAATAACAAAACTAAGGGATTAGTAACGAAAAACTAAAAAAATTTCTAACTGCTGTAAGTGGATGACTGTGTATATAAATATATAATGATTGTATTGTAGAAATGCCAACAAACAAAACTCTTGATAAAGGTTTATCAACGTCATCACATAAATCGCAATTAGGGTGGTTTTACGGTATAGGATTTGGATCACACTTTCAAATATATAAAATGTGTTTTTTATAAAAGTCTGAAACAATCGAAAATTTTACTTAAATAGAAGGGCGGAACGAGTGATTTAACGGCGAGATTTCTAACGATCCAAAAAAAAATCATCACATAAAGCCATGATGAAACCAAGCTTGCCCCAGGGGAGAAATTCAGCAATCCCAAAAAAACATATTGATTCACAACTTACCAAAGCAAGTGGAGCAAAAGTCAGATTCCATAAGATTAGTTAATGATCAAATTAAACAGGAACAATATTTACAAAATATAAAGAGAGATGAATTTTGATCAAAGCGAACAGCCACAAAATAAATAGAAGTAACAAAGCATAGAAACTAAAAGAAACGACTCAAAAAGAGTAATAAGTTTCCACAACAAATCATCTAATGAGAAATCAAACCATCTCAAGCTCCACCCAGTTGTGAAGTACGAGAAATCGAACTCCGGCAACCGGAAAAAAGAGGACGGCAAAGAAACTTCGAAGTCAGGCCACCGGAAAGCTGACGTGTACCACCTAGCTGTCATCTCTCTCTCACTCTTTCTTGATTCAAGGCGGAGTCTCTAGCATTTACTACAATTGGACAAATTATTTGTGGGATATTTTTCTTTTTTCTTGGTTGCTTTATATGTTACGCTATTAATTATTATATATATATATATAATATATATTTACATGTCATTGGCACGTGTGACAGCAAGGTTTATCATGAAGAAATTAATTAGATGGCAATTAATTTACTTATTTTTTTTATTAAGAAAGTTATGGAAAGGAAAACGAGGCCGACATATGTAATTATGTATAATGGAAGTCAATGCAATTTTTTATTTGATTTTATTGTTCGAGATTATTAAAGAAATGTAATAGCCTAATACATGCTTCACGTTTGATTTTTTTTTTTTCGAGAATTATGAAATTTTTAATAGGCAAAAGGATGTGAATAAATGTCATATCAGTTTGAAAATAAACTCAGGAAAAATTGAAGACTCAAATTTATTTAGAATAAGTTTTGACAATATAACTCTGGGTACTGTAAAATTTACTTAATTGTTCGAAGCTCAATCATACATCAAAATCTTTATGTGACTCTATAGATATTACGGAATCAGCCAAATTTTCCAAACTCTTAACATGAATTGATAAATCCAAACTTCAAGACCATAAAAGAATAACATAATATATAAAATAAAACATAGGATCATTATAATAACAAAACAAATTCATTATAAAAACAACCAAAGAAATCTAAAACCTATAAGAACTATTAGGGAAGTTGTTTAAATCCATTGCTTATTATTGCGAACCGACCAAGAGGGCTGTGGTCGGCGACTTCAAATGTATTTGATTAGGTTTTTTTTTCTTTTGTGGAGCATTTTTAGAGATGAGAGAGGAGTTTGTAAAATATTTTATCAGTAGATTTTGTTTATCATTTGTGTTCGAATTTTGGGAAAATAAGAGGATACAAATTAAAGTTGACTTTGAAATTACGTACAAGCAATAACAAGTAACACTATACCCAAAAGGGGGTGAATTAGGTTATTAAAAAATAATGCGGAATTATAAATTTTGTCAATTTTATACTTCCAATCTTTTACCAATAATTATAAATAACCTTAATGTAAAATTGCACAAATTAAAAGATAAGTGAAGAGAGATACAACACCAAGTTTATAGTGGTTCGGCCAAACCACTTGCCTACGTACACTCTCACTTCAAGCGCACTTAAAGGTTCCACTAGATTCAACAATCTTTACAACCAAGAGATTTTACTCCAAGGCTTCTCTTAAACCTTTTACACAAACTCCATTATTGAGAGTAATTACCACTAACACAATGGATTTCAATACAAGTGTTTTCGAAAAATAAATTTTTGTGTTTACAACATTATTTGAGAACTCACAATAAAGACACAAAGATTGAATAGTGTATGAGTTGCTCAAATATATCTAAGCTCACTAAGATGATTATGAAGATGTATGTATGAGCTTATGAATTGGTGAGAATAAGTTGGATCAATTAGATTTGAGTATCTCAATGTTTTTGCTATCAAGAATGATGTATGAATGTGTTCTAAAAATGCAAAAACGAATTTGGGGCATTTATATAGTGAATACTAATGATTTTCCCAACTTTCCTGTCAGAGACCGGTATGCCGGTCTCTGGGCACCGGTATGCCGGTCTGACACCCAACGGTCATATTAACATTTAAAAATGTATATGTTGCACCGGTATGAATACCGGTAAAAGACCGGTATGTGTATTGCCGATTCCAATAAACATGTAAATCATAGGCTAACCGGTATATATTCTGGTAGGTAAACCGGTAAGGCATAAATCAGTTTCAGTGAGTGTGATTTCCCCAGTATGACCGGTTTGTAAACCAGTATGTACACCGATATGATATAACCCGGTTCCAGTGAGCATGTATTCAGCACCAATAGCGGTATGTAAACTGGTATATATAGTAACCGGTAAGGCATAGCCTGGTTTCAGTAAGCATGTTTTCTCAGTTTAACCGGTAAGCATGATCGGTATGTAAACCGCTAAGAATCATGTCGGTTCCAGTAAGCATGAAAACAGAGGAATGCCACTGGTATGCCGGTTTGGGAGACCGGTATGCCGGTCTTAATGATAAATATGCAATTTTTGAATGTTTAAGGTATTTTTCAAATGACCCTAATACATCTATATGGAGTTGCATGTTTAATGAGCTTAGATGTGAAAATACACAACTCAAATTACAAATGGAGACATAAGCTAAAGCCATACAAGATTTTCTTCATATGAGGTTCGATTTTTACGTTCGTTGTTCTTTATCACCGATATACTTCGACATCTTTTTAGAATGTCTTTTAATAATGCGTCGATGACTTCTAATGTTGCGTCATCAAAATCCATCTTGAAATATATGTTGCTAACAGACTTTGCGCTTATTTTTTATAATACTGAATATGACTTAAATTAAGTTATTTATTTAAATCAATATGGAATATAAGAGGGTAAAAATTAAAGTTAGACTTTACTTGTTATAATATTGAATAAAGACTTAAATTAAGTTATTTATGTAAATTAATATGTTTAATTTTATGAATTTAGGGTAAAAACAAATGAACGTGATTAAGATGAGTTTTTAAAACTTAATACTTAATGTACGGGCCAAATTTGGTCCAAGGGTAATTTCGTCACCTCACTTAAGGCCCACTGATAAACACACCCCTGAAGATCCATAACCAAACTCAAAGGCACTATACAGGCCCAGGCCCAAATGAGTTGCAACATTTATAACCAATGGACATCCAAAGGCCAACGCACTCAACTTACAGCTTCATAAAATCAATCGTTTCAGTTTACAACGGGCAACTGCATTAAATGCCCCTCACGAAGTTGCAATCATAACTGACTCCTAACGGACAAGAAATAAATGAGCAGTAAATGCGCACGTTCCCCTGAGAGCAAGTATATAAACGAAGATAGATAAGGGAAAATGGGGGATTTCTTAGGCCTAGTTCGATACTACACTTTCTATAAGCTCTCATCCACCGCCCTCACGGCAGCTATCGCAGTTCAAGGTATCATCAAACATTGACCTTCTCTCTATTACACCCATTGTACATTCACTGACTTGGGCGTCGGAGTGCCCCCGGCACCCACCACACCGGTGGGCAGTACTCCCGCTCACTCTACACCTTTGTTTTGCAGGATCGCTAGCGCCCCCAACTACAAATTCTCGATTGTGGACCTCGGGCGAAAACCAGTGTCTACAATGGGGGATTTCTTAGGCCTAGTTCGATACTACACTTTCTATAAGCTCTCATCCACCGCCCTCACGGCAGCTATCGCAGTTCAAGGTATCATCAAACATTGACCTTCTCTCTATTACACCCATTGTACATTCACTGACTTGGGCGTCGGAGTGCCCCCGGCACCCACCACACCGGTGGGCAGTACTCTCGCTCACTCTACACCTTTGTTTTGCAGGATCGCTAGCGCCCCCAACTACAAATTCTCGATTGTGGACCTCGGGCGAAAACCAGTGTCTACAATTTGGCGCCGTCTGTGGGAACCTAGTAATCCCTAGCATGCAAAGATTTTTCCATCTACGATCCTCTCTAACATCCCTACATGTATGACATCACGCAACGAGCAAACACGAGATCTCATGATCATCTAATTTGTCATCCTCCAAGAATGATTACAAGCATTAGAGCACATTTCTTCTCCCAATGGTCCGAGGCTACGGATCGTCCCAACAATCCTATCATTTGATCCAATCTATCAGGAGCATTCAAGGATATGGAAAGCAGAAATCCACCATCAATCAACCATCCACCTAATCACCAGAAAAGCCTCCATGATTCTCTAAGCCGACTGATCACGACAAATCAACTCCACCATGCGAAAGGAAATGCGAAAGTTCAAAAGAGTAACTCTTTCCAATCTATCTAGAGTCAGACTACCAATAAGGAAAATTCAAGCCGAGATACATTCAGACTACGCAGAATGATCATTATCAACCCCTCACTACGTATGAAGATTTCCATATTCTTCAGATGAAATGGATGAGTCTCAATCTCCTTCTTTCCATACCAAAGCGGTGTCATCTCCTTCAAACGACATGAGAAGATTGCCATCTATTCCAAGAACAAGACACATCCATTCGATGGAGCTGTACTTTCTACCATTCCCACATATGATGAAACAATGTATTTGACCTGAGAAGGGTGTCCCAGTCAATAATACCCGAATGAAGACTAAACATGGACATCTCGATCGACATTACAAGGTATGGCTTGCACTTTTAAAGAATTTCTTAGTCAACATTAGTAAGACATTAGATTTATAATTGGTGTTATAACTTGTCACGGGTGTCCCAGTCGACACTATAATTTAAAAATTAGATAATTGTTATGGATGGCACAATTGACATTTGCAATGTCAGACAAAGGACTAGTAAGGGATCTTCCACTCCACATCAGTGTGTTGTTGAGCGTGTCTCAATTGACATCACTGTATATATAGCTTGTCACTTGCTTAAGATTCAATTTGATACTACATACGACATGTATGACCCCCTTGGTATTTTGACCCATGGTAAGAGTATGATCCAGACTTTCATTGTGTCTAATTCAAGACTTGTAGTAGGTGTCCCAATAGACATTATTATGTGTAGCTGGTTTCTTGTTAAAGATCACAATCGACACTACATATATGAAGGTTTAGAATTGAACAATGATTCTGGTCGACGCTCTACGTATGAGTCTTGATACTGGATTTAAACCTTATTCGATTTAAGACGGAAGAAGACTTAGCATGAGGCGGATGATTCACTCTATGAAACACGTGATCAGCCCACATGCTAACCCATCAATGCCAAATGCTCATTTAGGCCCAAGACGTTTGATCCAATCGCACGCCTGCCCCACCATTCGCACGACAAACACTCACAGCCCACGTACACGTGAAAGTCAAAAACCAGTCGACCCACGTCAGCCTATTTGAATCAATCCTATATACGGCCAGACCAGCCCGTCAAAAAGCCAGAGTACCGCCTACATGTAGAAGAACCACGATATTCCAATGGGCCTAATGGTTATTTGTATAACCAATGAGCCCAGCTAACCAAATTAGGCCTAGGGAAATTTCCCTCAGTCCCACATCGCTAATTTCAATAGCCAATATCAAAATCGTCGAGTGACATATTGTCCAGCTAAAACAACTTGTCATCGCTCCCACCAACTTGTGCTCAGTCAGAGGAGTAAGAGTAAGGGAAGTGAGGGCCATGAGTCTGCCACAGCAAGTCAGGCCAAACCAATGCAACCTTATATGAGGATCTGAAGATACCACTTGAAAGAACAAACAAATTGATGCTAATTGCCCAGACGACAGCCGGACCTTTCAAATGGGATATGTCGAACCAAATCAACAGAACTGACCGAGCAATAACATCATATTGAAAAAACTGAAAGAGGCGACTGGGTTGGCCAAATTTAACAAGTATCCCTATCAGAACACCACAGATAACCAAATCAAAGTTAATGTCGTCGTTGGAGCAAAACAATTCGTTGTCTCTTGGGGTCAATTGAATGGGGGATTACATTTGCTGGTAGCTCTACTCCAAATTTACAACTTGTTATTACTCAACTACTAGTGTTGATCAAGAAGCAGAAAGATCTAGGTTTTCTAATTATCACGTCTTTTACCTCTCAACTACCGTAGTAGAAACCTTACTGGACCCTTTCGCCTCAACAAGTCTCTCTCCCACAACTCAATCACACGCCAGGTCCAGAAAACTCAATAGAATTCGCAAGCTTATAAGCTCCATCAGCTACATTACCTTGAAACTCACAGCAATCGAACCCATACGATAAATGAAACGGAGCACCAATCAATAGCAGAAATCCCCAAATCGGTTCCCAGAAGAGGAGCAGCGACAAACGATTCCTCCACCTCGACGTCGAGTCAGTTCTTGCATCCAACCTCGCTTTCTGGATAATCCACGTGGACACCTCCCGAGCCAAGAAGATCGTCGAAATCGTGATGGCTCAGGTCCCTGACTTGTTACGCCAGAAAGATTTGCTTTAGCTCCATGGCTTCTGGATGACTCGACTAAGTGTGGCATCTGTTGGGCGGGTGTAGAGGACTGGATTTGAGGTTTTGTTTGTAGATCTGGTTCTGGGGATAATTTGTCGTATCAACTTTAGGCTGAACACAAAGCTTTTTTGTCCATAACATTTGGGCTTTATTGACCCCAACTAAACAAACCGAATCAGCTTAAGCAAAACTTTCATTGGTCAGCTAATTCAGAAATTGCAGGATCAGGCCGAAGACGTTACCCATGGGCCATGGGCCATGGTCATGTTGGAAGGCCCCGCCAACCGACAAAAGCATTAAGTTGGCCCCTCAAGCGTGAAAATTGTCGACTCATTCGACAAAGACAAAAATAAACATAGTCATTAAGTCCACTCGACACAGTCTAATAATAGCCGAGTGGAGCTCTTTTCCAAATTATTTTAACTGTAAGGGCACTCATAATATCATCCTGTGTGTTCAACTCCATGGTACATGGAAGAATTGTTTTCTCTCCCGTACGACTCAGAAAGATTGTGTTCAGTGTATGACAAGATGGGTTGTCATCTCGTCCATCCTATATGGTTGGATTAACATCAGTTGTAAATTCCATCCAGAAAGGTAGAGTGAAGAGTCGTATGGACCTTCATCAATTTCATCCGAGTGTAGTGTCATGAACCCTCATCAAGAGAATGAGTAATGACCTTCATGGACTTTAATTAGGACCATTTGATAGTAGTCTCGTGGACCATCATCAAGTCTAGTAGTATAAAAGGAAAAACTTTCATACACCTTCATCAGGTCTAGTAGAGTGAAGACCCTCGTAGAATAAGGAATGAGGACCCTCATAGATCTTCATCGTAGTCTGGAGTGTAGACTCCCATGTACCTTCATCAGGTATAGTGGAATGTGTAGACTTATTTGGACCTTTATCTAGTCATGAGGAGTAGGACTCTGATGTACTTCTTCAAATGTTGTATAAAAACTTCCTGGACCTCCATCAGATCTAGTAAACTATACTCTATGGTACCTTCATCAATATGCATGGTCGTCTTGATACATAAGACAATGAAACATCCTTCGTATGGGACATCATTCCTGAATCTTCATCTAGATCAGTCGACCAGGGACATCCCCCATGGACTCATGTCGAGTCAAGTTGTAGACATGGATTACACATGTCGTATGACTAATATCTTCCTGGACTCATCAAATCCAGTCGACCGGGGACATCCCCCATGGACTCATGTCGAGTCAAGTTGTAGACATGGATTACACATGTCGTATGACTAATATCTTCCTGGACTCATCAAATCCAGTCGACCGGGGACATCCCCATGGACTCATGTCGAGTCAAGTTGTAGACATGGATTACACATGTCGTATGACTAATATCTTCCTGGACTCATCAAGTCCAGTCGACCGGGGACATCCCCCATAGACACATGTCGCCTCAAGTTGTAGATATGGATTACACATGTCATATGAATTATACCTTCCTGGACTCATCAAGTCCAGTCGACTGGGGACATCCCCATGGACTCATGTCGAGTCAAGTTGTTGACATGGATTACACATGTCAAATGAATTATACCTTCCTGGACTCATCAAAGTCCAGTCGACCGGGGACATCCCCCACGGACTCATTTAGAGTCAAGTTGTAGACATACACATGTCGTACGATTTATATCCTGACCTTCATCTGGTTCAATCGATTAGGTACTTCCCCAATGGCTCTGGTAGAGTCAAGTAAACTTCTGAATCCTCATCTGGTTCAGTCGACCAGGGACATCCCCCACGGACTCATTTAGAGTCAAGTTGTAGACGTGGAATTACATGTTGTACGGCTTATATCTTGACCTTCATCTGGTTCAATCGATTGGGTGCTTCCCCAATGGCTCTTGTAGATTCAAGTTGATAACTTGACATTCGTTTAGTTCAATTAGTGAGCAGCATCAACGCTCGAGTACACTTACGTAATATGGCATCGTCCGGGGTGACACAAACGTCAAGTACTCTCCAAGCCAAGGACTCCTTGACTTAGAGAGTAGGGGACAAACTGTACGGGCCAAATTTGGTCCAAGGGTAATTTCGTCACCTCACTTAAGGCCCACTGATAAACACACCCCTGAAGATCCATAACCAAACTCAAAGGCACTATACAGGCCCAGGCCCAAATGAGTTGCAACATTTATAACCAATGGACATCCAAAGGCCAACGCACTCAACTTACAGCTTCATAAAATCAATCGTTTCAGTTTACAACGGGCAACTGCATTAAATGCCCCTCACGAAGTTGCAATCATAACTGACTCCTAACGGACAAGAAATAAATGAGCAGTAAATGCGCACGTTCCCCTGAGAGCAAGTATATAAACGAAGATAGATAAGGGAAAATGGGGGATTTCTTAGGCCTAGTTCGATACTACACTTTCTATAAGCTCTCATCCACCGCCCTCACGGCAGCTATCGCAGTTCAAGGTATCATCAAACATTGACCTTCTCTCTATTACACCCATTGTACATTCACTGACTTGGGCGTCGGAGTGCCCCCGGCACCCACCACACCGGTGGGCAGTACTCCCGCTCACTCTACACCTTTGTTTTGCAGGATCGCTAGCGCCCCCAACTACAAATTCTCGATTGTGGACCTCGGGCGAAAACCAGTGTCTACACTTAATATTAACAAATTATTTAAATTTTATTCTCAAAATTATCATTACACGGTTAATTTGTTTCATATCATATGAAAGCCAATTTTTTTTTTCATTTATTCAATTCATTATTCATGGTAAATTTTATCATCAATTTTAAATCAATCACATTAATCTCACACTATGAATTTACGTAAGTAAACTACATACTAATTTTCATTTTATCAAATAATCTAATTTAAAAAATATTTCCAACACGAATAAACAAGTTATGTAAATACAAGGTTAAAAAACATAAATATCGAATTACTAGTTTTTAGGCATTTATAATCAAATGTTAAAATATATATATGTGTGTGTATTGCTCACACATATGTATTCAAATATATTTATCATTCAATAACATTCAAATTTATTCAGTATTCGGATAATAAAAAACTATCAACTAATTCTTAACACAAAATCATGCATGTTGATTTGAATTTTTTCATAATCTCTTGTTATATGTATTTTAATAATAATACTCGGTTAAAATTCAATTATATTTTAATTATTAACTTATTATCTAATAAGTTTCAATCATAATTTATATAATATATATATATCACAAGAAATTAAGAAATTTTAGACTAAATTTGAGCTACCACGTCATAAACACATATATCATATCCTAGTTTTAAAGACTTTAAGCCATACTAGCTCATTTTCAATAAATTACAACCCCCCCCCCCCCTCCAAAAAAAATAGAGATGATAATTTAAAAGTGCTTTTCAGCCTTCATTGTTAAGGTCTTGATTTTAAAGACCCGTATGAATCCGAATCTGGATTCACATAATTCTAGATTAGGATACCTATAAATAAATTAAATTTAATATGGATCCGATTAATTTTAATTATATTATAGCGAATTTCGATTTGGGTATATTTTAGTGAATTTTAATTTATGATAATTTAACATTTTTCATGATATTAATTAATAAATTTAAAATTTTATCATTTTTATACAGGTACCAGATCCAAATTCAAGTATATCCAAACCCACACTGATATACTCAGACCAAGATCAGAATAATTTTCCCATATCCGGATATGGACTCAGGAAATGAAAATCATTTCCGATTAGTTAATCTGAAATTAGGTGGGTTCACGTTATCGCTTTGGCTTATTTGAAAGTGCTTTTCAGCCTTCATTGTTAAGGCTTTGAACGTTACGTGGTTGTCATTTTCACCCCATACATAAAATTCTTTATTCTTTTTTACTAAAATTTATAAGAAGGTAGATATATTTTCATACGCAAGGCGTTTGAATTGGTTACCAACCATTAAATTTTAATTTATATTTGTGAAATTGAAAAATGACGACCGAAGACGTAGACAGACACTCGAGATTATTTTCTACCAAACATCGCACGTGTAACATGGCCAACAAACTCTTCCATTAACGTGTTCTCAAGCTTTTTGTTTCAAAATAGAGACGAGAGTAATAAATCGTTAAATTATTTAAATTTGTGAAGATATTATTTGATATTACAGTACTGTTGTGTGATGTTTTGGTGATAAATAATTTAAATTAGTATTTATTGTAAAAGCTTGGAACAATCAGGATTTTACCTGCTCTGTTTAAGCCCAAATTAGGTGGTTTGACAGTGAGATTTTCAATGTTTTAAAAAAAATATGATGTTTTTTTATTAATCTAGACTTGTATCTTCATTAAGGAGACCATATAATCGCTAGTCGAGTAAATTTTTTGTTACCAATTTTAAAAAATTAACCCACTTAATTCGATTCGATTCTTTATTTTTAGCCAAAATTAAGTTAGTATTTCAGTTTTGGTTCGATTTGATGGTGAACCAAAATTAAAATCGAATTGACCGATTCAAAAAAGAAAATAAAAACACTAAAAACAAAAAACAAAATCTACGATAAGACACTCATTTACTTGATTAATTTTATCATTTTAATGCAATTTTATTGAAACTTTAGGGGTAGGTTTGCTACTTAAATTCTTTATGATGAGCAATAGTCTTCTTTGGGCTGGGTTTTGTAGCCCAAGAATGTTCCTCAAGACCCAGCTCAATTTTATAGTCTAGGCCTTATAGAGTCCAAAGTTGATTCGGAAAACAAAGTGGAATATTCGAAAGATAGCAGAAGCCCAATTCCCAAACCCTAGATTCCTCTCAAAGTTTCCTACCTTGCACGTGAAAAGCGGCTGACTTAAATAAAACCGAATAAAGAGCCGCAATGACCTTATCACCACAAAAATACACATCTTCTAATCACAACCGTACGATCAATCTCCACGTCACAAATCCGCGTTCCCTTGTGTTTCAATGGCTCAGATTACAGTTGCAGAAACTCACTGGTACAACGAACGAACACGCTCGGAAGCTCCTATCCTCTCCCCTCCACCCTCCCTCTCTCTCTCTCTTCCAAATTTTCCTACCAAAAAAAATTAAAATTTTCTTGAGAAAGTTTCGTGAGATGGAATTGGAGTTCGATTTCGAAGAAGAGAATAAACTTAGTATGATGAGTGAACAAGATACTGATACTGATACTGAGAGTGAAAATAAATATGGTATAGAGGAAGAAAAAGACGATGATAACGACGAAGAGAAAGACGACGGCGACGAAGATGACGAGAACGACGACGAAGATGAAGATGACGACGGAGAAGCTGAAGAAGATGATGATGAGGTGCAGTTTTTGCACTCTACTGGTGGACCGCCAGTTCAGCCGGTCGATGATGAAGATGATGACGAGGGCGATGATGATGACGGCGACGGTGACGATGATGACGGCGACGGTGACGATGACGACGACGACGACGACGACGAGGAGGAGAATGATGGTGATGACGACGAAGATGCTGAAGAAGAGGTAATAATTTAATTTTTCAAAAATAAAATTAAAAATACCTAAAATTATTAGTTATTTTTTGTGCGTGCTTGATTTATTTATCGTTCTCGTAGAAATATTTTAGATCTGCTTTGTTTATGCATTGATTTTGCTTGTTTATTCATATATATTTGAATTTCGATTTATAATCTCAGATCTTGTTTTGTGTGTGCTGAATTTTGATGATGATCTTCAAAGACACGTCGTTTTATTATACTTATTATGGTCCTATTTTTTGGTTTGGGTTATTTGTTAACTAAGCAAAGTCCTGCGACTTGTCATCTCAGCTTTGCATCATCAAACTGCAGCTTTTTTTTTGGGGGTTATATTCAATCATTGGTATTGCTTCTTTTGATGGAAAAGTTGAATGGTCAATCTTATGATCCTAAACCTTCCATGTTTTTTTTACACTTAATTTATAGGGATCTGAAGATCTGTTGGGTGTTTTGAATTTTTAATTCTCGACTTTTTTTTGGTTCTTATTTAAAAAAATTTGCGGTTCTGCAATTTCACCTTCTTTAATGTGTGTTATAACTAACTGTGTAAGTGTAATATCCTCTTTTGTCAAGTTCACAAAACTTTAACCGTCAAGAAAAAGTTTCTTCTGTACTCTCAAAAATAAGTAAACGCCTGATAGTTACAACTATACCCTTGGAAAAGATTTTGCGTAGCTTTCCCGTTAACTTTTTTAGATGAAATTAGTTTTTTTTTTTTTTTTCCTGGAAAAGAAATCATGCCCTGAAATTCTACAGTAAAATGTGATTTGAAAATTTCAGTAGGATAATTGGATAATGATCAATCACAGTTGCAACTATTGGGATTTAGTAGGAACAATCGGGAGATTCTCTACGGGAAATACGGGGTTTTGCTTTAGGTGGCATGGTACTGCATGTGAGCCAACGATAGGTGTCCTTTAGTATTTTCTCTTCAGATGCTGATTTTCACAATGCTATTATTATTGAAGTCCAAGTTTTCTTTTGGGCCAGTGATGTATAAATATCTATATGTATCTGTAGGAGGATCTAGGAACCGAATACCTAGTCCGGCCAGTAGGTCGTGCTGAGGATGAGGAAGATGCTAGTGGATTTGAACCGGAGGAGAATGGTGAAGACGAAGAAGTTCATGAGGATGAAGATGAAGATGATGATGAGGGTGATGGGAAGGTTGAGGCACCACCAAAAAGGAAGAGACCAGACAGGGATGACGACGACGACGACGATAGCGGCGATGATGGCGGAGAGGATGATGAGAGACCATCCAAGCGATAGGCTCGGTCAGTCCCATCTTGGTTTGAGAACTGACCATTAACACAATAGGTCAATCTCTCCCTCTATTTTAATTAATCTCTCTCTGTACTGTAGAAAAGAAGGATAGGATGTTTTATCACTTCTGTGTTGTTTTTCAATCCTGTATCATGTTTCAGTACTATTTAGGCTTATTATATGTTAGTTATGTTCGAGATAAAAGAAAATTGAAAACATCTGGTTAGTTGTGTAAGCTATGATCTTTAGAAAAGTTTTAAGACTTTTGAAAAACTTCGTCTGTTAGGTTGATTAGGTAGGTTTGTTTGTTGTGCTTCTTAATTTGAATGATGGTTGTATCTCTCGTTTGATTTTTAAATGGGGATTATTCTGCGTCTGGTTTTATTTCAATTTGTATGTTAAAAATAAACATATCCCAACGAGGTTCCAAATTCCAACGCCACAAGAGTGGTGGATTAGGCTTCTTTGAATATTTGGTGCAGATCCGGGTTTGGACTCTAATCGGGCGGATCATCCAGCACTTGTTCATATAATCGGGCGGCAGTCACTTTTATTGCCCGAGCAGAGATTTCTGTATGGCAACCATTTGGAAGCACTACCTGAAATAAAATATTTCCCGTTTTTTTTTAAAAAAAAATAATTTAAAAACTGAATTAAAAAAACAACCCAATCCTTTGGAGGTGTGGTTCTGTGGTCACATATATAATTATATATATATATATATTATCAAAAGTAACCATTGATGCATTTCATTTTTCCAATATTATCCTTATAATAGGCTTGCCATTTAAAGTCCAATCAAACCAAAATAAGGGCTATTTTCGTCACGTAATTGTATTTCCTTCCTGTATTTTTTTTTTTGTTTTATTTCCTTTCCTACAGTATAATTTCTCATATTGTATTTGGCAGATGGTATTTTATGGGCGGAAAAACTAAGCAAAGCAAAGCATATTTAATTGTCTCGTGGGAAACGTAACGGTGACAAAAGCAAAAATGACGGCCATTACCGCCACGTCATGTGAGATGACAAACTGATGCGGTAATGGGCCCCACTTGAGGAAAAAATCGACATAATGAGCTGCCACGATGGCCCATTACCGATGCTCGGCACAGCTGGCAACCTCATCCATATTTTGGAACCTTTCGAGCCCACGGCCACGTGTAGGCCGAAGAGAGGGTGATTTGCCTCACTTATCTTTTTCTAGCCGACTACCACGTGTACAGGCATTATCTTCCATGGCCCGACGGCCGCATTACCAAGAAGCTCAAAAATCAAATTTTTGAATTTAAAAAAAAATAAATTCACGCTTCATGAGTAATAATGATAGGAAGATCAAAATATTCTGTTCCAAACAGAATGGAAATAAAAATTACATTTAACATTGATCAACAACATTCATACAAGCCACGAGGACACAGAACAAAAACCTGATCTTGGTGGAATTTCAGTCTTAAGTCTTAACCCTCAAATTTGAAACGACAATAATCCCAGACCCAGATAGCTGTTGAAGATGAAAAGTACACAGCATAGAAAATTATCCCTGGTATCAATATTTTTAACTAAATTTGAATCCCTCAGGGGGAATACTAGGCGGGCCAGTTCCAAAATTGAAGTCTGAGTTGGTGCCATTGCCATCTGGATTGTTTTGTTCAACGTCTTCTTCCTCCACCCAATACCTCTCTAGAATTTTGACAGCCTTTTCATAGATCTCATTGTTGTCGTGGCTCTGCAGGTTATCGATTTTGTCCAATCCATCACATTCGTCCATCATTTCCGAATAGACATTGACTGTGGTAATGCCTGCTTCTTTGTCAGCTTCACCAATCTTTAGAATGTTTTCGAGGCCTTCTAGGCATACTGTCACAATCCTCGGATCAGGGCAGACGAGGAGATCGCAGAGTGGCTTAATACAGCCTTGGTTCACCAAGAATCTGCAGAAACCACCACATCCATCAATCACATGATATACATGGTATATACAAGAATCTCAATATATGTTATGGGCAAAATAGAAAAATGTCAAATGAACCAAAACTGAAGGTGTGATCACATTATATCATTATGTAAGGATGAAAGTTGGATATATAGGTTCTCACTCACTGAATCTGTTCTCGGGTAGCCCCGGATGTGGCATTAGAAATAGCCCATGCAGCTTCCTTCTTGACCTCAAATTCAGTATGTTGAAGCAGGTATACAAGAGGAGCAATTATGTTTGCCTCAATAACAGCCTGTTGCAGAGGAAGTAAGAATTAGAATTGCAGTAGAAGCAAGTGGTACATCCTCCACTTGAAGTTTCAGAATAACCCCAAACATAACTTCCATGCATTTTGCCAGAGTTTATTGTGGCAGTAGTTCAATAGAATCAAATGCACACAGTAGTTTTAGGAGGAAACAGAAAATATTTCAGCATATCACCTGTATTTGACTTTTACTCCCTGCGGTAATGTTCGAAATCGTCCAACAGGCTTCTTTCTTGATGCTTTTCTTGTAGTTTTGAGTTAGCAATTGGTAGAGATGAGGGAGACCTTGGTTATCAATTACACACTGAAAATTATGCTTCTTGAGTCAAATCTTAATAATGATGAGAAAATATGTAAAGTAACAACAATTTGATGAGGGAAACAGCCTTCCTGGACATATCGATATCTATATTCTCAATTTTTTCCTGTACACTTAATACAGCATTTGGTGCATGGAAATAGTTAAGGAAATATTGGACAAAAAGAATGAGACACTTAGGAGAGAAGGGAGGGCGCAGGTCTATATTCTCAATTTTTTTTTCCTGTACACTTAACACAGCATTTGGTGCATGGAGACTTAGGAGAGAAGGAGGGCACAGGTCTAAGGAATATTGGAGATGAAGAAACAGATGCTGTAACGGTCACCGATAACTGGAGTACACAAGTGCAGTGGTTATAGAAGAGAGGTAGCAGGTTGCTGAAGGGGGTATGCATGGCAGGGATGATTGGCGAAAGGATGATGTGTGATGAAACAATGAATACCAGCATGCTTGCACATATGCAAGCAGGTGCATGAAGAAGAGTATATAGATAGTTAAGTGCCAAACTTTTTTCACCTAATAGTCATTTTTCCGCCCATTTTGGTTTTAATAACTTCACCCCAAGAACAGAATGAATGAAAATGTGTTTAATGAGAATTATGTTCTTCCACTAACCCTGTCCAGGAACTTTATGAAACATTTGGAATCCAAAATCTATTGGTTTCCCCCAATTTCTTCTTTTCTCTTTCATTAATTGTTAATTTACTTTGATAACTCTCTAAGCTTATTTACCAGGTTTGAAGCTGAGAAATACTGCAAGTGGCAATTAAAATTTGATCAAAATTTTTTAATGTAAAATAAGTACCTGAGTCTGAGTATCATCACCAGTAACAATATTGCCCACAGTTCGAAGAGCAGGCACGAGAACTGTAGTTGATGAATGACTGCAGGAAAACAAATACTAATCAGCAATGGTAACCTAAACCATTCAGCCCCAATAAGGCGAAACATCACCATAAAATGAAAAAAAATATCATATATATAATTCACAAATTCTTTGGAATTTCAAAGCTAATATACATTGCAAATAAAAAAATGCCATCTTACAGAAGAAGCTCCACAAGTCGTGGACAAACTCCCACCTCAATCACAGTCTGGATCTTATCATTTGTACCATCAGAAAGGTAAGAGAGAGCCCAGCAAGCATCGGTTAGAACTTCTTCATCACTTGAGTAGATCAGGTGCTGCAGGGCTGCCAACGCAGGTCTCACCTGAAAAAGGAGAAGAACAATTATCAACTACAATTCTACAAAACAAAGTAACATTTCTTCATCACCCGAAAATATGGTGATATCATTGAGAGATTGTTCTAGGCTATAAAAAGTTTCATAAATTTCATTTCACCTGGTCAAAAGGTGCTGGTGGCTTGCCACGGCAAAAGTTTGATAAAGTCCAAGTAGCATTCCTTAGTATTGATAGTTTCGAGTGCTCATTCAACTGTGCCAATAATGGCATTAGTGCACCTTGGCTAAGAACAAGATCCCTGCAACTTGGCGAATCACCAGCAACATTACCCAATGCCCATACAGCCTGCATAGTACAGTCATCGGAAAGATGTCAAATAAAAGTCATGCATGCTCTTAGATAAATTAATTATACAAAAAAGACAGGACTGGTGACCACCTGTTCTCGCACATCATCACTAGCAGAACCCAGGAGTTGCACAAACTTGGGTATAGCACCATGCTCAATAACAACTCGTGTGTGTTCCGATGTACCAGATGCAATATTGGTCAACGCCCATGCTGCTTCAAACTGAAGAACAAGTAAGAATCAAAAACTAATGAAGCTAATTTGAATACGTAAAAGTGCCACAAAGCATATAGAATCAGTATGGTATAATAACATAAACAAGCTCCACCAGAGTCCATACTTGCAATTGAGGCAGATCATGCCTATCAAGGAACTCAACAAATCGAGGCACAACACCTGCTCTGATTACCTCCTCAATCGGAGGACAGCGCTCTGCAGCAGTACATTTACACATTTTCACAAATTCAACACTATTACAGTATACCAATTTGCGACCGGAAAAAAACAATAAGTACACACCAATTGATAATAGCTTTCTGAATTGAGTGGTTGCTTCCAATTGCAAGGCGGGATTATCCGATAATACTCCTTGTACCATTGAAGGTATACTTTCCAACTGTAATCGTCAATGCAAATTAGAACTATACATTAATCAATTATAAGTTAATTCAAGTAAAACTATCAAACTAAATTGGAAAATGCATCAATATGATAATATTTCCATTAACCCATTAATATTTTCAGGGAAAGAACCATTTATTTAAACAATTGCATATCTTTGCTGCTAAATAAAAACTACTAGCTAGTTCAATAATGTGTTGGATATCAAATTGAACTTCACTGTTCAAATAAAAGCAGTAACAAAACCGAAAAACAAACAAAACCTTTTTCTCAATCGAAGCATTGGTTTCAGTCACAGGCTGAGACTGAAGAATAAGCCCTTCTCTTCGTTTCTTCAAAAGACTATCTTCTCTTTTATTCTTCCTTATCTCAACCAAATTGTCCTCTCTTCTCCTTCGAGCTTCATCTGCATCAACCCCACTCTTGTACGATTTCTTTCGCACTTCAGTTCTGGAACCGGGTCTCAGCGACATTGCTCTCTTCTCTTGCTCAGGTGTAAAACTCTGTACTTTTTCTTTGCGTTTTATGTGTTCGATGAAATGCCTGAAAGAGAGACAGATTGGAGAATGAGCAATAATTGTGTGATGAATTATAAGATGCAAATGATGGAAAGATGCACTCTATTGCCGCCCATAACCCAATTGCTCGGTTTTTCTTAATATAATTTTGCCAAATTGGTATGCAAAAAAGTGCACTAAATAAGATATGCATGTGTATTGTGATCTGTGAAATTTGTTTTGATTGTGTTGACGGCAGATTTTGGTCTCAGGGCAATATGTGAATATTACTCCCGAGACAATCCTCCCTCAATAGTGAATTTGTTCGGTTAAGGGGGAACCAAAAGCAAACTTAGCAAAAGACAGATAAATGCACCAATCAACAAGGAGATTTAACGTGGTTCGGCGGATCAGATCCAACCTACGTCCACGGGCACAAAACGAATGATACTTTTTATTACTGAGATATGCTCCTCTGATATCTCTTGTGTTTTACAAGTCTGATCGTAATGATCTTGATATTGATTCTGATCCTGATATTGGTTCTCTTTTTTCTCTACACTCACTCTACCCTCCTATTTATAATGGTGAAGAAATCAGATTTCTATTTGTACAAGAATTCCCAGTTGGAGATGGTTTCTTTTTCCTATCAGGATTCCTACTTTTAAAACTACCTTCACTTCTTTTATCCTTTTAGGATACTGACTCATCAGTTCTCTTTATGAAAATAGGATAACTTATTATTTTATCTTGTATGGATATAATGTCTTATCTTCCCGAACATGTTTTGCCCTATGCTCGGTTTTCACGAGGTCGGTCTTCATGTGGTCGGTCATAATAGTCTTTTGTACTGAGAATGCTGCTGTCGACCTGATAATTGCCCGGTCATCTTGAACTCAAGTGCTCGGTCACTAACCGTAAAGTTCCCGGCCCCTTACTGTTGACTCTTTAGTGGTCGAGTCAGCATTAATAATATTGACTGAGAAGTGAATTACCTTTTTTACCCATGTCGTGCTGCTTAAATAACATAGTGCCTGAAAACACCATCAACATATGTCCCATAGTTCTCGGTTCCAACGAGTATGCAAGTTGGTGCCGGTAACTATATAAAGATGGTGTACTGATCGCCTTGCTGGTGGTCGCTCCAGAAATCACAGAGAAATTGCCTTCGCCATCAACTAAGTCTTCTGTTTCTATCTTCATATCCTCGGTTATTGGAGATGCTGACCCTATTCAGAATGATTCTCCACCTCAAAGCAAATTGCTTACTTGGGTCGTTCCATCAGGAGATGAAGTTCCTCTTGTTGTCCAAACTAAAAATGAATCATCCTCTGTAATATATGTACCAGAGATTTGGAGGTCCTGACCCCTGACTGATCCAATCTCGATTATGAGGAGAAAATTTTGCCTCTAAGCTAACGATGATGTGCTCGATGGCATGTGATCATGTCTTGAGCTGTGAGAGATGCTCGGACCTGGGGGAATGTTACGTCTCCAGTCCAAAGGGCTGATTCGGTGGGACGTAACCCGACCCCGAATGAAGAGAGACACTTGGACCTGGGGGAATGTTATGTCCTCAGTCCGAATGGCTGACTCGGTGGGACATACCCCGACCCCGAGTCGAATAACTAAGTGGCCTCGGCGGAACGAAATCCAGCCCCGAGCCGAATAACCAAGTGGCCTCGGCGGAACGAAATCCAGCCCCGAGCCGAATAACCAAGTGGCCTTGGCGGAACGAAATCCAGCCCCGAGCCGAATAACCAACTGGCCTCGGCGGAAAGAAATCCATCCCTGAGCCGAATAACCAAGTGGCACACATAGGCCTCGGCGGAATAAATCCAGCCCCGAGCCTACACCACGAAACCTCGGCGGAACGAATCCAACACCGAGTCGATTAATCATTGGGACTTATTCAAAAAGGAGGTGACTCAACCTTTTGAAGCCCTACCAATTCTGGCACGGGCGTCCCCTTGCCAGACCGGCGAAAAACAAAAACAAAACTTTGGAAAATAAAATCAAAAGGTGGGGTGACTTAGCACTTGTCCCAAAGCAAAACTTTTCACAAGTGTAAACAACAACACGGATGCCTCGAAACAGCGTCCTGCCCGAGGCCTCCAAAACACAATTATGAATCTTTCAATTCAGTGTCTCGGCGAACCAGGATTTGGATCAGAGAGCGTTTAAAATGGTAAGGGCACATCCTCTATACGTCGGGTCACTGTGGAGCCTGTGTATTGTGCGAAGGCTCCTCCTTACCACGCTTGAGCATGCACACGCTACAGGGGCACAACGCTTCCCCGTGTTGCGCCTCTCTTGGATCCAAATGATTAATGGATCAAAGAGTGTCCGGGATACTAAGGGCACATTCCTTCTTAGGTCCGGCATCACTGGAGTTAGCAATCGTCACGGGGGCATCATCTCTCCCCGTACTATGCTTTCTCACGGATCCATTACATCGGGTAAGTGAGGATCAGAGAGTGTTTCGAAACATTAAGGGCATATTCCTCCTTATGTTCGGTAACACTGGAGCAAGCAATCGCCACGGGGTATCATCCATCCCCGTGCTATGCTTCTCACGGATCCTATGCATCGAGTATGTCCCTGAATATTCTGAGGACCCCGAGCTAAAGAGACATTTGGTTCTGGGGGAATGTTCCGTCCCCAGGCCAATAAGCACGACTCGGTGGGACGTAACCCGACCCCTGAGTCGAATAGTATAGCAGCCTCGGCGGAACGAAATCCAGCCCCGAGCCGATTAATCGAGTGGCCTCGGAGGAACGAACTCCATCCCCGAGCCGATTGTTGAAGGGGCCTCAGTGGAACGAACTCCAACCCCGAGCCGATTGTTGAAGTGGCCTCGGCGGAACAAACTCCATCCCCGAGCCGATTGTTGAAGGGGCCTCGGCGGAACGAACTCCAGCCCCGAGCCGATTGTCTTTTTAGGGACGCATGCCCCTTTGAAGTGTCGTACGAACGACTTTCTGAGTTGTGCAAAGCTACTGATGCTCCATAGGGCTAGACTTCTATACCATAGAATGGCGGATCCACCCAAGGTTAGGGGGAATACCTTGCACACTGCGTCCCATGTCACTCCTTGGACCTCCATCAATAGTACAAAGCTCTCAATATGAGATTTTGGATCGGTACGGCCTTTATGGGGCGTCATGGTCGGCATGTTTAACCTTTTCGGGAATTTTGCTGATTTTATTTCTTCTGTGAGGGGGGATTCCTTTTTGTCATCCCGGGGGTCTCCTGTATTTTTTTTGAGGGTTGCCCCCCACTTGGCCATCTCTTTCTTTAACCAAGATTTTACCTCGCTATTTGGGCCGCCATGTCGCCTTCTGCGATCTTTTTCATGTCTGTTGCCACAGGTGCGGTGTTCCTCACGCCTTGGGATCTCCCCGAACAGTCTCGTCGTACTCTGTGCCTCCTCTTCTAGTGTAGCGGAGACTATCATAAGAGGAGTTTGTCGAAAGTCTCTCTTTTTCTTCTTCCCATGTGTCTGATTGTGAATCTTTTTCCACAACTATGGATTTTATCCCGTAAGACCCCCTCCTCCTAGGTCCATCGTCCTCACTTGTATCCACAACCCTCTTTCCATCTGCTATCTCTCCTCTTCTTTGATTAGCTCTGGTTTCAGGCTTCTCGCGGTTCCCCCCTTCCATTCTCTCCAGTCGGTCCATCATGGTTTTTAGGAGGGCCTGACTATCCTCCCTGTCATTCCTTATGCTTTCTTCTATCTTCTTCATCCAATCTGTGGCCGGATTCCCCGACGATTGGTGATTTCCGCCTTCTGCCATCGTCTTACTTCGCGAACCGCTTTTTGTTGAGTTCCCCACAGACGGCGCCAACTGTTGACGGCTGATTTTGGTCTCAGGGCAATATGAGAATATTACTCCCGAGACAATTCTCTCTCAATAGTGAATTTGTTCGGTTAAGGGGGAACCAAAAGCAAACTTAGCAAAAGACAGATAAATGCACCAATCAACAATGAGATTTAACATGGTTCGACGGATCAGATCCAACCTACGTCCACGGGCACAAAACGAATGATACTTTTTATTACTGAGATATGCTCCTCTGATATCTCTTGTGTTTTACAAGTCTGATCGTAATGATCTTGATATTGATTTTGATCCTGATATTGGTTCTCTTTTTTCTCTACACTCACTCTACCCTCCTATTTATAATGGTGAAAAAATCAGATTCCTATTTGTACAAGAATTCCCAGTTGGAGATGGTTTCCTTTTCCTATCAGGATTTCTACTTTTAAAATTACCTTCACTTCTTTTATCCTTTTAGGATACTGACTCATCAGTTCTCTTTATGAAAATAGGATAACTTATTATTTTATATTGTATGGATAGAATGTCTTATCTTCCCGAACATGTCTTGCCCTATGCTCGGTTTTCACGAGGTCGGTCTTCATGTGGTCGGTCATAATAGTCTTTTGTACTGAGAATGCTGCTGTCGACCTGATAATTGCCCGGTCATCTTGAACTCAAGTGCTCGGTCACTAACCGTAAAGTTCCCGGCTCCTTACTGTTGACTCTTTAGTGGTCGGGTCGGCATTAATAATCTTGACTGAGAAGTGAATTATCTTTTTTACCCATGTCGTGCTGCTTAAATAACATAGTGCCTGAAAACACCATCAACAGATTGTGTTGAAGAATCGGCTTCTAATGGAGTGTCACATGTATGTACAGACAAAAGTACCGAAAACTTAGTTTGGTTTGATTTTGTTGTCTTTTCCTTTTATTTATTTGTACAAATAAATGCTTTTTTTAAAAGGAAATTTCTTTTGAAGAATAATTGGAAGGTCTTCTTTATATATTTATCTGCAAATTTGACTTGTTTTCAGTAATTTTTTTTTTTATTCTAATGACAACTCGAATCTCAAATTTCTTATTTTCAATGAAATAAATATTATCAACTAAATTATTTGCCACCCATGTTATTTTTACTTAAAAGTCTGAATTTTGATAAATTTCTATAAGTGAATAACCAAAATAGGGTCGAATGTTTTTCTTATTTTTATTTAAATGGGCCTAGTTGGCCCAATATTAATGCAGCAAAGCCGCAATGGGCGTTACCGTGGCCCAAAATTACATTGCAAATGGAAGGCCCGCCCAATCGCAAGTTGCATTACATAATTATTGCTCACGGATCAGTAGTCATTTGAGGAATCATTGTCCGTGATGTCAACACGCTCTTTAAAAATTGCCGACAGGTGACTGATCATGATTTTCCAGACACGTGCCGATTTGTTATAAGTCCCTGACCCAAATTATTCTTCGTGAAGTTTCCCTGAGTCACCCCACAGGCTATTCGGCCTTCTAATTCGCTTAATCCCAAATTGAGTATTTATTTTAACTCCTTAAAAATTCATAACAAACTATATTTTTTAGAGTGAAAAAGACAAAATAAAAAATAAAAAAATATGCAAACGGCCAAAAATTAGTATTAATATACTAGAATAGCTCATTTGCCATTTACTTAATTTAGTAGTAAAATTTTGGAATTAACGAGCATAAATGTTCTAAAATTATGTTAAATAATTATACAAATGATTAATAAGTACCAAATATGTTGAGCAATACATTCATAAGTAATAGACGTGCTGACTATCTGTTTAATGAAAAATGTTAAATAAGAACATTTATGTATAATATTTTTTGACTATTAAAGTTGGAAAAACAATGAGCTATTTTTTTTTCAATTGACCTTAGTTTTAAATTTATATAAATTTGTTAAATTAAAATAAGTCTGCATTATGATTGATTTGATTGAATAAAATAAATAATATCTATTATTCGAGTCAATTTTTCTTTATTATTCGGTCAAATTTAGGTCTAAATTACATTCTTAATTCTTAGTTAATAATTACTCAATTAAAGTCTAAAACTAAAGAAAAAAATGGAGGGAAATGGACACTGAAGCCACGAGGTGGGCACAATGACACGTCAACATCCTCCGCTACTGCTATACTCAAAATTAATTATAAAAAAAAAAACCAATCCCGATTCCATGTCACTCACCATCACAATGCTCATCAATAATCACACCGTCCATCTCCGATCCAACGGCTGAGGCCAATTGGGACCCGCCACTGTGCTTTCATAAATCGGAAACAAGAACCGATCTGCCAACTTAACCGCTCAAATTAAAACCAAAGCCTCTTCGCTCTATTTCACTCGCTGCTATAGATAATTTTGTTAAGATCAAATATCGGCCGTTGATTTGATACTGCGAGTTACCAGATTTAGATCAGATCTGATCATAATTCGCAGTATAAGTTGAATTGTGAAATGCGCGTTTGTATCGTTTGGTGTAGTGTAGTGTTGTTCAATTGAAATTTTTCCCAAAAATGACGATCTCTAGTCCTATCACTCCCGGTCAGGTACACACCAATGCGCCGTCGTTTTGAGCTTCTTTTGCTTGATTGCAGATCTCGTGCTCACTCATGCTTAAGTTTCAATTTTTAACGAATTGTTGCAGGTTTCATTTTTCCTCGGATTAGTCCCTGTACTCGTTGCTTGGCTTTATGCTGAGTATTTGGAGTACAAGAAAAGATCATTGCCTATTAAAGTGTAAGTTAGACAAATCTTTTTTTTTTAAACTGTGTGTACGTACGTACTTACTAAGGATATATGTATATATGTTCTATATGAGCAGACGTGTGATTATGTATTTATGTATGTATCCGTGTAAATATGCACGTTTATATATTCATGGATTTGAATGCATTCACGATTCATGCTTATACCTGTTGATATTTAATATTTTGGTAATATATAATTGTGTTCTATACTGATGTGTTAGGATTACTGGATTAGTGCTATTGTAATTCATCAGTATTTAAACTTGATGTTTGATTCCATTGAGATCTCATGACACTAGAGCTTATATTGTTTGAAATTTACTTTATTAATTTTATTTTTTATTTTTTTTATTTTTTTTGGTGGCTTCATGAATTTTTTATGTTTGGTTAATTGTACGTATATGTCCGGTATATAATGTAGAAGTGAAATGTGATAGATCATCAAGTTAAATTGAAGAATCGGCTTTATTATGTTTATCTTTTATCTTTTTGTGTACTAAAGTTGCTAGTTCTACTAGTAGGTACTCTGATGTCAATTTGGTTGAAGTGGGAGTGGGAATGGGAGATGGGACGGTGAGAGAAGATGACAGAGCCATTTTATTGGAAGGTGGAAGTCTTCAGTCAGCTTCTCTGAAAGCTCGGAGTTCATTCTTGTCTTCTCCTATTTTCAGGTTTTTGAAAGACAACAGTTCATTCCTTCCCCCGTTCTTTTGTGATTTGAGTATTAATTTACTTGTTTATGTGGCTTGTGTTTAGATTCCTTATGATGGATGAGTCATTCTTGATTGACAATCGATTGACCCTTAGAGCTATGTAAGTGAATTATATCATTTATTTGTATTTTTAAATATATTACTTTTATGACTTCTATCAGAAAATTAGATTGTGAATTTCTTCTTTCCTCACTCTTTAATAGATCCGAATTCGGTGCCCTTCTGGTGTATTTTTACATATGTGACAGAACTGATGTCTTTGGTTCGTCAACAAAGGTGAAGTTGATGGATTTTATTTTTTCTTTATATCCAATCCTAAAGGTGTGAGTTTTGCTGGTTAATGAAAACATTAATCATGCAAGGAATATTGAGTTATAAATTAATATTTACTGAAGTTGAAAACTCAACAATTATACAGAATATGATACTCTCTGTGGTTTTCGGATTGGACCTCAGCAATTTTCTTAAAATATGTTTAAATTTGTTGTGTGATGCTTTTGATCCTTCAAAATTATTTGTGAACACGTTCCTGCCAAGAAAAGTTGTATTTGAATTTTGTGAAATCTAGTCATTTAGGTAGTCTGCATTTCGAATTCAACAAATTGCACTGAAAATGGAAAGGGACGTTTTGTAGATAATTATATGCCATCTAAGATTTATTTTATATTCATTCATTTACAGTTTACGGATTAGGTTTTTTTTTAACAACCATCATATGTCTGTGCAGAGTTACAGTCGGGATCTTTTCTTGTTTCTCTACTTCATTCTCATAATTGTTTCTGCCATCACTTCATTCAAGATACATCATGATAAGTCACCATTCTCGGGGAAATCCATACTTTATTTGAATAGGCATCAAACTGAGGAGTGGAAAGGTTGGATGCAGGTTCGTTTAATTCTCTCTATTCTTTGTCAAGATATGGTTGTTTATATTGGATGAAAGATTTGCAATGTTCCATCTGGATGCTTGTCTCTTGCATATATCATCTGTAGTCTTGTCCAGTACATTTGGTCACTATATAATTTTGTCTACTGAAATGCTCATTATTTCAAGTACTTTTCAGCTTCTCTAGTTTTCTTTCTTTGATTTTGCTTTATCTAATGTAAAAATTGGATGTGTTCGGAGCGTATGAAACTCTTGAATTTTGCTGGATATGGTCTGTCCATATCTGTCGCAATACCATTATCATTGTTCTTACTCTTTCTCTTCATCTTGCAGGTATTATTTTTAATGTACCATTACTTTTCTGCGACAGAATTTTATAATGCAATCCGAATTTTCATTGCTGCATATGTGTGGATGACTGGATTTGGTAACTTCTCATATTACTACATTCGCAAAGATTTCAGTCTTGCTAGGTTTGCACAGGTATCTAACGCCCTAGACATCTTTGGTTGCTTCTTCAAGTTCTGCTCATTGTTAATCTGCTTCTAACTGTGATCGTTTCTTGTTCAGATGATGTGGCGGCTCAATTTCTTGGTCTTATTTTGCTGCATGGTCCTTAATAACAGTTACATGCTATACTACATCTGTCCCATGCACACTCTATTCACTCTCATGGTTTATGGGGCACTTGGTATTCTAAACAAGTATAATGAGATTGGGTCGGTTATGGCTGTAAAAATGGTTGCCTGCTTCTTCGTGGTTTTTCTAATATGGGAAGTTCCCGGAGTGTTTGAATTGATTTGGAGCCCATTTACGTTCCTTGTTGGTTAGTAAATTTCCAAGAGCTTTATTTTTTTGTAAAAACATTGGACGCCACATTGACCCTAATATCTTTAAGTGTTGCAGGCTATACTGATCCAGCAAAGCCAATGTTGCCCGTCTTGCATGAGTGGCATTTTCGCTCGGGTCTTGATCGTTACATATGGATAGTGGGGATGATATATGCCTACTACCATCCAACTGTAAGTGTCTGATGAATTCATGTCACACAAAAAAAAAATTGAAAAAACTAATGTATCATAAATTTTAGTTCTTGAAATGGTGAGACTCATTTAAAAAGATCCCTGTGGATTTATCTGTGTTTGCATTAAGTACATGACAGTTAATCGTTATCATAGGTTGAAAGGTGGATGGAGAAATTGGAGGAAGCAGAAATGAAGCGCCGAATATTAATTAAAACAGCTATTGGAATGCTTACCATAACGGTATTGTAATTCTTTTTTCTTTTTTTTTTTGGTTTTTTTTTTCCCTTTTTTCCACCAAGTAAAACATCGGTTCTTAATTTCCAGAAAGTTTATGCAAGTAGTTCTCATGGAATTTCTAGGTTGGATTTTTGTGGCTCGAGTACATTTACAAATTGGATAAAGTTAGCTACAACAAATACCATCCTTATACCTCGTGGATTCCAATAACGTACGTGTCACTTCTGTGGTTTTTGTTATTGTACATTCATATATGTAAAAACTATAGTTATTTACTTTATGTCTCACACTTTTTTTCAACAGCGTCTACATTTGTTTGAGAAACATCACCCGGAATTTCCGTAGCTACAGTTTGACACTCTTTGCGTAAGTAGTCTTTTATTCTTTTTCCTCGTACAGAAGCCATATAGTAGTTGCACCAAAGGGAACAATCTAAACATATTCATGTAATTAGTCCTCTTATTTCTGATATGATATCTTTGAAAGACGTATTTTTCTTATTTATTGATCATTTGCTTACTAGATGGCTTGGGAAGATAACACTGGAAACCTATATCTCGCAATTCCATATTTGGTTAAGGTATGTTGAAGCTGTCTTCTAATTGCTATTGCCATTACATGCTTAGAATGATGCTAGATTGGCTGTTGCTTCTTCCATTCACAAATTTAACCAGTAGATATCTGCTTTCTAGAAATCTTCATTTTCTTGATTATAAGTTCTATTGAACTTGCAGATCGTCAGTTCCAGATGCACAACCTAAATTGTTGCTTTCACTGATCCCTGACTACCCGTTGTTGAATTTTATGCTCACTACTGCCATTTATGTCGCTGTAAGTGGGGAAAGAAAAAGGTTTTAGTTTAAAAGCTTGAGAATATCTCACATCACTCATGCATTGATTCTTTGCTTTGCTTTGCTTGCAGGTCTCCTACAGATTATTTGAGCTAACAAATACATTGAAAATAGCATTTGTGCCCAGCAAAGATGACAAACGCCTCCTTTACAACTTGATTGCAGCAGCAGCAATGTTTAGTGTTTTATACTCTCTATCTTTCATCTTCTTGAGAGTCCCTCTGATGGTAAGATTTATTTTCTTTAGTCATTTACATTACAGAGCTGTTTTTTTTCCATCCTCTTCTTTTTTGAAGATTTTGGCTTGGTAAAAAAAGTGCAAGTCAATTTGAATACTGCAATGATACTAATATAGTTATTGTCTCCTTTACCCTGATACGCAAAATTCGCAGGTGTGAGAATATAGAATTTATAAATACAAGGCACAAGCTACTGCATCAACTTTCTGGGCTGCTGGAGAGACTATTTTTCACGGAAAGAGTTTTCAGTTTTCACGTACACACAATACTGAACTGCAAAGTGTATTCGGTGGCGATTTCTTTTGGTTCGTAATGTGAAATTGTGTTATGTTTACCGTTTTGGTATTCCGGACATCTAATGTATAGGAAAAGAAGTATTTTACCTCCAAATCCAGTAGAGCTGTCGAGTTTTGTAATGTGAATTGATTTATTATACCACAAGGGTGTCAGTAGCCAAATGTGATATAGCATCACCATTAATATAGCAATCAGTAGCGTCTAAAATAAGTTTGCAATCTTTTTCGATACCTTAAGGTAACTTCAGACTGATGGTCTAGGATGCTCGGTGCAGCATTTTAAGTGAAAGTGATTAGCGTTTTCTTGATTGAGTGCTAGATTCTGCGGCTTCTCATCTGTATGGAGCTGGGTTCTTCATCGTGTTGTCAAAATAACAGGAGCTGGTTCATGACCCCAAATTAAATCAAAATTGAAAAATATAAAAAGAGATGAAAAAAGAGAGGATGCCTAAGAAGATGAACAAATTCACCCATCGGGGCCACAAAATATGAGAGCTCCAAATGGAGCTCCAAATGTTTCTACTCTATTTTTCTTAACCTTCTCAAACCAAAAAAAAGTAGCCTTGATACAAACTTTCATCAGTTTTTAAGTTCTTGCAAATGCACCCAAAATATGTCTCTAGCCAAATTAAAGAGAGAATTAAAAGAAAGAAAGAAAGAAAGAAAATTCAGGAGAATTGTAAATGAATGCAAATGGCGGAAGCTATTCTTAAACTTCAAAGACAACGTGAATATGTCAGTTAGCACGGCAGCAGCTCAGCTTCCCTTCTCTTTAAAATGTAGCAGATAGTACCTCAGAATATATGCACGATGTCATAAGCAAATCTGTATTCAAGTTAAAGAAAGTAGCAGCTAAACAGAGAAATAATCATAAGAATAATCAAACCAAGCTATGATTAAAAATATGATGATTTTATTAATAGTGTCAACTCTAGTCCTTATATGATTTTTGTGAAATATCTAAATTTTATGAAGGATACGTCCAGAACAGCACGAACGACTGCAAAAGTATATAAAATAGGAAGTTAGGATGCTAAAAATGCCTAAAATTAAAAATCATAAAATAACGATAATCTATACAGTTAAATGCATTATTGTAATCCCATGTGCTAAATAGTGTGCACCACCACCAATCATTGTTTTATGAAAATATCATAAAACGAAAACGTTTGTGTTGAGACCCTAGTAAGTCTATCTAAGCAACTTTAATAGATGGCAACAGAGAGAATCAACAAAATGGTAGCATAAATACAAATTGCTACAACAGAGTGAGGCCCGTGCAAATGAGTACTATATTCTTTTGAGAAAGTGAATGAAAAAACAGAGCTAATAGGAGGTAGAGAAGTGTATACCATAAGGCCACCCAGAAAGCCATCAAGTAGAATCCGGTTCAAAGAGTCGAAGTATGAATGAACTGAAAACTTTGCCTTGGCCATGAGTCCAACTGAAGTAATTGCCATGATAAGAAAATAAAAGATGAACCCCGTTAAGCCAGTGAATCCCGAGATTCCAGCAATGACCCCTCCAATGATAGACAAAAATGTGCGGCTGCAATAAGATAAAAACTTAGGTTTCAGTATCAACACGGAACTATAAGATTACTCAACACCTTAAGGTAATTATGAAGGTTTAATGGGTTGGAATGGGCATTTTGCTTATAACTAAATATGTAATGGCCATTGGGCCTGGTTCATAATACATATGTTGATTTTTAACTCTTAATTACTGACTCTTCTCACACAAAAGTTCTCCTCAAAGTTCAATGAAGAACGGTTTCTCCTCAAGGTGAGAAATATAACCAGTTATACACTCCTTTTATTCCACATGAGCCCTGGTTCTACATTATTTTTTATATACTGCATAGTGTGCATAAAGCTATAAAAATTTTAGGAATCAATCCACACTAGCCTAACATACCCAACAAATCTTTTACTGAATAGAAGTAACCACTAAATGAACCTATAACCATGCACTCCAAGTTTCCAACATCCAGAAACACAATTCTCAAGTGAGTTGAAACTGATTTTCAAGACTTCTAATCTCCATATACTTGCCCACCCTTTGCCAAGCACACACAGATCTCAGATTCCTCTTTGCTACAAGAGAAGAATAGAACGGACCAATTTCCCATAAGGGACACAAAACAAACCTGTAATATATAATTTTCATGTTACTCTGCAAATTCTCAGCATTGAACGTTTGCAAGTCATTCGCAATGTCACTTGATTTCTTTCCAGACGTGCCTGAATCACTATGTCCAGCCATATCTTCCACCTAGCTGATAGTTGAACTATTATTAGTGCTCCACATGTAATATAAATCAAAATCCAGATACCCTTTTGAGAAATAACGACAATGAATAAGCTAATCATGCTCAATGAAATTCCCATATTCAAAAAGAACATATACTCAAACCTTACCCTCTACAACAACATAATTACGGCACCTTTTCAAAATTTAAAACCTAAACCCTAAATAAATTTCACAGCTTCGTAGATTCCAAGAGCCTATAACTTCAACTTCAATTTGGAATGAAAGCATAAATTATGATAATTAAGATCCATAACATATCAATTGAGAAAAAAAAATGGAACATAATTAAAAAAAAAAAAGATAATAAGATCACAAATCGTAAAAGAAAAACAAAATTTACCCACGAAATCGGAGAACACGAGATACTTTCTCCACGTTGCTACAGAGAGTTAACGAGAGTCAGTTTTTGTATTTTTAAAACGACACCGTTGACTTTAGCTTTTTCTGATCTAATCTATAGGATATTATCAAAACTTTCCCTAGCGTTTATAAATATAATAAATTAGTCTAAATATCTTATATTAGTTACTAAACGACGTCGACAGCTTGGTCACGTGTCTTGGTGTTGGATTGGTTATGCCCGTTAGAGCTTCTGTGGTCTGCTGATGCTTGTGAAGTGGTTGTACCTGTGGGAGTAATGTGAGGTGGAGGGGGAGGTTGGCTCGGGGCATTGATGGGTGTGGAATTCTGTCGAGGTGCAGGGTCGACATTCTGCAATGGTGGGTCCAGTACCGGTAAGGTCATGGAGCACCATTCAGAGATGGTGTAAGGAGTGGCACAGGAAGGAGACAAAGGAGATGTGGCAAAGGGAAAAATAGACTCAACGAAACGGACATGTCGGGAGGTGTAAAGTCGATTTGTGGAAGGCTCGAGACAGAGATAAGCCCTCTGAGTGAGAGAATATCCTACGAAGACACAAGGAGAGGACCGAGACTGAAGTTTGTGAGATGTGTATGGACGGAGCCAAGGGTAACAGAGACAGCCAAAGCTGTGAAGTTTCGAGTAGTTCGGCATATGACCGAAGAGTTTTTGATAGGGGAGTGATGGTGTAAGGTCGGTGTGGAATGCGATTTATAAGATAGATTGCAGTGGAGAACGCAAAGGGCCAATATGAGAGAGGCATGGAGGATTGAGTAAGAAGAGAAAGACATGTCTCGACGATATGTCGATGACGACGTTCAGAGTACCCATTGTGCTCAGGAGTGTGAGGAGGAGAAGTGAGATGGGAGACCCCATGGATTGTTAGGAAGGAAGAGAGGGCTTGGTATTCCCCCCCATTGTCAGAGTAGAGTGATATTATAGGGCGATTGAAGAATTTTTCGACCAGTGCCTTGAAGCGCACAAAGACATCACGGGTGTCGGATTTTCGTTTTAGGGGATAAAGCCATATGTATTTGGTGAAGTGGTCGATAAAGATTATGTAGTATTTGAAGTTGTCGAAGGAGTAGACCGGAGACGTCCATAAATCTGTATATATAACTTCAAGAGGCGCAGAGGTAGTAAGAGTGGAGGAAGAGAACGGTAATTTGTGACTTTTATTGCATTGGCATGCATTACAATGATAAATTGAATAAAATGAATTAGAGACAGCAGAATTAAATGAAGACATGATACGTTTGAAGATTGACGACGAGGGATGTCCGAGCCGATGATGCCACTCAGGGACAGTGGTGCTGACACTTGAAAATGCGATTAGAGGGGACCGAGTGGGGGAGGTCGGCCATTCGTAGATAAATGACATAATTACAAAAGATTCAAAAATTGAAATTCCTTGATTTTCTCCCTTCAATTATCTTGATTATGGAATCGTAGACACCATGATAAGATTCCATAATCAAGATAATTGAAGGGAGAAAATCAAGGAATTTCAATTTTTGAATCTTTTGTAATTATGTCATTTATCTACGAATGGCCGACCTCCCCCACTCGGTCCCCTCTAATCGCATTTTCAAGTGTCAGCACCACTGTCCCTGAGTGGCATCATCGGCTCGGACATCCCTCGTCGTCAATCTTCAAACGTATCATGTCTTCATTTAATTCTGCTGTCTCTAATTCATTTTATTCAATTTATCATTGTAATGCATGCCAATGCAATAAAAGTCACAAATTACCGTTCTCTTCCTCCACTCTTACTACCTCTGCGCCTCTTGAAGTTATATATACAGATTTATGGACGTCTCCGGTCTACTCTTCGACAACTTCAAATACTACATAATCTTTATCGACCACTTCACCAAATACATATGGCTTTATCCCCTAAAACGAAAATCCGACACCCGTGATGTCTTTGTGCGCTTCAAGGCACTGGTCGAAAAATTCTTCAATCGCCCTATAATATCACTCTACTCTGACAATGGGGGGGAATACCAAGCCATCTCTTCCTTCCTAACAATCCATGGGGTCTCCCATCTCACTTCTCCTCCTCACACTCCTGAGCACAATGGGTACTCTGAACGTCATCATCGACATATCGTCGAGACATGTCTTTCTCTTCTTACTCAATCCTCCATGCCTCTCTCATATTGGCCCTTTGCGTTCTCCACTGCAATCTATCTTATAAATCGCATGCCACACCGACCTTACACCATCACTCCCCCTATCAAAAACTCTTCGGTCATATGCCGAACTACTCGAAACTTCACAGCTTTGGCTGTCTCTGTTACCATTGGCTTCGTCCATACACATCTCACAAACTTCAGTCTCGGTCCTCTCCTTGTGTCTTCGTAGGATATTCTCTCACTCAGAGGGCTTATCTCTGTCTCGAGCCTTCCACAAATCGACTTTACACCTCCCGACATGTCCGTTTCATTGAGTCAATTTTTCCCTTTGCCACATCTCCTTTGTCTCCTTCCCGTGCCACTCCTTACACCATCTCTGAATGGTGCTCCATGACCTTACCGGTACTGGACCCACCATTGCAGAATGTCGACCCTGCACCCCGACAGAATTCCACACCCATCAATGCCCCGAGCCAACCTCCCCCTCCACCTCACAGTACTCCCACAGGTACAACCACTTCACAAGCATCAGCAGACCACAGAAGCCATAACGGGCATAACCAATCCAGAGCATCATCATCAAACCAATTCTGACCGACCACAAACAAGTCCACAATTACCACAACTCGATGATCACTCTAACCTCGACCGACCCACTGTAGGTCACTCACCCCTCACCAATAATCCACATAACAACCGACCTCATACACACAGCCGGGTATCAACCCTCCCCAAAAACACAACCCGCGACACTTCACCTGACCACTCTCGACCACAACCCAACACCGACCACACAAATACCAACCGAGCACATGACCTCTCAACTACAGCATCCGTGCCCGACCACACAAAACAAAACCGACCACTTGCACACTCAACTACACAACCCATACCCACCCACACCAAAACCGACCACCCGTATGAATCCTCCGACTTACCCCGTGTCATTGTCACACGTTCCAAACACAACCTCCACAAACCAATTCAAAAACTTAACCTTCACGCCCAGCTTCTGCAACCTACTCTCGAACCCACCACCATTACCCAAGCCCTCAAGGACCCTAAGTGGCGCCAAGCTTTGTCGGAAGAATATAATGCTCTACTTCGCAATGGGACATGGGAACTAGTGCCACCCTGTCCCGACCAGAACCTGGTCGGCTGTAAGTGGATTTTTCGCACCAAATTTAATGCTAACGGTTCTATTGACAGGTACAAAGCTCGATTAGTTGCCAAGGGATTCCATCAACGTCCTGGCGTGGATTATTATGAAACCTTCAGCCCAGTCATCAAGCCGACCACAGTTCGGATTGTTCTCAGTCTTGCGGTTAGTCAAGGATGGTCTCTCCGACAACTTGACATCAACAATGCCTTTCTTCAAGGCACTCTCATTGAAGATGTTTATATGTCACAACCTTCGGGCTTCATTGATCGGGATCACCCCAATCACGTCTGCAAACTTCGCAAAGCCATCTACGGCCTCAAACAAGCTCCTCGAGCATGGTACCATGAACTGCGTCAATTTCTTCTACAGTCCGGTTTCACCAACTCACAGGCCGACACCTCACTGTTCAACTTCACCAACGCCCACACCACACTATATCTCTTAGTCTATGTCGACGACATCATCATCACTGGAAATGACGTTGCAGATGTCCGACGATTCATTGACCAACTCTCTCAGCGCTTCTCTCTCAAAGACCTTGGCCAACTTGCTTATTTCCTTGGGGTGGAGGTTACTAGCCACAACGATGATTTTTTCCTTAGTCAACGCAAGTACATTGCCGATTTGCTCACCAGAACCCACATGATTGACGCCAAGCCAGCCCCAACTCCTCTGGCGACAAACCCGACACTCACATTACAATCTGGATCTCCTTTACCTGATCCGACCGAGTACAGAACTATTGTCGGGAGCCTCAAGTATCTCTCTCTCACTCGACCAGACATTGCTTATACTGTAAACAAACTTTCTCAGTTTATGCATCAACCGACCGATGACCATTGACATGCAGTCAAGCGTCTACTGCGATATCTCTGTGGCACTCTGGACCATGGCATATTTCTCCGCCGGAACTCCCCTCTCGCACTCCATGCCTTTTTTCAACGCTGATTGGGCTGGCAACAATGACGACTTCACCTCCACTGGTGCTTACATAGTATATATGGGTCATAATCCTATTTCCTGGAGCTCCAAGAAACAACGCACTGTTGCACGCTCATCCACTGAGGCTGAGTACCGATCAGTAGCCTCCATTGCTGCCGAAATTAGATGGATTTGTGCTTTCCTTACTGAACTTGGTGTCACTCTCTCTCTCCAACCAGTAATCTACTGTGACAATGTTGGGGCAACCAATTTATGCTCCAATCCTGTTTTCCACTCACGCATGAAACACGTCGCGCTTGACTACCACTTCATCCGGGAACAAGTTCAAAATGGTCTACTCCGGGTCTCACACATCTCTGGAGCTGATCAACTAGCGGACGCCCTCACCAAACCGCTTGCTCGGTCTCCTTTCAATTCACTCAAGTCCAAGATCGGACTCTCTCCACGACCGTCCATCTTGCGGGGGCATGATAAGATTCCATAATCAAGATAATTGAAGGGAGAAAATCAAGGAATATCAATTTTTGAATCTTTTGTAATTATGTCATTTATCTAGTAGTTAATCTATTTCCTATTTTAAATTTCAAACAATGTGTATATATAGTACTTAATGGCATTGTGAAACATAAGAGAAAAGACATATTTCTTCAACTTGTCCTCTTCAAATTCTACAGTTGGCACTTCTTTTGTTGAAAAGACAAGTACGCCCTTCTCCAGCTCTTTCATTTTTCCGATTCTTCGAAGTTTTGCTACCAGTGTCTTCAAAAATCAAAACTGATTTTGTTCTTTGTACTCTTTCCTATTATCAAGGTCTCAATTTATAATTTTCAATATTTGAGCCTTTGGTTTTATGAATACATAAATGAATAATGCACTTGAGAAAAGGAAATTCTTTGATTCTAAAAACTAAAAAACCCTCAATCCTTATTGTACTCAAATTCAAATACAAACCCAAATCTAAATTGTAATAACAATGACCAAAAATAACAAGCCCATGTTGAGGAATTTCAAGGAATGGTTGCATATGTACCCAATTCTACTCGAGTGGGAATCTGGATGAGTCTGTATATGTAGCCTATCAAATGGAGGAAAATAGTTGTCCTCCAAATGTGACTACTTATAGTGTTCTTATCCACGGATTTGCAAAAACTGGTAATTTTCTTGCTGCATCTGAGAATGGAACAGGATGCTGATGGTTTATACCTTCATGGCCAAGCTCAGTCTCACTATCTGTTGCGGTTCATTTGTCCTGCATTGACTATTGGCTGATGGTTTATTAATCCTTAATAATCGTAAATCCTAAAAGGTTTATTTACTTGGGATTCAGGAAACCAGATTGATTACAGATCAAAAGTTCATTTAGAAGCTATAGAATTTGATTATGGCATCGAAAACAGTCAAGCTTTTGTGTGCAACTTGTCAGAATTTGATTATGACTGAAACTGCACATATTCAGAACGCACGAAATTACATAATTTTTATTTGATAGCCGTACAAGAAACACTTATTCATCTGTGCCTAGGGAATTTAAACCATTCAAATAAAAGATTTATAAGTAGAGACAATTCCAAATTTAAGCAGCTTTCAAATGAGATCTTGCAATACGACCATCACCTCCCTTGGGATAAAATCCTCCAGGGACACTTTCATTGCCAGATCCATAAACAATACTCAGAATTTCTTGAGGATTTCTGTCAAATGCCACTGAGTTTTCATCTCCAGCGAGCACATTCCCCGCGATCTTTCCTTCAGCTCCCTGGAATTCTGGAACCACTAGCCCTTCATCTTTTGTCCCTGTACGTCCAAGAACATTCCTCAGTTGTGACAGTTTGTTTGTGAATTCTGCAACTTTCCCCCCATAGGGTTTCACTGTCTCATTTGCTTTTTCGTATAGCAATGTTCTTATTACTGCATCTTGCCCACAGATTCCACACCCAATAGTCCTGCAACTAGCTGATCAACACAAGCAAAGCACACATGAGCTATCTGGTTCATCTACAAGAGGTCTGAGATTTGAATTTCATTAAAGTAATAAATTTTTTTTAAAAAAAAAACAAATTTATTACCCTTTTGGAGACAGCATCTTGAAGTTTTGCATTGGCACCGACATAGCCAGTGAGTCCAACATAAGGAACAAGATATGATGCAATGAGGTAATTGATGCTATTGGCATAAGGATCAAAAGGAGGACTCAAAGGCTTTCCAAATGCTTTATCTATCACTTTTGCAAATGTTCCTGCACTCAAATCCAATAATGGCCTTGGAAATCCCTTCACTGTCTTCTTAATAGCCCTGAACATAAAAAAAATATACATGTAGAAAAGAAAAATGCAACTTTACTTCAAATCTTGATACTAATGAACAAATAAAAAAGCATATATATATTTATGTATATTTATGTAAAAAGCCAAAAAAGAAAGTAACCTCAAGTGTCCAACTTCTTGCCAAGCAAATTGCAAGACAACATCATTGGTGAAAGGATCAAGATTGGCCTTTTTGGCACCAATGGGAGCTGGACCTCCCATTGTTAAATTCGGTGCAACTTTGTCCAAACCATAACCCAATGAACCGAACAAAAAGAACTCAGCTTCTAAATACTCTAAATTCAATGGAAACTCTAAAAGATCAATATCAGATTGTGGAAGCTTAGCAGAATATGAGGCAGCAGGAAGCAGTAGCAGGATCAATGTAGCAAAAACAGAAGTGAAAATAGCCATTGCTTCTTTTTGTTTTGCAAGTGATGTATGTTGTGTCTTTGGCCATGGTGTTTTTATATATATATATATATATATATAGATGCTGTGGAGGAGTAGATGAGGATGACTTGGTCAAATTTTGGAAATGCCACAGATACTGTACGACTGATTTGTGTCTATAGATGGAAGTTGTGTTTTCTTGATAATAATCTGGCTGCGATTTCATTCTTTTATTGTCTTTGCTCATGGATTTGTTATGTGCCACCTGGACACTTCTCTCTGTTGAGACAGCTTGCCCAAAGGTGTTTGATGAAAGAATTTGGATCCTCATCTCCTTTGTGTTTGATGAATGAATCCATTAGTCCCTGTCATTAGGTGATAAATGGCTTAAAATTTGGTTATCAAGTCTTGAGTTTGAGTTTATGGGTGAATTTTTTATAAAAATCTAGGACAGCTGGAGGTTTTACTTTCTCCACTTAAACTCGGGTCGGGTGGTTTGGCTGCGGAATTTCCAACATTTAAAAAAAAAAATTGAATTCATTATTATAATTTCACTACTTTCAAAATTGAGAAATAATAAATTGGTATAAAAAAATATTGAAATGTAATATTTTATTACTATATTCTTATAAATTTTATATTTTGTTACGAATATTACATTTTACTATAAGTATAGGAAAAATAATAAATAGATACAAGATTTATTAAACTGTAATATTTTATTATTGTAGTAAAATATAATCTTTTATAATAAAATGTTAAATTTATATGGATATATTAGTAAAATGTTCATTTCAACATTTCTTCTTGTATCCATTTATTATTTCTAAATTTCAGAAATAATAAAATGATAATAACTCAAATTCTCATCTATTAATTACTGATTATAATTTATAAAAAGTACAGCTCAATACCGAATCTAGTTCTGGATCACAATATGCAAAGGGGTTGATGAGTTCTAGAAGGGAAATCACAGCAGTATGAAGCATGAGTCACCAGTTGCAGATTAGAATGAGGACTATCCATATGGGTAGGGGTGGCAGAAAAGCCCGAAGTCCGGCCCGGCCCGCCCGATAAGTCGGTCCGGTCCGGGCGGGCTTTGGCCCAGCCCGAGGTAACACGGGCCTGGGCCGGACTTCACCCAAAAAGCCCGAGCCCGGCTCGGCCCAGGCTTAAAATAAATAAATAAATATTTTAATTTATAAATTTTTATAATAAATTTTTTATATTTATAATTTTTTTATAATAAAAAAATCGGATCCAGGCTTAAAATAAATAAATAAATATTTTAATTCATAAAATATATATATTTTTATAATAATTTTTTATATTTATAATTTTTTTATAATAAAAAAATCGAATCCGAACTTAAAATAATATTATTTATAATTAAAATATCAGACCCGGCCCGTTGCCATCCTTATTTATGGGTATTTGCTAGTTTAGTTAGCAAACTCGCTTGAATTGATCCGATAAGTTTTGTGTTCAAACCTCGTGTTCTTCGACAAGAAGGGATTTAATTACCAATCATGTTCTGTTTTTTTTTTTTTTTTTATGAGGGAGGAGGAGAAGGAAAAAAAAAAGTTCCTTGCAAGGACATGTAGTCCAAGGATGAATTTCGTATATCGATCTTCAGAAAATCAACTAATATTTCTTTATATAACTAGTGGTTATTTATTCTAGAACTTATACGGTATGAAATATAAGTGAGTTTCTTTAATTGATATCATTGGCGGAGACGGAGCCACAGAGGAGAGGAGGCGATCCGAAAATTTGATAAAGGTATCTCATAAATTAATTTTAAAAAAATAATTTATTAATGAAATAATTTTGTTTTATTCCTCTAAATGAAGAATATGTTGCACTTCTGGATACGGCTCGCAAAATTGCTATTTCTAAGTCTTTCCGCGATCATAGGTTATGGCACACGATGCCTCGCTTCCACATAAACTCCACTGATAATTTCTAATATTGAAAAATCTGGTATCATTTTTGGTTCAATTTGTGTCAGTTTTTTGCTTGCAGTTTCATTGCAAGATGCAAGTTCTATGATCTGACACAAACTCATATGCAGTTGCTTCCTCAAAATCGTTAAATAGTGTAATTCCACATTAAATTTTATTTAATTTTGAGTCTACATGAAGATATTTAATGCTCCACTGTTTTCTTGAATAGCTGTGAAATCTAAGTTTGGTGCTCCAAATGGCTCCTCTAATTCTTTTAGCTTCCGCGATCAATCACGTTTTAAAGCCTTTTTCACAAAATTAGCAAACCATGAATCAGCTTTTGATCTTCCTATGCATTAACTTTAAAAGAAGTGATACACATATTTACACTTTTACCGAAAATAACTACACCTCTTTCATTGTCGCTACAGTGAGAGAGGTGTAGTTATTTTCAATAAAAATATAAGTATGTCTATCATTTTTGTTCATTTATTGCAATACAATCTGCTCAAGTTTTAAGAATTTCTTCAAATGTTTATTTGATTGGCACAAAATACACCTTACTTGGGAAAAATTAACAGAAAACACACTAATTATTAATCTGGGCAAAAGGGAATTCAGACCAAACAAACAAAACACAATTCCAGGCTTGTAAATTAAACAGAGTGCAAATGAGATTTGGCAATACGACCATCACCTCCCTTGGGATAAAATCCTCCAGGGACACTTTCATTGCCAGATCCATAAACAATCCTCAGGATTTCTTCAGGAGTTCTGTCAAATGCAACTGAGTTTTCATCTCCAGCAAGCACATTGCCTCTGATTTTGCCTTCAGCTCCCTCAGATTTTGGAACAACAAGGCCTTCATCTTTGATCCCTGCATGTCCAAGAGTATTCCTCAGCTCTGAAATTTTGTTTGTGAATACTGCAACTGGTATCCCATAAGGACGCACTTTCTCATTTGCCCTTTCATATAGCAATGCTCTAATTACTGCATCTTGCCCAGATTCCACACCCAAAAGACCTGCAACAAGCTGATACAAATACAGCCATAAACACAAACCACAGCTTAGGCAAACTTTTCATGTAATTATATTATATAAAGTGAATTTTGGACTTACCCTTTTGGAAACAGCTCCTTGGAGTTTTGCATTTGCACCAACATAGCCAGTGAGTCCAACATAAGGAACCAGATATGATGCAATGAGGTAATTGATGCTATTGGCATAAGGATCAAAAGGAGGATTCAAAGGCTTCCCAAAAGCCTTATCAATCACGTTTGCAAATGATCCTGCACTCAAATCCAACAATGGCCTCGGAAATCCCTTCACTGTATTCTTAATAGCCCTGGACATCAAGAAAATGCAATTCTATATAAATACTCTAAAGTGGCCTGATTGATTATTACTAAATCTTGATTATGTTTGACGTGTCTAATATTTTCTTCAAATATTTATGGATAAACAAAACCCTTATCACCTTACCTCAAGTGGCCAACTTCTTGCCAAGCAAACTGCAAGACAACATCATTAGTGAAAGGATCAAGATTAGCTTTTTGGGCACCAATGGGAGCTGGACCTCCCAGTGTTAGATTTGGTGCAACTTTATCCAAGCCATGACCCAATGAACCAAACAAAAAGAACTCAGCTTCTAAGTATTCTAAATTCAAAGGGAACTCTAAAAGATCAACATCAGATTTAGGAACTGATGTGGAAGAATATAAGCCTGGAAGCAGTAGCAGAATCAATGAAGCAAAAACAGAAGTGTAAGCAGCCATTGGTTTTGTTTTTAGATTTCTGTTAACCAAGTGATGATGTGTTGTGTCTCTACTCTCTAACAAAGTTGGTGTTTATATAGTGATGCAAGATTGAAGGAGAGAAGGAAAGGGTAGTGCCACGTGGGCAATCGAGGGTGAATTGGTCAAATTTTAGAAAATGCCACGTGGGTATGATATGATCTCATCAGTGACTGAATCAAGGAGAGAAATACTAGGGGCCAGATTCTGGTTCATGTCCATAAAATGGAAATTGTCTTTGCATGGTGACTTGTCAAATTATGAAGTAAAAAAAAAATTAAAAAATGTAGATACAAAGCTTTGTTTCCATTTGGCTCATGAATGAATAATGACATTAAAAAAACTTTCAAAATTGACATATCACTTACCAATTCAAATTTTCTTCAACTATCAGTACTAGGAAAATAATAAATTTACTATTTCATAAATTGGAAAATAATAAATTTGTATAAGAAATATTGGGTATAATATATTATTATTATTATTATTATATCTTTACAAAACTTTATATTTTAGTAAAAAAAATCTTATATTTTACTAAATTAGTGAAATGTTAGGTTTTGTAAATATATATTAGTAAAATGTAAAATTTTAACAAAATAACTAATAATAAAATATTACACTTCAATACTAAATATACTCATTTATTATGTCTTAATTTCTGAAGTATTAAAAATAATAATCCATAAAAATATTACCAAAAGAAGATTAAAAGAAAAGTAAAATGAATAGAGACACCATGAATGAAGCCCTGAATTTTAGCACTATACAGAGATTTTGCTGTCTTGGCATCATCACCATTTTTCAGTTACCGATTTGTCTCACCAGAATGCTTAAATGACTCTCTCAGGATAAAGAGAATGATGCCATTAATTTTTATTTGGGTAAATGAAACTTGGACACTCAATATTTATAGAAAAGGACATAAAATCTCTTAATATTTCAACAAAGATATTCAATCCTCTTATTTCTTAATGGATTTTGTTTATTTCAACAGTTAAATGATTAGTATTGTTCAGTTAAATGATATTAAAGGATTTTATATCTTTCCAAATATAATTTTCACTTATTTTCCTCAATTTGTGATTTCATTTGCTGTTTAACAATCACTTGTAATTATTCTCAATTTGTGAATTTATTTGGCGTTCACCAATTACCATGCAACGGTTCTTTCTAATTGAGATTTGAGACCACATATTAAAATATACCGGGGTGTTGAAATCATTGGAAAACCCGCCGCCAAATCACCCTTTATGGGCTTAAACGGAACAGGTAAAACCCCCGATTTTCCCAAACTCTTACAATTAACGCATTCCCTGGATTTGAACCCAGTACCTCAATATGAGATCATGAACCCTACACCACCAAGCCATGGTCCTTAGGAAAAAGGGAGGTCATAATGTCATATGCAAATTGCAATTATGCATAATCTAAATGACTATCAAAACATAATCTTTCAACTAATAGTAATCCAAGCTTGTTCTTAATCTCTTTCAGCCAAAAATAAAAATAAAAAATAAACCAGTAATGCTACACTTACAAAGTTACGATCAGAAGAAAATGTCGTCTAGCTACTTAATTTCTCACTTTTTCAGCTCTAAGATTTCTTCTTCCTATGGTACTTACATTGGCTGATTTGTCATTGCTATCTTCTTCATTATCATCTACATTGACTATAATGAGGCCATCTTCAACATCATCAACATAACCATCCATCTCGTCATCATCACCCTCATCGTCATCATATTCTTCATCATCATAGGCATCGTCATAATCCATATCATCCTCCTCGTCATCATAACCACGCATTTCTGCTCGTAGGGTGTGGAACTCGAGAGGAGGAGGGCAGTCTTGGGTGATTGCCTCATCTCTCTTTATCACAAGATGCCGAATGACTCTTTCATCTTGGTCTAACATTGTCTTAAAATCATTGATCCATTTGGCTTCCAACTCAAAGTTCATCAACATGTAGTGGGCATTCTTGGCTTTCTGTATCTTGTATGCAAGTCTACGCAGACCCCAGTCATTCAGTCTCCATACCCTGCCTTTCTTCTCCCTTAAAAAATCTGCAAGTATGAAATTTTATAATTCTGAGGGAACTTATGGCATAATTAAGAAAAAAAAATTAAATGAAGAATGAGTATAGATAATCAGATGACCCTCAGTTTTCAAGCAATGTCAATCAATCTGCTGAAACAATTCTGTACGGAAACCAAGCACTATCTGCTTCCTGTGTGATGCTGAATAATGACAGTTCGGAGGCTGAAATGAAGCTGATTGTTTAGACTTCTAAAAAAAATGACAAAAGTTTCTAATTTTTGCACGACACTTTCAGGAGAAGGAGATTGCTAATTGAAGTTAATTCCACATTCACTCAAGTCTAGCCATAGAATCTGTCAAATACACCATCAAAAGTGTAATTTGCCTTCTTATCTTAGAAATACCATGTGAAGGAACATATAATGACATTATTCAGCTTTTTGACAGGTCCATGCTAGCAGCGACATCATGAAATACATTACACGGTTAACGGGGAAACACCAACACCCACAGAAATTCAAAGGAGAATCAAAAGAACACCAGATGAACAAGAATATTCTCACTACTACTGCGCATTCAGACTCAGAACATTACCATCCAGGTCACGTTCCATTTATAATGAAAACGATGAGCAAAACCATCGACCGAATGTTATACTTCAAAATGTTTATAAAATTTGTTTCGGCTGATATGTAGGCAGAACAAAAATACAGAAGGCTAAAAATCACCTTGAACTTTCTCATTAACATTTCCAACCTCTTCAGCATGCTTCTCATGAATTAGATAAACCACTTCGTAGTGGCGTCCTGTGCAAATATGGAAAACGATTGCTTAATACTGCACTGATAAGCTTAATTAACAAAATTCAGAGCCAGTTAAGAACTATTCTCCGAACACATGTCCTTTCATGTGCTCTGAGAAAATGATAAGGAAGCACTTCTACCAATTAAAGTTATAGAAATGAATTTACATCCCAACTGATTAAAAAAATCTCCCTAAGCCATTTAATCATCAAGAAACATTACAAACATTCAGAATTACACAGTAAAGTGTTGTTAAAGGCGCAAAGGGTCCTAGGGCCTATGCACACGCCTGATGAAAGTGGGGCACAAATTCCAAATATATATATAAGTATCCAGTCAACTAAAACAAAGAGAAATCATTGAAAATATATCAACAACAATTATAATAATACAAATTAATGTGTTCGTTGAAATTTAAAGCTCACCCAAAAATCTATCTTAATTTATTAAGAAAATGTTACACAACTTGATTTCAAAGTTGGGTCGGTCAATTCGGGTAGGTTTTTCTCACCCATATTTGTGAGGGGCACCTAGGAGCATGCCTCACTTGATCCTTTATGAGGCGCAGTGGTCAAAGCATGTGCCTGAGCCTGAAGCGCACCTTTGACAACTATATTTCTTTAAAGTCAAATAACCAGACTGTCACAAGCTTTCAAGCATATGAAAGGAAAAGTATACACATAATATTCATTTGTCAATCATTTACAGTTTCTTCCTATAAGCAAACCCATCAATGTAAGCAAACCAAAAAAACTAAAATTAAAACAAACACAACTTACTTCGTTCCACATTCAATTCACTTTCCAACTCAAGGTTGAGATATTCATAGAGCTTTTCTGCAAATAAGCATACATTAAAATAATTAAAACAAAAAATCTGTACAAAATCAATAAATATCTCTTCCAAAAGAAACAGGTATCCCATAATCACTTACCTTCTTCATCATCAGCAAACTCGGGAAGAACACTACCATCTTCCTGAACTTTTTTCTGCAATCCAAATATAAACCAACCCACATCTCAAAATCACCCACAAATTCAATTACAAAGAAAATTTTCATCAAATTCCTTAACAACAACAAGTGCGGATAAAATATTTATCCATAAAATAATCTAATTAATAACAAACAATGAAACCTAAATTCTTCACTATAAAATACACAGCCCCTTGTTTCTACAATCAAGCACTGATAAATTCAATACGATTCAACACTTCATCCAAAAATCATAGATATGCCAAAACACAATGCAATCCATTTAAAACAAAAAAATTGGAACTTGAGAAACAAAAGCAGAAAATAACTCAAAACCTCTTTAAGGAGCACAGCTTCTGGGAAAAAGAGATCATCTTCATCAGATTTTGAGAAGAAGCTGTGAGTGTCTTCTTTGTTGTTGTTGTTGTGATTCTTCTTGTAGTTCTTTTTAGCACCCACTATCACTGACTTTCTTGCAAATTTCAAGCATGAGTTTTGATTATAAGATATCAGTTTTGGGAATTTAGGCACTAGATAAGTTGCAGCGGTGCTGTGCAGAAGTGTCTCCATTTTTTTTTCAAAAGTATAAATGATGCAAAACAATATCTCGACTTGGAGACACAGATGGGTTTTTTTGTAATTTAATTGCTAGTTCGGATTTGAATGACAAGTATATCGAAGCTATGTCGTTTTACATTCAATTATTTAATGAGTTACCACAAATCGTTCCAGAATTTAGATTAACAAAAATAATAAATATACACCTACTTTTTCCTAAAATTTTCTCAACTCTCTTATTGTAACTACGGTGAATCATTGTAGCTCACTGTAATGAGAAAATTAAGAATAATTTCGAGAAAAATATGTATATATATATATATATCATTTCCCTTTAGATTAAATACGACGAATCGCTCTATTAGGAAAGAAGGTAAGTGGAACAAATCGATATTATTAATCAATCAAATGCATGTATTTTACAACTTTTGTACGTGCCAATTGTCACAAGTTTTTTTTTATGTCAAAAAAAATCAGTGTTATCGATCTCATTTTTTTTTTGACATTTTATAAAGTTATGCCTTGAAATGTTTAATACAAGTAATAAATTGAAAAATGTTACGAAAAATTTGTGAAGAATCCGTATCTCTGCTGATTTTCAAAGACAAATGGTTCAACGGAAAAAGATGAATCAAGAGAACGAGAAGCTATACAAGCTTTTATAATGCCGCCTTCTCTACTGATGCTGGCATACAATTTTGAAGAGAAACTTTCCCAAGTCCTTAAAATTTATAAAAACACTTCTACCAGATTCGGGAACCCAGTTTCGTAGGCTCACAGTTGTTTACAGGATTGTCATGGGGGAAGTTTAGACGAGAAATCACCATTGCTTCTTTCCTTTTTTCTTTCTCTTGTTGCCACTGCCGCTATTACCAGCTGTGCCGCTGCTTTTCGAGCTGGTTCCGGCTTTGGCGGGTGGGCTTTCAGCAGAAGTGCTGCCACTGAAATTGTCAAACAACCCGGATTGCACTGCGTTCTGTAACCACTCGCGGAATTCTTCCTCGGTCATTGTTTCTTCCAAATTAGGCGGTGGCATCCGACCACCTCGTTGTCCTGAACTTGTTCCCTTGCCGGTATTGTGCTTGGAGGTTACACTAGTGTTCACATGAAAACTTGGCTTGTGAGTATTGGCTGGACATCTCATTCCCTGAAAACAAAATTGAAGCATTAATGCACTGTGCCCTTAAGCCAAATGCCAAATTTAAACGTGTGTTGGTTTGGACATGGACGTGTAGGTATGCCAGTAGGCATTCAATGAATACTTCTAACAGCTTGAAATTTAAACTATCCAATCTATACCATCCTCCTAAGTCCTAACATAATAGATCACTCTAAAATCCTTGTTTTGTAATCCGCAAACACCATCTGATAAACTCGAGTGTATTGTTTCCTCATGATTTCTGAATATATTCATGATTCATGGAAGGCAACTGGAGATGAACGTTCATTCAGGATGCTAAGAAGAAATAGATTTACCTGACAAATATACCACTCAGTAGCATTATAAATTCTGCTATCAGCACAAACATAAGCACAGGGAACATCTACCTGAACATCATTGAAAAGGCAGTATCAGATCTCAATATTATGTTATATCCAGATCTCAATATTACGTTATATCCGTAAAAATTAGGATGCTAATACAAATGTCAAATGGGGAGGTTCTTTTGTATTATTACGTTATACAAAAATAGGTACTTACCTTCTGCAATATACCAAAAAAGAAGGGTTGGGAAGATTGTTCAACCCATCCATCTCCATCTTTTGCTTGATGATAATCTCTGCATTCCTTTAAAAGAGAAATTCCAAGGGGAAAAACATAAGCACCAGGAACAAAAATCCCTTCTTTACAGGGAAATAGTGCTCCATGCTTAAAGAAAGCTGGATCACATCCTGCCCTATGTTAATATGCTATGGAAGACATTCATTAATACCAGAAATATTGAAACACAAACAAGGACAGAAAGAACAAAGGAAAACCTGGCACCATCTTGCTCGAGATTTCGATTTCTTGGTCTCAATCCAGACATGAAAGTTGTTGCACTTTTTGCAGGCAATTCGCCTCGACTCTCCAAAGGGGTCCTCGCCATCAGCCTCTGAGCGTGCATATCCAGAGCCAAAGAACCCATGCGTGCCATTCTGGGCAATCAATCACATACGAACACAAGTAAGATTAAAGGAGTTAAAGTGCAAACTTAGAAAAAAGTATCAAGTGCCAATAACAGAGCAGAAAGTTTAAAGAAACTTCTTGCATCAGAAACCCAATAACTACAATCTCCACGATACCCTTGCTCCACTGCTTTTTTGGGTGCCAATATTACATAGCTCTTAATGCATTCTAAACTTGATAAATATTGCCTTGAACAAAGAAAAGCAAACAGAAATTAACACTCACAAATGGCAAGTAATGTAGGAGAATCAACAAAAAGCAATATTTTTTTATCCAAAATAATTGCAACGCGAGTGTCTATCCATAATTATTTTTACATTCAATTCCCTCATTCACTGATAAGTGTGGTTTATACTCACTTATTCCGATATCTTTAGCTTATTGTTTTGTTATAATTCGAGATATTTAATATCATTTATCGTTTATTTTATGTTATATTTGTAGGAGCATTAATACATGGATCTGAGGATAATTGCACGTGTTTTGGAAACTTACGGAAGCGCCGGACGAAGCTCAAGTCACACGCAGGCACCAAAGCGCCTCTTCACCATTTTCAACTAGCGCCGCGGCGCCAGCTCCCCATACAAAATCCAGGAGCTTAGGCGCCCAGGCGCCTCAAACCAATTCAAGAGCCGCGGCGCCATCCTTAAGACAAAATCCAGGCGCCGCGGCGCCTCAAGCTTCTCATACAAATTCCAGGGAAATTAGCGCCGCGGCGCCCACTTAAGGAGCCGCGGCGCTGCGGAAGAAGACTGATACGCTCCAGGAAAGTGATTTTAGGGTTTTTAATAATCCTAATGATACCCAAAGACTCCCAACCCCCAGTATAAATATAACATTACATCCAACACTCAAGGGGAGGCTAATACAGAGCACAAAACACAGAAATAAATATTTCTAGAGATCCAAGGAGAGGATTGAAGAGCGACAAGAGGAGACAAAGGCTGTGACATCCGAAGAGGAAGAGATTCAATTCAGGTTTTATCTTCTTGTTTCTTTCTTAGAACTCTAATGATTTCCATTAGATTCATGACTTATTATTCATTGTTTTATTTTATTGTCATGAACTAACTCCTTAATTCTGGAGAATGATGTAATCTATGCTTGAACCTTGTATTGTGTTTATCAATTTTGTTATGAAGTTTTATTGATATATTTATATTCTTTTGAGTTTAATGCTTTATGTTTGCTGGCCACAAATAAGATGATATATGTTTAGAATCTATCACTCGAGAGAGGGGATTTTGAATAGATCTAGAGAATATAACCTAGGATTTTATAGAGTTCGAGAGAATCTGTAGTCCTTTGAAGTCGTTAAAATAGAATCACAAATCGTAATGAGTTGTTAACTATTGGATTTTTATAGAGATATCGAAGTCTATAGTTGATGATATTTTCACTCGGCACTCGAGAGATGGAGTGAATATTTTAGGAGTCTTGACTTATAAATAATATAACTGAACAAAGATTAATTGGTATTACAAATACATAGGTGACAGCTAGGTGAAATCAGGATCCAAAATCTCTATCGTATTAGTTCCTCCTATCAATTTATTATATATTTATTTAATTAATTAAATCTTTATTAATTATCGTCTAAATAAAGTTAGGATTATCAATTGTAGTACTTAGTGGGAGTTAACGCAATCCCTGTGGGTTCGACACTCTTTCACTGATTTATACTAAAACTTGACACCGTACACTTGCGGTACGATATAAAAATATAACAACATTCACTCTATACTTTCGGCACCAAATTATACAGCTTATTGAGTACAAATTAATTGGCAGCTCTTCCTGACACATGTAAATAGCATGGGGAAAAAAGAGAATGCTAAAGGAAGTTCAAGGTTAACAAGAAGAAAAAAACAGGATCTAGATATATATATCCAAACCTTCTGAGAAGCACTTTGGAACCTACGGAAGCAGTCTAGCAGCTCTTCTCTCCTCAATTCATCATCATATGCTTTTCGCTTAAAGGAATCAAGAAGAACCTAGAGATGTAACATTTAACATAATGCTCAGAGAAAACTCAAGAAAACATGAAGACAAAATTTCCATCACATGACAATCCAGTAGAAACCAAAAACATTACCTCATATGCATTCTGAAGTTTTTTAAAAGCTTCAACAGCTTTTTCATTACCCATATTCTTATCAGGATGGACCAGCATAGCCTACAAAATTCAAAAAGGTCCATTAGAAACAGCTAAATTCTTCTCTCTTTCTTTTCCACTTTGGAATAAAAGAATTGTGTAAAGCAAATGAAAACATTAAGCCATTAAGGAAAGGACAGAATTAGCGGCTGAAAAACCAATTGGAGATATTAAGGAGATTCATGCTGACAGTAGCCGAAAAAAGATGGCGCATACCTTTTTTCTATACTCCCGCTTGAGTATAGATACATCAACATTCTCAAACCGCGACAAGCCCAAAGCAGAATAGTGATCAGTACAGTTCAATAACCGAACAACTTCATCTTCAGAAGTCATCTCAGAGTCAGCCCCACTGGTTGAGGGCACTCCAGGACTCTGATCTGCTGATGACCCAGGGGCATTATCAGAGAATGCAGGGTGCACTGGCTCACCATTGAAGAAGCTTGGTCCACCTTGCATTCCAGAGGTTTGTTCAGGGGGGCTATCGGTTCTATGCTGATTTACGTTATACTTTAGGAAGAATATTAAAGTATCACTTGAGATAAAAGATAAATTCAGTGCCAACAGCAAACCAAGCCATCCAACATAAATCCAAGCACAATATATGGAGTACAGAGTAGTAATAAAAAGTGCAAGACGGTCATGGGTGAACTTGAAAGCCAAACCTGAAAATTTAGTGGATGTTAGTTCTAACAAACAAGTTAGAAAGAAATAGATGATCCTCAAGCAGAAAATAGGTAAGATCGTCACCTCCAAGGAAGATAACCAGCAATGTTGTCCAGAAACTTCCATAAAACCATAGGATAACAGTTCCAGATAAGGCAACCACAGTCAGTGCAAGAGCAAACCCGATAAAGAAAGCCACCAAAGTAGCTACAACCTGAGATTACAAATTTTGGTTGAACTACATAAGAATGCATGTATATTAACAGCTTTTAAAAAATGACAATGTGAACACACCAGGGAATTCTAATCCTAATAGGAAAATAGTAAATACCAACATACTCTATGAACACCATCTCTGCCACAAACTTACAATACTGATAGAACCATAACTCATGAGATTATGTGACTAGATCATTTACCATCATATAGAATATCACTACACCGGAAACTACATATCAGGGACATTGAAGATATTCAATAATTTCAACTCGAGTTAAAAGGTTTTCTCCTTTACTCAGAGACGGAAAAGGGGGATGCTTGAAAGTAATAATCATATAAAGATGGGAAATGCAGCCAAAAGACTGCAAAACAATGGTGATGTTTTCTAACTATGTATTGTGGGGGAGGTGGAGAAGTAAGCTCAATGAATAATAACTACAACTAGTAGATTACCAAGTAACTTTTCATAAGAAATTATCTATGAAGTGGCAACATGAGGTATAACCAGGGCTTACCAAGACCATCAAAAACTTGAACATCCCAACCATAGCAATTACTGAGAGAATGCTGCACCATATGACTGAGAAAAATGATGTTGTCCCCATTTGCATAAAGGAATCGATACCCCTAATGGTACAGTCCAACCAGAGCATTGATAGAAGGAGCATAATTTTTCCGAAATGTTTTAGATAGTTCAAAACAACAGGATAAACTTGCTGAACCTTCATTACAACATAATCGCGAGCATTACATGAGTTGGTTGTTAACGTCGGACTCTGCCTCTCAAGCAACTCAATTGCAGACTTCAAAGTGAGGACTACATATGTCCTTAAACTTCTAACCACTATATTATCACAAAACTTTAAATTTTCCATCATATTTTTAAGATGCAATCTGTTTAGAGACCAGCCCATACCACTTTTCCGGTGTTTTCGACCACGGCGAGCATTCTCCACTCTTGCACCAAAGGTTTCCCTTGAAGAAATATTTTCAGTTGAATCCCCTGAAATAGTCTCAGAAGAAACTGATTGCCCAAAATCCTGCCTTGCATCTGTTCCTTGCTTCTCTATCCTTGGAGATGCCTCAGAATTTTGCTTCCTTATATTATCATCTCCTGCATGATCGCCTTTACTTGCACTTTCCATCGAAGGAATTCCTGCATTGCTACCATTCGGAAAGTCCTCAGCAGGAAAAACTTTTACCTTGCTGTTTCTTCCCTGTCCCGCCATATCAGGGACAGCAGACCCTGAATTTGATCCCCTTTTTCTGTGACTAGACGTATGGCAATCCACACCATTCTTTTGTTGATTACTCTTCCGAGCCATGGAATGATAAATATCAATTATCCTTTCAAGAAGAAAACAACTCTATCCACTCTAATCCATCACTGGAGCCATGCCATGTGAGATGGATTCCATGAGATTATGGGTGTCCTTTCTTCTCAAAATGAATTAAAACTGTCAACAGAAAACTTGAATAGTCAGTTCATCTACTTCGTGGGGACGTTTAACACATGATGATGCAACAAGCACGTTTGCATAAACTGTGCATGCCTGGTGCTCATGCTCCCAAAGGAACATTACTTTATTAATGAATGAAGACAAGCAAGGAAAAATAAAACCACATAAACAGATAAAAGGAAAACCGAGTAACCTAACTGTGGAAGAATCAAGAAGCACTAATACAAGACCAAAATTCAAGAAAGAAAATGGCAGCAGATTTTGCATATAACCAAGTATAGCTCAAATTATTAAATTTCAACTGTTTTATCAAATAATGCCCCACTCTAAAAAAAAAAAAAAAATGAATTATCTTTGAACCACAAACATAAAAAGATGAACTATTCAACTACAAGCTAAAGTTCGTAGCAAGAAAATTGCACTCGACTCTTGCTACTATAGCATATAGCTATATAAACTGATGCAATGATACTCAAACTCAACTTCAATAACTCAAGCCAGCAAAAATTAAATAAATGAATAAAACCCATGTCAAGCAGATGCTCGAGAATTGAAATTTGAGGATAAATTTTACTATCTCCTGGAAATATATTGCACAAAATCAAACTCCACTCCTAGGTACCTTAAGCTACAATCAAACAATTGCAGCACAAAAACAAACCAAAGTGACAAAATCAAGCAAACCCATTTGAGCATAAACCTGCAAAATTTGATATTAACATGAAACCCCACTTTGCAACGTTCATCAACTAATGTAATACCGCATGAAAAATCGACCAATTAAAAAAAAAATGATGATAAATAGAACAAATTAAATATTTAATTACTGTACGGACATACCTTGAGCAAAACCAATTGCTGCCCACTATGAGATTGAGAGATGAACAATAACTGAAAATAAATTATAAAACGCCAAAACGAGGATTTTTAAGAGTTTTTTTTATAATGTAATTTTATTGCTGTTTTTAAAAAAAATATTAATTGGATGTTGAAAGAAAGCGAAGCTTAAAAAAAGTTGTGTGAAATTTATTTTTGTTTCTTTAAAAAACAAAAAATTGTCTGAATTGGGTACTGGCGAAGACAGAAAAATAGAAACACACACGAAGCTCTAATCGAGTTGTATTGTTTCTTCTTCTTAGGGTTTGTTTGTTCAATTGGATTGTGTTGTCTCTCTAAGCCACAGTAACCTCATTGTTCCCGTCTACCTTTTATGAGTTCTCTTAATACGTGGACAGATGTGATTGGCCTTGTTCATATATATATATATATATACTGGTGTGAGCCCGTGCCAACACCACATAATTTATAGATAGATTAAGATTCCATTATTTAATTTGTTTATAATGAAATGATTTTATTCATTAATAAATGATTTTATTCATTAATTTATTTAGTAGTTTTCATTTTCCATTTTTATAAAAATTCTATAATGAAATGATTCTTTATCAGCCATTAGATCATAATGAAATGATCTGAGCAGTCAATTAAGCCACATAAATGATTTATTTTGTAGTTTTCATTTTCCATTAATAAATGATTTTATTCTTTAATTTATTTGGTATTTTTCATTTTACATTTTTATAGAGATTCTATAATGGAATGACTATTTATCAGCCATTAGATCATAATGAAATGATCTGAGACGCCAATTAAGCTACATAAAGATAGCTTTTGGATACGTTATCTCTCTTAATCATAATCATCTGTTACACTCTCTTTCCCCCACACCATTGGGACAGGTAAATAAGAGGTGAAATTTTGCAAAAAAAAAATTGGTTAAAACTCACCCAATTATCGTAATTCTAATCCAAGCCAGAATTCAATAGATATCTGACTAAACTTTAACAATTCATACATATATATATACATATAAATTTTATTACTTTAGCGCGTTAATAAATCAGACTTTTCATTACTATAAATTTTAAGATATTGGTATACTCTTCTGAATTTGAGGAAAATATTGATTGGGGAATTTTCTTTCCAGCAAACGTTCCGTTTTAACATTCATTTTATTAATACAGATAATGGAAACAAAACGGTTAAATGCTGAAAGGATTCAGCTAATTAGAGTCTCACATATATTCTATCCAACAATTAATTGGTGGTTTTAATAAGAGACATGTAAACATTATAAGAAGACTGAATCAAGAGGGTTGTATTTCTCAATTTTCTTTTTTCCAGCGATCATTCATCAAGCACATGAAAGGCTTATGTAGAGCAGTGAATTTGAGTTAATGGCTTTGCTTTCTGGATTTCCTTTCCATAATATATATTTGACCATTTTCTTTGGTGACAGTTGCTTGTGTTTACAATTTTCCAGCGATCATTCATCAGTTGCTTGCTTTCAAACGTTTACTTGTTATTACAAAATGGACCACTCGAGTCCTAAATGAGAACCAATGTAGAGGCGATTTTTACGTGGTGGCTGGCTGGGGCCTGTACGGTATGGTTTCACTTTTCAGCTTTTCAGTTCAGTCTTTACTGTGATTGAGATTCTCTCATTGAAATTTTCCAGCCATTTGCATGAGCCCAGCTGGAGTACTTGAGCCGGTCCATTTGTCCGATTTTGATATCGGAATTAGTTTCTGAATAGATCAAATCAAAACGATGTAAATTATAAAGGAGGTGGGCTTTTTTATCACACCCTTATCCGGCTTTATGGAAATTGAAATACTTCTTTTTGTCAGTAGGCTGCAAGGATCCCAAAGTATCTGTTGCTTATAAACTTATAAAGAAAGATGAATTCTTTTTTTTTTTTGGTTATCGTTATGAATCTCAATTTATTGGCACACTGTGATGCGAGTGACAATGAACAAAAAAGTTGAGGAGAAAATTGAGTGGGCAAAGAGAATCGCGATTTTTTCAGCTATGTGGACTAGACCCGGCCGGCGGTTCGGTTCCGAACCCGGCCGGTTTCCGGTTCCACACTTAAGTGGAATCGGACACCGAACCGAACCGGAACCGAACGGTTCGGTTCAAAGATTTTTTTTTTTTTGAAAATTAATAAAAATAAATGAAATGAATTTTATAAATAAAAAAAATTTATTACATTGAAGAGCTTGAGCTTAAATTTTTAAAAATTTAAGTTGCCTATGTATCCTCCAAGGGTGAGAGGAATCAAAGCTCACGTAATTCCATTACAAGTTTTAGACATATCCCACTTGTAAATTATAATTTTACAATTATCAATCATCATTATCAGTTGATCATTCGGCTCCGGTTCCGCTTGCACTTGTTGCAGAAGCATTATCGAACAAATCTTCAAAATCATCGGGGGCATCTTCTTGTTGTCTCAGATCAGCTCGAGTCCAATCATCCACACAAGTTGTTGCTTCTAGAGTGCTTGGATGTAATGAAGATCGCCTAGCTTCCAATATATTACCTCACAAGCTGAAGGCTTGCTCAACCGCAACGGTGGAAATAGGTGCTGCCAAGATCTCTTTAGCAATAATAGATAAAACATGATATATATTTTGATACCGGTTCCACCATTCAAGGATTTTAAAATTTTTACTGCATAAACTTTCATTAGAAAACTCAAAATTTATAGATAAATAATTAACTAATTCATGGTTATTAGTTGTTGTCGTATCCCTATATTTTTTATTTCGTTGTAATAACCAACGATCCCCTGCGCTAAGTCTTGTTTGAATTACCGGTTCGCTACTACTAGATTGACCTAATGTTCATAAGTTATATCTTACAATATAATCATTAAATAAAGTAATTAAATCACTTCTTAATTTCGTCATTATGCTCGTAATATCAACATCATCTAATATTCCTAAATAACCATAGTAAGCTTCTAAACCACCATTCAAACCTTCTAATTTAAATATAGGATCAAAAACAGCAGCAATAAGATAAAGTAAATGAATTTTTCTAAAATAATTCAACCATTTTACCTTCATAGCGGTAATGGCTTCGAGCAAAACAATATCATTAGGGTCGTCACTGTCAACATATTCATCGAGAGTGCCAACAATATTCAAACTCTCAAGAAGAAATAAATGTGCTGTAGGATAATAAACACCGCTAAAAACTAAAGTAGCATCATTAAAAACTCTTAAAATATCTAAAAAAAAATTCACAAATATCCCATTGACTATGATAAAGTGTGATATTTTGAACATGTTGAGAAAAAAAACTACATAATGCATTTTTGTATTGAAATGCTTGACATAAAAGAAAATAAGTAGAATTCCAACGTGTTGGAACATCTCTTGAAAATTTAATCCGTTTAATACCATTTATTTTACAAAACTTGGTCCATTCTCTCCTAACTTGATAATATGACCAAATACAGTTAAGTGCTGTTTTAATTGGATCAAGGAAAGGTGATAATAATTTTAGTCTGTCTTGCACACATATGTTAAGGACATGACATGTACAACGAATATGAAAAAATCGACCCCCTAAATTTGGTTCACATAACGATTTTAAATCATGAATGGATGCAGTATTTACAGATGCATTATCAAATCCAATTGTTAAATTTTTTTCTACTAAATCATATTCATCAAAAATTACCTTCATCATTCTATAAATATTATGTGCAGTATATGGGTCATCAAAAACTCTAAATGCAATAAGTCTTTTTTGTATGGTAAAGAATGCATCAATCCAATGACAAGTCACACCCATGTATGAGTGTGTTTGCCAATGGTCACTCCAAATATCAGAACATATAGAAATGCGACTTTTCATCTCTTTAAATATTTCATTTAAAATAATTTTACCATCTTTATATAATTTGAAAATATGACGTTTTGTTGTGTTTCGAGTCATTTTACATGCAGCAGGGTTTAAAGCATTATGCACGTAATTAGTAAAATGAAGTTTTTCACCAAAGCTTAAAGAAAGACATACATGTTAATTTCGCAAATTCTTCTCTATTTTTTGCATCAGAATATTTAAATAAATCTACATTACTCGTACCTCTACTAAATGATGCGTACTTGGCCATTTGAGTCTGCGTCGTATCAATGCCAAATTCAACCGGATGATGTTTCTCCATGTGCTTTATCATATTGCCGTATCCATCAGAAAATTTATAGATAACCCCACAATAGTTGCAAATTGCTCGTTGTGAACCATCTTCTAGGCGTTCCAAAGTAAAATGAATTTTGAAAATATCTGAGGACCGAACCTTAACTTCTCTTCTCCGTGATTGTGCACTGACACTAGGGCCGCTCTCTTGGGTTGGCATATTTGACATAATGTTCTCATATGAGCTTGCCATTTTTTGTTTGAGAAATGAGGAAGAAAAATAAGAAAATTGAATAATTGTGATGCGAATGATAACAAATTAACAACTAAATGAATTGAGATTGAGAATAAGAATATAAGAGAATTGTATTGAAGTAAGATTGAGAATAAGAGATTTATAGAAAATGAGAGAGTTGAGAATTTGGTGTGATGAAATTATGAAAAATGAATCCTATTTATAGAATTTTAGAATTTTTTTGATACCAAAAATGCCAATAAATATAACCGTTTTATTACCGTTATTAGAGGTACGTTAGTAATTTATATTTTATATAATAAATATAATTTTTTTTGTTATTTAACTATCAATTGAGAAATCGAAGGCAGATGCAATATCATAAGATAAGACAGATCGGATCGTAGTCGCTGTTAAAAAATAAAGAATAAGGACCAGGCCCAAAGGTAAATTATGTAGCCCAGGCGTACAATAGTAGAGAAAGTAAAGGCTATTGGCTCATTGACTTCCGGTTGACTCAGATGCGATTCCATTAGTCTCTTGTTTAGCGAAGAACTATTAACGATGCGGTTGGCTCCCTGTAGTAGCCGTTGGGGGTTCATGTTGGAACCTTACGGTTCCAACCGAAACCGTCCGAACCGGTGGAACCATACGAGTTGGGGTGGAACCCCACCGAACCGGTCCTATTCCGGTTCGGTTCCGGAACAGGTTGGAACCGGAAGGTTTGGTTCCGGTTCCGAACCAGAACCTTGGCCGGGTCTAATGTGGACCAAACGTTTATTGAAAATGTAGGCCGACAAAAGTTTAGTACTGGGCCACATGGAAAATTTGATTGACATAATGGGCTCAAGTGGTTCTATCGCAGACCAAAAACAGACAAGTAACGTATAATTTTATTTAATGATAAGTGGTTTAGTACACTTATTCATGAATGACAAGTCATATCATTTTTTTAAACATAGTACAACTAGTAATTAAATTTTATTTACACTCATACTATCGGCTTCCAACCGCATATCTTTTGACGCCAAAATTTTTACCGTCGCGACGCTAAATATCCAAAATGAGAATCAATGTTGTCGGCGCTAAATGCAAAATGACGATGCTAAATTTATTTAAAATTATTTAATAATTAAAGTATTATTAAAATATATATGTAATAATATTTTATTTTTAAATTTTTTTAAAATAAATTAAAAAAATTATTATTTTATATAAAATATATGTTTTATTACATAAATATATTTTATTACATTAAATAAAAAATTCATGTAGAACAATCGATTAGGGTCGATGTTGCGTCTGTCGAGACTGGAGAAACTGTGGAGGTCGACTTGTAGCATTTGCCTGAGCGAGCTCTCGCAAGTTCGTCATTTCCTGATCGTGCTCTTGCTTATGCCTTATCATCTCGGCATTCTGCATCATAATCTCAGCAAGATAGTGATCTCATATGAGGAGCTGTACGATCAAGAAATAGTCGTTGCCACCTTCTGACGAGTGCCAAACCCGACGCTATAAGAGGTGGTGTTATGAAATACCTGACACGAAAGCTCCTTATCAGCCAAAGGCTGTAATCCTTGCGTTGGGTTATGTGTTCGGATCTCCACCACGTGTTCCTACATTTTAAGATTGTGTGGAAAATATTGATTTTTTTTTTCATAATTTGTGTACTGGAAAAATTCGACATCAAGAGGGACTGTAGCATCTCTCATGTGCTGCTTTGCTGTAGAAGAAACACATTAATTAGTAATTAAATATTGTTAAAATACAGTTAAGTAAGCGTATTTCCACTTACCTTGGAATGTTCGTAGCGATATGCGGAAAATAGCTTCGAGCATCAAACATAGTTGAACCGTAAATTATGTCGGTTCATCTTGTTCTGCTCATAAAGTTTCTACAAAAAATAAGTTGTTCACTATTTTGTTTCAAAAATACTACAAAATGAAATATTACAGAAATTTAAAATCTACCTCGTATTCATCTTAAGCCTACATGCGGCATAAATATGCTCAATCCTCCTCCATGCTTGTCATGCGGCTGATAGGAAATACAATCAATTGCACCATGCTCGTCGAAAATGAGCTTGAGTTTCTTCGTGCGATAATTCGAGTATGACTTACCCATGCAGTAGTCGACGTAGACCACATTCAGAGCTGTCAAGTTAACGTCGAACCACTCATGCACAAAAAACACAATAATTATAAGTATCATTTAAATAAAAATGAAATTGATACTTATTGACAAGATCGCAAACAAGCTGTGGCGCGTCCGCTCCGATATATTCGTCCAACAGTAACACGTAAACTGTTAAAGAGCATTACATAGCATAATAGTCTAAATTGTGTTGTTGAACTTCTTATTGTAGCGGCCCAACTATCTCTCTCTATCGTCAAATATGTGAATTGATATCTCTATGTGGGCATTCACGTGACGAGCCAAGTCCATACACTCTGAGATCGTCTAACTGTTAAGGTCGGGTCAACGGCCTAAGCAGATGGCTCAGAGATGGAATCTTCCACACTATCGGTGGATAAAACGGGTCTCTTGCGTTGTCTGATGCCCATATGAAAAAATAACAAATTATTACTTACACTAAATATAAGTTAAATGTCCTTTTATAATATTAAAATAAATTTATTAAGTGAGACACTGTCAGCCAATGTCCGTCATGAAGCAAATGTCAGCCAAACAAAGCCAATTCATATGCTTACCAGTTACCACGAAAGAACAGGAGAATGATATCAAGCAATGGACATAATTTAAAGGAGAGAGAGATTATTAATAAATTCAAATTTTCCAATGACGAAAAATAGATACACCACTCACTCTGGTCACTTGTAACATTTTGATATATATATATATATACTAGTTTTTGCCCGTGCCTACGACACGGTGTTACAGTATTAAATGGTTTTATTTTTTTATTGAATGATGCCCGTGCCTACGGCACGGTGTTACAGTATTTGGCCGTGCCTACGGCACGTGTTACAGTATTGCCCGTGCCTACGGTACGGTGTTACAGAATTAAATGATTTTATTTTTTAATTAAATGATTTTTTTTTTACTTTCTATTTTTTATTTGAAAATTTGAAAAATTTTGACCATTTCCATCAATCAATTCACACTCTTTCCTCCAATGAAATGATATGGGCCGTCACTTAAGCCATATAAAAAGAACCGTTTGATACACTCTTTTTCCTTCAACACCATTATCCATTATTATTTCGATATATATATATATATATATACCAACATAAATAAATAAAATGAGCAAAAACTCCAGTGATTACAGGAATAATTAAGCTGATCGACTTGTCCACTCATTGTCTGTTTCATTTTGAATGTGTATCAATAAGGCAAAACATGAAAATTAAAAGCCATCATGAATCCACAAGTTGGTCTTTCAAAAAAAAAAAGTTCAGAAGTTGCTAATAGACATCAGTCATGTGACATTACAATAAGTCAGTAAACAAGTCAACTCACTCTTTGTCTTTGTCTTATATATATATATACTGGATATTGTACGTGCCTCCGGCACGGTGTTACAGAATTTACAGAGAAATTAAGATTATGTTATTTAATTTGTTTGTTAATTTTCAGAGATATTCTATCATGAAATTATTTTATTTTTTAATTAAATGATTTTATTCTTTAATTTATTTGGTAGTTTTCATTTTCCTTTAATAAATGATTTTATTCTTTAATTCATTTGGTAGTTTTCATTTTACATTTTTATAGATATTCTATAATGGAATGATTATTTATCAGCCATTAGATTATAATGAAATGATCTGAGCCGCCAATTAAGCCACATAAATATAGCATTTTGATACATTATCTCTCTTAATCATAACCATTGATTGTATTATCTTTCCTCCCACACCATTGTGCTTTATAATATAGATATTTAAGTGAAAATCATTCATACATAAAAACATCACAATAATATAATTATACGGTCATAAAAACTCAAATATAATCTTAGGAAATCCAAATACTAAGCTTAGTTAGGCTAACATCTAATAACATAAAACAATATATCTACTATTTGTTTTCTGTAACCAATAGAGATACATATTCACACTTAAAATTACTTGTGAATAAGAGGAATTATGGGACCGACATGTTCTCCCAACCTCGGCCTTAGTGCTAAGTCGGTGACTACAAATCCCTAAATAGAAGTGAAACAACATAATACATATATTGTATATAAGACTTTTTACAACAATAGACGATTAATTTAATACAAGACATCTTATATATCTATGAAACTACAAATATTCCCATAAACATCGCAAGGCTCTAGTCTTCACCATCATATCTATTTGTTGTAAATTCCTCAAATTCATTAAATATGATATGTATATGTATATGTATATCATTGGAATTTTCAAGGGGTGTATGGGAGGTTGCAATCCTTGAAGGGTTGCAATCCACCCCAAGGGGTGCCCTATTGGCACCCCTCCATACCTTATAAAAGAAGGCTTTTATTCCAAATGAGATATACAGAAGATATACAACTATTATCCAAGAACTTAAAAATGCATTGTTGTTTTCTTTGTTTTGAGAGAGAGATCCACCATTTTGTATCCTAGTTCAAACACTTGTTAAGGAGTACTTCTTGAACAAGTAGAATCCAAGTAATCCTGGGAGAACGTTGGCAAAACGAATCCGTTAAGCACCTGTGACGGCGCCAATAAGTTCTTAAGGACAGAGATCATCTTGACTTGGACGATTGAATCAGGTTTTTCTGGTTCTTATTGTTTTAGGGTTTTATTGCATCTAGATCTACTATTGGATGTTTGATCTGACTGATTTGCATGTTTATATTACTGTTTAATGACATTAATTATGACAACAATCTTAAGAACTTATTGATATAGTGTTATTAGATAGTAATTTGCATGTTAGGGTTTGAATATTTTCTGGAAAATTCGGACTGTGCATGAAAAACCCGTAGGGCGTTCGAACGTCTGACGCACGCGAAGGCATAAATTTGAAAATTCGTAAGAACGTTCGAACGCGTCTTTAAACGCAACTCGAACGCAAGCCTTCTGTCTTAGAACGTTCGAACGCGTCCTAAACGCAACTCGAACGCAAACTCTCTGGAATCATTCTGTTCGAACGCTATACGAACGTGAACTCTCTGGAATCATTCCGTTCGAACGCGTTATCAAACGCTACTCGAACGTGAACTCTCTGGAAACACATCGTTCGAACGCGTTATCAAACGCAACACGAACGCACACACACTGGACAGTCTCGTTCGAACGTAGATACAAACGTGACACTAACGATTTTGTCCTGGAAGTATCATAAATTGCAAACTTTAATTAATATTAACTTGGTTAGTCATATATTGTAAACACATTAATCTTGGTGGTATATATTTAAGTTATTATTAAGTTGTTCAATTATCACAAGCATACACATAATGATAAAGTTGAAATTAATTGGTTGAGAATTTAAAGTGTAATTTTGCACAAGTAATTCCATCCAATCTTGATTGACATATATATCTACACTTATCGTATTAATTGTGCTATTGGAAGAGTGTAAATCTGGGTTTTGAATTGCTAAAAGATTCTATTGGAAAAAGTGTTTGAAGAATATTCGTTCATTCAATTTTCCTTAAGTATCTTTAGTTAAAATTCAAGGACTTGTGTTTATTGGAACTTTCGTCCATTAGAACAACAAGTGACTACCTAGTACATCACTTTGAACTAGATCATTCGTTGATCGTTGTGCAATTTGTCTTTCGTGGACTGATTGAACCCTGTTGATTTTCAGTTACAAATGGCTAGCGGAAATATCACGGTACCGGTCTCTCACGGAGAAAAACCGAAGAAATTTGGTGGGGCAAATTTCAAACAGTGGCAGAGCAAAATGATGTTCTACCTGACAACTCTCCAGTTGGCTAAATTCCTCAAAGATCCTCCGGGTCCTGTGGAGGGTGAATCCGAATTGGCCAAGGAAGAGCGAGAACAGACTTGGATGTCTGGAGACTTCTTATGCAAGAACTACATTTTGGGTGGTCTTGACAATACCCTGTACAATGTGTACCAAGACATGACTTCTGCGAAGGTTCTCTGGGAATCTCTCGAGAAGAAGTACAAAACCGAAGACGTAGGACAAAAGAAATTTGTCGTGGGTAGGTTCATTGACTACAAGATGGTAGATTCAAGGACAGTGATGTCTCAGTTGGGTGAACTGTAATTGATCATTCATGAAATACTGGATGAGGGAATGAAACTCTGTGAGATGTTTCAAGTTGCCGCTGTAATTGAAAAGTTACCTCCATCATGGAAAGACTTCAGGAGCTATCTGAAACACAAAAAGAAGTAGATGAGTCTTGAAGACCTCAGTGTTCGATTGAGAATCGAGGAGGACAACAGGATGTCCGAGAAGGCCAGCTACAAGACTCTGGAGTCTAAGGCCAACATCATTGAAGGTGTAAAGGGTAGCAAAAAGAGAAAGAACAGTGGAGCTGACTCTGGGAACAAGAAGTTAAAGGGAAAATGCTACAATTGTGGAAAGAGCGGTCATATGTCAAAGGACTGCAGGAACAAGAAGTCTCAGGACAAGAGCAAGAAAAAGAAAAATGAGGCCCATGTTACTGAAGGTGAGCAGCTGACTGATGATATCTCAGAGATGGAACTATCAGCAGTGGTAACCAAAGCCAACATAGTTGGGAATCCGAGAGAATGGTGGGTAGACACTGGGGCTACTCGTCATATCTGTGTAGACAGTAAGATGTTTTCCATGTACCAGAAGGTCAATGGCGGCGATCATCTGAAAATGGGAAACTCGTCTACCTCTCAGGTGGTTGGACAAGGCACAATGGTTCTGAAGATGACATCCGAAAAAGAGCTAACATTGAAGAATGTACTGCACGTTCCAGATATTTGGAAGAACTTGGTCTCAGGATCTCTTCTTAGTAAGGCTGGTTTTAAGCTTGTATTTGTTTCTGACAAGTTTGTAATGACTAAGAATGATATGTATGTAGGAAAATGATACCTAACTGAGGGCCTTTTCAAGCTAAATGTAATGACTGTTAATCGTGCTATTAATAAAGCTAGTTCGTCTGCTTATATTATTGTGTCACAAAATGTATGGCATGAGAGGTTAGGACATGTTAATTATGATACCATGCGTAAATTAATTAACATGGACCTTATACCTAAATTTGCAATTGATAGCCAACATAAGTGTGAAGCATGTGTTGAAGCAAAAATGCATAGAACATCATTTCATTCAATAGAACGCAATTCTGAACCGCTAGAACTTGTACATACTGATGTATGTGACATGAATATTATGCAAACAAGAGGCGGTAAAAAGTACTTTGTCACTTTTATCGATGACAGCACAAGATTCTGCTATGTGTACTTGCTGAGAAGCAAAACAGAAGCTATTGAAAGCTTTGTACACTATAAGAGCGAAGTTGAAAATCAACTTGGCAAGAAAATCAAAAGAATCATGAGTGATAGAGGTGGTGAATACGTTTCACCATTCGGTGAATATTGTTCTGTGCACGGAATTATTCACGAAACCACTGCTCCTTATTCTCCTCAACAGAACGGAATTGCGGAGCGCAAAAACCGAACGTTGAAGGAAATGATGAACGCCATGTTGACAAGTTCAGGTCTACCCCATAACTTGTGGGGGGAAGCATTGCTTTCCGCGAACTACGTTCTGAACAAGCTTCCTCACAGAAGACTAGACAAGACACCATATGAATTGTGGAAAGGTTTCGTACCTTCCTACAAATACCTCAAAGTGTGGGGGTGTCTTGCCAAAGTAATGGTTCCTAAACCTAAGAAGGTTATAATAAGACCCAAAACTGTTGACTGTATATTCATTAGATATGCTCACAACAGTAGTGCGTATCGATTCTTGGTACACAAGTCGGAGATTCCTGACATCAATCCAAATATGATAATTGAGTCAAGGAATGCGATATTTTTTGAAGAGACGTTTCCTTGTAAGGAAAGACAAATAACTGGGTCTCTCAAAAGGACAATTGACATTGTCAAGGATAGTGATCAGGTTGACCTATAATTAGATAAACGTGTTAATACTGAGACAATCGAGCCTAGACGTAGCAAAATAGCTAGAACGTCTAAGTCGTTTGGTCCCGATTTTCTGACATACCTGTTAGAAAATGAGCCTCAAAGCTATAAAGAAGCCATGTCTTCTCCTGAGGCACATCTTTGGAAAGAGGCGATAAACAGTGAGATTGATTCAATCCTACAGAACCATACTTGGGAGTTGGTTGATCTTCCACCAGGTTGTAAGCCGCTGGGCTACAAATGGATATTCAAAAGGAAGATGAAAACGGATGGATCAATAGATAAGTACAAGGCTAGACTTGTCATAAAAGGTTATAGACAAAAGGAATGACTTGATTACTTTGACACCTATTCATCAGTGACTCGTATCACATCGATAAGAATGCTCATAGCCATAGCAGCTATATTTGGTCTTGAAATACATCAAATGGATGTAAAGACGGCATTCGTGAATGGGGAATTGGATGAAGAGATTTACATGGAACAACCAGAAGGGTTTAGTGTTCTTGGACAAGAACAGAAGGTGTGCAAACTTGTAAAATCCTTGTACGGATTAAAACAAGCACCGAAACAATGACATGAGAGATTTGACAAAGAAATGTTGTCAAATGGGTTCAAAACCAATTAGTGTGATATGTGTGTGTACACTAAATCAACTCTAAAAGGATATGTCATTGTGTGTCTCTATGTAGACGATATGCTGATAATTGGTAGTAATCATGAAATGATTCAGTCTACCAAAAACGTGCTATCCAGCAGATTTGATATGAAAGATATGAGGATAGCTGATGTGATCCTAGGAATAAAGATTTCTAGGACATCAAACAGATATATATTATCACAGACTCATTATATTGAGAAGATACTCGATAAATATATCAAAAGGGATCTAAATGTGGCTAGAACCCCTGTAGACCTAACTCTTCATTTATTAAAGAATACTGGTTCAAGCATATCGCAATTAGAGTATTCGAGAATCATCGGAAGTCTGATGTATCTCACAAATTGCACACGCCCTGATATCGCTCAAGCTGTGAATCGGCTTAGCAGATATACGAGCAATCCAGGACACAACCACTGGAAAGCCATAATAAAGTTTTGAGGTATCTGAGAGAAACTTCAAAATATGGGCTACATTACGAGAGATATCCTGTTGTACTGGAGGGATACAACGATTCTAATTGGATATCTGATACGGTGGATTCCAAATCTACGAGTGGATTTGTTTTCACACTTGGTAATGCAGCCGTGTCATGGAAATCCTCGAGGCAAACATGTATTGCCCGGTCTACTATGGAATCAGAGTTCATAGCGTTAGACAAAACAGCGGAAGAAGCAGAATGGTTTAGAAACTTCCTTGAGGATATTCCTAGTTGGCCCAAACCGGTGCTAGCGATTAGCATACATTGTGATAGCCAATCGGCAATTGGGAGAGCCCAAAATACAATGTATAAGGTAAGTCTCGACACATACGTCGGAGACATAATACCATACGTCAATTGCTCTCAAGTGGCATAATAACGATCGATTATGTTAAGTCGAAGGAAAACCTAGCGGATCCACTAACTAAAGGTTTACCTCGAGAGCAAGTTGAGAAGTCATCGAGGGGAATGGGCTTGAAGCCTATAATCTAAGAATTGTCACTGTGGAAACCCAACCTAGCTGACTGGAGATCCCAAGATCTAGGTTCAAAAGGGACAACATAAACTTTGTGCAATTCAAAACAAGCACTGAAGAGTTTCGTACTCTTTCTCATTCCGATAATGACGCTGAGTGATGTCTGTCATTGGTTAGGATAAGCTAAGGCTTTTAATGATCACTATATTAGGAGATGAGTCATAATGGAGGTAAAGACAGATTACCTCTTCATAGTAGATCATCTATTTCAAGTAAGAAGTGAGGCCGCTTCCATGGGAACCTTTAAAGGCGGGTTACCCTAAAGTGCTTGATGAATCCAGGACCGTTGTTCAGGGCCAAAATGAACACAACCGTAGAACGGGAAAATGGTCGAATTAAAGCTGTGTGTTGGCAATTGTCTTGGTTTACACCAACGGCAGAACAGTTCAAGACTATGAGTCACTGGTTTGCCAAGTAAATCTGATTGTCATTCACTAGGAAATGTTCAAGGCGAAAGCTACCTTTTTCGATGCAGCTTTAGCTCACGGTATCTTTCTCACGTGCCTGAATGAATATTTGAAGAATTGTGGGGGATTGTTGTAAATTCCTCAAATTCATTAATTATGATATGTATATGTATATATATATCATTGGAATTTTCAAGGGGTGTATGGGAGGTTGCAATCCTTGGAGGGTTGCAACCCACCCCAAGGGGTGCCCTATTGGCACCCCTCAATGCCTTATAAAAGAAGGCTTTTATTCCAAATGAGATATACATAAGATATACAACTATTATCCAAGAACTTAAAAAGGCATTGTTGTTTTCTTTGTTTTGAGAGAGAGATCCACCATTTTGTATCCTAGTTCAAACACTTGTTAAGGAGTGCTTCTTGAACAAGTAGAATCCAAGTAATCATGGGAGAACGTTGGCAAAACGAATCCGTTAAGCACCTGTGACGGCGCCAATAAGTTCTTAAGGACAGAGATCATCTCGACTTGGACGATTGAATCAGGTTTTTCTGGTTCTTATTGTTTTAGGGTTTTGTTGCATCTAGATCTACTATTGGATGTTTGATCTGATTGATTTGCATGTTTATATTACTGTTTAATGACATTAATTATGACAACACTACTCATTTTCCTCGCATTAAATCTTTTGTACACTAATGAAAAGATAATTATTCATATATGTGTTATCTATTACTCATTCAATATTTTAAAGTATTTGTGTATAACAATGCATATGGAGTAGTAACCTTTTTTTTTTTCAAAATCTTTTTAGTGACAAATAACTGAACGGGTGAGTCATTGTGAGCCTCATTTATTTCGCTTTTCCTCATATTATTTTAAGAATAAACTCTTTATGTTTTTCCCATGCAGTGAAGTTTCAAGAATATGGTCTTCAGATAACATTAAAGACCCAATCATAAATTCATAAATAAATAAGGTCACAAATCCAGATGGGTGGCACCATTTCCATTTTACATGTAAACTGTTGTTGGACCATGAGTTTCTGAATTCAAATTATATTCACGAGAAAATCTCCTATGCAATAGTGGTACCACGTCATTCATGCAACAAGTCAATTATCCACCGTCATGCGTGTTAAAAAATTAAAAAACAATTAAAAAAATAGGTGAAGAAACTCTACATGTCATTTTTTAATTCGCTTGTGGTATAATGTCAATCATATCTCTCAATATTCACATACTCTCTGCAAGAATCTCTGCAGGTTTCTTGGCCCAAATTGGCCTGCCTAATTTTCAAAAACAGCTGCAATTTGGCAGCATATCCATGATGACATACTAAATTAATTTTCTATCTATGCATTTGATCTCTATATGCAAGTAACTTTTTCATTATTGGTTTCCTGATTTGGCCATAAAATTGAAATTTTAGCATCATCAAAAGTCACATTGGTTGAAACTTTCAACCAAACAATGTGATGTGAAGAGTGATACATGTTTTTCAACTTGTCCATGTCTGGTTGGCTAGTAGTTCAGTGATTCCCTTGTTACCAAATTTGGTTCTTGTTACGGATTTTGAAGGCTCATTTGTCGTATCAAAATACCCTTTTGTTAATTACATGCTACAAAATGAGTGATCTACAATTAGTGATGTGTGTGCATTTATAAATTAATCTGTAATTGTTTTAAAATATCTTTTAAAATGATATTAAGATTTCCAACCGGACAGCATATTCCCTTGCAAATTATGCCGATAAAATGAAATAATAAATAAACCATCAGTGTTGGATCTGCATCGAAAAGAGCTAGATTTAATTAATGAGCTAGGTAATTACTATAGCAGCAGCTGCATCATGTGTATGACTGATCGATCGATAATTATGGACAAGATCTTGCAAGTTTCCTGATGTGGTGGTGCTGCCTACAAGCTGCATATGTAAATGCAATTCTAGTAGTGTGTGAAAAATTCCAATAATATCTTCATTATCATTTGCTTTAGCTACTTCGCAAAATGCGTCAACAGGGATATTTTGGTCTTAAGTGCGTCGCGACGCCCAGATTTCAGCGTCGCGACGTCTAAAATGCGCCGAACAGTGCTAACGTGCGCCGGGTCCACAAATCAGAATCTGAGAAAAGTTTGACTTTGCTAAAATGCGCCATGCCACGTGTCACCATCACAGCCGATCTGCTAACATGCGCCGTGCCACGTGTCAGCATCCTACGGTGCCGACAGTCATCATCGCCACGTGTCGCCACGTCACCGCCATGTCATCAGCCATGTCAGCAAGTCAACAAGTCAAATTGCCACGTGACGTGCCACATCATCATCAGCCAATCAGGAAGTGACACGTGTCGCAATTCTATCGTCAGCATCAATTATTGGATATCATATCCTTATCTGACACGTGGCGGATAAGAATCTCAGCGACCAATCAGAAGCTGCCACGTGTCACAATAATTGAAGCCCAACTACCGCGCCACGTGTCACCTTATCAGCTTATCCAGAATCTTCAAACCAGCGAACCAGAGCGTGCCACGTCGACAAATCGGGCGTCGCGACGTTGAGGACCTGGCGTCGCGACGCTGGATCCTACCGAGGCCTATAAACTGAGCTCGAGATTTCAGAATTCAGTGCACCACTCTCTCTCTTATAATCTTTCTAAAGAGAGAGTTTCTCTCTCTACTTTCTTTTAATTTTTAGTTTTTAGTTTTTAGTTTTGTAATTAATTTTAATTACATTTTGTTAATATAGTAATTTAATTTTTACTTTTTACTTTTTACGGTTTTTATTATTTACCATGAGGAGGTAACTCCCCCAGCTAGGGTGAAAGGTAATTCTTTTACTGTTACTATTTAGATTAATCTCCCTTAATAATAATATATTCACTATTTAAAATATTGACTTAAAAATGATACCGCTAGATTGGTCGGTTGGTAATTCATTTTAATCTGATTTAAACCTGACTAATAAAGGATACCGCCAGATTGGTCGGTTGGTAATTTAATTTTGGATCCGCCTTTATGGCTGGTTGGACTTAATTTGACTTAATCAGGTTACCGCCTATATGGCTGGTTGGAAAAAGAATCACAAGTTTATATATTATTTTATGGGAGATATCTAAATTAGTAGTAGTAAAAGTAATTCCTTTTACCTTAGCATTTTATTTTATTGTAATTTACTTTTCAGTATTTACTTTACCGCATTTTTACTTTATGTCTTTTATTTTCAAGCTTTTACTAGTCCTAGTTATGTGTTGTAACTAAATTAGTTATCTGGGGTTGTGATGAAATCCAATATCACCGTTTTATAAGGGTTAGATTATAGCTTTGGTAATATAAAGATTTATTTATTGTGTCTTAAAATTAATGCTTTTTCATTAACTGGCCATTAATAAAATTGATATTGTAAATCTAAAATGAACTAGACATATGGATTTTAGGTTTCAGCCTTAAACTCAATAGCCCACGATCTTCATTGAGGATAGATAACCCTTTAATAGATTTCCTCACAGGATAAGAATATACCTGTCGGGCGGGGTAGCCATAATTGGAACTTAAACTTAATGAATCTAGATAATTTGGTTGACATAGACATATGATTCAATTGGGTTAAACTGGGTATTTGTGTCTGACCATCGACAGAGGCTTACACATAATTTAGTGTTTCAGGTTAATAAATCAATATGTTACCCAACTTTAAGATAACTACTTCATCTTTAAAATGATATTGGAAGAAATCACAACCCTATATAGTTTTTAATATTGAATTTTCTTAAAACCTATTTTCGACAATTTTATTTACTTGCTTTTAAATTTAGAATCGTCATCATTTCAAATCAATCAATCAACTTGTTAGATATTAGTAATCATTTGACCTCATAAAATTAATAATTTAGATATTAAGTCCTCGTGGGATCGATATTTTTATACTACTTGAACGATAAGTGCGCTTGCGTTATACGTGTGTGTTTACGCCGGTCAAATATCCATACCATGTAATATCCACATTTATCCATTAGGATTATCTACAGTATACCATAACATATCACTGTTTGTTATTAGATAACTTGTCACTATTTGTTTGTTTTCTTTGAAAATGTTGGAAATCCTACTGCAAAATCACTCGACACAGGTTTAAGCGAAGCGGATAAAATCTCTCACTGTCTTAGGCTCTTACAAGAAGTGTATGACTTAGATAACCAAATCTTAAGTCGTATGCCACAAAGTCACACCCCTTTGGAATACTATTTGTTATTCTCTAATGTATTATTAGAGAAAAACTATTGTATGACTATTGCTACAAACTTATAATTATTATTTTTTTGTGAATGTTAGATGTCTCGCAGCCAAACCACCCAACTCGGTTTAAGCGAAACAGGTAAAACTCATGGATGTCTCATACTCTTAGTCATTTACAATAAATGCATCCCATATACTCGAACCCAAAACCTGACAACCTAAGTCATTTGCCACCAAACCACACTCATAAAGAGTTATAAACTTATAATATTATGAAGTGAAAGTACACCGAAACTTAGGGTCTATGAGAAAATCTTGAGGGCGTAACTAAAATTTTGTAATTTTCAACAGAAATTTAGAAGTGTTGTACAAACTTGCAAACTTTATACGAGACATTAATACTTGCTGCATGTGAAATGAAAAATAATCATAGTCAAGTATTACAAACAAAACGCAGGCCAATAAATTGGAGAAAGCGAATGCCTCTGTTCTTTAATTAATTTCATTTTCCCACAAGCCTCGACAAAATTATTATATATAGTTTAATCAATTAATTATGAACATATATAGTGTTTTAAAAATTTAACTTCCACTCAATTTAAGGTTTTTTGCAATTATCAAGATTCCCATTAACAAGTTTCCCAACTCATAGTTTGGATTTTGCTTTTAGCTTAATGTGCCCAATTTACACTCTCTTTGTGTGAATGCAAAATGGCAATAAACAAAAACTCCAAATGCATAATCATACATTAATTATCATTAAACATTTGTTAGCTTAATTTGTAATTATCTTATAATTTCCTTACAAATGTTTGCTTTATATTAATTCCTTTTGGAATTTATTGTGCAAACAAAATTATTCCGGCCTCCTTATTTAACTGTAACCAACTTTTTGTTAACTATCCAAGCTTGATCAATTAGCATATAGCCGTCCTTAATAAAAAAACATAAGCTATATACTAAAGATATGAAAAAAAAGGATTTACTAATGTTATTGGTTTTAATTAAAGAAAACTTAGTCAAATCTAATAGGTAATCTTAACCCTATAGATCTCAAGCTCTGATCTTGAATTCGAAATTTCTTAAAATTAATCTTGAAACATGGTGAGTTTGGGCGTAGAGTGTTGGTTGAGACGTCCCCAAGGGGTGTGGCTTGGTGGTGTAGGGTCCAGGATCTCACCTTGAGGTTCTGGGTTCGAATCCAGGGAGTGCACTTCTTGTAAGAGTCTGGGACAGCCGGTGGTTTTACATGCGCCGCGGCCCAAAATGGGTGGTTTGATGGCGGAGTTTCCATCGTTTCCAAAAAAAAAAAAAAAAAAAAAGTGTTGGTTGAGACTCATCTCAACTTCTCAAGAGATTGATAGCGAAGGTAAGCATATCCACAATTCAGTGAAGGTCCCTAAATAAACTCCGAAAATAATAAATTAAAAAAAAAAAAAAAACACTAAGTCAAATATGGGACGGAGTCGCATAAACACGCGGCTCGGCAGTTGTCTTTTTTAAAATTTCAATTACTTATTTGTGAAATATAAGAAACATACCGATTTTTTTATTATTATTTGCAAACTCCATGCTTAAATAATTAAATTTCAATTTGTTTCATAGAACTAAAAAATATTGTGAAATCATAATAAGCGGGCCCCTCCTAATATCCTTGAGGCCTTAAATCATAAAAAAATATTGTGAAAAATTTATGTAGTATCGTTTTTATAAGATTATCAAATCAATAAATGACATATTTTTCAATTATTTTTCTCTTCTTATTTTAATTAATAATTTTCAAAATAATCGAAACACATGATTTTATAAAAATTGTCATTATATAAATTTTCTCTAAACATGTATGAAATTTCAAAACCACACGAGCACACCAGAAGACAAACGGGCAAAATGCTGCCACGTTTACCATCAGACCGAAGGTCAACTCAATTGTCCAGTTGTACGGACATGAGTTAATGTTACCTACGGTGAAAGTTGTTGGGCAAGCAAATTACTTTTGGGCCCTTATTTTTTGGTGAGAAATACTTTAGGATTATTTTTAAATGAACATTCTTAAAACCTTTGTATAATAACAATAAAGTCCATATAAGTTCATTACTCTATTACATTCTTTCTGGGCCTTGGACCTGTCACTGTCAGAGTCCATCTGTGCACAGCCCACTGGATCAGATGTGGCTGCACACACTCAATATTTTCCTCTCTATAAAGCATTTCCTCCTCTTCACATTTTTCTTACATCCCCATACTTTCTTCTTCTAAATATTCCTCCTCTCTCTCTCACTCTAAAAACAAATGAAAAAAAGACACAAATTTTCACAAGGTATGGAAACTTTCATCTGGATAATATTATTGTCACGCTAGGGTTTAATTTATTTTTATTATATAGTTTCGAAACTTGTATGTTTTCTATAGCTACTTACTGCTAATGCTATATTTGATCATATATATATATATATATATATATACTCTTGTTTTCATACAGAAAATATCATGCATGGAAGCAAAAACAAGAAAGGAGTTGCTGCCATGGATGGAGCTAGGGTTTCCATTTTAATGGTGGCTTGTTCATCTTAATTTGGTGCTATCCTACCTGAGCTTTTTCTTTCACCCTATTTTTTTTTTTTTTTTCATTTTTGTGTCTTCTTGACCTTGTAAGACCTTTTCTTGACCTTGTAAGACCTCGTGTTATATTTTTTCAGTTTATTTTATGTCGACTTACAAACTCTTTATCTCAACTTTTTTATATAGAGTTTGGTCATTGTTTTTCCCCGTTTCCACCCAACTCATCTTCTTATTCCTTGTCTATCCGTCCTGAGCTGTTTGAATCATAGTTTAAAAAAAAAAATCAGAAATTTTTCCTAGAAATTCAATGAAGACCTTAATGTATAAATAATTAGGAGGAAAATGTTTCAACTTTGAAGAGTTGTTGTATTGTACACACGTAAAGATATTTGATAAATAAAATAAAGTAAGTGTTTTTGTAATTTTTTATTTATTATCTTTGTTATTATATGCAGTGTGCGAAAATATTATGCTGCTTCCAGGCAGGCATGAATTTCGTTGTAATTTGTATTTTGAAAGAGAGAACAAATATTCTTTCAGATCTGTTCTGTGCAACCAAGTTCTCCTCGTGACTGCTTTTATTATGTACAGCAATCAGAGTGCAAAATTTTATATCCCACTCACTCAATCAACGGGTATAAAATATTATACTCGTACTAATATTTATCTTTATTAGTACGAAGATATACTCGATTCATTAGCCAACGATATAAAAATTTATATTTATAACTAGTCCTAAAACACTAATACACACAGACTCCATCCCCACATAAATTTATTAATAGCATTTTTTGTACCAAAGAAAGTTATGTAAGTGCTTTCCCACTCCTCGTTGATGTGATGAGATTTTACCCAACAAATTTACAGTGCAGCTAATATGAGAAATGCAACAAATTCATTGGTTTAAATTTAATTTTTACTCCCTCAACGAGTGTGATTTTATGACAAATGAAATGGTTTAGATCTTGGTTGTCAAGTCCTGAGTTCAAGTTCAGTGAATACATTTCTTATAAAAATTCGAAACAGTTAGAGATTTTACATACTCCGCTTAAATCTATTTTCTTACACATTACTCGTCTAAGATAAAAATTATACAAATTCATGATTTCAAGAACGTTTTTATCTTCTTTTTTTTTTTTTTTCAATTCAACTTGGCATAACTTTAAGCTAAAGATTCCTATACTACAATGGAAATATGTCACATCGATCATTTGAATATAATTAAAAAAAATAATACAGGCTGCCATTTTCATGCATCTGATTTCCAATTATTATTTATGTACAAATTGGTAGTAGCCCTACCTTTACCTGAGAGAATATTTTGATCCAACATGTTCCCAACACAATCATGAAAAATATTACATTCAAAATTTGTATGGTGAGTGGGATGTTTATGGATATAATTTAAGTGAATGTGAAGTTTTATCTTGGTTCTTGGCCATGTCACATGCTAACGTTATGATTTTTTTTATTATTATTATTATTTATATATCATTATACCCATTATCCACGAAATCAAATCCATCCACATAATTTTTTTCACAACTCAATATATATGTTGTTAATATGGTAACTATCGCTATGGTTATTTGAGAAAATTGCATAAAATCCATAATAAAAAATATATATTTAACAAGTTCAATTCATAAACTTTAGTTTGTGAATTTCTTGATTTTTTTTTTGAATCGTTGGAAACTCCGTCGCCAAACTGCGGAGCAAGTAAAATCACCGGCTGTCTCAGACTCTTATAAAAAACGGACTCTTTGGATTCGAACCTAGGTCCTCACGAGTCCTAAACTACCAAATCACGCTCCTTGAAGACGTTTTATAAAGTGAAATGCCTTTGCCTTGTTGTCCACTTACTAGATGGTATCCATTTAATTAACCTAGCTATTGCCTTCTTCTGCTGGCATGCAATGAAGCAAATGAAATGTGACAACATATATAAAAATCTAAAATAAAGAGAATAAGCACTTTTGAATTGAGAAAGAAGAGAGGAAGCAAGCAAGCAACCTCATCATTTCCTTCATATATATAAAAATCCCAAATTAAGCACTTTTGTGTTAGGTATAAGCAACAATGGGGGCCATGTTGTTTTTTAAAACTTTTTACCATCTTTGGGTAACATGGGGTTCATTCATTACGCCTTGTTTCTTATTAATTACTTTTTTTCTCAAATCATTCACTTCATTCCTTTCATTACCTCTCAATAATGCCTTGATGAAGAAAATATTACACCAATGCTTTGATTAATTGATTTTGACAATAAGAAAGAGAAAGATCGAGGTCACTCTTAATTATATAAGATTCTTTAAACTTTGGTGTGTTTCATTAGCAATTAATTAGGTCATAAATAAGTTTCAAGTTCACTATGTAATAAATTATTATTACTTAGCCAAATTAAGTAATATTGTGCCTAAATTTTATAAAGAGTTTCCAAAAATATCTAATTCGCTTAGGTTTTACATTGTAGGTATTTATTACAATTCAAAAAATTTGGACCTAAATATATATTCTTATTTAATAACTATCAACTCGTATCAGTAACGAATGCAAGTTCTTATTCAAAAGACTAATTTCTTAGAAAAATCTCATTTTAAAAAAAAAAAACAAGAAATTAATTATTACACATGAAAAAAGATAACAAGATTCGTGGGAACATAATGATCCTAGCTTATAAAATATCATGCGAAAAATATAGATTTCAATTATTTTTTACAATTTGTTATTTGGGCCGGGCTTGTGAAATATAACAACACTCATTGCTAAATTACACCGCTTACTTCGTAAGATACGAACTATTTAACAAATGTGAGCGTGTTAAATAAACTCAAGGGTGTATTTAGAAATATTCAGATTATTGACTCATTTGGGGTCCATTATATTTTTGAAACCGGACTTTCACTAAAGGGCAAGCAAAAAGGCCCAGCTTTCTTCATATTATTAATGGGCAGAACCAATTTAATTTATATTATTGTATTTGTGCCAATGTGGTGAACAATCGGGCACTTATCTTAAATCTTAAGGCAGCTTAATTTTATTATTATGCATTTTATCTAAAATTTACCCATTAATTATTATTAATTATAATGATTTTGACCATTATTTTAAAACTCACAAATTCTAATAACTTGGGCAACTAAACAAAATCCATCTATTGAAGATACCCACACGAATCCATCTATTTTTTTTTTTTATCATTTTTAACAGCTACTTGCATGATCTATGAAGTAACATATTACCCATATACTAAAGTTTATGTCACCAAAACGGATTTGATGTGGACTTATTGAAAATAATTAATTAAGTTAATTAAAATTAACTCAATTAATCTAATTTTAGATTTTGAAACTCCCTGAACTATCAACTACCCAAATGACAATGACATAAATGTTTTGATATTATTCCATCAGTTTTCTATCAATTTCTAGAGGTTTCAATCAGAAAAAGAAATTGAAAACTCAACATGCTAACCTCCAATAATACAATAATCATATTTTAAATTATATTATATATTCTGATTAATAAAATAACATATCAATTAATTTTTATATAATATGTTAATGGTTATGCATATGCAACATCAAATCTCAAGATTTGATGGAAGGCCTTTTGAATTTTGATGATGCGATTGCAACTGATGGAATTATTATTATTTTATATATATATATATATATATATATATTTAAATGTTCTCATTATTTAAGCTAAGGAAAAACACCCAATTAAAAATCAAAATAAATTATAATAAAGGAAACATATATAATAATAATTAAAAAAAAAAAGGTCACCACTTGAAAGTGATTGTTAGACTGCCAACCGATCGAAGCCTGGTTAGGTAGTAGCATAACGTAGGGACTATTGTTGTCCTTTCAAAGGGCATTTGTAGGCCCATTGGCCCACATTTTTCTCAACAGTAGTTGTCTCTGCAGCTTTAATGACCTTAATATATATATATTTTTTAAAATTTATTCTTTTAGCTTAATTATGAAAATGAGACATTTCAAACTTTATTTTGAGCCATAATATTTTAGCAAAAACATCTAGAAGAAATTAATTGTTTACACTCTAAAATTTGTTTTTATATATCTTTCAATCAAACATTATAAAATTTAAATATCCAAAGAGTAGATGTTATTCCAATTCCAAACGGCATTGCTATGTAATACTTATTAATAATTAATTTTAAAAATAATCGGAAAATATATATTGATTTGTTTATAGATTAAATCATACTCTAAAGCGAATGGATATACAATATTTTATATATGTATGAAGATGAATAATCAATTAACAAAATATGGCTTGTTGTCTGCCAATTATCGGATATCTTCAAAACTAATATTTAATAAATCCTTAGCATCTCTGTCTAAAGTCTAAAGTCAAAGTCTAATGTATTATTAATTATTAAATCCTAAAAAACGATGTGTATTGACCATTGACCACCCATCAATATATATATATATATATTTGAAATCGTTGAAAACTTCGCCGTCAAATCACCACTTATAAGCTTAAGCGGAGTAGGTAAAATCTCCGGCTATCTCAGATTCTTACAATAAACGCACTATCTGCATTCGAATCTCAATACCTCAAGGTAAGATTTTTAACCCTACACCGTTAAGCCAGGAACACCCACCCATTAACATTTATAAGAGGAAAGAGAGAAGCAGAGAAGGAACCTTCTCTTTAAATTTCCAATAAAAGTAACTGGGATAGTGGGAATTTGCATGGGAATGAGCAAAACCCTAGACTTGGTTTAAAGCCAACAACAATTTTAATCCCAAAGTTTTAAGTCATAGTCTAATTTTAGTAGGAGATTAGGTGTTCCTAATCTATCAATTATTAATCTTCTTACAAATCATCTTTCATTATAGTTATAATTTACAAATTAGGAAGAGTTATTTATTATAACATTTGATCCATTATTGATTCATTAATTAATTTGCTTATCAACTAAGTCGTACACTCAAAACCCATCTCTATCCACTAATACTGTACAAAGTTTTGACTACAATTATGCTTAGATAATCTCATGTATAAGCATTGATTTTATTGATCTATTGACATTGACATCTAGAGTCAATAGTTTTTCTATATCAAATTTACGATGGGGGCAAATGTTGATAAAATAACAATCTTAAAGTTAAAGTCGAACAAAATATTTTAATTTATCAATGTAAAATGTTAAATAATTAAAGTTGTAGGATAAAATTATATAAAAAAAATATATTAATTTTAAAAGTTAAAATTGAAAATTTATATTTTATTTATAAAAAAGTTGCATTAAGCGTTTGTAAAGCTTGTCGTAAAACCCCATAACGGGTGTGGTTTGATGATATATATAAGGCTTATGATTTGATTGCACAAGTCATAAGTTCAAATCTAATGGGTACGTACACTTCTTATAATAGTATAAGATAACCAAAAGTTTTATTTACTCCGCTTAAACATGAGTCATATGATTTAACAGCGGGATTTCCAACGATAAAAAAGAAAATATTGCATTAAATCGAACCATGGACTTCAGCAAACTTAAGGATATTTTATCGGCTGATTCTATTGGTGCGGGTATTGGTACATGTTTAAAAAGATTTTGGTATTAAGATTTTCCGATTTGTTGTTTTTAATGCTCATATACAAATTGAACCAAATGAATGGAGACAAGAATCACTTAATTATGATATTAAACAAGATTTACCACCATCAAATCACTATTAGGATATCTCTGAATTACCTTAAATTATGGGATACTAGATCAATTATTAAAACGAGGTCATACCAATACACTACAAAATTTTTTGCAATTACCGATTGAAATTATCGAATGAAAATATTTAATCGGTATATTTTGATATTTATTGACCGAATAAGACCAAAAAATATAAAAATTAATTTATAACCAGTTACTGATAGAAGTATTACCGATCGAATATTCAGTCGGTATTCGGTCGGTAAATACGACGCTAAAGATTAATTTGGTGCCATAAAGATCGATTATTCGGTCGTTAAAATAATATTAATTATAAAAAATTAAAAAATAGATATTTTACTGAGTTTAATTCGGTCGGTAAAAATATAAAATTATTATTATTATTTTACCTTATATTATTATTACTACTACTACTATTCACACACACACACACACATATATATATATTTACATATTATAACAAGAACAAAAATGATAAATTTACTCACACTTATCCAAACTCTCTCACTGTAGCTACAGTGAATCACTGTAGATAACTGTAGCTACAGTGAGAGAGTTATGATAAGTGTGAGTAAGTATATCATTACTCTAATTAATAAGAAACATGGCATACCCTAATGGCAATTATTATACGCATTTAATATTGAGGTCAGTGGTTCAAGTCACACCAATTGCATCAACTTGTAGAGTTACATTTGTATTGTGTGGGTTTATTTATGGACCCGTCTTTGGGCGGTATTAAGGACCATGTGTGGGTCTAACTCATGGTGGTCAACGATTTTATCGATCGACCCTAATTCAATCGGTAATTTATTACTGACGATCCAAATATCGATCGAAAAAATTCGATCAGTTTCAATCATAATTTGAGACAAATTTTAAAATGCGGATTAACTACCTATGTGGACTCTATATGTACACCTCGCGCATTTACAATATAAAACTTTGAATAATGAATGATAAGGAGATGAGAAAGCAAGAATTTGAAAGAAAATGGCAAGAAGTAATAATATAATAAGGCACGTGGTGGTATGCAGTTATAGCCTCGAGAAACGATTAATTGCAAATGAAACATGGAATGTGCGTGATATATCATGTTTCAGGTGTATATATTATGTCATCTCTCTCATAGCAGGTGGGTCCCACACAGTTGTAAGACCCAACTGTTGTGAGAGAGATGTCATATACACCCAAAACATAATATAATTTTCGGTGCATAAGAGATAGAGAAGTGGGCCGGGGTTAAAATATATGGCTTTATGAACGGCCGAGAGTAAAAGAAATCAATGGTTAAAATAAAGTAAATTGATTAAAAACAAATTATTAGATAAATATGAAGGTTGAAGAAGCATATAAGAAGTGAGAAAAATTTATGTGGGACGATCCCTAAAAGATTCCTCAATCATTAAGTGTCATGTGTCTCAATATAAAATTTTCTCATAATAATGCAGTTAATAGATAATCACTCTTTCCTTATTTTATCTTATTATTCAGGTTAAATGTATTTTCTTCTTATTTAGAAAATGCCATTTCTTATAATATATTTTTGAAAGAATGTCCCGATAGATTTTGATGCATCTTATATTTTATAATAACGTAATTAAAAATAGTCAAAGTCTGACTTAATGGTATAAGATTTGAGATTTGGTTGTCAAAGTCATATGTTCGAATTCAGAGAGTATATTTTTTTTATAAGAATCTAGAGCACCCGAAATTTTACCTATTTTATTAAGCTCAAATCGGATAATTTCATAATAAATTTTCATTTCAACAAAAAAAAAAAATAAAAAGAGTCCGGAAGTCAACGTTCTTTTTATGACCGGAATTTGGTAGTTGTAAATTGTAATTCACTCGAATTCAGGATTGCTGAATCTCTGAGTATATTACAAGGGTTATTAACACTGCAGTCCTTGTTATTTTCTGCAATAACAAAAATACTTATGGGTTTCAAATGTTTGACACATAAGTGATTATTATTTAATGTTTTTATACTTACACCCTTGACCGACGACCGTAGCTCACAAACTTTAAACACCATTTTAAAAGGTTCATTCGAGCTAAAAGGTTAAAATTAAATAGGACAAGTGACGAGGCTTCATGCCTTTGCAACCTTTAGTGGGCAGAATTTATCATTTGCTCTCTCATGGACAGTCAATGAACTTATGTGTCAAACTTTTAAAACCTTTGGTATTTTTTTGATTTGCAGCAAACAACAGGGACTGGATTGTCAATAATCCTTTATATAACCTCCCTGCAGGCTCTCCCTCGACCCTCGCTCTCTGTTTCATCTCTCATAAAAAAGTTTCTTCATATTTTCATGCAAGTGCAGGTATGGTGGTGGCCTCGCCAAATGCAGTGACAAATGAGAAAATCATGGCCATTGATCTTCCTATGATTGATCTTTCAGCTGAGAGATCAGAGGTGGCAAAGCTCATTGTGAAGGCTTGTGAAGATTATGGTTTTTTCAAGGTGATAAATCATGGAGTTCCTGAGGGTGTTATTGCAAAAATGGAACAAGAAAGTTTTTGTTTTTTTGCAAAACCAGTAGCTGAAAAGCAACAAGCTCAAGCTGAGCCTGCAAATCCTTTTGGCTATGGCTGCAAAAATATTGGCTTTAATGGTGATCTGGGTGAAGTTGAATATCTCCTTCTTCACACAAATCCTCTATCCATTGATCAAACTTCCAATTCCATCTCTAATGATCCATCAAAGTTCAGGTACCTTTGATTGATTGTATATTTATATATTCTTGAAATCTTTTTGCATGCATATGTAGCTTCATTTTGCATTGTTTATTATATTTTATTAATGGCAAGCAGATGGTTACATTCTTGGCTTACCATTGAATACATGCATGTTATGATTATATATAGGACCAATACTCTTACAAGTTACAAATTGCTGTCACTTGTTGCCAGCTTTGCTTTGCTTGTCCTTCTTGATGAGTTTGTAAAATTTGGTGATATTAATGGCGTGATTTAGTGGTGTAGGATTTATTATCTCACATTGAGGTCTTGAGTTTGAATTTTAAGAGTGTATTTTTTATAAGAATCCGAAACAGTTGAATATTTTACGTGTTCTGCTTAAGTTCGAAGTCCTCACAGAATGTAGTTTGACAATATAGTTTCAAATATTCCAAAAAAAAAAAATTACCATGACATGACATGACATGAGTTGTATGAAGTTGCATACACATGCAAAAGTGTGTAGGCATAAATAATACGAACCTGAATTCGGTGATGGTAAGTGAGTTATGTATAAATTTTTTTATAAATAATATAATGAGCTTGATTTTTTTTTTCTTTTAAAAAAAAGTTCAACATATATGACGTAATTTTTTTCACGTATATAAATTTCCTGGAAAATTGGATTAAAGTTTGTCAGAGAAATTTTACTTCTATGTCAGACACAGGGACTTGTCATTCTGTAAGAAAAAAGCTTGATTCTCTTTCACAGAATGCAAGTCAGAGATAGGTCAAGCAGCTGGCTTCAAAAGTTCAATCAAATCAACTAGTAAAAATAAAATTTAATAATAATAATGAAAATTACTCCTTCCCTTCCCTGATAAAACCCCTCCTCTGGTCTCCGTGTGATTTTCCAAAAATTCTCCCCAGTATATATATCATCATTTGTCAAAAATTATATATATATATATATATATTTAAAAATAATATATACTTATTTCATTTTATTAATTAAATTTTTTTTATTTATAATTTTTTTATTTTTGTTAAATTTAAATTTTTTTGATCTTTATAAATATGTATTATTTTTTTACTTGTTTAATATTTCTTATTTATTCATTTATTTTTTTTGATTCATTTTTAATTTAATTAACAATACTTATGTATTATAAAAATGTTCTCATGTATATTAGAAAAATATATATTTTTAGGATTCGTAATTTGGTGGTGGGAACATTCATCGTATGAAACTAAAGAATGTGCCACTCGTTATAAGATTCGTAATCAATTATGACACTATTTTTTAAATATTATTAAGTCTAAGTTTTTTATAATACATAAGAAAATATTTACAAAAATTAAATGAATAAATAAACACAAAATAAATAATAATATATATATATATATATATATATATATATATAATACATCCTTATTTCATTTTATTAATTAAATTTTTTTTATTTATAATTTTTGTATTTTTGTCAAATTTAAATTTTTTTGCTCTTTATAAATATATATATTTTTTTACTTGTTTAATATTTCTTATTTATTCATTTATTTTTTTTGATTTATTTTTAATTTAATTAACAATACTTATGTATTATAAAAATGTTCTCATGTATATTAGAAAAATATATATTTTTAAGATTCGTAATTTGGTGGTGGGAACATTCATCGTACGAAACTAAAGAATGTATATTTTCCACTCGTTATAGGATTCGTAATCAATTATGACACTATTTTTTAAATATTATTAAGTCTAAGTTTTTTATAATACATAAGAAAATATTTACAAAAATTAAATGAATAAATGAACACAAAATAAATAATAATAACTATGAAATTTGTAATATTTATTAAACAAATATAAAATATATAAATATGAAAAGCAAAAAAATATAAATAATAAAATAAAATAAATATATTGTTATTTTTAAATTATTTATATATATAGGTAAATTCGGAAATATACAAAGGGGACAAGGGGGCTTGTGTCAGGTAAGGGTGGCAATGGGCTGGGCCGGGCTTTTGCAAGCCTGGCCAGAGCCCAGCCAACAAAAAAAAAGCCCGGCCCGGGCTATTTTTGGGCCCGAATTTAAAAAAAAAATTAAAAATTAAAAATATATAAATATAAAATATATTTATACTATATACAAAGATAATTTATAAATAAATCACAAGTTTCATTGATAAATTAACAATTTAAATGCTAAAAATAAATATATAAACATATTAAAAATATATATTTATTTATTTTTTAAATTTTGGCCCGGGCCGGGCCCGGGACAAAATAAAAAATCCCGGTCCAGGCCCAGGCTCGAGTCAGGATTTCATTTTAAGGCCCGGGCCGGACTTTTTCCACCACGGGCCAGGCCGGGCCGCTGGCTAAACTGCCACCCTTAGTGTCAGGTGAGGGGGAAAGAGTACCCTCATAATAATTCAACCCAAAATAGAGAAAAGAAACAAGACTTTCTTACCAAAAGAAGCAAAAGAAGTGAAAACAAAAGAAACTGGATTTGACTTTAGACAACCTGGATCAGATCATTCACTATGGATAAGCTCTAATATTATATATCTCACAAGTTTTTTATTCTCTGAGTCATAACAAAAATATATTATATATTTGTTATTTACACAATTTTTTGGCCACAAGTTTTATGCAGACATGGCCCCGATCGGAACTTAAACCTAACCCTACTTCTGATGCTGCCTGCTACTGGCAAACTTCTTTAACGTGTGATATTTGATTAAGTTTCTGTTTGAATGACAGATCAGCTGCGAAAGATTACATACAAGCAGTTAGAGAGTTAGCATGTGAGATCTTGGATCTAATAGCTGAGGGATTGTGGGTACAGGAAAGATCATACTTCAGTAAGATGATCAGGGACGTTGAAAGTGATTCATTCTTCAGAATTAATCACTACCCACCTTGTTATAATAATAACAGTACGGCTACTACTAGTGTTGGGTTTGGGGAGCATTCGGACCCCCAGATCTTAACCATCTTGAGATCCAGCGATGTGGGTGGTTTGCAAATTTCTCCTGATCACGGTGTGTGGATCCCAGTCGATCCTGATCCTGCTGCCTTTTGTGTGAATGTGGGTGACGTGTTACAGGTATAATTTAGATTCTGTATCTATTGTGGTAATCATCATAACCAACAATGCAAGAAAATTAAAAAAAAAAAAAAAAAAGATTTTGATTGGAGTGATAGGAATTGTTCTGTATTGGGAATCAGAATTTTGCCAAATTTGCTCTTTAATTAGCTTCGGATTTATTTATTTATTTTTACATGTTATAAGGTAATCTCAAGTCCGTCATGTGGGTCCTATATATCATTTTCTATAACTTAAAAATTTATTAGTGAACGACATGGTTGACATTATAGATTCTTGCCCGCATTTGGCAGGCATTGACGAATGGGAGGTTCGTGAGCGTGAGGCATAGGGCGTTGAGCAACTCAAGCATGTCGAGAATGTCTATGGCTTATTTTGGGGCACCGGCCCTACAAACGGAGGTCACTTCCCCTCCAGAGATGGTGACAACCAACAGGCCTTCTCTTTATAGGCCATTCACTTGGGCTGAATACAAAGAAGCTGTTTATTCCCTTAGGCTTGGAGATAGCCGTCTGGATCTCTTTAGAAATTGCAAAGATGATGATCAGAAAGTTGTTTGATTGATTGATTTTGAGGCATTTAGGCCCCACTCTAAAGGGCAATTTTGTTTATAATCACCAATCAATCATGATTCATGCCCATAGTTTTTGCTTGCGTCAAGAAATATTCTGGATTGGGGAATTATGGGCTGTAGACTTGATAGTGATTATTATAGTTATGATTTGGCTTTTGCTCTTTGCTTGTTGCTAATTAGTTACTGCTGTGCCGAAGCTTCAACCAATTCAGTTGCTCATCTTAATAACCAAGAGCTAATACATATATATAAAGAAATGTATATTGTTCAAATGAATCTGTAATTACGTTAGAGGCTATTCAAAAATACAGCCGCCTAATCCAAAACAGTCAGGTACAGTAATGTTCATGGTTAAAAATGAAATTGTCTGGGAATTTTTGTTGTCCAAGAGATGAAAACTTCCCACAAGATGTTTTGCATTAGACGTGAATCTGGGATCTTGCAGCGAAGCGTGTGCGTGAGCATTTCTTTCTACCAGTTTTGCTAAGTGCACAAACACACGTCTCAAGAAGCTCGTAGTCCTCCTCCCAGAATAACAAAGATGCCTTGGCTGGGTTCTCCAGAAGTATCTTCGATGTTAGAAAACCAGCAATTGTCCATGTTTGGTGAAGCCTGGACTGCTTGCCAATAAACCGCCCACTTTGTGTGTCGTAATATTCAGGCCATTGATCTGCTGACAGCCTCTCCTCTGCCAAAGCAACTGCCTTCTGTGCTAACTCTGACCTTCCCATTTTGATGCAGGCCAAGGTGAACTGAAATATCAATTGCGGAAACATTAGATAACACATTACACAATTATGCCAACACACGAAATCATTATTGGACCATGGCCTCTCATTGATATGTATTATGAATCACCTCTTTTACAATAGGTAATAATGTCTTTTAAATACGCAGAGAAACTATTATCCTCACCTGCCATAGGAGAGTTGGCCAAGATCCGCCATTGTGATATGACCACGGACTGCACACAAACAGGATCATGAATCAATAATTATAGTCACATGAAAAAAGATTATAGACATATAAATCACAGAACAACAGCCTCACGTGTTCTTTGGGTCACTGCCAGTGATTATTCGCCATTCCTCGTGCTCCAAAGCAGGGAAACAAATCTTAAGAGGCATATGAGCCACGAGATCATCCCATTTAGCATCAATCAAATTCAGAATACCCTCATTCTGTGTTGGAGTGCCCAAAGAAGAAATAACAGCCCAGAGATTTCCAAGAGTGAAGAATCTAAAATCCATATGACCAGGTTCTAAGTTGCCAATAAGATAACCACCTTCATCTGGTATCCAATCTACTAGCCACGAAGGAATTTGATCTGGATAGATGTTGAATTTATTGATGGCATCTGCAGAGTATTCTTCGGTCTTATAACGATAGATCTCGTTGATTTTCTTCATATCCACCCAATAATACTCTCTGACATGAAATGCGAGAGCACTAAGTCGGTTATTTATTGCAGCTACCAGGTTCTTAGTTCCATCATTAACAATGAGCATCTCACGAGAGCAGCGTAAAGCAGAATAGAATAATGCCTATAAAATCAGATGCGTCAGCCAAATATAAAGCAGAAGCAAACATAAGCACATAACAAACACAAAGCATATATTTGAAAATTCCATTCATTCAGTGGAGTTGGTAGGCAAAAATAGTTTTAAGTAATTCATTAGTTCCTAATTCCTATCCTTACCAAAAAAAGTTAACAACAAAAGCATTGACATATTTGTCAGAAAAATGCAAGTCATTTTTCACAGCAAAATTGGATATATTCAACTTACAATGCAAGTCATTTTTCACAGCAAAATTGGATATATTCAACTTACTTGGATTTCAAGGGGGTGTCCATGAATACCCATCCGTCTATCAATCATGCAGGAACCATCAGTGACTAACAGAGAAGGAAACATATCGAATCCATCAGATAGACAAAGATTAAGGATCAGCCTTATGCCTGTCTGGAAATCGACTCTCTCCTGCAACACATAGTCACCAGTGATCTTTCCATAAGCTCTCAACAAAATGATCCACCATAGCCCTATCAATGAGCAACATCTCAATCAAATTCCAAGTATGCTAATAGTAAGATTTCAGAAGTGTAGAAATTTTGAAAACTATAGTATTTAAATTGGCAAAACACTGAATTAACATCTGGACATTCAAAATGCGCTACAGTTATGGAACCTCTATGACAACATTAGCTGTAGAGGAATTGCAAGTTAACACTTGGTGTACAGTAAAAGGGACGTTGCATTCTCTTACCAGAATCAACAGGGGCAACTCGACCAATAGCCGATTCTCCAAAATCAGGATCTAGAACCTCTTCAAATGCATCATCACTTCCATCAAGAGGCACATTTCTAACTTTGAAACTTGCTGGCATCAACCCTTGTCCAGGACTGTAGCAGTCCACGGTCTTCTCCCAACTCTGACAATCAAACAAGGAACAATTGATAAATTAAACATTTGAAGAACTGCCAATTCTCAAGTAGAATTTAGAAAGTAAAGCCAACATTTCACAAGTTAGTATCCCAACACAACATTATGTTTAGATCATAAAGTACCTGTAATTGCAATGTGTGAAGAAGAAAATTCTTGACGATCTCCTCTTCTCCATTGAGCAAAAATGCAAGTGCCGAAGGTACAAAATCACGAATAAAAACTTGATCATAATTCAGAGGTTGCTTGTCTGCGGGATCATTAGCTGCAACCGTCCCCACAGGATTCCCACAATAACTAACAACCGCATCCCGAAGAAACTTCCATGCCTCCTTCTCAATATTTGACGCATCTCTCTCAGATTCAGCATTCTCATTCAAATCCTTCAAAATATCCAAATTTACATCTGACCCATTAACCTCTACCCTAGTCTCATCTTCTTTCACCACTACATTTCCATTTTCAATCTTTTCAATCAGTAACGGCTTCACATTCAAACCACCTTGAATGTAAATTCTCTCAAACCCCTTCTCATTAACATGACTATCAATAGACGTCGAATGGTTCCTAAAATCCGACGCCACATTGGGAATTACTAAAACACCCCTCCTACTATCTTTATTTACACCAAACCTCTTCTGACCTAAAATCCTAGATGCACCCCAACTCGAACTAGAGACACAAAAATCCCACCGATTCGGATCAACCACACCCTTATTATACCCTATAACCTTACACTTAACATCATTATAACACCTAAGCTTTGATTTGGAATGTGGTTTGGATGAATTGTTTACAAGTTTATGACTTGATCTTATATGAGAGACTCCAAATATTGAAGAGATTCTATACCCAACCAAGATTCTACAACAGGGTTTCATTGTTGAGATTCCAATACAGCTACTAGTATTCATTTTTTTGGTCTAAAACTATCTCTGTAAATTATAAATTAAGCTATTCACTAAAAATGTATTTATTTTTTAATATATACACAAAGCTCTGTTGATTATTAAAATATGAAAAACAGAGATAAAATAGAAGCTAAAAATGAAATGAAACTTAGATTAAATTTTTTTACTTACAATTGAAGAAACAACTTTGAAGATTCAATTCGAGAGAAGGTGCGTGTGAGCATAGGTAGATTTTTTTACGAGCTGCTTGGATGAGAATTTATAGGCAACGTAAAGCAGAAAGTTCATGGATGATTCCGATGGTTTGAATTTACTTTTATGTCCCTGCACGTGCAAAGTGTTTGGAGATTGTTGGGGCTCAATTATCAGAATGCCCTTGGACAATGGGTTTATTACTATATCATTGTTCTTTGAGACACCATCACAAAATAATTTTTTAATTTATATATTTAAAAAATGTACTTTTTTTTTTTAGTTTTAAAGAAAATTCTGTTTGACTTTTTTTTATTTAAATTTGAAAAGGAATAATTTATTAGTTTCAATGGATTAAAATGTTAGTTTTATTAAATTGAAATCTAAATAGCCATTTTCTCTTATTAATAGTTTGTATTTTTTAAATAGTCATGTAGATAAATGTTGTCCTCAAATAATGTGGTTTGGTGGTGTAGAGTTTATGATCTCACATTGAGGTTCTTATTCGAATCCAGAGAGTACGTTTTTTATAAAAAGTATGGGACAATCGGAGGTTTTACCTGCTCCATTTAAACCCGTAATTGGTGATTTGGCGGCAAGATTTTCAACTATTAAAAAAAATGTAGATAAATGTTATGATATAGTTCAAGTATAATATCATAATAGGTAAGATTTCCCTCTAATTATTTAGAAAAACTAATTATCGTATGCACAAAAGTGGATTTAAGTAATAAATTATCATTTCGTTAATGAGTATTTTTTGATTAAAAAAATCTCATTATTTACCTTCAATTTTTCACAATTTAAAATATAAATCTAAATTCAACTTCATTTGCAGAGAATTCAAATATAAATTCTCCTTATGCTTTGTTGAAAAGTCACTCAAGCCTTGTTTGAGAAGAGGGTATAATCGTCTTATCATGTTTACTTCAAGGAATGGATAAGATTGGTCAGTTGTGACACGTCATAAATAAATATGCGACAATCGAGAAAGCTTCAAGTTATGTCTCTTTTTTTTTAAGAAAAGAAAAGAAAATAATTTGTTTTTAAAAGGAATCAAATATTTGTACGATTAACAAGCATCGTATTCGTATGCGTATGTTTGAATGTTTCCAATCCATAAGGCTGCAAATATATATTTATATATATTTTTGGAAACTTCGCCGCCAAGTTTTAATGGAACAAGTCGAAAATATCTTCAAAATATAACTCTTAATGTTGGAAATATCGCGATATCTTCAACTGATATTTTGCAAGTGCGGTGCATGGGCCATGGAGATCCGTTGGAGTCAGTTTAATGGCAACTGTTGATCACTTTGGACAAAATGGGCTGAATTAATGGGCTTCTATTTATTTGATATTGCTTTGTAGCCCAATAAGAATTGTTGACGGCCAGAATTAATTAGTGATCCACAATCGAGTACTATTATATATTTGCAGTCTAGATGTCGAAGCCCGAAATTTGGACGCAATTTACTTGAATCTTGAACTCATGATCGTGGAAGCAAAACGAGTCATTTGACCAAACAATTAAATTTGAATGAAACTCGCTTCAATTCGATTATGCGATACACGTATATAGAGACTCGAATCTTAGAGTTTATAGGAACTAGTGTTGGCAATACAACGGATTGGGTTGGGATTTGTCAATGCCGACCTTGCCTCGATTTATGTAATCAGGATAAAAAAAAAAAAAAAAATCATTCCGAATTTATGTCATATTTTTCAATCAAGACGAAAAATCATCATAATTCCCCGATAGATAATTTCAAATTCTGACCAAAAATTCAGGATTTTCTACTATCCATAATTGAAATAGAGTCATTTTATGAGCAGTTATAAATATGGATGGTAAAAATCCTCGTGTGGATGGAAGTCTGTGAGGGCACGATACATTAGAGAAGGGTAATGAGCTAATTTTTTATATCAGTTGGTTGCACAAGTCAGGTACAAATACTAACATCCTCATTTAAATAGAGGAAAAATCTCCTTATGGACGGAGTCCATTACGTTATGGGAAGATAAAATAATAATTTTCATACATTTTAATTGAACGAGACGGATATAAACATTGACATTCTCGTATCATACTTAATTCGTTGACATCCATGCATACAAATATAATTTAATGATGTTAAATATATGGGATTTTGATATCTTATTTAGCATCATCTATTTTAACATTATTTTATATGTAGCTTCTGTTGTGATTCACCAATCACTTTAGAGAAGATTTGAGGAAAAACCAAATTCGTTATATTACTATACAAGAATATAATACATAAGTATTACAAAACTTGAATTACAAAAACCTCTCACTCTCTATGTTTATCTATTTGGGATGAATTTTAACACTGGAAATGGCTTCAATTTATAGGGCAAGATTGGTTACTATTCACCCTTGATCATTGCCACAAATGGCTCATTGATTCATGGCATCTTCAAAAGTTAATTATTTGTTTCTTCAATTTCCAAAAGACCACCTAAAGTTGCATGGCAACTTCTTCATGGATGGAGGTGGCAGCTGGATCATGGAAGTTGATGGGAAGCTACTGGATTCATTACAATTCTCCCCCTCCAGCTGCATTTGAAACAATCGTTATATGACAGCGATCCCGGCTATGTTTTTGCACAACTCTAGCTTATCCCGAGTAACCACCTTTGTTAACATGTCCGCTGGATTCTCATCTGTATGGATCTTCACTAGCCTCAGCAGTTGTTGATACATCACCTCGCGTATCCAGTGATAGTGAATATCAATGTGTTTCATCCGGGAATGATACATTGAGTTTTTGCTCAAGTCCAGAGCACTCTGACTGTCACAATGTATCTTGTATTCTGTCTGATTGATCCCTAACTCTTGGAGAAAACGCTTTAACCACAACATTTCTTTTCCTGCCTCAGCTATAACGATGTACTCAGCTTCTGTTGTGGATAATGCAATACACCTCTGCAATCTTGACTGCCATGACACAGCTCCCCCTGTAAAAGTGTAGATGAATCCTGATGTAGATTTCCTACCATCAAGATCTACCGCCATATATGAATCTGTATAGCCTTCCAAAATCGGATCAGCTCCCTCGTAACACAGACGAAACTTTGTTGTGCCCTTGAGGTACATGAGAATCCATTTGACTGCCTCCTAGTGTTGCTTTCCAGGGTTAGAGAGAAAACGGCTCACTACACCCACTGCGTGTGCAATATCTGGCCTGGTACATACCATTGCATACATAAGGCTTCCAACAGCTGAAGAATATGGTATTGCTGACATTTCTTCTATCTCTTTCTTGGATGAGGGACACGAACTCTTGCTCAGTTTGAAATGGTGCGCTAGCGGAACGCCGACTGGTTTGGCTTTCTGTATATCGAATCTTCTGATTACCCGTTTAATATACCTTTCCTGTGAAAGCCACAACTTTTTGTTCTGTCTATCACGAACAATCTCCATTCCCAAAATCTGTTGAGCTGGTCCTAAGTCTTTCATGTCAAAAGCCTTGGAGAGTTTTTTCTTCAGCTGGCTGATCTTCGCTGCTTCTTGTATAACAATCAACATGTCATCTACATATAATAGAAGAGCAACGAAATTTCCATCTGGAAACCTCTGAATGTATACACACTAATCTGCTGCAGTTCTTTTGTAGCCTTGACCCACCATGAATGAGTCGAACTTCTTGTACCACTGCCTCGGTGCTTGCTTGAACCCGTACAATATATTTTTCAGCTTGCAAACAATGTTTTCTTTTCCTGAAACCTTGAATCATTCTGGCTGCTCCATGTAGATTTCTTTATTCAAATCACCATGAAGAAATGATGTTTTGACATCCATCTGTTCAAGCTCCCAGTTCAATCTGGCTACCAATCCTAGGATGACTCGGATTGAAGTCATTTTTACCACCGGTGAAAAAATCTCATCAAAGTCAATTCCCATTTTTCTGTAGGAATCATTTGACTACTAGCCGAGCTTTGTGTTTCACCACTTTTCCGCTGCCATCTTTCTTGAGCTTGAACACCCATTTGTTATTCAGTGCTTTCATTCCATGTGGGAGCTTGACTATCTTATAAGTGTTGTTTTTCTGCATAAATTCCATCTCATCATGCATTGCGTGCAGCCATTTGTCTTTGTCTTTATGAGATACCGCTTCGTTGAAGGTTTCTGGCTCCCACTCGTCAGTAAGCAGAATGTATTCTGATCATGAGTATCTGGCTGATGGAATACGATCTCTCTCAGATCTTCGTACTGGAGGTTCTGGCTGTCTGTTGTCATCCGGTTCTGTGGATGATCTTGAAGCCTCTGATGGAGCAGGCTGTAGCTCCCCCTGCTCAACACTTCCTTCCTCCTCTGGTTCTTCTTCTGGTATGTCTTGTACCATATCATCATCTGTGGCCACTGGTGTTGGTGCTGGGGTTGTGTCTGAATTTGCATCGGTATTGTCGGCACTGGTTTTAGAATGCATCTTGGGCTTTTCAATGTCTTCTATTGTCTGGTCTTCAAGAAACACTACATACATGCTTCTGATGACATTCATTTCCTTCGGGTCCTTGCATCGAGCTTCTGTCTGAGCTCCTTAGATACATGTCCAAATATTAAACATCCGAATATTCTGAGGTGAGAATATGAGAGATTCTCACCAGACCACACTTTCTCCGGAATCTCGAAGTTCAACGGTACAGATGGTGATCTGTTGATCATGTAGCAGGCGGCACGAACAACTTCGCCCCAAAATGGCTTTGGCAGCTTAGCCATACTGATCATGCTTCTGAATTTCTCCATAATGGTACGGTTAATCCTTTCAACGACACCATTGTGTTGTGGGTTGCGTGGAACAATCCTCTCGTGTCGAATGCCATGGCTTCCGCAGTAGGCATCGAACTCTCTGGAAGTGTATTCGCCTCCATTGTCTGTGCGAAGACACTTCAGTTTCTTTCCTGTTTCACGCTCAACCATGGCATGGAACAATTTGAAATAGTCCAGGACCTGATCCTTTGTTTTTAGAAAATACACCCATATTTTCCGAGAAGCATCGTTAATAAAAGTCAGAAAATATTTATTACCGCCTAGTGAGTTTACCTCCAAGAGACCACATACATCAGAGTACACCAGACTGAGTAACTCTGATTTCTTTGTAGAAGAGAAATTGAAAGAGACTTTGTGTTGCTTACCGAATAGACAGTGGTTGCAAGGATCCAGAGCAGCATTTTTGGAGACAGTGATTAGATCATTCTTTGTCAAGGTATACAACTCTCTTTCACTCATGTGATAGAGTCTCTGGTGCCACATATTCTGAGAAGCCTCCGGTTCAGCTACATTTAGGCTTTCTGCACATATCTTCACATGAGTCTTGTATAACGTTCCACAGAGTCCTCGGGCGATGACCATGGCACCTTTTATCATCCTTCAAGTGCCGATGCTGAAGTGGCTAGCATAGCTCTGTTTGTCAAGGGCTACCCCCGAGAGTAAGTTGAGCCGAAGTTCTGGAACATGTCTGACCTCCTTCAGGGTTATTGTATACCATGCATTTGTCCGCAACTGTATTTCACCAATTCCCACTATCTGAGAAGAAATGGTATTCCCCATCTTCACTGCTCCAAAGTCTCATGCTTTGTATATTGTGAAGGAATCCTCGTGAGGAGTGACGTGGTGAGATACTGCAGTATCTACCACCCACTCGACATCCTGAGTTGCGGTGTGAAGGCATGCTTCTTCCTGAACGGAGCATATAGCTACATCTACCGTGGTAACTACTAGTGTATCTGCGTCATTCTTCTTCGGCTGGTTATTGCCTTGTCCTTGCTCCCGTTGCAGTTTCCGGTAATTTTTCTTCAAGTTGACTTTTATGCCACAGTGGAAGCATTTGTATGTCTTTTTCCCGTCCTTGGATCTGCCCCTGCTTTTGCTTCTACCTCTCCTCTCACCTTGATGTTTCTCATGTTGTCTTCCTCGTTGCTCCGAGACAATGGCTTCTGTTTGATCTGAGCCCTTTTCTTCTGGCTTATTCATTTGACATGACATCCTTTACCATAGGCATGGTAAGTTTGCCTCCTGGAGCTGAGTTGTTGAGAGTAACAACCAGAGTCTCCCAGCTATCAGGAAGAGAACTGAGTAGCTAGAGGGCTTGAACTTCATCTGTCAGTTGCATGTCTACTGCAGACAATTGGTTCACCAAGGCTTTGAAACTCGTTGGTGTGTTCTGCAACGGAAGTTCCACTCCGCAGCTTCAGGTTCACCAAACGCCTCATGATTAAGGCTTTATTCCGAGCTGTTTTGGCCTGGAACATGTCTTCCAATTTCCTCCACATTTTATAAGCATATGTGTCATGTGCTACATGGTGGAAGTCATTATGGCTGATCCACTGCCTAATCTGACCCAAAGTTCTGTTGTTGAGTTTATTCAAGTCATACTCCTTAACAGACTATGATTTCACTCCCTTCAACTCGATGACATCAAACAGTTATTTACAATGCAAAAAATCTATCATCCGAGGTCTCCAGATGGAGTAATTAGTTGCAGCCAGTTTAATCATTGCACCAGAATGAGAATCTTCCATTTCCATTTTAAGTTTTGAATTTTAAAATGAAAATAGCTTAAAATTGGGGCTGAATTTCACAAATCCGAGGTCACCGTTGCGTCCGGAACGGTCGAAAATGGTGGAATAGACACTTTGTTGGTCTAAATCCAACGCATGGGCTGAATTGTAAATTCCTGAAAGTTCAGTGGCAAAAATGTAAATTTCAAAACTTCAGGGGGCTAAATGAAATTTATCAGGCTGCTGACGTGGCGCTAACGTGGCAAGTGGGACCGAATGTGCGGACGTGGCAGACACGTGACGCTAACGTGTCGGTTGACGTGGCGGCTGACGTGTCTGCTGACTGGGCGCTGACTGGGTGCTGATTGGGGCTGACGTGGCAGCCATGTGTATCGTCTTCTTCCTCTGTAGCGTGTGAAGTGTGTGCTGCGCGTGGTGGCGCGTGAGGTGCTCTCTGTGAAGCGCGTGCGTTGTGTGTGGCCTGCTGGGACGTCGGTTCAGTCGCCGAAAAATACCACCGTGCTCGTCTCTCCATGAACTAGCTGATGGTACCCTCAAATTGGATTTTTGACAACTTTCGTCGGAACCGATTTTCAATCGGAAGCTCTATTACTCGGTTTTACGACCCCAAAGAACAACTGAAGCTCATGATACCACTTGTTGTGATTCACCGATCACTTTAGAGAAGATTTGAGGAAAAACCGAATTTCTATTACTATACAAGAATAGAATACACAAGTATTACAAAACTTTAATTACAAAAACCTCTCACTCTCTTTGTTTTTCTCTTTGGGATGAATTTTAACACGGAAATGGCCTCAATTTATAGGGCAATGTTGGTTACTATTCACCCTTGATCATTGCCACAAATTGCTCCTTGATTCATGGCATCTTCAAAAGTTAATTGTTTGTTTCTTTAATTTTCAAAAGACCACCTAAAATTGGATGGAGGTGGCAGCTGGATCATGCAAGTTGATGGGAAGCTACTAGATTCAATTTTGATTAATGATATGAGTCAATAATTTTCGCCTAGATCCATTTTCTCTGATATCGTAAGCAATGATGATCCATTTTCTCACTCACCCGATGCAACCACTTAACTAGTGTTTTTCATGTTATTAAAGTATAAATAATGAGTTTTAGTGAGTTGTAGTCAAGTTCATAGGCTGCTAATCTTAATATATAAATATTATATTCCCCCTTTTTTTAAAGGTGATCAATTAAGAATTACATTTGAGTTTTTATATTCAGTTTTGGATGACTTTATATTTCTCAATGGCATGCACTTCATGCATTAAAAAATTGAGTTAAATTAGGTTATTATATTATTATCTTTATTTTAACTAATTCATAAAAGTGTCTTATAGGTTACAAGTCAGATTTGTCCAACGATACCAACCATATATCGGAGAGAGTCCATATATATATATATACACACGTGAAAAAAATAACAATATTAATTTCTCAGATGAAGATAATTACACAGTTAAAAATATAGATAGAGTCGATATAGATATAAAATTAATTATTTCAATATATATAGGCAAAAATACTTCTCTTTAATATATATATATTATATATATATATATATATATTATATATATATATATATATATTATGTTACAAGGGTTTAAAATAATTAGAAGAAAACAATACATACGAAAGAGGATTTTTCTATCTTAAATCATAATTATGATAAAACGGGATGAGACCGATTCAGGACAAGATATCCAGATTGTCATCTCTACCTCGTGTTTTACATTAATAACCAAAATATTTACAAAAAAATTATATGTAGATGGTTTCGCTTAATTTTGAATCACACTAAGAGAACTTCGCTTAATTTTATCAACATTATAATGATTGCTATTTTTACCTAAGTTTATATTACTTTAAAGGTTATATTATGAACATTATTTGGAAGTGAAACATCAATATGAATACATCGCCATCACCAAGCATATGGATCTGAAAGTATCAAGTGATGGTATCGTTAATGGCGTATCACTAAAGCCGCATTGCAACATTTTAACGTACGTTTTGAGAAGGAAAATTTGTACTGTTTCGTACGTAATATAAATATATATATATATATATATTTTTTTTTTTTGATAACCGGGGTGTCCGAGCCAGTTTACGCCCACCTTGACTAATTACTGGGACCTGTGCCCCGTGCCCTCAGAAGTTTCCCAAATCAAGATAAGTCACTGGCTTTTCACGACATGGGACATGGCCCCAAGGAAATGTATCTTGTGGGATTCGAACCTTGAACCTGAGGCAACCCATTGAGGTTGTAATATAAATAGTTCATTGTTAGGCTTTACACCAAATCTATTTGAGCTGAAAAAACATTCATTCATTCATAATGCATTTTTGATGACACAATACAAATCAACAGCTAACTAATGTTCAAAGATGCGTCTAAGTATTACTCTAAATGATGATCATCTTTAATACGTAGCTATTAAAAAAAAAAGCCTCTGTTTTTCAATTTAATTCCAGATATTTTAGGGTTTATGTTTACATTGATATAGCGAGGTATCTAGTACGGATGTGCACATATTTTAAATGTAGTTTAGGCTAGACAGTTTTAATTAACTATATTACTAATATCTGTATATATGCCTTTTTACAATGTGCTAACTCTTTTTTTTTTTTTTTTTTTTGGAAACGATGGAAACCCACCACCAAACCACCCATTCTGGGCCGCGACGCAGGTAAAACCACCGGCTGTCCCAGGCTCTTACAAGATGTGCACCCCCTGGATTCGAACCCAGAACCTCAAGGTGAGATCATGGATCCTACACCATTAAGTCACACCCCTTGGGGACCAATGTGCTAACTCGCTACAAATTAATATAGATATTGTCAGAGACGGCCCAACGCGAGACTTCTCATATTGTGGGTTTTTCTTGAAGATTCAATATGCACACAATCCTACTCTTATTTTTCTTTACAAAGAAATTATATTCACGATTCGACCATGTGACCTCCAAATTACACCCATCCTCCAATTCTCCAAATATCATCAGGAACAAAAGTTTGAAAATTAGAGGCAAGTAAAATTATAAAAGTTGTATGGCCAAATCATTTTTTAAAATATATTTTACAGTGTAAATTAAAAATAATAATAATAATAATTTGTTTTACCATCGGCCCTTATAGGCAGCTATCTCACTTTGTTTTACTCATGCATCAAAGTTACATTTTAAAACTAGCAAATACTTGCACATGAAAATATTATATATATGATTTAAAAATTAATCTAAACCCTAATTATAACTAGTAACACAACCTAAATTATAAGTTCATCAACATCATCAAATTGATTTCCACACATATGGATAAGCATAAAATTCAAATACAAAAACATGTTCTTACTTGTAGTGGAACTCCCACATGAGCACTTACTTTATTTGTTACTTCTTGGAAATTCCTTCTATCCAATTTCGACCATAATTCATTAAAGAGATGACACCAAAACCTCTCTTAATTATTAAACACCCAAAATTTGTGGATTCAAAGCTTATTTTTCAAAACCTAGCATATATATAAAGTGACGCATGCACTATTAATTTGGCCCCCTCGCTTTCAATACAAAGCATTCACGGCAAGTTTTAAAATGATAATTGAATGTGATGTTGATACGTCAATTTTCTTAAAGTGTTAGTAAATGAGAAAATATAAAGTTCAATTCATAGCAAATGTGACATCACATTTACTAAATTTGATCCAAATTTATGTATAAACCACGTGGGATTTTCTCTTTATTCCTTTATCTCTTTATTTCTACATAATTTTCTAAATTACCATGTGGATATCTTTAATTAATTGAGAACACATGGTATCAAAGTAATCTTTTTAGTTGTAAATTTAACATTTAAGACATGATTCATATTCATATTGTAAAAATATCCTTAAACTATATGATATAACACCATGATCGTATAATTAGGTGTGATCAAAACATTTTTTGATTTTCATGAGAAGATACAAAACATCAAACATGTGGATCTAATTGTAAGCGAAAATAATAAATAGTCCAAAAATATAAAAATAAATAAAAAGCAATCGATTTTAATATTTTAGAATGGGAGAAAAATTTCGCTTTTCATTACTTTTTGGGAATGGGATGAAATTAAAATCACATGCAATTGATGACGTCTTCAAAAGATGAATTGATTTTAGACCACATGCATCCACAAAGAGATAAGATACATAAGTATTCTCAAATACTACATCCCTACTCCATAAAGTTGTATTGGATTCAATTTTTTAGAATAAGGTAAGTGAATAAAGAACTTATATAATTATTAGCCTTTGAATTTGATTATATTAACATATGGGTCTTGTCCTTATAATTTTAGAACATGATTGTATCAATATTCGAGCCTTGTTCTCGTCCCATTTTAGGCCTAATTAATAGTGATTTATAAAGCGAAAATGTCTTTATAAATGAATTGTAAGTATTTGAATTGTTATAATAAAAATGTGTGTGTTTGTGTATAAGAAATAAAATTAGACATTCATTTAATAATTAATATATATATATATATTCTCTATAGTGGATATTCGTAAAGAATTCAATGAATAAATTAAAAAAAAAACCTTTGATTTTGGTTTCTTGTCTTTAGATCATGAGATTAGAGTAATATTTATACATGATTCAAGAAGGAAATTAAGCATTTTGATTCTTTTAATTTGTTTTTGGTTTGCCTAGTGAGGCACTTTCTTTTGGTTCATGTGCGTAAATAGGGCTTAATGGGAGTGTTAAGAACAATAGGTGTGTAATTATGCTATCTTTAATACAAGTGAGCCTTTCAAACAAAACAAAAACAAAAAAACTAAGATCCGCGTTGAAGCAACATTTGAATTCATGCTATAAATATATAAATTATCGTGAGCAACTTTGTATGCCACATAATGAAAATTTACCATATAACTAATAGCTAGTGAAAATTTGCACACATATATCACTCTCTTTGTGACGCCCCGTTAATACTTAAACAAATGCAGAGGTAGTCTTTGAGAGATTTGACACTTATGATGGATTAAAGATCTTAAATTTAATTTAAAAATTGGCTTTTAATTTAGGTCAATTTCGATTTTCAAAATATAATATGATTTATAAAAGTCCTGACCGAAAGGACCAAATTAAAAGATAAAAAAAAAATGTATTGCGAGATGTTAAAAAATAAAAACAAAAACAAAAAAACATAATTTTCAATACATCAAAATGTGTATTTTTTTTATCTTTTAATGGGATTCGGACATGATTCTCCCCGCGCGCGCGCATATATATATATATATATATATTATATATATATATAGATAGATTAAATAGTGTCATTTTAAGAACCCCTCTAGAGAGTATCCAATAACAAGGCATAACAATATCACTTATTATATAATAAATAAATAAAAGGAAAATTATCATATTTCAACTCGAAAATTATCTAATGTTCGGAAAATGTCATATATGCACCCAAAGTTATTAAAAATTGTCAATTATCATCCAAATTTTAAGAAGTTTTATCATATATCCACCCGAAATTTAGCGGATATTTAATAAAAAACACCCAGATTTTTAAGAACTTTGGGTAATAAATATTTCTTTTCAAGAACTTTGAATATACATATATTATTTTCTCAAATTTAAATATTTTTTAAATATACAATTTTCAAATATATATACAATAATTTCCCAAAATAAAATGACCCACCAGATGAGCGAAATGTTCTTTTATGACTCAAAAGACCACGGACATTAAGAACTCAAAAGACAGTTGTCAATAGCTAGCCGTCCACTTTTCTTGATAAACACGGATGGGATGGGACCCACTTATAAATACCGTCCTACATCCAATGGTGGCATGAGATGCCACGTGAGATTCTCGGATGGGCCCCATACTTTTTGACTCAGTGGTCGCTCTTAGTAACTATGGGCATGCATCAACAAATATCCAAAAGCTTAGTCTGAAAGTTTGAAGAGGAGATTAAAAATAAATAGAAACGTGGCTCAAAGACATGTCATTGGCAATTTTGTGGAGTCCAGCTTCACGTTCTTTTCGCATCTCTACAGACACTCATTGCTCAAAATGATATTGACACCTTTTTTTTTTTTAATTGTTGAAATTCATCTCCAAACCATCCATTTCAAGTTTAATTGGAATAGGTAAAATCTCCGACTGTCATAGGTTTTTACAATAACGTACTCTCTAAATTCGAACATAGGACCTCAAGATGAGATTCTGAATCTTACACCACTAAACCACGTCACTTGGGGACAAATGAAATTGACACACACACATAAATACGTATAAATTTATAGTTCAGGATATTAGATCTTACTAATATTTGGGTTGTGCTTTAGATCACAGTAATTATATTATACTATATTTTTCGATTTTTTAATGAAAATAAAATTACTAATATTACAATCGTAAATATGCTGAGACCATTATTAATCAGCAAAACAACAATAAGTGCAATTTTTCAGACAAAATTTTAAACAAATTTATCATGTGAGCAACAACTCAACATTAAATTTTTGCAATTTTTTTTTTAATCGTCGTTATACTATAAGTTCCGAGCCTGATTTAATGCGTAAGGTTTCTAAGTTAATTAATCATAGTGATTCAAACAACTCCCGTCTAAAAATAAAATAAAATAAATGGTAGTTAAAATTTTAAAATAATAATATTACGTTACATAAATATTTATAATTATAGTAAACAAATCTACTATTTTTTTTTTATATCAACTCTATAATGACGTGGTCCGAATATTTATACTAATAATGAGCGGAATATATTTTTAATAATCTACCAACCACTCAAACTTAAATAAAAAGGAAAATATTTTATTATGAGGCTATTGAAGTTCATTAGACGAATAAAATAGAAAATAAGTGCATACAATATGTACACAAAATACATACATACGTATATTTGTCGTAAGTATTACGTGGTCTTAGATTCCATTGGGGTTGTTTCAAGAGTTGCGGCTGGTGGTGAGTGTTTCAGTCCAGGAAGCTTAACTAAAGCCCATTATTAATTATTATTATTTAAGGAAAAAAATCTTTATAATTATCTTAAATTAAACACGTGGCGTCTTCTCAACACCCTTTCCTTTTTGGGACCACTTTAAAAGACTTCTCTTATTGGCACGCGCCCTAAAAAGATTCCCCAGCCGCCACGCCTCTCATTCCTTTCTCTCTCTATAACTTCACTATTACATCACGTGGAAGCCTCTTTTTAAATTTTATATATATTTTTTTATTAATTCCCACTATCAGAAAATTTTGACTTTTTTTTGAAAATTTTTAATCACATAAGGAAAATAATCACACACACACATTTATATTTTTATATTCTAATTTTTTTTTGAGTGACGTGAGGTATGTCTCATAAGCATTTTATTTTTATTTTTTAGGCCATGTTCATAATATGTTTTTCTTCGGCTTAATTTTGACGCAATAAAGATAAACTTTGATTTCCCAGCTAATATTTATTAATTGCTCACCATTTTTATTTATTGTATGTGTTTCAGGTTCAAAATTCACATGACTTGTGATGAGATTTAATTTAGTTACTATCATGATAATAAAGATAATTAAAAAATCCACAGCTTGAACTTAATAAATAGTATTTCCATTTAGGAGTTTGACTGAGTGTGTTTCAAGTAGTAAGTAAATTAGGATTTTGGTTTGACATGGCCAAAATATAGAGACTATAAATTCCATTAGACTATAACATAAAATGTATAAAATTAAATAAGCCAATAATAAATTCATATTGAAACAATCATAAAATTATGTAAAATATAATAAAATTGTATAATAACTTAGGGGATAAACTAACATAAATATTATCTTTTTTTTTTTAAATATATTTTTATACGTAATTCCGCTACTATAATTTCAAACATCTTTCTTTAACTAATCACCCCAATTTAATTTTTTGAAAGTAGTCCCCAATAGGTGTAGCTTGTTGGCATCACTATAAAAAAACAGCTATTTACCGATCAATAATTCGGTCAATAATTAATAGATATTGGTCGGTATAATATATTACCAAAAGAAATATTATGTCGATACATGACTCGTCAGTATTAAAATATCGACCGAATATATTTTCGTCGATGATTTTACCGATCGATTACCGACCAAATGAATTTATTATCGGTAAATATTATTGATGGATTATGGGAAATAATCAGTTGTTAAATAAATGAATTTATATCAATAATAACTCAAAATATTACCGACCGATAAAATATACGAACGGGAAAAAAACTTTTATCGACCGAAATAATGGTCGGTAATTCCTTGAATTTACCGACTATATAGTGTCGTCGGTAAAATTTACACATTGTAATCTAATCACCGACCGAATAGTCAGACAGTAATTATATTGTATTTTATTTTTAATTTATTTTTCTATTAAATTATATATTTTTCAATTAAAATTTAATAATATAAATAATTAATTAAAACTAATTAATAAAAAATATTATATAATAATAAACATAAAATAATAATGTTACATTAATGTATTGTATTACATTAAACAAAATGCACTACACACTATGATGAGGAGGATGACGAGGATGGGGTTGGGGACCACCAGGAGGCAACTGCATCTGCTGCAGCATCAACCGAAGAGTTAGTCGAACCTACTCTTGTATGTGCTGTTGTATCTGCTTCTACTACTTCAGCATTTGCTCATGTATTTGCTGCTGCATCTGCTCCTACTGCTACTGTATATCCTCCTCACGCTGCTACATCTGCTCCTGTTGTTGCCGCATTTGCTCTTGCTGTTGTTGTTGTCTCAACGTAGTGATCTCTTCATGCATTTTCGCCAGTGAAACCGAGGCAGCAGAAGAAACATATCAAATTATAGTATATACTTCAAAATAATCATCAACACACTCATAATATAAGTGCCTAATTAAATTGATTTTCTTACCTTAATATAACCACTCCCAAAAAAATCATTAAATAAATAAGTTCATAATTAATTTGATTTGTACATAATATACATTTGTTAATTAATATGGTAGCAAGGAAAAAAAAACTAACCAACTTTGAAGCATAAGTGAGCAGAAATCTGGAAATGAAGAAGACAATAAGCAACGAGGCAGGTGAAGATGAAAGTTTATTTTTATATTCTGAAAATTTACAGGCCGAAATAAATATCGGTCAGTAAAACGTTAGTTTTGGCGTTATATCTTGACGCTCAATTGTTGTTAGGCACGTAATATTACCAACTGACTTGTCATCGTCATGTAATTATCGACCTACATTTCGGTCGATATATATTCAGTCGGTATATATCTATTTTTTTAATTTTTTTTAATTAAAATTAGTTCACACTTATCGACTGATAAATAATCGGTTAATAAATTTGATATAATACCGACCTATCTCATCGGTCGGTAAAAGAACTTTATTTATCGACTAAAATACGGTCGGTAAGACATCAGTAAAAGTTTGACGTCATTTCTCGGCGCTAAGTTTGTGCTCAGAGCTTCTTTTTCAGACGAAACACAGACAAATTAGTTCGTCGGTAATTTATCGGTCGGTAAATAATCGGTATTGGGTCAAAAAATTTCTTAATATTTAAACAATCGGTATTCGATCAATATTGGGTCAGCAAACTTATTAATCTTCTTGTACAATTATGAGACAACGAGATTTTATTTATTCCGTTTAAATTCGGATCGAATGATTTGATGATGGAGTTTTCAAAAAAAAATTTAAAAAAAATAAAATCGTACGAGGAGTTCAAAAACATATATTTAATTTTGGCTTTCTCATCCAGTTGGATTATATGGGATTATGTGAAGTTTGTCTGGTATAATGGGTTTCTTATACAAAATTTCCGTACGATGGAAACAAACAAACAATGAATGTGAGATTGGGGTTGTACTTAATTGGCAATAAGCATCAATAATGATCTATCATGGTAAGCTTCATCTTTTCTACTTTTGAAACAAATTAAGTCCCTAGCTAATGGCCAACTTAACCCATAAGTTGATGAATGATAAACCGCCACGTCTCCCCAAAAAAAAAATTAACTAATTAATTTGATCACTTTTTGTAATCTAGAAACAAGACAATAATAACATTGGAACCTCTTCATTATCTACAATAAGTTCATGCCCCATGGACAATTGTTTCAAAAGTAGCATGACTTAGATTACACTATATTCTAAACACAACTCTTAGAATAATGATATATGTATTTATAATATTGTGAACCAATTATTCACATCTTTATTATTTTATTAATATTAATATCAACATTATCTTATAAAAACATGCTTCTATAATGCAATCACTTGCTAAAATAACAATAATTATTATATATTTGTTTTAAAAAAAAAAAAAAAAAAAACTACAGGGTCAATGTCAATTATATCAAAGAATGAGATTAAAAACCTCAAATTACAAAGTTGTCCCCCACCCCAAAAAAAAAAAAAAAAAAATTGTGTCCTAAAATTATTATTTTTTCTTCTGCTTCTTCACATGTTGGTGTTGAATGGCTGCTGTAAGGACCATAAGTCATCAACATTAATAATATTCCAAAAATTATCAGAAGCATCTCCACCGTCTATTAATTGATTATTGGCATCCAAAGCTGCTTGGAAATCAATTCCGGGATTGAAGTAACCAGTGGGACTAATAAGTGACGACTCTGTGAAGCCGACTTGGCTAGGGAAATAATCCGGATTAGGGATATTATTAACCGGAATAGAATAGTAATCCGCCAAGTTCGAGATAGGCGAAACATGAGTACCAAACGAGTCCGATGAAGCCCCGGTGCTCGAATTCTCCGGGGTGTAATTAGATATTGTTGTAACTTGTGATGAACTATTCATCAGTGGTTGCATCACCATTTGCCCCGTGCCCTTATCAATGTTGGTGATGAACCGACTAGCCGGTTCGTCAACAGGGGCTGTGGTGATGGCGGTGAGGCCACCGGAGTAGGCTCCGGTGGTTGTTATCGCGGCTGTAGCCGCGGCAGCAGAGGCGTTATTGACTTGGATTCTTTCAATCAATCTTGGCATCCATAAGTAACGCATCCTGTCTTTGAATTGCTTACTGTTCACATCACATTTAAGTTGTTTAGCGTGCTTTTGGACTCGGGTTCTCCAATAATTCTTGATCTCATTATCGGTTCTGCCCGGCAAGTGTTGAGCAATTTTCGACCATCTATATATTAAAAAAAAAAAAAAAAATTGTCGTCAAATTTTAATAATCATCAGGGTTTATACAAGATATGAAATTTTATATATGTATAAAAAGTGAAAAAAACAAAAAAAACAAAATTAGTTTAAAATAATAACCTGTTTCCCCATCGAGAATGAAGCTCAAGAATCAAAAGTTGTTCTTCAAGAGTGATGTTTCCACGTCGAACATCGGGTCGTAAATAATTCAACCACCTTAATCTGCAGCTCTTTCCAGTTCTTTTGAGGCCTGTTTCATTGGATGTTTGTTAGATTTGATCGAGTTTTTTTTTTTTTTGGTAAAGTTGCTTAAGGACTTTCCACAGGTTTTGATTTTATCTTTTCCCATTAAACATGCAGCCTTTAAATTTTACTTCAAATAGATTAGAAAAAATGAAAGGAAAATAAAAAGGGAAACTAAAACACTGCCGTTTTGATTATGCGCGCATAAGAAGGAGCTTTCTTTTTCACTGGAAAAAAATAATAATGAAAAGCCCATTTCAATCCAAGAAAATACATGAAGATAGAAACATGATAAAAACAAGTTGATGATCAAAATTTCAACTTGTCAACTTTTCCTCCATTATTATTATTATTATTATTGCTGCTGCTGCTGCTTAATTAAAAAACAAAAAATAAAAATAAAAATAAAAATAAAAAATACCTGCAGAACGAGCAAGAGAGTTCCATCGGCCATCGCCATGATTAGAAATGTAATTAATAAGCTTAAAATCTTCATCAACAGTCCATGGACCTCTTCTCAAGTCCATGTCTTCTTCAGAAATTGTGCTTATTGATGATGAGTTGCTGCTGCTGCTGCCGCCGCCTCTCCCTTTAACTCCCATCTTTGCTTGTTGCCTTAAATGAACAAACTGAGTGATTGAAAGGGAAAAAAATTTGAAAGAGAATATGAGAGAGAGGGTTTTGGATTATACAGCAGGGAAGATAGAGAAGATGGATTTTTATAGATAGAGAAGATGGGTTTATAAATAAATAAAAATAAAATAAAGATAGCATTGCTGTGAGAGGAGAGCAAGCCGCAATAAGGAAATTAGGTTTAATTAATTAATTAATTATTAATTAACACTTAAGCCTGGGTAGTAATTATAGTTAGCCACTGGGGTTTGAAGTTTGACTCTTATGACACTTTTTTTTTTTTTTTTGCTTTTCTGTTCTGTATTAGCAGGAGTGAGTTTATCCTATTTGTGGAATTGGGTTTTTCTTCTACACCTTCTCGAAGCAGCAATTTGTTTCTTTCTTTCTTTTTTTATAGGAAATTATCCATGTTTTGTAAATAGGACTTAACCAAATCGGTCGAATCGGGAATTAATCGTGAATCTAGTTTATTTAAGTCTTAAAAATCGAATTTTTAAAAAACCAGCGAAGCGGACATGGTCGGTTGTTATTATTATTTTTTTACAAAACAAAAACAAAAAATAATAATTTTTAATTAATTAAAATTATTTATGATATCATCCGATTTTACCGATTGAACTAGTAATCCATTGAATTTTTTAGATAATTGGTTCAATCAGCGGTCTCATTCTAAAAACATTGAAAACTATCTTATTCCTTTTTTACTCTGAAGGTAATGAAAGTATGAAAACTTTTAACTTTATAAATTTTCTATTTCTTAAGGTGAAAGTTGATACTTATTGCAACGTTTCACGTAGAAATAATCATTTTTACAACTTCGAGTCTAAAAATATATACTTTTATAATATCGTATGAAAAATATATTGTAATATTTTTAGAAAATAATGCATGATTACAATTTCCTGTGGAAATATATATATTTTTACAACATCATATGAAAAATGATAATTTAAAAAGTGTTGCAATATTTTTCGAATTTTCATGGTAGAAATGAGATAATTTTCCTTTATTTTTGTTTTGTTTTTGTCATAATTTTATGAATACAAAATATTACTTAATTTTTTTTTTCATATGTAAACAAAATAAAATGAATTAAAGGAATGCTTTTGTTCATAAAATTAGGATCGATGACCTTATTTCAATTGTTATATATATAGAAATTACAGACTCACAAAACAAATTCAACCTGCTTCGATTATTTGATAAGAAAATAAACTCCTATTTTATGCGTAACTTAAAACATTAGTAACTTTCTCGTTCTTTAGCCAAATCATGTGTTATTTATATGTATGCGATCGTCTTAGTGTGTATTTTCCTAATGACATTGATCTCGTGTCAATTGGAGCACTAAATCTTCTGAAATGTCCAAAAAAATGAACGTCACTTTGATACCTACATCCGATGTTGTCCAAATACTTGTCCAATTACTCCGAGATCTTCAAGGCTCATTACAACTCAATTGAACTTGTTTTGTAATGAAAATTGTTAACACACATAAAACTAACACATTTATTAAATTTCAGAATATTTTTCCTCCAACAACCCTTTTCTCTTTGATATCTCACTGGTTTATATAATATTTTGCATGTGGAGATTTCAATCTCCGGATAACACATGTCCATCATTGAACTACTATTGATTGCATGTGGTACACTTGTCATAAGATATGCTAAAATATAACATTAGGTGTGATTACACATGTTATTATACATGTTAAACTAAGCTTGCAAGCTAAGATAAATGTATTGCTATTAAAGTTCACTAATCTTGAATCATAGTATGTGACATCTTGTACTTCTAAGTACTGACATTGGGATAGAAGTGTTTCCATTATATTTTTCAAATGGATCCAGGGTTAAATCCTATCTGAAATAGGTCTATATCGGGTCAGACCGATCTCATAGTACTTTGATTTCATAGTAAGTTGGCCTCAAATTGACGCCACTTCAGGGTCAAGTTGCAGTTTCTTCGAAAGTTTTCGGATTTTGAAGATCATTCTAACATTTCCCATTTAGTAGCACTATACATTCAATATTATTATGACATGTGTTATTTTTTCAATGGATCTCTGTCAGTCTGTAGCAGTTCCACTAAAGAAGCGTTTCGAGGAAGATTTATCTGGGTGGTGACACGTGACTAATAGTGCATGGTTAAAATTAGGCATCTACAATGTCTGTTAGTGATAGTGTGTGACTCAAATTTAATTTCTCTTGTATTTTTATCCGATAACTACTAATCACCCACATAAATTTTATATTAAAGACTCATATTATGAGAGAATCATTATTCCTTTATAATTGATAAAAAAAAAAAATTAAAAAATACCTTATTGCTTGGATTAACTTCTAATATTAAATCATAATATTCAGATTATATATATCTAGCTTTTGAAAATCATGTTTATTTATGCTAAATATATAAGTAATTTTTAATATGAAATTATCCATGTTTTGAAAATCGGAAAAAACCAGTCGGTAGAACCAGTCGAATCGGAAATCAATCACGAGTCTTGTCCTTTTAAGTCCAAAAAATCAAATTTCTTAACAATCAGTCAAAGGCGGAAAATCGGTCCGGATCGATTGTTAATTTTTTTTAAAAAACTAAAAAATAATATATTTATAATTTTTAATTAATTAAAATTATTTATGATATCAACAGATTTTACTGTTTGAACCAGTGATCTATTAAATTATTTAGATCACCGGTTCAATCAGCGGTCCGATTATGAAAATATTGGAAATTATCTTATTTCTTTCTACCCTAAATGTAACAAAAGTATGAAAACTTTTAACTTTATCATTTTTCTATTTTTTAAGGTGGACAAATTGATACTTTTTGTAACGTTTCGAGTAGAACATAATTAAGTTTTACAACTTTAAGTGGAAAAATATATCATTTTACAACATCGTATTAAAAAAATATCTTGTAATATTTTCGAACTTTTGTTATCGTTAGGTGGAATTGAGATCTTAATTTTTCAAAATTTCAGGTGGAAAGTAATGCATGTTTACAATTTCAGGTGGAAAAATACACACATTTACAACATCATTGGGAAAATGTCGTAATATTTTCGAATTTCCATTATATTTATGGTAGAAACTATATAATTTTTCTTAATTTGTTATTTTTAATTTTGTTTTTGTCTTTATTTTATGAATCCAAAATGTTACTTAAATCTTTTTTTTTTTCCATATGTAAACAAAATAAAATAAATTAAAGGAATGCTTTTGTTCATATTATAATTAGGATCAATGACCTTATTTCAATTGTTATATAGAAATTACACTCACAAAAAAAATTCAACATACTTTGGATTATTTGATAAGAAAATAAACTCTTAGCACACATCAAGACTCAAGTTCACACTACAAGAAAAAAAGCTTTTACTGATACTAAATTAGTGTCAGTAAAACCCTTTACTGACACTATATAAATGTGTCAGTGTTGCCGCAGCCAGAAATCACTGACACTAGTTTCTAGCTAGTGTCAGTGATTCTTAGTGTCAGTAAACGTTAATACTGTAGTATCAGAAAATTATTGACACTATGGTATCAGTAATCTCTCACACTATTTTAGTGTCAGTAAATTATTAACACTATATCATCAGTATTTAGTGATACTATAGTGTCAGTAAATTTTGTTACTGCAGTATCAGTATCAATATCCGTCAATATCTTTTAAAATTTAAAAATCGTATTATTTCACAATTATATTTCTTATTTTTTGTAATTAAATTAATCATAAAATATATATATATATATATATATATATATATATAATACCAACTCAATGAAATAAAAAACTAAAAAATTACATTTATATAAAATTCGCAATATAATAGATTAATCGTATTAATCAATTCAACAGTATCACATGATGAATACAAAAACTCCATAGACAATCTTTAAATTAACATATATATATTTCAAAAACTACTCTTAAAGTCCCATCAAAATGTCATGCCCCCACCAAAATTCATGATACTTGTTGAGAAGCCTGCAACAATCCCCCAACAATATGATATCTGGCACAAAATCTGAAATTATAAACCAAATGTTAAGAATTAGATGGACTTCCAAAAAAAATCGATATCTTCATAAATAAAAATAAATTAAATACATCCAAATAAAAATACAAAATATAACCCTAATCTAATTTTTGTCACATAAAGCACTTATTGACAATAACCATACCAACAACCTAAGAGCATGCATATAAAAAACCAAATGACATCCATAATAACAAGTTGTATCTTTCATACTGCTACATAATCACCAAAACAAACAAATCAATAACACACACACACACACACACACACACACACACACACACACACACACACACACACATATATATATATAGACGGACATAAAACTGAAATAAAAGGATCTCATGAACCAGATGATGTTTATCAGATGACATGATCTAATACTGTTTCCAAATGCAGGAAGCAAATCAAGATGACAAGATAGTTGTTCATTATGGAATTCCTGGAAACTAAAAGTTCAAAGCTCAAAATGTACTAGAATGTAACATTCCAGGTAATTGCCATAAAAATAGATGAGATAAACATGTTAGATCTCAATATATCAAATACTGCTTCCATAGCATTCATGCTGCACCTCAAAGCACATCAGCAAATACCCTCTGCTTTCTTCAAATGAAGCAAGCAAAAACTTTCAACCCCAAATGGCAAGAAATCTCTCATATTATTAAGTCATCATCAACCAAATGGGACCATTTGCATTATGCTCGTTACTTCAAATGAAGCAAGCAAAAACTTAGAATTTCATATTGATTCATGAGAGTGCACACATCAGTAAATATTCAGACAAATCATGTGGTTCAATAGTTGCCTGCAAATGTTAGGTTGACAGAATTACATTACATATATAAATAAAAAGTTAGAATTTCATATTGATTCATGAGAGTGCTTCCGGCAAGCATTCAGTTAAATTGACAATTATGACCCTTTAGAGATGCAATTTCTCTGTCAAGTAACACACATGATGCAAATGATGGTAATGTAATTTTTATCCACTAGTTCTGAATATATATTTGTGTGTGTGTGTGTATGTTCTCTGTGTCTAACAACTGAGAACCATGTGTAATCTGTTAATGAGAAACAACATCAACCCCATTTCGCTTCATCAGGTACTCCTTGGCCTCTTTAGTGTCCCTTGTACTTGCACTCGATGCTGTTAAAGTAGCATCAAAGCTGCGAAGGACAATGACATGTATCAAAGAATCAAGCACCAACAGTAACAAATGAGAATGTGCATCAATGCACCTCATTTATACTATTCTGAAACCCATAATCCCATATCATACTGAGAACATAAGCACATAGAATCAGATATAAACCAATAACAGTAAAATGACATCCCCAAAATAAAGTCACAGAGAACGTCAATATTGTCACCTTTTAAAGTCGAAGCTCAAAGGAGCACCAGGAAAGATCACAAAAGTACGGTTGGGAATTAAGTCGAATTTAGATTGGGATACTGCCATTTGGTGTTGGTATGTTGTTGTCTTCACCACAATCAAATCACTCTTGGCTTCTTTCAACTTTCTTTCTTCTCTACTCTCCCTTCGACTTAATTCCCTCTGCTTCCCCTCACTCTTTGACCTCTGATCCTCACCATCATCTCTCCTCTTACTCTTCGAAGACTCAATCGACCCTTTCGATTTCCTCGAACTCTCAATCTTCTCATCCTCGCCGCCACCGTTCCACCGGTCAGTCACGCCGTCATCCGAAGCCCGATCTTTCCGCCGCTTTGAAGACGAACTATACTCCTCGGCATACTCCCCATTTCCCGAGCCAAACGCGTCCTTACCTGCCTTCGAATCGAGCTTCCGCTTCTCGCTTTCCTTTGAAACCCTAACACTACTGCTATCGTCTTTAACCTTTCGCTCCTCCTCACGCTCGAATCCTTCTCCGAATCTGAGTAATCCCTCCCGCCTCCCTCGAACTATGCTTGCTCTCGATTTGTGAGGTCTGTTTAAGGGTAGGAAGTGGGCTGGTTCGTGACTGATTTGATGAAGGGGCAGTGCAAATGTGGCGTGAAGATGAATTATTGGCGATGAAGAGGGTTGCTTTGGGCGTTGGAAAGCTGTGAGGCTGCTTGTTATGGCCGTCAGAGATGAGAGAAAATATGGAGGAGAGAAGATCTACGGTGTCTTTTAGGGTTTCATTTGTTGTATATTTTTTTGGTCACTGCCATGGAGATTAGAGTGTGTAGAGGAGAGCCTTAGGGTTTTTTATGTTATGTTTATATATTGAGGGAATTAGGGTTTTCATGGTTTAATTAGGAAATAATATCAATTAATTGGGTGTATTATTTTAGGTAAGAAATATGTAATTTAGGTGGTGAATTATTTAATTTGATTTTAATTTGGAAGTGATTTATTTTGATTTTATTTTAGTTTAATTAGCTTTAATTTAATTCAATTGTATTTTAGATTAATTTTAATTAGCTTTAATTTAATTTAATTTTAATTTGTTTTAATTAAATTTGGTTTGATTATTAGATTTAGTTTTAATTAAATTTCAATTTAGTTATTTAATTGGTTTTGATTTAATTTAATTAGGTTTAATTTGTGAATGTGTTTTAATTTTTTTACTGATATTAAGGTATCATTAATTACTGACACTAAATTTACTGATACTCTAGTGTCAGTAATATATGCGAACAAACTACTCACTTCCGCGAGGTGTTGGTTCGACTCCAGACGACTACGCGTTTTTTTTTTTTTTATTTCTTACTGATACTATTGTAATAGTAATTACTGACACTAAAATCGCTGATACCATAGTGTCAGTAATTATTGATATTTAAGTGAAAAACACGGAAATAGGCCCATTTACACGTCGTTTCTGACACTTTTAGCCTAGTGTCACTAACCTTATTGTCAGTAAAGGCCTTTTTTCTTGTAGTGTCAGTGATGACTTCCTGTATGAATGCACCACATAAATTAGGATATTCCTCTTCTTTCGTTAAAATTATAATTAATTGCTAAATATTTATTAAATTTCAGAATTTTTTTCCTCCAATAACCATTTTCTCTTTGATATCTCGTTGGTTTATATAGTATCGTGTATGTGGAGATTTCAACCTCTAGTTAACATAAGATATGTTGAGATATAGCATTAAGTGTGATTACACATGTTAGTATGCATGTTAAACTAAGCTCGCATGCTAAGATAAATGGATTGCTATTAAAGGCCACTAATATTGGATCGTAGTATGTAACATCATGTACTTCGAAGTATTAAAGTTGGGATCAAGTGTCTTCATTATATTTTTCAGATGGATCCCAGGTTAAATCCTACCCGAAATAAGTTTAGATCGTATTGGACTAATTTCAGAGTACTTCGACTTTAGAGTAAGTTGGCCTCGAAGTGACGCCACTTTAGGGTCGAGTTTTAGTTTCTCCCGAAGTCTTCGAATTTTGCAGATCATTTTGACATTCCCGTCTATTAGTACTGTACATTCAATAATATTATAACATGTGTCATTTTTTCATTGGATCTCCATCGGTCAGTAGCAGCTCCACTAAAGAAGCGTGTTGAGAAATATTTATTTGGGTGGTGACACGTGGCTAATAGTGCATGGCTAAAATTTGACACATACAAGGCTCAAATTTAATTTCTCTTATATTTTTATCTAATAAATACTAATCACGCATGTAAATTTTATATAAAAAAAACTCATATCATGAGAGAATCATTAATCCTTTATAATTTATAAAAAAAAAATTAATTAAAAAATACCTTATTGTTTAGATTAACTTGTAATAAATCATAATATTTGGATTATATATATCTAAATTTTGAGAAATATAAAAGTAATTTTTATTTCATGCTAAAGAAAAGTATTTGTCATGAACCACATGGGATTTTTTTTTCTCTCTTTTAAGCCTTGCTACTTGATCTGAAATTAGTATCTGAATTTGTTCCCAAATAAATAAAATTTAATATGACATTATTTTAATTTTACCTATTCAAAAATTAATTCAGACATTAATTTTCAAGAGATTAACTTTTCGCCGCTTTTTTTATTTTTATTGGTTGTACTACTTGGTTTAATGCCTAGTGCCTAGTCTATATATAAAAAGAGTAGATGCATGTCCCATCCTATGTGCTTTATTCCAACAAGAACAACTTAATTCACTCATCCTCCACTTTACATTTTGTTAGGGATTAAGTGATCATCTAATTAAATTGAGCCAATTAATTAATGGTGTTAAAAGAAAATTAAATGCATGCATTCCTTAATTTCACATTAATTTCAATCTAATTAATGAAAGCATCAAATATTAAAGAATCATGTTTTAATTTTCGTATTCATTTCATACTTTTGATAACACCTACTGATTTTGTACCACAATCAATAGATTCATCAAATCCAAATTTAGCCCCGTTTTTTTATAGAGTAGCATCTCAATAGTTGCTAGCTCCCTTGCTACACCATAGCAATTTGTATAAATTTTGAGCCATTGGTTTAATGTCATCCCATAATAAATATTGAAAGTTAAAATAACATTTAATAATATTAATTCATTCATCAAATTTAGTTTTTTTTATCAGTTTGGAATCTCTATTCTGTCGCTAAACCATCCTTCGTGACGGAACAGAGACACAAAATTTTTGTCTCTATTTCCCTGGTCGCCAAACAAATAGCGACGAAATAATTTATCTGTCTCTAAATTTAGTGATGGAAACTATTTTGTCTCTAAGTAGCGACGGAAAATCCGTATCTATTTAGAGAAGCAGTTGCTATGGTTTATTTTTCATTTCTAAGTAGCGATGGAAATCTGTATCTAATTAGAGACGAATTTTCCGTCTCTAAATTTCGTTTCTAATTGGTGATAGAAAATTTCATCGCTAATTATAAATGGAAAAAATATTATATCTATTTAGATACGGATTTTCGTCGCTACTTAGAAATGAAAAATAATTATGATGAGCGAAATAAAAATGTAAACCGAAGATGCATTATTTTTTTTTTAAAATCATAAAAGTAAAAAGTATTCTCGAACGTTTATGAGTCTCTCATACAGATTATATGCAAATGGGTTTAAGGTTGGATAATGTTTAATTTAAACTAAAGCACGGAAAAGAGAAGTAAGTAGGGGTGGCAAAACGAATCAACGAATCGAATTTGTATCGAATTTTAAATGAATCGAATCCAAATATTATGAATATGCATTCGATTCGTTTATTAAATGAATCATAATATCATGATTCATATTCGATTCGTTTATTAAACGAATCGAATACGAATATTCGTTTAGTCATGATATTATTTAATAACATAATTTATCATAATTTATTTAAATTAATTATTGGAAATATGTAATTACTATATTTACTAAAAATATCTCACCAAATATCGATAATATTAATTTTTCTATGATAATCAGCCATAATTTATCGAATATTAGTTGAAAAATAACAATAACTAGTAAAATAAAATAATAAAACGAATTATAAATGAATAAACGATTTAATGAGCTTAAATTCGTATTCGATTCGTTTAATAAACGAATCGAATCGAACAAATAAATGAATCATAACCCAAATTGCCACCCATAAAAGTAAACACATAATATATGATAGTTTATTCATTGGCACGTCATTTTTATATCTCAGTTTTGTTGAGATAATATTATTAATATATTTATTTATTTAATGGTAATAAATATACTATCCAACTCATTTTTTTTAATTTAAATTTTGCTTAACTTTTTGATAAATTTTTTGTACCACTAATCATTAGATAAATTGAGGAAGCTTAAGGAGCTATTATCAGCTTACTTAATGATACATATTACCACTCGGCAATGGCAACTTGTGACCTTCCCCAAAATTAAAGGTTTCATTAACAAGCATTCAAGAATGAAACCCATTGTACTTTTTATTTTATTTTATTTATTTCAATATGAAAAAAATACTTGAAAATAATTTATTGTTTGATTAATTTAGTCCAATATATTTTTCCATGACGTGGGAAAACAATCATAAACGCAAATTTAAAAAATTAAACTATCTCTATTAATTAATGTGAATCGACGTAATTTTATTTATTATTTATTATTTATATCTTCTAATCATCAAAACATATTGATTTAGTGGTAATTTTATCACTCTTTTATATTATTTAACCAATTAAATTAAATGCTTCAATTACTTAGAACTCGGGGAATAATTATATCTCTCATTTATTGTTTATTTGATTTGCTCTATAATGGTCCTCATATAGACACAGTACATTCCACATTGAAAAAAATATCTTAAAACTCACAAATACAGTTTAATTTTGTAATATTTTGAATTAGAAGTTATAAATATAATGCTATTTATAATTAGAAATTAACTTAAACATTTTAAATCAGCTTTGTCATACAGCTGATCAGATATTTTAGCTCAAAACTAGTCAGATACACTTCTAAATTTTTTTAAACATGTTTTAATTAAAAAAATATTTATAATTTTTTACTTTAAAGAATAATAAGTCAATAAGGATACTTTTTTTTTTTGTCGTTGTTGTTGTATTGTAAGAAACTCAAATTTTTACTACAAATTAATTATGTGTAAAATTTATATGGAAAAAAAAAAATTCTAAAATATATTAGGGTCCAGCTTGAATTAATTATTTTCTTAGATGATAAACGTAATTAATTAAAGCTCCATTTTGAAAGCCTCAAAAGAATGGGGAAGTGAGAACTAAATTAAATTAAACCCCCTCCTATTATTTGGCGAAAATTATATTATGTGCCGGGTGTATATGTCATATCTCTCACAGCAGGCGGACTTGTGGGGTCCGCCTGCTGTGAGAGATATGACATATACACCCGTCACATGATATACCACCTCCTTATTTGGAGCCAAGGATTGAGCACAGTCCGATTATTACGTATATTCTTATCGCGAAATAGTGCTTTGGTTGAAAAGTGGGGAGCATATTCATAAAAAATAGATTTCGATGGGTATAATATATTATCGATTGATTATTGATCAAAATATAAAGTCGGTATTTAGTTCATTGGTAAATGAATACCGATTGAAATATATTTGGTCGGTGATATCATCAACTTAATATAATTCTATAAGTGTTATTATCGATCGATTACCGACCAAATATGAAAATAATCGGTTGTTATATAGATGAATTTTGGTCGGTAATAACTCAAATTTTACCGACCGACATTATTAGGTCGGTAAATATATCTTTTACCCATTGTTATTTCGGTCGCTAAGACTTTGCATTTACCGATAACATCTTCGGTAAATTTTTCACGCTGTAATATAATTACCGACCGAACTTTCTGTCAGTACTTATATTATATTAAATTTTTTAATTTTATATTCTAATTAAATTCTATTTTTTTTTCAATAAGATTATATTTTTTAAAATTTAAATATAAATTATAAACAAATAATTAGGAAATTAATAAAAAAAAATATATGTAATATAAAAATAGGCATGAAATAATAAAATTACATTCATGTACTAAATACATTAAACAAAATCGAAAAACAATATAGCTATTATACTCCACATTATGAGGAGGAAGAGGATCACCATGAGGCAACTGCATTTGTTGCTGCATCAACTAGACAGCTAGTCGGACATGCTCATGTATTTGCTGCTGCATCTGCTCCTACTGCTGCAACATCTGCTTTTGTCGCTGCCACATCTGCTATTGTTTCTGCCGCATCTACTTCTATTGCTATTGCGTCTATTGTCTCATTGTAGTGATTTTCTCCTACATTATCGCCTGTGAAACCGAGGCAATAAAAAATGAGGAACTACTCCTAAATACATATTGGGAGCCCAGACCGGAGACATGCTTCTTCATCTCCCCTCTGACAATCTCAATAAATAGTCGGTACTCATCTATCGCCTCCCAGTCTGCAGTAGCTGGTTCCGGACAACTGTATAGCTATCATGTGAGAAATTTAATTCATGTTAGACCGTAATATAAATTTTTAAAGTTGTATAAGTAAAAAATACAACTGAACATAAACATATATAAAAACTTACATGCACGTCATGAGATCACTGATCGACGAACGTGTGCCCGTCGTTCTTATTCATGTGTGTATGCACGAAAAACTCAAAGACACTTGACTGACGACCTGATTGATTCTCATATCCATTTGCAGACAATGTAATAGTATTTAACTTTAAAAAATTAATAAGTAATTCAAAGAAATATTTATTAGTTGTAATTTATATACTTACAAGATGGCGACCATGGTCGTAATGCGATCCGGTACCTCTCGTATGTCTGGCCATTTCTGTTCTTTTGATGGCAGAATATCATTGGTTACGGGAGGCCGTTTCTGAACGTACACGAAAATCGGGAGATTTCTAGTATTGCTTCAAATAATTTCATATTATATCTGATGGAGTTGGTGTTTGGAGCGCTAATCCGAATTGTATATTTTATTATTTATTAAGAAAATAAGTATATTAATGGTACTGTCATTATGCCTATTAGATTGATGTATAGATATGCTAATAATGACATCGACATTAGAATAGTCTTGACACTGTATGTAAACTATTCTTAAAGTAAATATTCTCAGTCGTTGGTTTTGAAATACGATCGAATTCCTATAACCTATAAGACTAGCACATGTCGTATATTGTAATTGGAGTTCTAATGGTTTAACCCGATGTACTATGAGTTTTGGAAACTTGTATAGACACGTGGGTATTCGTTGAAGCGAATATCGAATGACTCACAGTGGATTCCTAATAGTTGAAAGTACACAACACCGTCAATAAGAATCTCTTTGAGTCGAGTAGTATATGTAATCCTTTGACTATAGGATAACATTGATTTTGTGTGAGATCCTCCACACTTTGATGGCATGTATGTCAGAAACCTTTCATGGTCTGACCTTTAGATGTTCGTTGGGTGTTAACCGATGCACTCAGTAATTAAGTGCGAAGCAAGATAGGATCCGTCGGCCTGTATGTGTACCATAAGGGGTTTAGGTATTCATGTAGGCAAAGTCATGATTCTTAAAGAATTTGGCCAAGGCCGATCACCTAGGGTGGATCTCATCAGTTGTAACGAATCGTGGACATGTCGACATGAGATGTGCGCCTTGGAAACTTGACAGTATATTCTATGTTTCCCGAGCACAACTCGGATAGCTTACGATGGAGGGATTGTTAAACATATGTGATGACCTCGACTTGTATAGTTCAGAAAGGTCGTTCGTGTTCTTCGCGAATTCGGAAGTGGCCGAATTGCGTACATATTAGCTAGGCTTATATGACGAACGTGTCTGAACTTAGAGAGTCCTAATATGAAGTGTACTCGTTGAGCTCTTGGGTAGCCGATTAATTTTGATAAAATCTAATATTGGATATTATAATTATCATATAAGATAATATAGTGTTATTAGATAACATTGATTATTTACTTTGACCTAATTGGATTAATTAAATTAAATCAATAATTACACAGGCTTAATTGTAAGATAATAATTATCTCTACCATTTGAGGATATTATGATAAGTGTAAGTATGTAATAATATGTGGTTTTGGCTTGATTTAATTGGATTAAATCAAAGTGACAAACATTTAACTAATCCATTTCCTAATTTTTGGCTTGATTTAACTGGATTAAATTAAATTGGGAGATAATTGAGATTAGTCACACCTAATTATACATATTTGGACAAATTAGATTAAGCCCGCTTAAAAGTTGATTACAACTTTTATTAATTAAAAATTACCTAAGTTCCGCTATAAATAGCAAGCTTTATGAATGTTTTAATTACAAGTATAAATACAAGTAAATTCTTAGAGAAAGTAGCCTAAGTTAGAAAAGTGTTTAGAGAAGCTTGTGAGGTCTCTACAACATTTCATCTAAGATAAATCAAGATTGAATCTTGAAGTGAAGCTTGCTAGCCATTGGAAACAATATTGGATCTTGGAGTCAAGCTTGCACACCTTGGAGGTTCTCCAACAATTTCAACAAATTAGAAGTAGATTGGATCTTGCATCAAGCTTACTAGGTAATGTTTGATCTTCTCCTAAACTATGTTCATTTGTGTATTAGATGCATGATCACATATCTTAATATTGAAATAAGGCTAATCAATTGTGTTAGGATACTTTAGAAATATAAACACAACATGCTTAAAATTTAGGTCAAATATGTTCATGTTGGACATGAAACAATTAATTAAAGTTTGGAACTGTAGATTAAAACTTAGAGTTATGGCTACCATTCTAGATTCACTTGACCACCTTTAGGTGAACTAGAATTGTTCATGAGACATTTCTAATTGAGATTCTAAAATGGTTTGTGTATTGGATTCAAAATTTACGCAAATGCGTATTTAGAATAAATCTACTCTTTTGTAAAAATATTTGATATTTTGAAAAACTTGATTTTTATTCTATAACATATGTTAATGTTGTTTTTGAAATTAAAATTTAATTTTGGGTGTTTTTGAAGTGTTTTGGGAGAGCCACAAGTAATTAGGGTAAAAGACCATAATTCATTCAGCTCACTGGAATGTGAGCCGAATGAAGCAGAAAGAAACAAATGAAAACAAAAAAAAATTGTTGTTCGCGCGCACAGTGCGCTTGAATTGTAGCACGGGCGTACGCGCGCAACAATTTTATTTTCGTATGTTTTTTAGTTTTCAGACTCTGATTCAAGCCCGGTTTCTTCATATACATTTGTAATGGAATATAATATTTCATTAAATAATTTAAAAGTATACCCATGCATGATATCCACGAGTTAGACCGAGCGAGGCACCAATCAGACCATAGGGGTTCCACAACTGCCCCAATAATATCGTCTGTGAAACATGTTTGCTTCCCTTTATGCGTTATCTCGTTCAACATAACTTTGTATCGAACGACCACCTTCTTCTCCTATGCAGTATGCATCATGGCATTAATTGCCTCATCCCACCAAAAGTATTTCTGCAAAATAATTAAAACAACTTATAAATATTATATTTTAACTATAAATATTTTATATTAAGTAATTAAATAAAACTTCTAAATATTGTGAACTCTTCAAAATATATTTTCCTAGTCTTTGAGGGAACCTTCCAATATAATATATTCTTCTTGTCCATGCTCATCGTGCTATCTCACGTGCTCGGCTAGGGGTGTGCATCGGTCGGTTAATCCTTGATTTTTTAACCATAACCGAAATTTTCGGTTAAATAAAAGTGTGACCGATTTAACCAATTTATGACACATAACCATTAACCAATTAACCATTATATTTCGGTCGGTTATGGTTAATTCGGTTATTAACCAATTCAATAAATTAAAATTTTTTTTTATAATTTTTAATTAGTAAAATTATATATGATATAGATCAGTTATACCGATTTTTTCGGAACGTTTCAACCAGTCGAACCACTGACGCATTAAATTTTTTGGATCACTAATTCGATCACATATCCGATTCTAAAAATATCGATTCTAACTAACATTTGATTAAATATATCTATATTTAATTACATGCGAGAGAAATATTTTTTAAACCCTCGATGATTGTCACGACCTCAGATTTCCTTCCAAACCTGCCATGTTAGAAATTTTAAAGGTCACGAATCCACCACGATGCAAAATCTACACATTTGAAATTTTATTTATTTTTAATTTAAATTCTTGAGAGAAATTAAAAAGTGTCAAAATCAAGCTGTTAATGCAGCTTGTCATTTGAATTTTATCAATTTTATTTTTGTGTAGTATTATTAAATCAATATAACTACAACCAATTGAGAGTTTACATGCAAACTATCTTAACTCTAAAAAAATTAAAGGATTCACACGTGCTAATATATATATATATAGTTTAATTTCGGTTAATCGGTCGGTTCGGTTATACGAATCTCATAACCGTAACCGAACCGAATAATCAAAAAAGTTAAAAATTTTAACCGCAATAACCGATTTAACCGAACCGTAATAAAAAAATGGGTCGGAACGGTTCGGTTAATCGGTTAAAATCGATTAATGCACACCCTTATGCTCGGCTGTTGCCGCTGAAGCGTATAGTCGTTGCAACCTTTGGGTCAATAGATAATAATACATATTCTTATACGACACATTCTTACGTTTAGCCTATCTTTTTATGTTCTTAAAAATGGGTTAAGAATAAAATTTACACATTGTCATGACAATATCATCACCCCAGTATATCATGCAGCTATTATTACCACAATTAATTTTTCCTACAGGCAACATAAGGCCATGTTTTAATTTTTCCGTACTGTAAAATTTATCCACCATCGTATTGTCTTCTAATAATAGTTCTTTAATGAACTGTACCCAATCATCAAAGGTCTTTTCTGAGTGATGTTGCTTAAATTTCATATTTAAATATTAAGCTACACCTGATAACTGCAAATGTTTTTTACACCATGGCCACAACTTTGTATCTAAATAATTCAAAATTTTATAAAAATTATTTGCAAAAGGATTAGAGGATTCTTCCAAATTATTTACCGACCGAATAGGTTTCGGTCGGTAATACACTAGTAATGGTGTCATTTCTTGGCGCCCAATTGGGGTTCGACGTCTTATTTTACCGATCAAATTTTTATCGGTCGGTAATTACCGACCAAACTATTCGGTCAGAATAAATATCGTCGGTATATATTTAATTATTTTTATATTTTTATTTAAATTAATTGTGTATTACAGACCGATTTAAATTTGGTTAATAGAATTTATTTACCGACCAAAATTACGGTCGGTAATACGTCAGCAAAAGCTTGGCGCTAAATTGGTCTTCAGCGCCTTATTTACTAATCGAATATCGACGGAATAATGAGTCGGTAGAAAATTGGTATTTGGTTAGAGAATTTTTAAGTTTTTAATGGGTTGATATTCGGTCGGTATTTCACCATTTTATTGTAGTGACGCATACATTATTACGGTTTTAAAAAAGAATATTAAATACATATTCATATTATTTTTATTTTTATTAAAATATTTGTTTTCTATTTTTAGGAACTATTCATTAGTGGGATGGTAAATTATATACACACACACACAAAGTGAATGAAAGCTCAAATAACACATGTGCATATGTACTCGTTTTTTGGAAGTCCATTTAGTAAAATATTAAATAAACATTAATTCATTTAAAAATTAATCGATTTTTGTATTGATTAAGATATAAAGAAAATATTTTGAAAACGTGACATTATAATCCAAAAGAACATATGTATGATTAACTTGATAAATATTGGTTCACTTTTTTTAATAAATGATTTTGGGGTAGGTGAATGGTGTGAAAATTAAATAAACCGTTATATACGTAGCATGAATTAAGCTCGATCATGCCCTAAAAGTCATTATTTGTGATAAAATTAATAAATCAAAACAAACAAAAAGTTAAACTAAACCAAATCAACCATATGTTTATAATATTGATTATAAATTAACCATTAGTGAATAGTGATGTTTATCTCAATATTTAAATCAATCCAACATTAAATAATATGATCATTACCCATATGCTGGTATCAATTAATTTAAAATGTTTATGTTATTGTAATTTGTAACATCTCTTTCAAGCCAGCTTATAAAGTTTCTTTCAACAAACTCCAAATTTAAGGCTGCTTGAAAATGCACACAAGGTATAATTTGGTTGAGTGTCGCACTTAATTTAATTTCATATGTAAAAGACAATAAATGTTATTAATTAAAATACGAGTCTTTTTTATAACTGTTTATTTTTTAATACATATGTTTTGTGAGGAAAAAATAATCAGTTTCGACGCCATCCACTCATACTATCCACTACAAGAAAATTGACCTTTAGCGTCGAAATTTTTTAATTATGTTATTATGTTTTCTAAAAATTTAATTACTTTTGTAATTAAATTAGTTTGAAATTAATTTATAATATCAATTTCGTTATAATTAGTTTTTAAAACTAATTATAACGAATTATTTATTTATTTTTTTTATTTTTCACTTTTAGCGTCGAAAAATTTCGTCGCTAAAGGTATTTAGCGTCAAAATAATTTTTTTGACGCGAAAGCTTGGTCGAGGAAGGTATTTAGCGTCGAAAATAAATTTCGACGCTAAAAATAATCTTTAGCGACGAAAATATTGGTCGCAAAAAATATTAACTTTTAGCGTCGAAAATGAATTTCGACGCTAAAGATAAGTACTTTTAGCGACCAATATTTTCGTCGCTAAAGATTATTTCTAAATATTTTTCTCGACCAAGCTTTCACGTCAAAAATTTTATTCGACGCTAAAGACCTTTAGCGACGAAATTTTTCGACGCTAAAGATCTATTTTCTTGTAGTGATCGGAAGAAGGTTATAATTTTTAATTTTGTTTAATATTTACTTATTTATGTTAAGATTTATTTTTGATACCAAATGCGTCAAGTCCTCGTTTTACATTGTTTTTTAAACCATTGTGCTTCTAAAATAAATTTGTAAGCTAATTTTAATATTAGTATATAATTATTTGATGAAAAACTTATGTTTTTTTTAACGGATTTAATTATTAGAAGATAACTCTAGAAGTCATGTTTACGAAATACCCGTTTACTTGATCCCTTGATTTGTAATTAGTTACTTACTTCACAAGTCACAACATCAAAGTATCCAATTGAGTCTATAATCTTTGGGTTTGGGACATTACCGATTCTAACTCTAGACGAATTAGGCGATCACTCAAAACTCCAAATTTTAGGAAAATTGTATTTTAAGTATCTTTTTGATAATATTTTAATAAATAATTATCCTAAAGTTTAATTTTTAAGTTATGTATTGTATTGTGGGAATACCCTAATTTTATTTAGAATTAAAAAAATATATCAAATAAAAATATGTAACTTAATGAGAAATTGCAATAAAGGTCGAGGCAAAGTGATCTTCACTTTAATTTTGTCTCAACTATTTTATGTTTCACGGTCGGTATCATTTTCAAGCCTTTGCCTCGATCTCTTAGAATCTATATGATCTAAACTCTTATCCACATTTCAAATAGAAACACATTTTTTTTTTTAATTTTTTTTTTGTAATCGGAGTATTCGGGTCAGCCTGGGCGCACCCTATGACCTGTGTTCCGTGCCTTCAGAAGTTTGCTAACATATATTATGATAAGTTGCTATTTATATCAGGGGACATAGCCACAAGAAAATACATCTAGTGAGATTCAAATATTAAACGTGAAAGAGAACAATCTAATAAAATATAAGGCTGTTACCACTGAGACAATCACATAGAAACACTTGCTAACAATATTATTATCTTTAAGACCATGATAATCACGTGTTATGAAAAAAAACTGTACATGCATGCACATTCGCTGGATTAGGGTTATTACTATTATTATTATTATTAATCTTAAGTTTCCATTATTGCTTAGCATCCAATACTTTATTTGTCAAGGAAGTGGTCGGAGGAATTATATAAAGGGATTTTATTTTAAATATTTCTGAAGGATTTTGGTCGAATATTTATTTTTTTTTTAATGTTATATTATAATGATAGATCAGTATCAAATGCCACTATGTATTGGAGCTAGCTAGCTTAGCTAACTTGATTATTGCATCCACTAAAATGCAAAAAGAAAGTGAACCGCACAGATGACAAATATTTATAAATTACTATTTAAAACGAAATAAAAAGTTTTTAAGGGACCTGATGCCCACCCAGTTATAATCACTTAATTAAATTAATCTATTTGTATTAGATTTTGATACTTTAATTTAATTGAAGGAGCCAAATCATTTTCGTGAACTAAAAAACTAATTATTTTGATCATTAAGTGGGGGATCAGCAATATATATGATTATAAAAAATTAGCAAAATTTTTTTTTATCAATCGAGGCCGACATAATTCTTATCTGAATGTGTTATTTATGACTAATTGAGATGTTAATTATTTAATAAATAATAAATTTATATGTTGATGCTGCTACCCAGCTCTAGTGTAATTGATATTCGTTGAAAAGCAGCAGTAAAGAGATCATCATCCATGTGTATATATATTATATTGCTTATTATTTTAGATTATTTAAAAGTGTTTAAATTAAAAGCATAAGCAAAATTCAATTCGAAAGTGATTCTATATCGATTGATGTAAGCTCCTATACGTATATTGCTGATCGGATCAACTAAAAATACGAAAATGTATGTTACTTAATTATTTCTCAAAGAAGCAAGATGGGTACCAATCCCTTTTGGGCTTAAGAGCTAGGGATATTATTTACTCTTTATGATTTATTTGGAATATTAATAGATTAGGTTGACAGATGATTTTCGTCTCAGGGGTAATATCGGGATAGTGCTCCCAGGAAAACCTTCCCTCAACCTTGAATTTGTTTGATTATGGGAAGACCAAAGACAAATTTAGCGAAAAACAATAAAATCCACAAGAAATCGAAAAGACAGGATTTAACGTGGTTCGGTGGAGCTTGTCCAACCTACGTCCATGGTCACAAAGCGGGGTGAGAGGTTCTTTTATTACTAAACCGAGCTCGGCCGACCTGTCTTAAAGAATGTCTAATGAAAAATCGAGTATGTTGCTTTTCTTTCTCTATTTCTTACAAGTTGCGTTTAAGTGAAAATTTTTATAACTCTTACAAATGTGATTGAACTTTCTTTATATACTACTTGATATGTGGCACTGTTCTTGTATCTTCATGACGTCTGCCTTGAAGATTTGCAGATATGCAGATTTCCGGCGATTTGACTGGTTCTCTTCCCCATTTTGTCATCGCCGAAAGTAACACATTCTCTATGAATTCATGTCACATCACGCAGTAAATGTGCATTGTCAGACCCTTTTTATTAATGATGACAACATGTCTGACTCGGATGTGAGAGTTTTGAGAGGGAAAAGTCCAGTTGCCCTAATCCCTCGTCGATCCTCGAGAGGTCGATCAGATAACAGACCGAACTGCTTCCGCCACTTCCGACCTGATTCAAAATACTCGAGCTAACTATCTCGATTCGGGGAGAGGGTCGGTATGAAGTGGTTTACTGGACCGTTGTGGCCGGTCTCGGCTCTAATGTGGTCGGCCATTAAGAACTGATTCACGTTGTGCATTCGGGATGAGGGGATATTCCCTCTTTACCCTTACCGAACTGTTCCAAAACTTTAATCACAAAAATCCCCATCAACAGATTATATATTAATAATTTATTATTTAACATTAGATATGGTAATTCCATTTGATTACTTGAAAAAGGTTTAGGTCACTAGAGAGATTCCAGAGTTGTGTTGTTGATGCACCCACAAAAGGAAACTGGAGGGGAGAAAGCAAAAATTAGAACTCTTAATATTTGACACGTTGCCCATAAAGCAAAAATTAGAACTCTTAATATTTGACACGTTGCCCATAAAATAATTATCATTTCTTGTGGGACTTAAACACCAACACCATGCTTGCTGTCACCTTTCTCAACATAACCATTAAAACCCAGCACCATCAATTTATATATAGGTTCCTTTTTTTTCAGAATTAGAGCAACCATTATTGGATACTTATCTAGCTAATTCATGATTAAAATAATTAACTAATTAAGTATGAATAATATATTTGGATAGCCCTTTTATGGCATATTTTTGTTTGTTTTTTCGAGTCTTCCTTTAAGAAAATGACCGAAATACAAACACTCTTATTTGCCAAAGTTTTTAGTTTTGTAAAACATGCATGGTAAAAATATGTGAGGAGAGGAACAAGGATAATAGAAATCAAATATAAAGTTTTGACATGCAAGCTGTAAGCAAATATTGACTTAGCCATATATAATTTAGCCAATCAGAAATTGATTTCATCATTTTTAATTTTGTTTTTTTCAAAGCAAATTAAGTGAAATTGAATCTTTTCCTGAAGTGTGTGATCGAAATTCGAATCACAAACCTCATATATCATTATAAAAAAAAAAAAAAAAAAATTACCATGCATGAATCCACTAGTAATCACAAAAACTAAATATATTATAAACTTATTTTTAAATAATTTGTATTAATTTATTTGTGATTATAGCTATCACAGTTGGAGGGTATCCAACATAAAAATCTGGCATGTTATTTTCGATTTGAATATAGTTAAATTAAACAAGTGCTCAGTTCATCATACACAATTTTTTTTTTTAACTTACTAACATTAATTGTTTGATATTTATACTAAATTTGGAAAATGAGCGAAACTAAGTGGGTCTGATGTGTTAAAATTAAACAAAATCCTATCATGTTTAAAAATTCAAACTCAATTAGGAATCGGTATTCCTAAACGTTCAGTTCGAGAATTGAGACGATTTTTTATCCTGATTTAAAAACTTGATTGGGGTTTAAAATGTTTTTTTTTTTAATCTCAAATCACAATTACAATGGGATGAGACAAGACCGGTTCGAGATGAGAAATCACGATTACAATTCCCGATTTCATTTAATTTCACCAAACATTAGATGAATTAAGCTATTTCCCCCTACTATATAAAACTTATCTTAATTATCGTTGTTATAAAATATAACTAATGTGATTTGAATATATGTCCGCACTTAATTTTGGTCAAATCTAATCTCTTTTGAGGAACAAGTGCTCATGAGAACTCGCACAAAAAACCTCGGTTGAGTAAACAGTTTAAGTCTTATAATTTCGACCAAATCTTAATTAAAAGTAGATGTTAGTGAAACTATAAGTGCCCCTTCAAGAACCGTTTATTGAAGATAAATAAAAAATTAAGATTAAACTTATATTGTTATAAGGATTCGAAGTACTATGCAAGCAAACATAACTTATAAAGTCAAGACTTGTTTAAAAATTAAAAATCTCAACTTAATTAATTAACAAGCTTTTTTATTACAATTAAGATAATTAAACTACCAGCAGCAGCTTAATTAAAATCCATGACCGAGTGAATAAATTAGCTTAATGAGAGTGACACCTTCCATTTGTTTCCTCTTCTTTCGTCAAAAGCTACCCTTAATTTCGGGGTTCATGGCGTTGACAATTTCATTGGACGGTGTGGATGATCATGTCCATATACAGAGTTATCAATTCTGATCCGTCATGTATTTTTTTTTGGGAAAAAAATCATCCCGCTAAAATCCACTTATTAAAATTAGGGGTGGTAAAACGAATCAACGAATCGAATTTGTATCGAATCCTAAACGAATCGAATTAAAATGTGATTGATTCATATTCGATTCGTTTATTAAACGAATCATAATATCAGGATTCGTATTCGATTCGTTTATTAAACGAATCGAATACGAATATTTATTTATTCGTTTAGTCAATGATATTATGTAATAAAATAATTTACCACACTTGATTTACATTAATTTTTCATAAATTTATACATATGAAATATGTAATTAATATATTTACTAAAAATACCTCACCAAATATCGAAAATATTACTTTTTCTATGATAATTATCTATAATTTCTCGAATCTTAATTGAAAATTAACAAGAACTAGTAAATAAAAATAATAAAACGAATAAACGAATCAATGAGCTTAAATTCGTATTCAATTCGTTTAATAAACGAATCGAATCGAATTGACCAATTTATTAAACGAATCCATTTTTTAAAACCTGTATTCGCTTTAAAGCGAATCGAATCGAATGAATAAACGAATCCTGACCCAAATTGCCACCCCTAATTAAAATCATGTCTTATTTTATTAAATTCTCGTCCTATTTTTTATCCCATCCCATCAAAATTTTTATAATATTTATTTATTTTCTTTCATCATGTTTTTAAGTCGGGACATATAAATATATCATTTAAAATTTTAAATCTCATAGGAATATGAAAAATTGTCATCCCTATCATAAAATATATGCTAATGATTCTTTAATATTAATAACTAGATAAATTCGAAGCGTCTTTGACTCAAACATATGCAATAACCCTTTATACTTCTTCGACTCACACCATATAACTTTTGACCTATTGGATTGCATGGAGATACTTTTCTTCATTAGCAGTATATTTAAGCTTTGTTAGGCATTAAATTTTTTTTATTTTTTATTTTTTATTATTTGTTTGAATTGACGAGCGTATATTTATAGCTCTGAAAATATTTTTAATTTGTATACAATCCATTGTATCTTACATGGTTTTTGCACAATCCCAGTTTTGATTTAATTTTCAGATATAATCCCATGAAATAGACACATTTTGATGACTTATTTGAGATATAATAATCAAACATTAGACGACTGTCAAGTTGATGGAAGAAAATAAGAAAAATATTCATATTCATTAATCTAGAAGAAAATTAATCAAATTACATGCTATGCTAACCACCCTAGCTAGTCACAGCTTTGGATTTTTAATTAAATGTTAATTATACTTACAAATTTTGATGGATTAATGTTTTATATTTATATATATCTTATATATGTATTTTGGTCTCAACGTCCCAATACAGTCTTCAAGCTAACAATCTTGTATTGCTCTTACTCAAATTCATATTCACATTTTATTTATTGACAGTGATTGATATAAACTTTTGTTTTGCAATGAGAAGTTTAATTCAGCATTTTACTGGATAAGAGTAGTAAAACTACGTTTTCTGAGTCCCAGTCGACGTAGTTTGATGGTGTGGGGTTTAGGATCTCACCTTAAGGTATTGGATTCGAATCCAGATAGTGCATTTCTTGCAAGAGTATGGGACAGCCGGGGGTTTTACCTGCTCCGTTTAAGCCCGGAATGAGTGGTTTGACGATAAGATATCCAACGATTTCAAAAAAAACAAACTTTGTTTTCGAATACGTATTTTATAGACAAAGAGTAATATGTTTTGAACTAAAACAACGTAATATTACTCGCATTTAGTTCAAATTTATCACATTTACTAGCAAATCTATATTATAAAACACAATAGTGTGAGTGAAAAAAAAAAGACAATCAATGGTTAAGATTAAGAGAGATAATATATCCAAAAGCTATCTTTATATGACTTAATTGGTGGCTCAGATCATTTCATTATAATCTAATGACTGATAAAGAATCATTTCATTATATAATTTCTATGAAATTAGTAGTTCCTACAGAACTTCCAGCCGGTCCAAAGCACTACAGCTGTCTTCTCCAGACAGACATATGGATCAAATAGCAAAATCTTTACATTAAAATCTCTCTAAAAATATCAATTGTAGATTACCAAATAAATTAAATGACATAACTATAAAATCTCTCTGAAAAATGATAATGGTAGATCATGCGATAAATTTTTTAACATTGTGTCGTTGACACAGATAATATCTAATAATAATATACAAAACACTGTTTTACACTCGAAAAATACAGTTTTGCACTTAGTGAGTTCAAATTCGCATTTCACATATATTTTATATGTCTTAAATAAAACTAGTTCATAATTACCGAGTTTCTGATAATTAAAAAAAAAAAAAAAAAGCGTCCATGTTTTGTGAGCTAGCTTATTTATTTATTGTTTTCACTTGGCTACTAATATTGTTATTTTATTTTAATTATTCCTCACTTTTTTTTTAATCTTATCTTAATTAGTCTTGTCTTTCAATTCACATGCAATTTAATTTAGAGAAGTTGGTTCATTCAATTCTTCTTTCTATTACAAGTTACAAAGATGACAAATATATATATATATAACCACAATTTTTATTAAGCAAGCATCAACTAAGTTCATGAATCATACAATATTTCTCACGTGAACAAAACATTAAGCAAATGAATTAATAAAGAAAAAGAAACAAACAAAAAGATCCAAAAAAACAAATCAATAACACATATGAACAGTTCAAAGCCGCCAAAGCCAGCAGCAATAATCAAAGATTAACACGAGCACTAATCTAATTACTATCATTATGTCCCATTTATCAGACGCACGCCTGCGTTCAAAGTTATGCTTTTAAGATTAAATTATATGATTTGTTTTCCCTAAGTAGACGTAATTATGTTGGTTTCAAACTCTACAACTTGCATGTTAATTAATTAATTAATTAAAATTATTATTTTTCTTATAATTGCTTGTGTCTTTGCTATCACCAAGCAAAAGTTTATAATTTATTTTACTTGGTTTAATGATCTTTAGATTTGATTGTACAAATTTCTTCTTTTTTTTTTCTTTAAATCTCTTTGTTTTTACTATAAAATTATGAGGTGCAAACATTCACATGTATTATTTAGTGATAATTATTTGTAGTAATATATAATATTGTACAATGTACAACAAAATAATAATTCAAGTAATACATAATTATTCCACTAATGTTTTACAATTTCAAATTCTTAATTTTAAAAACACGTATGTCAGCTAAATTTTCTCTATAATCTTTTTCAATTTGGTGTCAAATAGGTATTGGCATTTGAATATTATTATAGATATGGTGGTGTTAATTGTAAGGTGAATATTGGCAATTAGGGTTAGTTTTTTTTTTTTTTTTTTGGGGTTGAGTGATCGTTTAGAATAAAAATACTACCATTTTTGCTAATTTCTTAATAAGGTTACAAAAGAATCAAAGATACGAGGATATCTAATTAGCTAACCGTCCAAAGTTACTTTGTTGTATAGAAATTTGACCATTAATTTGTTTACATCAATCAAATATATATATATATATATATTTGTGATTCATTTCATTAAAGGCATGTCATTGAAACACGTGTACGGGGGGACCGAAATTAATCTCATATTTGATTAGATTGCAATTCGATCGTGCAAATCTCTCCAATCTTCTAATACAAAGAAGCCATTAATTCATTTTTATCGTAATCACCTCCTCTTTCGAGAGTTTTGATATCGTGATTAGAAAAAATTTCATAATGTGACTATAGTACAATTTTTTTTTTTAGAAACGTTATAAATCACACCGTTAAATCATTCGATCCGAGTTTAAGCGAAACAAGTAAACTCCTCGACTATTCAAAACTCTTACAAAAAATACACCATCTGAATTCGAACTTATGACTTGACCAATTAAGTCTTAAGAGTTATGCTACTAAACCACACTCTTAATGACTACATGCATTATTTTTTATAGGGGTGGCAAAACGATTCAACGAATCGAATTTGTATCGAATCCTAAACGAATCGAATCAAAATGTGATGGATTCGTATTCGATTCGTTTATTAAACGAATCCTAATATCAGGATTCGTATTCGATTCGTTTATTAAACGAATCGAATACGAATATTCGATTCATTCGTTTAGTCAATGATATTATTTAATAAAATAATTAACCACACTTGATTTACATTAATTCTTCATAAATATATACATAATAAATATTTAATTAATATATTTACTAAAAATATCTCACCAAATATCGAAAATATTCATTTTTCTATGATAATTAGTTATAATTTCTCAAATCTTAATTGAAAATTAACAAGAACTAGTTAATAAAAATAATAAAAACGAATCATAAACGAATAAATGAATCAATGAGCTTAAATTTGTATTCGATTCGTTTAATAAATGAATCGAATTGAATTGACTCATTTATTAAATGAATCCATTTTTTCAAACCTGTATTCGCTTTAAAGCGAATCGAATCCTAACCTAAATTGCCACCCATAGTTTTTGATAATAATAAGACCAAATCCGGGCTAGAAAATGACTTTTCAAAATGGTGTTCATTATTATTTCTACTTTTGCTTTTCTTAATAATTTCTAGTACATCAATATCCATATAATAATATGTTGTGATGCGTGTTAAATTTAATAAACTATGCACTAATTTTGAAGTAAAAAAAGTTGTAGATTAAAGAAATCTTATTGACGTAAGTGGGGTTCTTGTGGATTTTAAAAAATACAAAGAAATGATTAATTTTGTCACAAAAGAAAAGATGGGGATTTTGGATTTTTTTTTCCATGGGTTAATATTAATGTGGATTGTGGAGTTTTTGTGAATTTCAATAAATTGTTTGGGTATATATAGCTTGATCGAGTCTAAGGGTACCCTAAAATAAATAAAAAAATTTAAAATAAATTTAAAGGCATTAAAGATGACGACAAAATAGATACAAAAATGACGACAGTGATGATAAAATTAATTGATAGTAATGGATATGTAACAACAAAACCTATCAAATTGAGAGAAAATAAGACATGTGATGATATTGATACAAGATAATATTAAAAGTGAACCTTATAAGTCTAGATTCAATGAATAATATTAATAAGATCAAGTCCACGCTCTAATTGAAAATGACTTTTCATAATTATTTTTACTTTTTTCTTTTCTTAATTTTTTTTTTTTTTGAAATCGTTGGAAACCCCGCCACCAAACCACGGTAACCACCCATTCTGGGCCGCGGCGCAGGTAAAACCCCCGGCTGCCCCAGACTCTTACAAGAAGTTGCACCCCCTGGATTCGAACCCAGAACCTCAATGTGAGATTCTGGACCCTTCACCACCAAGTTACTTCCAAAATTGCTATTTTTAATTTTAATTTTTTTTTTTATTTGAATTTTTTTGGTTTCACATACAATTTTGAAATATTTTACGTGGGGAAGTTTTATTATGTGATGTTACTTCCAATATTTGGTTGATTTAGCAAAACCCACTTGGTGTGAGAGATGGTAGATAATTAATTAAGTAAAATTCCATATGTGGTTTTGATAATTATGAAGACCAAATTGGTTTGAGTTATGATTGTTTGAGGTTTAATTAACGAATTAAAGTTGAATTAATTGGACTCCCAATGACTTAACAAAGTCAATAACAAACAAAAAGAATGAAGTTTAAGTTGTCTTTACACGTGGGTTGTTATAAATTTTTGACTTCGATTAATCTTTTTCAAGTATTTGATGGATAAATTGTAACCATCTTTTATGATAACAAGCATGTGAAAGCTTTAACTAGTTAATTAAATTCCATTTATCATTGCCTTTAACCTGATTTTAAGACTTTACAATTAGAAAATAAGAGAAAGCATATTGTAGTTTTTTCTAAACTAATTCTTTAGACTTTTTTTTCCCTAAAACTTAGAATCAGTATCGAGTTTAGTTGTGATAAGTTTTTTATAACATTTTTCCGCGCGTATATTAATAACAATGAACAATAAAGATTCAATTCTATATAAAATCTCATTTTCTCAACTTAACACTGAATTTAAATCCATTTTTTGTAACTTGAACCATCAAAATTAGGAGTCTTAAGCTATGCTTGTTGTTTTAGCCTTTTGAATTTCAACAATCAAATACTAACAACATAATAGTGTGTTTACTAAACACTTATAAATTTTTTCTTAACATGAAACAATTCAGATTCTCATTAATAGATACTTTCATAGAGTTTGTTCTCACAACTTTAGGCCATTTATAAAATAAACTTTTTTATATGTTTATTTTATAAACTTTATACATTCTGAATTTAAACAACAAGTAATGTGCTTGTACAAAACAATACTCATATGTTGAGGCATAATCCTTTAATTAATGTTCCCCTTTTACAATATGTAGATGTTTTCACAAGTAATTTTTTTTATAAATAATTTATCTTGATTTCTACCGATATAAGTGAGATTCAAACTTTAAATCTTTTATATCACTTTAAATTTTTTTACTAATTGAACTAACTACCAGATCACACGAGACAATTCTTACTACATGTGTTACTCTTCCAATTGACATTTTATAATAAGGTGGGGTCCTTAGAATAGATACAAAACATTCATTTTATTGTTAATAATTATTAGTTGCTTGCTTTATATGCTTTATAACAAAACAATAATGGCCAAAGTGGTTCTAAAGGAGCGTGGTTTGGTGGTGTAGAGTTCAGGATCTCATCTCGAGGTCCTGAGTTTGAACCCAGAGAATGTGTTTATTGTAAGAGCATGAGACAGCCGGAGATTTTACCTGCTCTGCTTAAACTCGGAAGAAGTGATTTGGCGGTGGAATTTTCAAACGATAAATGCTCAAACATGAGGCAAAACCTCAGCCTTTTTTAGTCGGTGATTGACAAGTTCAAGTTTTTGTGCATGAATCTATATAATGAATTGGCTAAAGGAAACACTTTGTTAATATTGAATCAAACAAGCCCTCTAAGTGGAGAACAAATTAAATAAGCAAACATTACTTTATTTAATTTGTACTTTGTTTTTTGAAACATTTGGTTGGTTAAAGCCCCACATTATACTTGATTAAGTTGTGCCAATTCCCATGTAGGACCTTAATTTTAATTATTAATTATTATTTTTTCCAATATTTTAACCTAACCCCATCTCTCAATGTGAACATTCCAAGCCTTTGATTTTAAACAATCAAACGCTATGAACAAAACAAATAATTCATAGGAGAAACATTTGTTACTTTCTCCATCATCATTATTTTTTTAAAGGACTTGGTGAAAAGTTTCAACTCCTATATTACTCTATAAAGCGATAATAGACCATTCATGGCCTTGTTTAGTTGATTGTCACTTCTCTAAATTAAATATTATTTCAAAGCTTGATTGGAAATTTGAATGATTAAAGTATGAGATTGTAAATTTAATCATGGTCCAAAAGTATGTTACCTAAAATTCTTTAAAGTCGAAGCCAAGTCTTAGACCTTCTAATGGGAACCTAATTTGAGCCAATAATATTCCAAACGTAAGTGCAATAATAGAGAGTAATTATAGAATCCTTTCAAAAAAGTAAAACATCTTTTAGTTTGGTCGAAAATATAAGTTAATTTATAAGTATTATAATAAAAGTATAAACTAACTTATAAACTCACCAAACTCTAAAACAAACGCTACATAATTATAAAATTAATTAAAAATTAAGTTTAAAAGTCTAAAGTCCATTTACATATATAAGCTATTAAAAAATACAACAGCTAATTAAGATATTTGAAAATAAACCAACTATATGATAACATAAATGTCTCCCATGTGCCAATAAAAATGAACAATATCTCATATAAAATATAAAAAATTAAGATTTTTAGGAAACCGAAATCTAAGGTATTTTTTTTTTTTTTATATCAATGTGTTTTTATTTAATGTTATATAAAGTACTACGCTTAGTAATAACAAAATTTATAAATATATTATTTGTATTGCATGTAGTCGTGGATTAAAAGTAACTGTATTTCAACCTTGAACATAACATTAATCGATATATATGTGTTTATATATATATATATAAAATTAATATAAATATTATTATTTATGTTAGATGTAAATCAACTTAATTATCCCATATTTTTTTTACCATATAGGACCAAAAACTCAACCTTAACAAAGATTTTGTCAACAATTGAGGAAGAATTTAGCAAAGTCAGTTTGTCTTCAATTGTTTAGTCCAATGGGTTGAATCTTACACTTCCATTTAGGAGATTAGGGTTCAACTCATGAGAGCAACATTTGTAAGAACTTGAGATAGTACGAGATTTTATCGATTCAGATCAGGGTTCAATAACACTTTATATGGGATGAAGAAGAATTTCCCGATATTAAAAAAATATATATATAGCAAAGTCAGATGCAATGTTTTACCAAAGAGAGAGTCAAAAGCTTAAAGGTAGTCAAATAGTTTTGTAATGTTTTAATTTTTCAACTTGTGTTTCAAAAATTTGAACAACCCCCCAAAGTGGATGAAACAATAAGCAATTTCAGCTCTTCCTCTTCAACAACCATTGATAATTGTTGTAGTCAAATAGTTTTGTAATGTTTTAATTTTTCATCTTGCTCACTTAATTGGAATGAAGCACTTGATCTATAATTATATTAATTACTAACTGTTTGTTTGCACTAACACCTAATCTCTTTTGACATTTTAATTATTTGGGTGGATTTGTATCCAATTTCCTTGCAAAATTTCGAATGAAATGGGCCAAGCTTGTTAGGTTGTTTTTTAAATATTGGAGCCCTATATATTTTTCCATCCTTGGTTGTTAAGAACCCATAATCATTTTTTATAGATGGAATTGATTTGAATTATCGATATACATAAATTAAATATTTCAACTATATTATTTATAATTTACTCGAGTTAAATCCTACACATTTTTTATTTATGTAAGGACTTCGAATTTCCATTTCTCCCCGTGCCCATATATTGTAAAAATGGCCCATTTCTCTAATTTTATGGGCTGTGAATGTCAGCACTCAGATAGACTTGTCTCATGATTAATGGGCTTTTAAGTGAAAGGCCTGGCCCGCTTTAATTTAATATTTATTATCTAATTTCTTCAAAAGAAAATTGCATGTGTCGGTTCATTCACGATTAATGATTTGATACCAAAACGGTGCGTTTCGAAGAGATTGCTCACGAACTCTCTGCGTAGTATATCAGATTGGGAAAAATCAGTCATTAACAACCAATGATGAAGAATTTTTCGAAAAATAAAGGATTAGTAATTTTTTTTTTAATCTCTTATACATACGCGAGGAAGGTAATCAATAAATAAAGAATATGAGTCTTTTTTTTTTTTTTATCACACATGAGTCGTGCGAGATGAAAGTCTCATACACGATTTCCACTTAAGATTATTAAAAAATAATAGTAAAAAGTCAAATACTAATATAATTGAACTCAAAATCTTTAACTATTCTAAATAAATTATATTAATCAAATTGAATTCAAAATCTTTCATTATTATAACTGAAATCAAAACCTATAATTATATAAATTATTAAAATTATATTAGCAAATTAAATGTTTTCATGCCTCCTCAATGCACCATATGATTATTAAAAAATAAATAAAATTTAAAAAATTATATTAAAAATGACAAATATTAATTTATTTTGGAATAAAAACCTATCCCTATTATATTTTGAAATCAAATTCTATAATTCTATAATATATAAATTTTAAATTATATTAATGTATACATAAAAATACTAATCAATAACAATAAAATTGAATATTATCATTGACTTGCGCCAAAAACTCATCGAAAGAGATTTGTTGGCTTATGAGCATGATGATTATCATACTCTGTTAAGGTGAGTTGTGATTCTTTTTGAAAAATAAAAATAAATTATCTATTGTAATTAGTTATTTTAAATTATTCAAAATATAAATTGATGACGTGTTCAACCCGCATAAAATGCATTATTAGCATATAACCATTAGTAGCATTTAGCAATCAAATAAATTTTATAATATTTTGTATTTTCTTGATCAAACCAAAACGGCGCGTTTCGATGGGATATAAATTTGGAGCGAAACGAAGTTCGATTAATTAGCCACCAAGTAATTTATTAGCTCTCTGTCAGTCGTGGAGCTCGTGGTTTTGTTCCCTTTTAATTAAGGCAATCAAAGCTACAAAGAAAAAGCGAGAGAAAATCTTTACGACTTTCCTGTCCTTCCTCGATCGAATTTTCTATCCATCCAAACACGTCTGCTCTCGCTTTACTTTTGTTTCAACTTTCTCTAATTATAGGGCCACAAAACAACAGTGACGTACTTTTATTGATTCTCGGTTAACCTCGTCCTTTTAGCGTTTGATTAGGGTTTGAATTCGAAAGAGTTGACTCTGTGAGGATGTTTTTCTCCGGCGATCCGACTACGCGGAAGCGTGTCGATTTAGGAGGCAGGAGTTCGAAGGAGAGAGATAGACAGAAGCTTCTAGAACAGACGAGGTTAGAGCGTAATCGTCGTCTTTATTTGCGGAAACAGAATCAGGCCGCCATCACAATACAGGTCAGGTTAATTTGAATTTGAATATGAATTTATGCATTTCACTGCTACATTGCGGCAATGATTGTTTGTGTATGTAAATTGCTTATTCATTTTGCGTGAATTGCTTTGAATGGGTAAATCGATCATTTGACCTTGGGTCCTACATTCATTCGCGAGGGTACTCCTAATGGGTAGAAAACCATATCAACAGGCCTTCCATGTTAAATGTTGATGTTATTTTGGAGTTACATTAGGATGAAATGTACATTATGTAATACTATCAATACAGTTAATGTGGGATAATTATTAGAAAAGTATGCTACTTGATGCCATCATGAGTAATGCGAGTTAGCAAATGAATATTATGGAAGGTTTTGTATTCTAGTTATGAAATGGTCTAACATATTAAATGGTAAAAAGAATCATCATAATTGGCAGGTCTTTCTATTTTAAAGTCATACTAGATGAGTACCCACGCGTTGCTGCGTTTATAGACATGGACATTAAAAGTAAAGAACATATTCCTAAGTGACACTTGGGTAATAATGAAAAGTAAGAGAAAGAACAAATGAAGAGGAGAGAAAATTTCTCTGTTTTCTTCCAAAATGAAAAGTGTCTATATATATTTATAGTGATAATAAATTTAACTCAAATCATTAATTGCATTAGCAAATACATTCACCTAGAAATGATAAATATATTCATTAAATCAAGTTCATTCACCTTCTAGAAATGACAAATACATTCATTAGATCAAGTTCATTCATTTCCTATAAATGACAAATACATTCAGTAAATCAAGTTCATTCATTTCCTACAATTAAATTCATTAAATCAAGTTAATTCACCTCCTAAAAATGGCAAATACATTCATTAGATCAAGTTCATTCATTTCCTAGAAATGACAAATACATTCATTAGATCAAGTTCATTTACTTACTTAATACATCGAATATTTCAAAGTTTAAAAGTATTCTGATCATCATTTACACTTCCAAGTGGTAGCATCACATCACATAAAAGAAATAACAAATACATTCATTAGATCAAGTTCATTTACCTACTTAATACACCAAATATTTCAAAGTTTTAAAGTATTACCATTATCCTTTACATTGCCAAGTGGCAACACCATTGCAGTGCCAAGTGGTAGCACCACACAAAAGAGGGGACAAAAGTATATGTATGATGTTGTATGATGATTTGGAAAGAAAGAGTTTGGACATTTAATTAATTTGAGAAGGTTGATGCTATGCAATTGGGATAAGCTAAGTGAACCATGTTGCGTAAGCCTATTGGAAGTGCCCTACATGGTCATAGTTTTCTAGCAGTGGATAAATGTGGCGACTGGCGAAGTGTGACTTCACGTTATTGTGAATATGTATTTATAGGTTAGTGGTTTGACATACCTTTTCAGTGAATGTTTGTCCCAATAATTTATTTCGCCTTTAGAATTCTCCAATTTGGACTTAAATCTACATCTATGTGTGTATCTATAATTTATTCAAATCACTAATTATTTTCATCAAAGATTTTTGGGTTTCATGAAGATACATTTGCTTAGGCCTGGGCACTGTCGGATTCGGATCGGATCGGACCGAATCCGAATCCAATCCGATTAAAACGAATAAATTAAATCCGATAAGGTTCGAAATGGTTATCAAACTCGCTCCGATCCGATCCGATAACTATCGGATCGGATCGGATTTGTTCGAACCGATTTGATTAATTATCGGATCGGACAAATTTGATTTGATAAGATATCCGAATTTGATAAGGGATCCGAATTTGATAATAGAACCGAATTTGATAAAGGATCCGAATTTGATAAGGAATCCGAATTTGAAATATTAGAATCAAATATACTATCCGAATTTGAAATATCAGAATCAACAGTCAACACATATCAAAACTAAAACATATCTAAACTTGGAAATTTATAAAGCCCCGCCTTCGTACCAAGGCTACCATAGTACAAAAGGCTGCAACTACTAAGGAAATAAGGAATCTCACCAAACTCTCTTAATTTAGATTACAAACTATAACAAGAAAGCAAAAGCAGTGCCAGTATCACTTGCTCCATCTGAATATGATTATCTAACACCAACATTCAATTGAAAGGCTTGAAAATCCACAGCATTACAATAATGAAATTAAATTGATCTCATTGTAGGTCATCAAAAGTTCAAAACAAACCACGGGCATTAACTTCAAAAGAGCCCTTGATGCTCCTGCTCAAATTATCAGGTCAAGCATTAACTTCAACAAGTGACAGCAAGAAAAGAGCACTCAATGGTATTAAACTGCATGTCTGCATTGCATTGGCATCAAAATTCCAGAGAGATAAAAAAAAAAATACCGAGACTCTTTATCCATCTAAAGACCATGATTGCCACCTTAATAGCAACTTGGTCCTCCTATAAAAGTCTTATAATCTAAGAATGAAAAGGGCATGCGAGATCACATTCACAAGTATTCTCCTTAATATCATCCAAGTCAACAAGGACAGTTTAGAAGCTGAAAATGGTTGAACAAAAATGCATCAAAAATCAGTCTCAATTTGCCACAAATCAAGTTCTCAAGATCTGAACATAAAAATTATGCAAGTAGCCTCATCAATTATAGTGGTGTATTGACTCTATACACTGACATACTCACAATGCCCTTGCACCTCATTGCTCCACGGTTTCATACTTTCAATATCTGATATTGCAAGTCAAATGACTATTTGATGAACTCTCGGCTTTTAAAGAAGTTGAGCAAAGGCTCTTAGATGAATCAAAACCCACACAAGATCACAGTTATTCAAAATTCTGGTTATATTAAAAATTTAAAACACACATTAGATAGAAACCCAGAAGATGCAAAGCAAAACAATTACAAGATTTTTACCTTGTCCAACATGAAAGTCTCTTCCCCATTAACATCTACTTCAAGATCACAGCAAACCGCCGTGAGTCTCATCCAAATAAACAAACAAGACACACGCATACGCAACAAGACACATGCAAAAAAAGGCAGCTTCAAAACCTGCTTTTGGGTTATGCAAAATGCAAATAAGTTCACAATTAGCAGTCAACTTTGATTGCAGAAGCGATGTGGTGGGTTCTCAACTAAGGTACATTAACAATACAAAGACAAGACTCAGAGAGACTAAAATATACTATATGTATATGAAGAAACTAAAATATACCTATCATCAAAGTTCACAATTCACAAATACAATAATGGGTTAATAACAAAAATCAATTACTACTTTCTAAAAAATGAATGAATATATAAATAAATATCAAAACTTCAAAAGACTACTGAAATTGTCATGAATAGTTGAAACTTGAGAGAGAGAGAGACTTACAAAATTTGACTCAAACTCCACTGCCAGCAATATGACCCAGTGATTGTGATTCAGATTGTAATTTACGATATTCTTCAAAGGAAAAAAAAACTTATTATAAGTTTGCATTTTATGGTATTCACAATAAAAATTTAACAAAACAAAATAATAAGTTTTTTTTTTTACCTTCAGTTTTTTCGTAGTACTATGCCTCCAATAGCATGACTTCCACCTCATTGGTTTTGTCAATTGTAAGCTTATTATGTATCCAATTTTGAGTGCAAATTAGAGCCTCGACCATTACTGGAGTTAATGAGCTACGAAAACTATCAAGAACACGACCGCCCGTACTAAATGCCGATTCAGATGCCACTGTCGATACTGACATTGCAAAAATATCACGAGCAATCCTAGCCAAAATCGGATACTTACCATTATTTGTTTTCCACCACATCAAAACACTAAAGCTAGGGTCACGACTAGTCTCATAGGGTTCCATCAAATACATATCAACCTCAGTACTTTCCTCTTGATGAATGAGATGACTAGTCTGAAAAACCTGAAACGGATCATCAGGTTGCACACTTGTATTGCGCTTACGCATTCTATCTTGTGCTCGCGGTCTAACAAACGGTTGATTTTGTGTCATTCCACCACTAGACTCATTTCCACCAACACCAGTTACACCACCAACCCTTGATCCATCACCATCAACAAACAACCCATTTGTGTCATACCATTCATTATACATATCCTATAATCTTTTCAATAAATCTCTAGTGGACTTTCGCATTTCCTCCATCTTAACAGTATCATTATCAAAAAGTATACCAAAGCAGAGGCAAATGTCATCTTACGCCGTGGATCGAGAATAGTACTGACAATCAACAATTTATTTATTTTGGAAGTGGTCTCTCAATATTTATCAAATTTCATCTTCATAGATATGGCCATCTCATGCAAAAGAGGATGTTCATTACGCGCCAGGTTTTTCAAGCTAGTATGAATATTGCAAATCTCATTGTAGGTGAAACAAGAGGTGACGGTAGACGAGGCACTGAACATATTCGTTGCATCATAAAAAATCTCCAAAAAATCGGCAAAGTATTGAGCTTTCTCCCAATCTATATCTGTAGGGGGCCCAATCCTTTTGCTCCCATTTCATCATCTCTAAAATATGGAGCATAGTGACCATCATCATCAATCATTCGATCAAAGGCCTTCTGGAAGTCTAATGCAGCATTCAACATTAAGTAGGTGGAATTCCACCTAGTAAGAACATCTAAGATGACACTTCCCTTGCTCTCTATCCTCTCACGTGCTACCGCCGATTTAAATGATTCCAATCTTGATGGAGAAGATCTCACATACTTAACAGCATTGCGAATTGCTATAATGCTGTCATCCAATTCTTTTAGACCATCAGACACAACTAAGTTTAATATGTGAGCACAACACCGCATATGCACATACTCTCCATTAAGCACCAATGCATCTCCCCTCCATGTCCTCATTTTCCTCACCAACTGTTGGATGGCAACAGTATTGGCACTGGCATTATCCACGGTTATAGTAAAAATTCTCTCAATACCCCAGTTCTGTAAACAAGACTATATTAATCTTCCGATAGTGTCCCATTTGTGATTGTTAATTGGACAGAAGCTAAGGATTCGCCGATGCAACTGCCAATCACTGTCTATGAAATGTCTAGTGATAACCATGTAACTAATGTTTTAAATTGACGTCCATATGTCGGTGGTCAAACTAACTCTCTGATGACCCACAGCTAAAAGACTCTTCAACATAACTTTTTCATTAGCATACAGCTGTAGGATATCTCTAGTTATAGTCCTACGAGATGGGACATCAAAACGAGGGACGACAACACTACAGAAATGTCGAAAACCCTATTTCTCTATAAAGCTAAATGGTAGCTCGTCAACAATAATCATTTTCACAGCTGCTTTCCGACACGCTGCATGATTGAAATGACTGTCTCTCACGGTGAGATTTCCACTTGTGCCTCCCCTCTTCACCAACCCCAAGCCCAACCAAAACACCTTGTTTTTCACAATAAGCCAAGTACGATTTGCAAGTCTCCATATGCCTCTTCAAGTTGGTTGTGGACCCATCCTTTGCACTACAAGCATAAGTCTTCTGACAATATGTACATACAGCCCTATCCGGATTATCTTCACTCATGCGGAAAACTTTCCACACTTCAGATCTTCTAGCTCTTGCTTTAGTTGGTACTGATGTGATTGATGGCGATGAATCAAGTTTTTTTGATAATGACGGTCTATCAGAGTTTGATGAGAATTTTCCCTTTCCCTTCCGTTTTCTTAACTCTGTTAATTGTACATCAAAAGAATCTGATTCTGACTCACTACTGTTGGTGCTGGGTGAGCTTCCAAACCCACTCATCTACAATGAAGAGCAACAACAAAACAAAGAAACATCAAGTACCTGAATGAATGCTAGGTTACAAAACTTGAAAGAAATATTTCCATGGAACTTGCTACATAATTTCCTCGGAATATAATTCTACCATGAGTTAAATTAAAAAATTTAATATTTATATATCCATCGTTGGCTAAGCAATAAGCAGTGGGTCTTGGTAATAGAAAGAGGTGGACAAAGGAGAGGCTAAGTGCCCCCACTTAATTTAAATTGGATTTACAGTTAAGTGTATTATTGATATAAATACTAAATAGATTGAATCAAATGCTTGTTGCTTTAATATATAGGACTTGGATTCTGAGGTGGGTTAATGGTTAAGAATGTATATGTAATTAAATCTTAGTTTTGTGGGTAGTTGATTATCAAAAATTCAGCATAATTCAGCTTACTACTGATATCAAAATTCTGTGGATTGGTGCTTATAATGTGATAGGGTAATTGATGTTGAATCCAGTATTTAAAAAAAAAAAAAAGGATGGTTCCTCTTCCACAAAACTCAAAGCCAAAGGTGAAAAACACACAAACGCAAAGTCAACTAGCTACTCTCTCTGCTCTGTCAATGTATCTTCTGCTATATTAAGAACACGAAATGCTATATTGCTATATCTGTAGATCAAAAAGCATACCAATTTCTTTGAAGATTACAGAAAAGAAAACCACAAATCAAATCAAATATATAAAATAAAAATCCATAATTCCATATCCACAAAGTGCAAACTGCAAAGTTGCAAATCATAAAAAATTCTAAATCCAACCTTCAAGGCTTCAATGGCTTCCTAACTCGAAGAAGAAGAGTGAAGACGAAGAGAAGAGACAGTGAACTGATTCACTCGAAGACGAAGACTGCCGATGTCGGAGAGAAGACGAAATGCTAGATCTGTAGATCAAAAAGCATACCAATTTCTTTTTTTAATAATTAAAAAACTACTAACAAAACAATCATTTGAAGATTACAGAAAAGAAAACCACAAAATCAAATCAAATATATAAAATAGTCATAAAAAATAGTTGAAGAAGAAGACATAATAGTCGAAGAAGAAGACATGCAAAGTGCAAACTGCATAGTTTACAGATGGAGATGAAGACTCGAACCTTCAATGGCTTCCTAACTCGAAGAAGAAGGTCGAAGACGAAAGAGACAGTGAACTGGTTTGAAGCTTCGGCGATGGTACTGGATGGAGATGAAGACTGGTTTGTAGAATATTGACTATTGAGATTTGAGACCTAATTTACTAATTTAGGTTTCACGCCAAAATGAAAACGACGTCGTTTTGGAAGTTCCAAAACGACGTCGTTTTATACCTAATTTAGAAAAAAAAAAAAAACGGATCGAATCGGGGATCGGATCGGATAAAATCCGATCCGATCCGAAATCCGATGAATCCACTCGTCGCGATTCGATCGGATTCGATATCCTGATCCGATCCGATGCCCACTCCTACATTTGCTTGCTTAGTGTGTGGTAAGTTATATAAACTGGTTGAGTGAAACATTGAAACTTTTCTTTGGGTGGACGGTTAAAATATTTTCACTGTAATTTTGCAAAGTGTTTACTAAATATTAGCTACAGAAATGCTTCAGAGGGAGGAAAGCCATGGAAATTGAACATTCGAAGGTGCGAGAGCAGTTTTATGCAACTTACGGGCGACACTTCCAAAATGTGAACAGGTAGCATGGTGGATCTCTATTTTGATTTATAAAAACTGATAAATACGTTACAAGTTTCTTATTTTCCTCTTTAACCTCATTTTAGTGCTATATGAACTGAGCCACTGTTAATCTTCTTTGCTGGTGTATCATCCTTTATATGAATGTTTATTCTCCTACCTGATTTTTTGTTTCGTTTAATTTCTTCAGGCAATGTTTTGGTCCAGATTCAGCATTCCTCCGCCAGCTTTTTTTTTCCATCAATACACGAAACGTTGGTGGTGTTTCAGACCTTGTCGAAGCATGCCGGTTATTAAAGCATTTTGTTCAAGACAACGGTAATTTTTATGAGTTGTACTTCTTAAACATCCTATTATGTCTATTTCTCTTTCTTGCAAATGCTTCTATAACTTCCGGTGTCTTGAAATCTTTAGCAAGCTTTGTCCTTGTGCCATTGGAATGTGATTATATAACTTATTAGCAAGGGACGCAATATTTATCACTTGTGTAAAAGAGATGCTGGTTTTTCAGCTTTGAATGCTTAGTGATTATGATGGCAGATGAGAAATACACTGTAATTGTCATATCTCAACGATCCTAAAAATTACTGATGTAAAGAATTGGTTTTATTTATTTTTTCTCTCTTCACATACCATGGTTACAAAAGTTCAGTGTCTTGTCTAACCTTTCTCATTCCTTATTCCACATGTCTTTTTGTTATTGTGCTTCTGTGTCATTGACCTTCTTCTCCAGGAGCTCATTTGCTGGCATTGACAATCTTTAATTTTGAACAGGGGATATTGTGAACCTTTTTGCTGGGACAGATTATTCATCCAAATGTGCTTTGGTGAATTTCAGAGTTAAGAAATTTGCATTTTCCTGTATTCAAGCTGTACATCAGAATAGGTTGGCCTTGTTTATGCGCATCAGAATAGATTTCTTGATTAGTTGATTTTACTATCTTAATGCATATGCTGCTACAACATCTGATATTGTAGTATTCTTTGCCATAGTCAATTAAACCTTTTCAAAATTTGCTACTGTTTTTCGAAGTTGAGTTATAATGCAATGTTTGCTTATCCAATTATTTATTGGACAGAAAGCAATTGAAAGATCAACTTTTAATGACCCCAGAAGGATCAAACGCACCAACAACTCTCTTGCTACAAGCAGTAGTTTTGTTGATAGATCCTAGGCTTCCATGGACTTGTAAGGTAGTTAGTTATCTCTTGCAAAGGAATGTCTTTACTCTGCTCAGGGAACTTGTTCTTACAGGAAAGGTAATGCTAATTCTTAATAATTTCACACATTTCTTTTTCCCTGCTCCATATAGTTATTTTAGTTTCCATTTCTGTGTGAGTCCTTTTGCAAGTGGCATCTTTAGACTTAAAATCTAGAATTTATTACCAGACAGGGAAATGAAATTCATCTTAAGGGTGTAAAAAGGTTTCTGTAACCTGTTACCTGTCCTTTATTGCTTGTGTTTGTTATCCTTTGTACTTTTGTGAAATTATTGTTGATTTCTGAATCATGGGATTTTACTTTAGCCAAATTGTAATTGTAAAAGATCTTTTTCATTTTCATTTCCTATGTGCAACATTCTAGCTTATAAGATACAAGAAAATTATGAAAAAGCATATTTTTTTGATCAAATTGGTGCTTTTGTCTTGTGTGGTCCCGTCGAGATTTTTGCTTTTCTGTACGCAGAAGTTATTATTTGTTTTTGTTGTTTAAAAAAGGACTTTTGTGTGGTCTTGCTCTGTGGAATTATATTGTTCTAGAAATTGTTTGTGTGTTCTTTGCCTTCACATGCATGCACTCAGACATACACATACCTTTGCTTAGCCACCAATGTCATGCAGGATAGTATGGAGCTTTGCAGTTCCTCTGGGAAAATTTCATCATTGGAGCATGTGCTGACCCTTATAATTCCTCACATTGGTCAAAAGCCTTGTATTTGCCCAAATTTTGATCCGGGATGGAGTTTCTTTTCACAGATTCTTACAATACCTTTTCTGTGGCATCATTTTCCATTCTTAAAGGAGGTAAGTCTCCTCCAATTATTTTCTTCTGGTATAGTTCATGTTTTATCTATGTTTGTTCATAATCTACATAGTGGTGGCATGAAGCAGTCAAAAAGCCACCTAGTTTCTGATGTAGTTTTCTTTACTTGTATCTGCTTATCCTTTTTGTTTTTTAATTATCTAACTAGTGCTGATATCCCATCCCCACCCAAGACGCCTTAAACCTTTTTCCGTTGCCAATTTTACATTTATTTTCTGCTTTGTATATTTAAGAGGTGTGATATCTTACCATTCAGGTTTTTGTCACTGGTGGGACAAGTCAGCATTATATCCATCAGATGGCCTTGTGTGTGCAAAATCATGCTAATATACTACCTAATGAAACTTCAGCGGAGTTGCCTAGTTATGCGTGTCTTCTCGGAAATATATTGGAAACTGCAGGAGTTGCCTTATCTCAGTCTGGTTGCTCATTCGAAATGGTAAGGAATTGACAAAGAATTTCGAATTTTTATTATATCAATTAGGTTTGTTCAATACATATATATACACATCTGTAGTGATAAAGTAGAAAGACTAAAGTAGGAAAGACTAAATGGACTAAACTAGGAAAGAATAAAACAGGAAAGAGCAAAATAAGAAATCTCCTAAATCCCTAAGAATCAGGGGAATATAATAACTACCAAATCTTCTATATTAAAGAATAAAAAAAACATGATTTTCAACACTCCCCTCAAGCTGATGAATGGATGTCATCCATTCCAAGCTTGTCAACTAAATTCTGAAAAACTGCACTGGACAGCCCCTTTGTGAGTACATTTGCAAGCTGATTCTCTGTGGTGACATATGGAGTGCAAATCAGGCCACTATCAAGTTTCTCCTTTATAAAATGCCTGTCAACTTCTATGTGCTTTGTGCGATCATGTTGGACCGGATTATCTGCAATATTGATAGCTGATTTATTGTCACAATACAATCTCATCGGACCTTGCCACTTGACCTTCAAATCTTTCAAAATTATCTTCAGCCATAGGAGTTCACAAATTCCAAGCGCCATTGACCTGAATTCTGCTTCTGCGCTCGATCTTGCAACTACGTTTTGTTTTTTACTCCTCCAAGTGACCAGATTTCCACCCAAGTACGTGCAATAACCTGAGGTTGATCTACTATCATTAAGTGATCCTGCGTAATCAGCGTCGGTAGAAGCTTCAAGGCTTAATTCTGAACTTCGTCTGAATAAGATCCCCTTACCTGGAGAACCTTTCAAGTATTGTAAGATTCTGTTCACAACCCTGAGATGAGACTCCTTGGGATTATGCATAAAACGACTCACTACACTAACATCATATGCAATGTCTGGTCTAGTGTGTGACAAATAAATCAATTTTCCAACAAGCCTTTGATAATTACCTCTATCCACTGCAGCATCTTTTGGGACATCACTTAGTTTATGGTTGGACTCTATTGGTGTGTCAACTGGCTTACACCCAAGTTTGTCAGTATCTTTCAAGAGATCTATTACGTACTTCTGTTGGGATATGAAAATCCATTGCCGAGAGTGAGCCACTTCTATGCCAAGAAAGTATTTTAATTTGCCCAGCTCTTTGATCTCGAATTCTTTCACCAGACATCTCTTTAACCTTTCAATTCCTTCCATGTCATCTCCAGTCACTATTATGTCATCTACATAGACCAGCAAAACTGTAACTCCCCCTGAAGTGGAATGTCTCACAAACAAGGTATGGTCACCTTGACTTTGCTTAAATCCAAGACTTAACATAACTTTGGTAAACTTTCCAAACCAAGCCCTCGGAGATTGTTTGAGTCCATACAATGCCTTTTTTAATTTGCATACTACTTGCTCTTTATTTGTAGAATCGAATCCGGGGGGAACTTCCATGTAAATTTCCTCTTCAAGATCCCCATGTAAGAAGGCATTTTTTACATCAAATTGTTGTAATCTCCATCCAAAGTTGGCTGCCAATGACAATAACACCCTCACAGTGTTCATCTTTGCAACTAGAGCAAATGTCTCAAGATAATCCACGCCATAGGTTTGAGTATAACCTTTGACAACTACTCTCGCCTTATACCTCTCTAATGAACCATCAGACTTATATTTCACAGTGAAGACCCAACTGCACCCAACCAATTTTTGTCCTTTCGGCAGTTTCACCAAGTCCCTTGTTTGATTCTTTTCTAGAGCCTCCATCTCCACTTTCATGGCATTCCTCCAATTCTCATCTCCTAGTGCTTCAGATAGTGTTTTAGGAATGGCGATACTGTTTAGACTAGTGAGGAAGGCCTTATGGTTATGGGATAGGTTTTTGTCGGGCATGAAAAGGTACAAAGGATGTTGGGTACAAGTCCTAGTTCCTTTCCTAAGGGCTATAGGAATGTCATAGTCATTTTCTGTTTGAGTGTCTGAAATATTAGAATTAAGAGAAGTACTTACCTCAACAGTCACAGGCTTTGAGTCAGATGATTGTTCCTGCACAGGCTGAGAGAATGACCCTTTCCTTCTTGAATAAACCTTAGCAAAGGACTCAGGGCGAGTTTGGTTTATTTTCTGTTCTTTTGGTGTCATTTTCGATTGAGACACGATGCATAGAAGAATTGGACTGGCGGTCAGGAACAGACTCAGACTCTACATGAGAGGATGAAGACTCGGGCTCTACAGGAGGGGATGAAGAATTAGGCTCTACAGGAGGAGATGAGACTCAAATGGCTTAGACACAGGCAGCTCAAGAAGGAAAGACTCTTTGTCCTTATCTTCCATGAATGACATCTCCCTCTGAAGATAAGAGTCGTGAAAGTATTGGTCGTCTTCAACAAAGGTGACATCGGCAGACACATGAAATTTTCTTGTTGGAGGATGATAGCATTTATAGCCCTTTTGAGTAGATGAATAACCAACGAAGACACATTTGAGAGCCCTTGGATCAACCTTGCCCCCTATGTTGAGAATGGACATGAACAAAGGCAACACAACCAAATATTTTGGGAATCAGATTGTTTGTGACATGGAAATTGGGATAGAACTTTGCAAAGATTTGTGCGGGACTCGGAAAACCAAGTACCCTGGTGGGAAGTCTATTTATAATGTGAGTTGCAGTTAACACAGCTTCTCCCCAATAATTCTTTGGAACTTGTTTTTGGAAAAGAAAGGCTTGAGTGACTTGTAAAAGGTGACCATTTTTTCGTTCGGCCACTCCATTTTATTGGGGAGTGCTAATACAAGATGACTCATGAATGATACCGTGTTGTTGAAAGAATGGAGAAAGGGTTTGATTAAAATAATCGTTGGCATTGTCAGATCGAAACCGTTTAATTCCCACTCCAAATTGTGTTTGTTTTTTAAAAGAAAAATCCATGTTGTACGAGTACAATCTTCTATATACGAAATAAACCAACGAGCCCCAGAAATGCTGGGCACAGTAGAAGGCCCCCAAATGTCACTATGGATAAGAGTAAATGGAATAGAAGTTCTTTTATTACTTATTGGAAAAACAAAATGTTTGTGTTTTGCGAGTTCGCACACATCACAATAAAAGTTTTCAACTGATAGTCTATTGAATAATGAAGGAAACAACACTTTATGAACATGAAATGACGGGTGACCAAGACGAAGGTGATGAAGCCATATCTTATCTTTATTGGATTTCCATGACTCGGTAAGGAATGACAAAGGAAAACGATTTTCAATCTTGAGTTGTTTACTCGGTTCTTCAAGATAGTATAGACCATCTCTCGCCTTAGCATGTCCAATCATCATCCTCGTCCCCCGTTCCTGAAATAAACAATGAGAGGGGTAAAAAATCACTTTGCAATTAGCATCTTTGGTCAGTTTTTGGATAGACACAAGATTGGTAAATAATTTCAGGACATGGAGAACATTTTTTAGTGTAAGTACCTGCCGAAGATGATTGCTTCTCCAGCGACCCTAGAAGGTTCTTCAATCTCTCAATCTCATCTCTATTGAATTCAAGTGACGGCTCTGAGCTATTGTTATCCTCAGTTGATTGCATTCCAACCATATGAGCTTGACCTTGTCCTCTCCATTGTCCGATCCTCACTGTTCCATTTGTATTTATTGCTTGCGGCCTGCCATGAAGCTTCCAACATTTTTCTTTGGTATGATGACTCTTTTTGCAGTAGGTACACCACAAATTGTCTCTGTTAAAAGACTTTGACTGCTCTGGCTGCTTGTTCTCTTCAGTGAATGATTGCTCAAAAATGGTACTCTTTTCAGTTGTTGTTTTTGACACTAACGCCGAGCTTTCAACAAAAATATTCTCAACCATAACTCCTCTCCAATCTTAGTCTTGATCTCATAGATTTGTGCAGCATCACGAACCTTTGAATACGTTTGCTTGACAGCCTCCCAAATAGCCTTGGCGGTATCGAGGAACATACAAGTATCACTGATTTCTGGGGATATAGAGTTCCAAAGCCAGGACATCACCATCGAGTCTTCCTCATCCCACACATCATATTTTGGATCTTCCTTCGTAGGGCCAGTGCCGAGCAAATGACTCAATTTTCCTCTGCCCTTCAAGTGCGTCCTTACCAATTGAGACCACTTCAAATAATTTTTGCCATTCAACCCATACACTGCCTGGATATTGGGTAATTCCCCAAAAGTAGAGTGTCCGATCTCGGTTGTTTGGGCCTCAATTGCTTGAGATTCGGACGTGTGACTGACTGGTGCTTGTAGACATGTCTCAAGGAGAGAAAAAAATGGAACACATATGATTTTCTACCTAGATATTGGGATAGATAAAGTTCTGGAATGAGAACCAGGAAAAAAAAACTTACAGTTGTTTTGCAAAATAATGAAAAGAGGGAACCTAAAGCCCTGATACCATGACAAAGAATGTTGAATTTTTATTATATCAATTAGGTTTGTTCAATACATATATATACACATTTGTAGTGACTAAAGCAGGAAAGAATAAATAGGACTAAACTAGGAAAGAATAAAACAGGAAAGAGCAAAATAAGAAATCTCCTAAATCCCTAAGAATCAAGGAATATAATAACTACCAAATCTTCTATATTAAAGAATATAAAAAACATGATTTTCAACAGGAATTTATTCAAATTTTTACTTGTAGCTATTTCTTATTCTCTCCTCTCTTAAATTCTTATACTATTAGTATCCAATACAGTCATCTTTTGTGTTAGATTGAGAAAAAAATATATATTTAAATGCATTTCTATATTTGTGATAATGAAGCCGAAGAATATGATTTGTGCTAGGCTTTCCTTATTAGTCTGCACTGATCTGTTTTGAAAATAACCATAATTTTGTAGTTCTAGTAATAAAGTTCTGTTCTCTTGAATGTGTTGGACTTTATGAAACTGCATCTCTTGTATATTGATTGGAAATTCTAGGGCCAGTGATGATGATGATGCCAAAAAATAACCAGAATAAACATATTCTTCATCCATGGTTAACTTTTGTAACTTTCATATCCCCTCATTCTCGACTTCCATTTCTTTTATGAATGTGTCTTTCACTCCATTTTATATTGCTTGACAATGATCATTTCTCTTATTTCCTAGCAAAGTTGTTCACTGTCCTATGTTTGGTTTGTTAGTTCCTTGGTTTAATGAGTTTCTGAATCTAATCCTTGCTAATATTTTTTGTTTTCACAGGCTATAGACCTTGCTGCTGTTACAACATTCTTGTTGGGGGCGCTTCCTCCAATTAAATCGAGTAGAGAAAGTATGTTGTATAACATAGTATTTTATTTTCTGTTCTAATAATTTTGTTTACATGTTTTTATGAACAATAGAATTTTCCATGCATTTTTTTTCCTTTTTTTTCTTGTGAACTTCCTGAATGAGATGATACATATGTTTCTGTTCTACTTCAGGTTCTATTGTCAGTGAGGATGATATGACTGCTGGTGATGAAGTTATGGAAATAGCTTTGAATAGGGATTTGGAGAAGCAGATAACCAATGCTATAGATTCGCGCTTTCTTTTGCAATTGGTAAGTTGTCTTGAGCAATCATTTTTGAAGTGAAAGCTGTTTTTTTAAAAAAAAATTGAAGCAGCCACTCTGAGTTTTATTCTTTTTTAGCAGACAAATGTTTTATTCAGTGGGATCCATTTGCTACGTGGTACACACAATGAAGGACCAGATGATAAAGAGGTGGCAGCTGTTGGCGCTGCTTGTGCTTTTCTGCATGTCACTTTCAACACTTTACCTCTTGAGCGGATCATGACTGTCCTAGCTTATAGGACAGAACTAGTTCAATTGCTTTGGAACTATATGAAGCGGTGTCATGAGATTAAAAAATGGCCTCCCTTGCCGTATCTCTCTGGAGATGCATCTGGTTGGCTTCTGCCTTTGGCTGTTTTCTGTCCAGTGTACAAGTAAGGCTGCTTCTTGCATTTGTGGTTGTCTGCTTCTTGGATCTCTGGCCGTTTTTCTCACACAATTCCTGTTTAATGTGTGAATTCTTTATTCATTCACCAGTTGGTCAGATCTTTATGTAGAATTTATTTATTTATTTTTTTGGTTGATATGTGAAAATATAATCAGTTCAACGTCATTATTGGTTGATCAGGCATATGCTTATGATAGTCGATAATGAGGAGTTCTATGAGCAGGAGAAGCCATTGTCGTTGAAGGATATTAGATATCTAATTGTCATTCTGAGAGAGGTATTGTTTTGTGATGAATCTTTTGTTAAAAGTTCAAGTAAAAGTAGATGTTAAGCACTCCATTAAATTTTCCCATGAGGAGAAGTCTTAAATTGGTGGATGTTGATTAATTTAGGAAGATTATGTGGATGTTATGTGGCCTAATGCCATCTGTGCTGCTTTCAACTAATGTGTTGAACTATAGTTGGTTGTGACTGATGTGGTATATGAGCCATTACTGCCAGACCACCTTTGTACACGTCCACTGATTGGTGACTCTAAATAGAATAATTCTAATAGTTATTGTTTTAATTCTTTACATTTACCCAAAATGCAGGCCTTATGGCAGCTTCTTTGGGTGAATCCTACATCACACGGGAAATCTGTCTCCAACCCCCCTGCTCACAAGATGCTCCCAGCTGAAGCCATTCAACATAGGGTCAGCATTGTAGCCTCTGAGGTTCTCTCACAGGTATATGCAAGCATGAGTTGTTAAATTTTAGGTTTCTGTACAACGTATTCCTCATGTTCATGTAAAACTCGTGTAGAATATTTTGTGCCTTTTCTTTTATAATTTAATTCCTGTTTTGTATAAATAAGATGTGGGTTTTCTTTTCATACAAGTTCTATTGTTAGTGCCAGCATTAGTTTTCTTCTGTTACCAGATGCTTGTCTACTAAATGATGTATTCTCTGGTTTGATCTGCTAATGTTGTGTATAAACTGTTCTCGAAGTTGCAAGATTGGAACAATAGGCGAGAGTTTACATCTCCAAGTAACTTCCATGCCGATGGTGTCAATGATTTTTTCATTTCTCAGGTAATAACTCCTCTATTGCATCCTTACGGTCCAGGAAGAAAAAGGTCCGTGTTACTTGTTTTAACAACAGTTTTTCCCCAGGCTACAACTGATGGTACCAGAGCAATTGAAATATTGAAGCAAGCTCCTTTCTTGCTACCTTTTACAAGCAGGGCTAAAATCTTTCAAGTGAGTTATTGAGTTTTTTAAGCGTGCATTCCAGCCTTTTTTTTTTTTTTTTGCAGGAATTTGTTCAACCACAAAGGATGTAAATTGTAATTGATTGCATCGAGTTAATTAAATAAATGAAAATCATGTTTTCCATTATCTTTTCATTTTACTTGTCACTAATTTACGGATATTATCTACCAGTCGCAGTTAGCGTCAGTAAGGCAAAGACACGGGTCTCATGGTGTTTTTAATAGAAGTCGATTCAGAATACGAAGGGATCATATTCTGGAAGATGCTTATAGTCAGATGAGCGCAATGTCCGAAGAGGATCTTCGAGGAGCGGTATTTTTTTCTGTTTATGTTTCTTTGCCTCTTGATGCTTCCATTGGAAGAAGAGCATTCTTTTGTCTGTCTGCCTCCAGAATAATCATTTTTTAGATGTTCGCCAACAGATTCGTGTAACATTCGTCAACGAACTTGGTGTGGAAGAGGCTGGTATTGATGGGGGTGGAATTTTCAAGGATTTCATGGAGAACATTACTCGTGCTGCATTTGATGTTCAGTATGGGTTATTTAAGGTTTCTATCTTTTGCTTTTTCTATCAAAACAAAATATATGGATTCATTTGTACATATTCTTGGTATGGAAAAAATACAAGGGCACAGATGCTCATGTTATTTTTTACATATCGTATAGATTCTGGGACTGGGCTCCTGCTTCTGTATAGATTTTCTGAAAGTCATATAAAGCTTGTCTGGGGAGGTTTCTTACCGATTTTTTTTCAATGCATTGTAGCAGGAGTTTTTTTTTTTTTTTTTTTTTTTTTTGGTTTTTGCCATAATATATTAGCAGTCTGAGTAAAGAGAACAGGCTTGGGCATTTTCAATTTAATAACTTATCTTAACTGATTGAAACTCCCAGTTTCTGATCCAATACCAGTTATTAACTATTTATAACATATAGAATACTATCTTCTTTGATTTGTGATTTTTTTTTCAAACACAAGTTTTGTTTTAGCTAGTTGTACAATGTACTCTTCCCTCATAAAGATCTTGTATTGTAGATGTTATCATTAATTATCATTTTCGTTGAATGATATTGTTTTTACACTTTTGTATTAGAAATTAAGGTATTTGATGGTTACTTGTGAATATACATCTCTATCTACTTATTTTTACCGATTTGGGCTCATCGCATACAGGATAGTTATGCTTTATGCTTTACTGACTTTGCTCTTGTCATGATATACCTAGGAAACATCTGATCACTTGCTCTACCCTAATCCTGGATCTGGAATGATACATGAGCAGCACCTCCAGTTTTTTCATTTTCTTGGAATTCTACTCGCAAAGGTATGGTTTGTTTTTGTATTATCCGAATCCGAACCATTTTGTGACATTGTGTTGCTTCTGTGGTCGACTGAAACTGAATTGCATCCTGCTGCTGTATTTTGATAATTTTCATATTAAAACTTCTATGTGGCAAGCATGAGTCGATTGCAATAATTTTATATGTTCTCTTCTCTAGCAGTTGAATGAGCCAAATTCGTGCTCTGGTAATGCTGGTGTGCACTTACTTTAAACCAGTAGTCTCCTAAAATTTTGAGTTTTTCATCTTGATAATAATATGATATAAGGTGATCCTTCATTTTTTTATTTGATTTGATTTTTCCTTGACTTTTCTGTCTGATTCATTTTTACATTTGTTGAATTCAAAAATAATGAATATCTTATTCACAGATTTATGCTTTTATAGATTTTAGTGTTTCATTAGTCTTGCCTAAAATATTTTTGATTAACCAATTCTTTGTAGTTGTTCTTATCATTTGTGTTGGCATCGTACTGGAGGAATTTCTATATATTGGCAGACCAAATAATCAACAAATTCTGAATATAAATTGGATTAATTTTTTCCTTACTTTTATTTTAAGACTCTAGTTATTCTACCTCAGTTTTGATACAATCTTCCACATGCCTTGTCTTTGGCTATGTTATCCTGATCTGCATATGCATATCATTAAATGACTTTAATTTTTTAATACCTCCAGTTCGTTTATGTTAATTATTTGTGGCTACATGCTCTCTCATATATATCTATTACAGTGTTTTTTTTTATGGGAGGTGTTTTACTCTTCTTGTAGGCAATGTTTGAAGGAATTCTTGTTGATATTCCATTTGCAACATTCTTCTTGAGCAAGTTAAAACAAAAGTAAGGTTAATACTTTTACCATATGCCAGTGTAAATTATCTTTTACTATAATCTTGGCAAGGCTTTTTGGTTAGTACTGTATGCCAGTGTTAAGATGTGCACCGGTATATGCATATAATAGATGAAAAGTTAATATTAGTTCATCTTTATGCTATTAGGTATGAATTACACTGATTGCGTTAGCATTGCATGAGGTTAACATGAAATAGGCTCTATCTTATATCTTACCACCAGCTGATGGTGTTCTGTTGTTATATATAAAATGAAGAAATTGTAATAATCACTTTTGATTTCATGCCAAAAAAGTGGAGCAATATTGGTAGGGTTTTTAATGTTAATCAGAATTTTCTGATGTTACAAATTTTCCACACATCAAATGCTTACTACTTGGTAAGCTATTGAGGTTGATTAATGGGATTTGATTCATGCTGACCCTCCTGCCTTCATAGATGCTTTTATGCTGCTTTTGTGTGGGTGACTATGCAAAAGCGCTTCCTCTAGGTATCCATCTCTCATTTACGTTACGGGCAAGATGTTTTATCTGGTTAGATTAGGAGATACTAAGTAGTCTATTATATGAAATAATGAGCATGCTAATAATGTCGTGTGATTGCTTATGTGATGTATCTGCTACCTTCATTTAATTATTTGTTTTTAACTTGCCTATTTTTCTTTCCATTGCTAGGTATAATTATTTGAATGACTTGCCCTCACTAGATCCAGAATTATATCGCCACCTTATTTTCTTGAAGGTGATGTTTCTATCCATCTTTGTGCACTTTTTGAGAATTGGTGCTAATTTATGTTTTTGGCTTATGAGTTATATTTTTCCTTTTTCACAATATGCCATTGCAATTTTCATTCATCTTTTTCTGGGGGTGGGTGGTTGGGTGGGAGAAGGGTGATATCAGTTTTCATTGAGGTTCTCACTTTTAATTTTCCTATATCCTATTTACTGTCATCTACAGCATTATGAAGGTGACATTTCGGAGTTAGAACTCTATTTTGTTATTGTAAACAACGAATATGGAGAACAAACAGAAGAGGAGCTGCTTCCAGGAGGGAAAAACATACGTGTTACTAATGAGAATGTTATCACATTTATTCATCTTGTGTCCAATCACCGTCTGAATTTTCAGGTAGTGCCATCATATTCATTCATCTTAGTTCTCTTGGTTCGTTCAATTTACATCTCAGACCACTGTTACTATTTAAAAATTATGATACGATTCAATTTTCACTTTCAGATTCGTCAACAAAGTTCTCATTTCCTGAGGGGCTTTCAGCAGCTTATACAGAAAGACTGGATTGATATGTTTAATGAGCATGAACTACAGGTAAGGTTGATTTTTAGCATTTGCAGTTTTGCTGCTCACCAGAAAGAGGTCTCTCTTATATAAACACCTCTTGTTGTCAGCACTAAGAACTTTACTCTGAATTGATATTACTTGTAATACGTTCCTCAAGTTGGGAGGTTTCATAATTTGTTCCCCAAATAGACTGATAAACAGACACATCCACACATTTCTGGTTGTTAATCATTTGCTCAGCGTGTAAAATCTCATTTTTCTGATGCATGTGTTTTGTTTACAGCTGCTAATATCAGGTTCACTCGACAGCTTGGATTTTGATGACCTGAGACAAAACACCAACTATGTGGGTGGTTATCAGAGTGTAAGTTGTTTTTCTGTTATTTTGATTTATTTAAAGAGCATACAAGTGGGCATATTGTTTCTGTTGTTTAGTCGGAACATGAGTTCGGACAGTGTACTTGAATTCTTTTTTGTCTCCACGGACGATGGACCACAAATGTTATTATTACAGATGCCTTACATAGTTCGGTAATGTGGTCCGTATGGACCATATATAAAGTCTGATAATTGTTTCTTTTTGACAGGAGCATTATGTTGTTGAGATGTTCTGGGAAGTCCTCAAAAGCTTTTCACTGGAAAACCAAAAGAAATTTTTGAAGTGAGTTGTATAATCCATCACTATTTTTATCTTTCCATTTGTTTAATGCTGGCAGCTTACATATTAGTGCTTGTACTGCCTCAAAAGATAGTGTACGTTCAGAAAGGATAATAACTGAGTATGTTCTCTCTAGGTTTGTGACTGGGTGCTCTCGAGGACCGCTACTGGGATTCAAATATCTCGAGCCTTTATTTTGCATACAAAGGTAAAGTTAATCGCAACTAATTTGTATAGGAATTGATGCAGACTGCTGAGTTATTAAGCAACTATTTCCATGATTTATCATTTTCGTCCCCTGATCTTCATGTTGATAATGAAATTTTGTTGACAATCTTTTATGCAGAGCTGGTGGTAGTGCATCTGAAGAAGCTCTTGATCGGTTACCAACATCGGCTACTTGCATGAATCTTCTAAAGCTTCCTCCATATAGGAGGTTTGTATATTTTAAGTTGAAAATCTCTTTACTTGTGTCCTTCCTTTTATTTTCTATGAAATAAGCTAATGTTCATTCTCTTGATAAATGTTTGTGATACAGCAAAGAGCAAATGTCGACAAAACTGCTGTATGCTATAAATGCAGAAGCCGGTTTTGATTTGAGCTGATGGAAACTTGTGCTCAAGTAGAAAGACGTATACGTCATGTCAGTTTTCTATACTCATGCTCCAAGTATGAAGAAGCACCATCTGTGCTAAAGCAGAGTGAAGCTGCTATATATGTGGCCAACCTGGTGATCATATGTACATAAGCTGCTGAGTACATCTGCAATAAATGCTCAACTGTGAATGCAAGATCTATCTATCTATATACACATCTCAGCAATTGGGTCTTACAAAGTTTGATTGTCATGTAAACTAAACGTTAATGAAATGAATATATATGCTCTATGGTTGTGTAAATGAGAAGGCATAGTCGTTTGATGTAAGTAGCTCTTGTAGATGTGCTGTCAACATTTTTTTTATAAGCCAATTGCATTCGTGGGGGAGAAAAATAAGAAGAGATGAAAACTGTCAAGATATTGCAACGCCTTTGCATCTTGTTTGCTTATGCCCGAGGATGGATATTTATGTTTATTTTCTCAAGTGAAATAATAATAATAATAATGATAACCTTTTCAATTGTACTTGGATTGAAACCAAGTTATGTTCCCATCAAGCGTTGGCTTCATGAGTCACGAAGTAGCGTATTTGAACCGCTGCGCCAGGTTTGGAGGGTTGTGAGGTCGCGGGGGTACCTGTTTAGAGGGTATATTTTTGACAAGATTTTATCTTTTTTATTTAAATTCCGATTGGATGATTTGATAAAACGATTTCCAACGTTTCTAAAAAAATAAATAAATAACTTTATGATAAGTTATTTTTGTCTAATTTTTTTTTTCAATTGCGTGGCATTTCTGCTTTTTCGTGCGCAGCAGCTGTTTTGTAATGCTGTTACTAGAAAGTAGAAACGTTTATATATATATATAGAGAGAGAGAGAGAGAATAAAAGTGGAAAATTCAGATAATATTGTCAAGAAATTTAATGAAATGAACAGAAGCAAAAGCAATTAGTATATAACCAGGCTGCCCCTGCCAACTTAACCTCGTCACAAGAGTCAATTAGATCCTCCACGCACAACAAATCGTAATTTGAATAATGGTGAAGGTGCGCATGAACACGGCCGACGTGGCGGCGGAGGTCAAGTGCTTACGACGTTTAATCGGCATGCGGTGTTCCAATGTTTACGATCTGTCCCCAAAGGTCCCTCAATATTTCACTTCTCTAAACCATCCTTGTCCGTTTAATGAAACTTAATTGTTCATTTCATTTCATTTCATTGATTCTTATTCTTATTGCGGATGCAGACTTACATCTTCAAGCTTATGAATAGTAGCGGAGTCACGGAGTCCGGAGAGAGCGAGAAGGTTTTATTATTAATGGAAAGCGGCGTTCGTTTACACTCCACTGCTTATGCTAGGTATTTTATTATTATTATTATTATTTTCCTAAAAAGAAGAACTTTATAATTTGTTATCGAGATGATGATAATTTGCTCTAAGCTTTGTTATTTACTACTTGTAGAGACAAGAAAAATACTCCGTCTGGTTTCACTTTAAAATTAAGGAAGCATATTCGTACCAGAAGGCTTGAAGATGTTCGCCAACTTGGATATGATAGGGTACTATTTTTTTTATTATTGTTGTTGTTGTTGACTTGTTGTTGTTGTTTGCTTAATTGCAAATTTCTGAATTAAGATTTTTCTTTCCTAATGTTTGGGTTTTTCTTTTTCTAGATTATTTTGTTTCAATTTGGACTGGGAGCGAATGCACATTATATTATATTGGAGCTGTATGCGCAAGGAAATATTATACTTACAGATTCTGAGTGCACTGTCTTGACTCTTCTCCGGTCGCACAGGTTCGTGATTTCTACTCTGTTGTGTATTTGTTATGTGAATATGCCAAAACACGTGTCTAAGGACCATTAATTGACTAAGGGTGTGTTTGGGATTGAGGTGTTGAAAAATGGAATCTGTAGAGTTTAACTATAAGTAGATAGGTGGTTAGCGCCGAGCAAAAGTGGGTGTTTACCAAACTCTCTTAACTGCTGTGCTTTTAAAATTAAGTAGAAGAACACCAATTCCAAACAAAACCTAATTTGATGATACCTTCTGTAGAATATTTGAACTTTTTCTGAGAATGTTCTGGTAGGTAAAAAATGTTCTTGTGCTGGTCTCTCATAAGGCACTGTTGGCTGAAGCTTGTTGGTCGAAATTGTGTTTCGTTAGCTTCTAATGAAGGTCATTGATTTATTATGGGGACTAAGGCATGCTAGCACACCTGGTTTTCTGGTGTGAATTCTAGAAATTTTATATTGTTGAATGATGTCAATTTGTCAATGGCAGGGATGATGATAAAGGGGTTGCCATCATGTCACGCCATCGTTATCCGACTGAGATATGTCGAGTTTTTGAGCGAACTACTGCTTCAAAGTTGCATGCAGCTCTTACGTCTTCTAGGGGACCTGATAATAGTGAACCTGATAAGGTTAATGAAGATGGAAATACTGTGTCTGATGCACCAAAGGAAAAGCAGAGTGGCCGTAACGGTGGGAAGTCTTCCGAGCCAAGTAAAAATTCAAATAAAAATATTAGTGATGGTGCTCGTGCCAAACAGCCCACGTTAAAGACTGTACTTGGGGAGGCATTGGGTTATGGACCTGCTCTTTCTGAGCATATCATTTTAGATGCTGGGTTGGTTCCTAATACGAAGCTTTCTAAAGATAATGAATTAGGCGAAGATACAATACAAGTTTTGGTCACTGCTGTTGCAAAGTTTGAGGACTGGCTACAGGATGTTATTTCAGGTGATAAAGTTCCTGAAGGATACATTTTAATGCAGAACAAAAATTTGGGGACTCCCCCATCCGAGTCTGGAAGTCCTAGCCAGGTTAATCACTGTTCTTCTCCGCGTGCATTTTCATTTATATGCTGTTGAACACAAAGCATCATTCTTTTTACTTGTTTTGATTTTGATTTTGATTAAAAAAAACGTACAATATAAGGATGGATATTTTGAATTCCTAATTGTATTGCTAGCAGTGTGTTGTTTTTGATATCGTTGTTGGGTTATTCCTCGCAGATCTATGACGAATTCTGCCCCCTCTTGTTGAATCAATTCAAGTTAAGGGAATTTGTGAGGTTTGAAAATTTTGACGCCTCTTTGGATGAGTTCTACAGCAAAATTGAAAGTCAAAGGTCAGAACAACAGCACAAGGCAAAGGAGGGTGCTGCCTTCCAGAAACTAAACAAAATACGCATAGATCAGGTCTGCCTCATTAGCTTGATATGCCATATAAAGTGCAAATGCTAGTTGAGTTCTATTGTTGTTGTTGTAAGGAATTCAATATCAGTTGAATATCTTTCTTAGTTTGGTGATAGAGGTCGATGCAACTCTGCAGTATTATGTATGGTTGCACCATGTATAGAGTATATGGATAGAAATTCATCCTGATCATTTGTGATTTTTTTATTCATCACTTTTTTGTTTCAGGAAAACCGTGTGCATACCCTGAAGAGAGAAGTTGATCGTTCTTTTAAAATGGCGGAATTGATAGAGTACAACTTAGAAGATGTGGATGCTGCTATTTTAGCTGTTCGTGTGGCTCTTGCAAACCGCATGAGTTGGGAGGATCTTGCTCGTATGGTGAAGGAAGAGAAGAAATCTGGCAACCCTGTGGCTGGTCTGATTGATAAGCTTTATCTTGAGAGGAACTGCATGACATTGCTGTTGAGCAATAATCTTGATGAAATGGATGATGAAGAAAAGACACTCCCAGTGGAAAAGGTTCTGTTTCAACTTAAAATTTGATTTTTTGTTTTCGGAAGCTTTTTCTCTGGGAATAAACAATTAAGCTCCCGATGTCATTCCACCTTTCTATCTTGATTTCTATGGCGTCGTTGGGTTACTTGATTTTGGAGACATTAGGTTCATATTGTTTCAAACTATCAATAGTTACTCCTTATCAAATATGTTTCAACCTTTTAGGTAGAAGTTGATTTGGCACTTTCAGCACATGCAAATGCTCGGCGGTGGTATGAACTGAAGAAAAAACAGGAGACCAAACAGGAAAAGACTGTTACAGCACACGAAAAAGCTTTTAAAGCAGCCGACAAGAAGACTCGTCTCCAGATGTTGCAGGTAGGCTCACAGTGTAGTGACATTTTCCTCACTTCTGTTGGTGAGTTTCTCGCTTCCCAGTGTCTAACTTCAAGCCTCACTCCCCTTTACCCCCCACAAACAATATGGCTATGCAGGAAAAAACGGTTGCCACGATTTCACATATGCGCAAAGTTCACTGGTTTGAGAAATTTAATTGGTTCATCAGCAGTGAAAATTATTTGGTAATTAGTGGACGTGATGGTCAGCAGAATGAGATGGTAGTCAAGCGCTATATGTCAAAAGGAGATGTGTAAGTAAATGTTCTTACTATGTTTGGAGTTTGCTCTGATGTTTGACGTTAATAAATGATTGTGGAACAGGTATGTCCATGCAGATCTACATGGAGCTTCTAGCACTGTGATCAAGAATCACAGGCCTGAACAATCTGTACCTCCACTCACGTTAAACCAAGCAGGATGTTTTACAGTTAGTCCCACCTCGCATTCTTGATATCAAATTTACACAAGTTGAGTGAATTATAACACATGCATCACGATTCATTTTATAATTTGATATTGTGATGCAGGTCTGCCACAGCCAGGCATGGGATTCAAAGATGGTCACCAGTGCTTGGTGGGTTTATCCTCACCAGGTTAGTAAAACTGCTCCTACAGGAGAATATCTTACGGTTGGGAGCTTCATGATCCGCGGGAAGAAGAACTTTCTTCCTCCGCACCCTCTTATTATGGGCTTTGGATTATTATTCCGCTTGGATGAGAGCTCCTTAGGATCACATTTAAATGAAAGGCGTGTTCGAGGTGAGGAAGAAGGAATGGATGATTTTGAAGAAAGTGGATCAGTCAGAGAAAATTCTGATGTTGAGTCAGAGAAAGATGACACACATGAAAAACCTGTAGCAGGAGGCTCATCTGTAGCTAATTCTGCTCTTATTGACCTGAGTCATTCAAATGCCAGAGATATTGATTCACGTGAATCTCCTGTTGAAGACCAAACTATCTCAAATAGTATTGGTAGTAACATTTCTGATGTTAATGGAAATGGTGCTGCTCCAGTTACCCCACAACTTGAAGATCTCATTGATAGAGCTCTTGTTCTTGGATCTGCTTCTATATCAAGTACAAAGTATGGGCTTGAAACAACCCAGGTTGATTTGGCAGAGCAAGATAAGCATGAAGAGAGGACAGGTATAGTGAGAGATAAACCTTTTATCTCAAAAGCTGAAAGAAGAAAGCTCAAGAAAGGCGAGGGCAGTAGTGTTGTAGATGCAAAGGTTGAGCATGAAAGGGAGAAAGGAAAGGGTGTTTCTTCTCAATCCGAAAGCAGTGTTAAAAATAAAAAGCCAGAAGGTGGAAAATTTAGCCGTGGGCAGAAGGGTAAACTTAAGAAGATGAAGGAGAAGTATGCTGATCAAGACGAGGAAGAGAGGAAAATTCGAATGGCACTACTGGCTGTGAGTACACTAACTCTCACCATATGGATTTTTTAAAATTACTGAAGCAGATATATTTTCCTTTGTTACATTACTTTTTTAGTTGTTTAAAGTTTCCATTTTTGTCTTAATGCCTTGATACTGTCATGATTTCAAGTCCATTTCCATGGTATATTGACCCGATAATGAAAATGAGAATTTATGTGAATTTTCAGTCTTCTGGTAAAGTTCAAAAGAATGATGGAGATCCTCAGAATGAAGATGCAGCTACAGACAGAGAGAAGAAGCCTGCTACAGGTATGTTTCCAATTTCAAAGTTTTTTATTTGTATAATACTTCTCTTATTTGATTACATGTTTAGGACTACAACAATAATACCACATCATCTTAGTTCTGCACAATATGAATCATTGTTTATTTGATTGTTAAAAATGATTTGTACTGGTCTATACTGATAAATTCCACGAACCTTGCAGGTCCCCAAGATGCACCAAAAGTATGTTACAAATGTAAAAAGGTTGGCCACTTGTCTAAGGATTGTAAAGAACATCCCAATGATTCTTCACATGGTCGTGCAAATGGCGGAGTTGAAGATAATTCCCGTGCTGGTTTGGATGATACTGCTGAGATGGACAGGATGGCCATGGAGGAGGATGATATTCATGAGATCGGTGAAGAAGAGAAGGGGAGATTAAATGACGTGGATTACCTGACCGGGAATCCACTGCCCAGTGACATTCTCTTATATGCTGTGCCTGTTTGTGGTCCTTACAGTGCAGTGCAATCTTACAAATACCGAGTGAAGATAGTTCCCGGAACTGCAAAGAAAGGGAAAGGTAATCTATGTATTTAACATTCTCTCAAGGTTAAAGCTTGTCTGTGATGCCTGTGTTTGACGTTTTCCTTTTTCGATGTACTTGTTGTAGCTGCAAAGACTGCTATGAATTTGTTTAGCCACATGCCAGAAGCAACGAATAGAGAGAAGGAATTGATGAAAGCATGCACAGATCCTGAGCTGGTTGCTGCAATTATTGGAAATGTGAAGGTCACAGCTGCAGGTCTTACTCAATTGAAGCAAAAGCAAAAGAAGGGCAAGAAGATCAGCAAACAACAAAGTTAGCCTGCTTTTTTTTTGAAAAGCCTATTTGCATTTACAAATTGTGTTGTTTAAAAGAGCTTTGTGTCGATACCATCTCACTATTAGTACATAAAATTTTGGTGCTATGTTGTAAGAATCATATAAATAAATGTATCAGGCTGTTTAATATACATTTTTGAAGAGAGCATTTCCTAATACAAAACCAAACAAAAACCTTTTTTTTCACTTAATAGCTGAGGAAAATGCAAACAGCAATGAGATTATTGGAAAGGGAAAGAAATTGAAGTATATTTGGCTGGCATGAAGTTTCGGTATCACTTGATCTTACAAAGAAAATGATATGACTAGGATTACAAAAGATACAATACAATGGCTATTTAAATTTAATCATCAGCTGGGGGAACGTCACTCAAATCTAATCCCTCTACAGGCAAGTCAGATGAAAGAGGACCCAAGATTCCATCCGAGTTAAGAGTTAAGCCACTCTGCAAAAAAGAAACAGTAAGAGGAATAGATTAGGTTCACACTAATTCGCATGATTGTATGTTTGTTCTTCCAAGCTACTGACAGTAGTACCTCAGGCTGGAATCTAAGCATGTCTGCACGAGCCATTGCTTCTGCTTGGGCAATTCTCTGCCTGAATGTTTGTGCCATCTCCTCGGCCTGTTAGCCCACAACATAAATACGATTATTTCTGGTCTCAGCTATGCTCAGTAGCAAAGTAGGGATGTATGATAGAGAAATGATGAACATTGAGCAAGAAAATGATTTGCAGTAAGATCATTGTTACGATAAACGTGACAGCTAAACTAGTGATCATCAAAGAGAGTCAAGTTAATAATTCATTACAAATTACCTTCTCAAAAACAAGTTTTGGATTGCGAATCATGTCTCCAGGAGTAGGTTCTAACTTCTTTGTAGAAAGACTTACACGGCCTCTCTCTCGGTCATGGCTCAGTATCATGACCTATACCATGAAACTTATTTAATAAATTTTGCCATCACAAATTCTGACCAAGAACCAACAAAAAGTACTACATGCATACCTTGAGAGTATCACCAGGTTGAAGAACTGTAGCAATATCAGCCACACGATCATGACTGATCTGACTGACATGAAGAAGACCATTAATTCCACCAATGTCGATGAAAGCACCATAAGGTTTAAGGCTCTGTACAGTTCCAATGACTACTGATCCAATTCCTAACTGTGCCTGGCTATCAGCCATGGCCTTACGATTACTGAGGACAAGCCTCGATTGTTCCTCATCAACCTCCACAAACTTTAGAGGAAGATCCTTGCCAAGAAGCTCTTCTGCAGTTGATTTCTGGCATATGAAGAAAAGTAAAAAAACTTGAGATTTAGGATACACACACACACACACACACATACAGCTAAACACAATTTATATAACAATGTTGATGCTGAGTGGGAAGAACACAATGTCCAAAGAAATAAGCATAAGTTGTTAGGATAAATGACAGTCATAAAGCACTATATGAACTTCTACAACTATACAAGATCAGACTGCTGAAGAAACAATATGTGCTATCTCACTCGATATGCAGGCTAGATTAAAGAACTAACCGATGATATCTGAGAGAAAGGGACAAATCCACGAAGGCCCTCCACCTCAGCAACCACTCCACCTTTATTTGCTCCAACGACCTACATGTTTATTCCATGAGAAGCAAAATAAAAATACTATCAGTCATTCAATTCGCAAGGAACAATTACTGAGTTCCAGAGAAGGCTGAAGGAAGGGTGATCTAGAAAAATAAATATAAACAAGAGCTTTGGCTAAACATCAACTATAGTATGGCACCAGACAAAATTGCAAAATGGAAACTCTTCTAAGTCCAATGCTAGCCCAATCTTTCCCTTTTTTTCAAATTTTTAATAAAAAATTATAGCCACAAAACCCTTGGCTTCACTTCCCCCCACACCGTGTATTAAGTAATTGCAATATTGATGGTATGGAAATACCCACCTTACCCTTCAGAACAACATCCTCAGATTGCAGCTGCCTACATCTTTCCCAGGCAAGCTCATACTGGATCGACCGTAAGCTCAAGACCAAGCTATCATCAGCTTCATTTTCACCAATAATTACAAACTCTTCTTTCAATCCAGGAACTATACCCGCCTCTGCCACATGCTTAATTTTGAGAATGCATGCCTCTTGCACAGGCAAATAAGCAGAAGACTTTGCAGTAATATCGACTAGTGCCCCATGATTATCTGTAATAAAAACTGTTCCCTTCACCTGAAATAAGTATACACAAAACCAATCAGCTAAATGTTATGCATTTTAACTTTTCTAATCCACATTATAACCAAATAAAGATGTCTCAGAACTATCACACAACTTTACCATTGCTCGTCTTCCTTGTAAGTTCAAAGCTTGGAAAAGCAATGTATCTCGATATTACAGGAAAATGACTCAAGTTGCATTACCCCATTGGATAAAAAAAATTAAGAAGTTCAAATGTGTAAGACATCTCAATGACCATTGTTAACTAACTATCATTGCAATAACTAACCGAACCAATACCTAATTCCATACAACTATCATAATTAATCTCAATTATAGCTCATATTCCACTATGAATGTCAAAAGTTTCTTCCTTTAAACCAAGAATTCAAACTTTAAGCACAAGACCTAATTAATTTCAAATTTAACCTCATGCCCATCATCAAACCCACTCTCTCTCTCACAAAATCTAACAAAAGAAACAAATTACACTACCAAAAAAGAAAAAGGAAAATTTTCACGAACATAGGTACTCAAATGAAAGCTTTCCAAATTTAATCTCATACCCATCAAAAAACCCACCTTCAAAGCCCACATTATCACCTCAATTCAGAGGTGGCTTGGGAGAGCCGACACAGGAGGTAGGTTGACCCCGACTTTAACATAAAATTAGGACCCCAAATTAGGAGAAATTTCAAATTTTAGTGTATAATAATAATATGACTAATTTTTTTTTTTTTTTTTTATTTATCGATAGGATCTCGTCTAGAACATATTCAAAGCCACGCCTGCCTCAATTCATTTAAAAAAAAAAAACTAAAAAAGAGCAAATAAATTTAAACACCAAAATTAAAAGAAGAAAAAAAAAACTTACCTTGGAACCCAATTCAGAATTGAATTCATACTTCTCAAGAGCAGAATGAAACTCCTCAATAGTGAAAGAGACGCCTTCCATGGGGGCAGTACGACACCTTTCATAAGCTTCTTCAAAGAGCTGCTTCAGCTCCTCCCTCTCTCTAGTCTGTGCATTTGATATTGCCACTGCTGACACTATCATTTTATTTTTTCTGGTATTAACAAGCTTTTGTTGATTTTGGGTAATTGATTTTCTTCTTGAAAGGCGTGTGCTTGAGATTGGTGGGCATCTTAGTCCTGCGAATTGTTGAGCCAAAGTCGCCATTTTTGCACTCTCAAGCCTCTAATCTCTGCGTTTTGCTTTTCGATCAGATAAGGTAACGTCGAAGTGGATAGTTAGTTAGTAGGGTGTAGGGTATAATGGTCATTTTACTTGCATTGTGATGGTCATTTTGGTAGGAGTTATAACATTTGAATCCTTGGGTTTTGATAAAATAATAATTAAAGACATAATCTGCATTTTTTTTATGCGGGCCATTCTCTCATTTCTACTTTTCATTTTTTGAAAAAAAAAAAAAACATTTTGTTATAAATATGTAGTATGATCCCCATATTAAATAGAGATAATTGATCTCATCATAACTCATCCCTATAAATACAAAAAAATCATTTGTAATTATTTTTCATTCAGAATTAATAAGAAAAATCTGCAATTTTCCAATATATCTTCCCTTCTTCTATTTTCTATTCTTTTATAACACGTTATCATCGCGATCTGTTTTTATCTAAATTCGATAGTTTTTCTTCAAACAAAAAATTCCCTAAAAGAAAATCGAATCATCGTAAGAGCAAAAACTGAATCAATAGGCAAATATATGTGATTCAAGATGATGATGAATATTTGCTTAGAGAAAGTGATATATTTGATTGAAAAACCAAATCATTGTGCCTTGTGATCCCTGAATCTAAGGTCAAAAATCTATAGGGCTCATTTGAATACGGCTTATTTGAATCATCATCATCATCAATCATCATCATCATCATCATCATCATCATGACACGGTTGAATTATCATATTCCATAAAACCAAAGAAAGGCATGAAGCCTTAATTTGGAAATCATGATATGCGCCTTGCCTTTATCGTGCTTTGAATTTGTTTAATTTTTATGGTTTGAGATTTTGATTTTTTTTTCTTTCGTGAATGTGGATATTACCCTGTTGCATTGGATCCAAATTCTTATTAGCTTATTTTAATATTGTAATTTAAAATTTTACATTATAAATAAATCAGAACTTGTAGTTCTGAATTTCAATTTTAAAACTAGAATTCGTAATTCTAATTCACTATGTTATGTTTTTATTATTATTAATTTAATATCGTAATTGTTCTTATTAATATGCTTTGTGATTTCCATTAAGTTGAACTCTCTATATCATAAAATAAGCACAATATTTTTATTTCCCATTTACTTTCATTTTACATTTATTTTATTTTCGATTATGATAAGATATAAAAGGTAAATTAGAACTTCAAGTTCTAAACTCATTAATCAATCTTTAAATTAGAACTTGAAGTTTTAAATCTATAAAATAATTATAGAACCCGAAATTCTATATTTACGCTATAATTTAAGAACCTGAAATTTTAATCTCATCAATTAAATTTTAGATTAAAACCTGAAGTTTTAAATTTATAATAAAACATGAAGTTCTACCATAGAACATGTAGTTTTGAACCTATAATATCATATTTATGAACTTGATGTTCTAAATATTAATTGTATCAATCAGAAATTGAAGTTCTGAAATATAATTCACTTTTAGGATCAGATGTTCTAAATAATAATGTAAGATTGAAACTTGAAGTTTTAAGTCAACAAATTATTTTTTAAGAGAACCTGAAGTTCCAAATATGTGTGTGAAATTTTTGGTTCATACATATTTATGTGATTTTTTTTATTAATTTTTCTATTATATTATATTTTCTATTCTATATTTATTTTTTTGAATTATATTATATATTATTATTATTGTTGCCAAAAGTTTGCAATAATAAAAAGCTAATCAGATCCAAAGTTCAAATTAGCATTTACTATCAGAATCTATAGTTCTAAACTATAATTTATAAATAAAACATGACATTCTTATTGAACACGAAAATAAGTTTCTTAATATTCTCAGTAGTGAATGTCAATTCTCATTAAGTATAGATATGATAGAAAAAATATACTGCAACAAATGAATAAGGTTATGAGACATGGAATCTTAACAAGTGGAATTAAACTATACATCGAAAACACTTCATATTCAGCCATATCCAATAGAAATATACTGAATTTAAAGATATTCACCGAAATGGTAATCATATTAAAACACGAGTATATAGTTTATATGGTCAATTACAGATAAATGAGAACCTGAAATTCTTAGTTGTAACTTTCAAAACCAAAAGTTATACATCTTTCAGTTTCATATATGAACCTGAAGTTCAGAAAATTAATCATATAAATTAGAAATGAAATTTCTATGATAATTTTTAAATCTAAACCTGAAGTTTGAGGTTATGAATTCTAAAAGAGAATTCGAAATTTTAGGGAACAAAATAGAACTTGAAATTCTAAGTTACAACTTTAAATATTTAGAACCTAAAGTTATAAGCTTACAATATCATATATATGAACTTGAAGCTCTATACATGAATATGAAATTATTGTTCTGGATGTTTTATTATACCATTTTATTTCATGAGTTTTAGATATTGTAATGTGAATCCAAGCTATGTGCTTGAAATGTACCATTAAGGAAAATAAATATTCATGAATGATGAATATTTTTCTTTTTCATATTTTACAAGAGAGCTTGAAGCTTTGTCTACTATAGTAAAACATAGTTGGTATACTATCAACTTTATCTCATTACTTCACAGTTGAAATTGTGAATTAAAAAGTTTTTTTATTAGAAATACAATATTCATTATTCGCCGAAGTGAAGATAAATAGATATCATAATGGATATGTAAATGTAAAAGAATGACATGATTAATGTCTAGACAATAGTCATGAATCCCCATGATGATAAAGTGATAAAAATGAATATAACCAGCAAATAAGAAACATTAGAGTGGCTAAAGATCCAACAGATCTTGTTCACCTTAATGTGTCGAATCTCTTTAAAACTAAAGAGAGAAAATTAGATGCCAATTAATACTTTATGTTTTTATATTGTGTATTTTATTCATGTTTGACTTTTAGATATTAATATTGTTTGAAGCAAAACTATATATGGTCATGCTGACCTAACTGAAGAATCTTGTTAGCAATTGAAACTTTTAACATATTATCTTTTTACAGATTTTCAATTAATGAGATAATTTTTCTATCTTTAAAAGAAATGAAGCTTCTTTAAGTAAGCCACACACTTTATTATAATTTATTTACTATGTCTCATTTAGATTCTCGCACCGGTCAATGTGAAAATGAAGTGTGAATGACAGTTTATTTGCAACAAATTGCAAATCAATTACTTGATGTATTTATACATACATCAAAAGTAATCAAGTCACATATACTATTTGTTAATATACTAAACCGGGTGATTGTTCAGGTTGAGCAATTTAGTGTAAAAGTAGTTAATGGATTGTTTGTTACACGTCAAAAGCGTGGCAGACCACTTGGTTCAAAAGATATTGTTCCTCAGAAGAGGAAAATGAGGGATCATGATCTCGTTATAAATAATATTCGAGCTATAAATACACCTACATTCTCAAAATCAATAGTTCCAAAAGAAAATAGTGATCCCTGAAGAGACCCAAGTCTCTGAAGAGACAAAAGCTTCTAAAGAGAAAAAGTTTACAAATTATATTTATACAAAAAGAGATGTGAGATCGTAATGAATTAGTCATCGATAATATATTTGCGTTCATAGGAGCTACTGAAATTACAAATGATTTTGAGCCTCAAACTGCCAATGAATGTATACAAATACATGATTGGCTTCAATTGAAAGAAGCATTCAAGCATAATTGATTTCTTTAGCCAAACGTCAAGTATTTGGGCTTGTAGTCCAAACACATGAAGATGTCAAATCTATTGGATATAAATGTGTATTCATAAAGAAACGTAATAAAAATAATGAGAAAATTACATATAAAGAGCGCGCGAGATTTCCTGGAAGACCTAATATTGACTATAAAAGTATTCACATGTGATGAATACTATTACATTTTAACTTTTAATAAGTTTGACAGTCTCTATAAGACTTGATATATACATGGATATTTAGGTAATTTGACACTAATAATTACATTAAAATCCCCGAAGGGTTGAAAATGCCTGAAGCATATAAATCAAAGGATCGTAAATTGTGTTCAATCAAGTTACAATGATCTTTATACGGATTAAAATAATCCGAACGCATGTGGTACAATCGTTTGAGTGGATATTTGATGAAAGAATGATACATAAATGATCATATTTGTCTATGCGTATTTTTTAGAAAGTCTGAATCTGAATTTACTATTATAGTAGTATATGTCGATAATAACTTAATTGGAACTCCTGAAGAACTTCTAAAAACTGTTGAATATTTGAAAAAAGAATCTGAGATGAAAGACTTGAGAAAAATGAAATATTATCTCGGCTTGCAAATCGAACATAAAACTAACAGAGTATTTATCCATCACTCTGCATATATCGAGAAGATTATAAAACGCTTCAACATGGATAATGTTCATCCATTAAGTATTTTTTTACCTCATTAAAACTTTGCCAGTAAAACTCATTGAGACAAAACATGTTCGAAGGAAAAAGAGTATAATGCATTTGTGTCACGTCAATGAATATGCTCCCCCTGATGAAATGCTCCCCCTCAAAAGATATAATCATGATAATTTATTAAGTTGACGCATGCCAATACTATGTATAAGTTTCTCAAATGTTGATGTCGGTAAAGCTTTCGTAAATAAGTCTGCAAAATTATCGGTTGAATGTATTTGCTTGACATCAATTTGCTTGTTCTGTTGGAGCTCAAGAGTGTAAAGGACCTTTGGTGAGATGTGCTTGGTTATGTACACCTTGATGTACCCTAATTTAATTTGTGCAATACATATAATATTATCTTCATATATCACGGTTGAAATATTTGTAGCGGAGTTCAAATTGCATGTACTCTGAATGTGATGGATAAGTGACTTCAACCATATACATTCTATGTTTGTCTATATGTGAACTTGTCTTATGAGAGTCAGAGATGTATCCTACACAATAAAATCAATTAGACTTGGATTTTTTGTTAGCTCATTTGAATAAAACAATCTCAAGTCTTTAGTCTCATGAAGATAACAAAAGATATGCTTGACGTCATTCTCATATAGTCGAGTTGGCGTATAACTAAATCTTGCCAATAAATTTACCAAGAATGTAATATCACATATGGTACATTTAGATAAATATAACAAGTCATCAATTGCATTAAGATATGGTACTTCCGAAACAAGTATCTATTCATTATCTTCTTTAGGACGGAATAGATCATTTTTAGAATTGAGAGATCGGACTATCATGTCATCACGTCCAGAAGTCAAACAAATTATGTGAGATTAAAATAGTCGAGCCTAAGGAGGAGTGTTGTAAATATGTAGTACGATCCACACTACTTTAATCTTTATCTTATATAATTTAGATAATTATTTTAATTTTCTTGTAACTGTGACTTATCCCATATTAAATATGGATAATTATCCCACCATAACTCATCTCTATAAATACAGAGAAACTATTTATAGTTATTATTCATACAGAATTAATAAAAAAAAATCTATAATTTTCAAAGATATATTCTCTTCTTTCTATTTTCTATTCTTTTACAACACATTTAACATTTTTCATACCTCATTTCACCCAAACTTTCATGCACATACAAAAATGAAGGAAATCCTTCCTCAAAAGTTAGTGCGAGATAGAATTGATTTATTAATCTCCTAATTACTTCCATTCTTTAAAAAATACAAGTCCTTGAACTTCTGTTAGTAGATTAAAATAATTTGTTGATTTTGTTAATCAATTGTTAACGGGAGGGGATCTGTCTATTTTATTTAATTATATATTCAATTACACCAATAATTGATTATTAGATGATGTAATTAGTAATAGCTCTTGTATTATTTTTTGTTGTTGCAAGGTATCTTTACTGTCAGTTTTTTTGATAGCTTATCTTTTAAGTTTATTAAGGGTTATTTACGTTTTACTACTAAAGTTATGATCAAATAACAATTGGGTACTATGAATATTAACATATTACATTTTACTACTAAACTTATAAAAATTTAACATTTTACTACTTTTCCATCCAAACCGTTAATTGACTGTCAGTTGACCTTTAAAAAGACTGTTTTATCCTCCAAATAAAATAAAAGTGAAAATTATAATTATACCCTTTAAAAAACATATCTAAATCTTATATATAACATTAAAAGAAATACAATCAACAATCACATTTATAAAAATACTTCAATCTCTAAATTATCCATATAACCCAATAAAATAAAGAATTTAATTTACCAAATAATTTAATAATTAAAATTCTCATAATAACCAAAATACTTTAAAGATAAAATAGATATACTCAAAAATCATTATTTCCATTTTCCAATATTCAGCCGTACGATTATCACCGTTGATTATAATATTTATAATTTATAATAATGTGTGTGTTAAGACTCTTTTATCCTTAGGATGTCAATATGATGTCATGGTCAACTAACGGTCAACTAACGATTTGGATGGAAAAGTAGTAAAATGTTAAATTTTTATAAGTTTAGTAGTAAAATGTAATATTTTAATATTCATAGTACCCAATTGTTATTTGATCATAACTTTAGTAGTGAAACGTAAATAACTCAAAATAAAAATAACCAATAATTTTTATTTTGAAAAGTGACCATGCATGCTGAGGCAATTGGTTAAAAGAATGAAAAGATGAATGCCAAAAATTCTGATTTTTTTTTTTTTTTTAAAATTTGTGTGAACTAAGATAGATTTTATCTCTTTGGGTTAAAAACAAATTGGCAATAATAAATTCAATGGGACTGAGGTTTGATTTTAAACTCTTTATCTTTTCCTAACATAAAAAAATATTATATAAATTATAAATCAAAATCAAAACAAAAATCATGGAACAGAGCTTGATCCTTCGCTTAAGCAAAATCGTATCAAAGCACTAGTACCCCACCTTCATTACAATTTACAATCACCCATGTAAGTGTTTTTTTATTAGAGATTTGTGTTGGACTCCAGCATGCATGACAGAAGTTGGTTAAGTTGGCCAACATGCATGATAGAAGGTAAAACGCGTAACGTGTTTTGCCAACTGCCAAAACGTGTGGCACTGTAGTACACATTTTTGGCCCTATAAAAGGGAGTCCTAGAGTCATTTGTAAATCATCCCAGAAATCTCAGTGAGTTAATATATAGAGTAAAGAGTGTTTGAGATGTTTTTTTTTGTAAAGCTTTTGAAATAAGCTTTGTAATTCTTTTATTGAGTAATAAAGAAGAATTTTCCTCTCATTTATTCTCTATTATGATTGTTTATATTGTCAAATAATTCGTTCTTGTTTTTGTTGGTTGAGATTAGTTTCCAAGTTTTATCAGTGTTTGTTTTTAATAGCCAATCCTTATTTTAAGCAATCAAAGAATCAATTTTATGGACTATGTTTATTTTGTTTACTGATTATATGGCATTTTTTCTCTTTTATTTTTTGTTTAATACTGTAACAGATGTTGTGTTTATTGTAAACGTATTTGAATTTGGAAATTCTAGGATTGATTTTCTGTATACTTGTTGTTTAATTTAATGATGATCTCAAGTATGGTCCCAGCTTTGTTTTTACAATATGACTGTGAGAATGAATAAAATTACAAGTAATTCAAATTATGGGATATATTCTTACATATCAATGAAATTTTGTTTAAGAGTTGTTAAAAATTAATTATCATTGAGATAATTATTTAATTAAAAAAAATTAATTTAGCCCCACGTAGAAAAAATTTATAACTTCGCCCCGCTAAAGAGTTATTAATTATCCTCTCTTCAATTATTACGAATGAAATTGAAATATTACGAGACCTTATCATTTAATCAATTTGTTTACACATACTATACAAGAAAAAACACACACTACACAATCATTTTCTCTTCAATCCTTATGACTCAATAATTTCAGCAGCCTCGTGACCATTATACTCAAATCAATTTTTTTCTTCCTTTGGAATTGTTGAAACCCCACCGTCAAATCAACTATTTCGGGTTTAAGCGTGACAAGTAAAACTCTCGATTGTCCTAGACTCTTACAAGAAATGTACTATCTGAATTCGAACCCAAGACCTCAAGGTGAAATCCTGAACTCTACACCATCAAGCCACACTCATTAAGGACTTATAGCTCAATCACTTTTTTTTTCCTCATTTGGAATCGTTGGAAACCCCACCGCCAAACCACATTTTCCGAGCTTAAACGGAACATGTAAAACCTCCGACTGTCTCAAACTATTATATTTCAATCACACACAAAAAGAAAGCACATATTTCTCAATTCTCATATGATAATAAATAATTGGCAACAAATTAAAGCTATTGTTTTCTTTTTCTCTTTAGTTTACTTTCAAGAAAGGTCAATATCTTTTACAAATTAAAGCTATTGTTTTCTTTTTCTCTTTAGTTTACTTTCAAGAAAGGTCAAAATCTTTTACAAATTAAAATTTGTTTTATTAGTACAAGTAGGATATATCCGTGTCCAAGCATATTGAAATCAAGAACAAAAATGAAAATGAAATTCTCATCAAAAGGAACAAAAAAACATAAAAAGCCAATTTTCCTTTTTGCCCTTTTGACAATTTATATAGTATTTGGACTTGCATCTCTTATTTATACAATACACGTAGCATTATTCATCATCTTCATTGTCACCCTCCCATTTATTAAAATATTCTATACATTCAAGGAAAATGGTACTCAAGAATCCTATAGATTATCATAATGACACTTTAATTCCTACAATTTAAAAAATATAAATTTTAATCTATGTGATTTAATATTTTCAATTAATTTTGAATCATTTTTCATCATATTAATATTAAATGATTTGAAAATCCTATTAAAAAAAATGAATTTTGAGAGGTTGATGTGACCACTTGCCTCACTCACTTTTTACCTATACGGTTTGATGGAGCCGTTAGAGCTACTTTTGGAAATGATAATCGTTTATAAAATATAAAGTATTTTCATTAGTTTTTAATTACTTTAACATGAATTATGTTTACACAAACTATTTAATTATATCATAAACGTATACTACATATTTATGTCAACTATAAAGGCATTGTATATTATCACATAAACTTTATAATCATGAAAAGATTAATGTTTAATTTGTTTCCCAATTGAAGTTTGATTATTATAAATTGTCATGTGTAAAGTAATTACTTATTTTATCATCGAATTTTCATGGGGTGAATTATATGAAAGTCACATATATGTTAGACTAACGGTTGTTTTTTTGTTTTAGGAGCGATTCAGGACAAATCACTTCTCGAATAAACCACCCTCAAATAATGAATTTATTTGGTTTGTTGGAGACAAACAAGAAAACACACATATATCAACATATGATTTAACTTGGTTCGGCGGAATGGATCCAACCTACGTCCACAGATGCAAAGGAAAAAAAATCTTTTATTAGGAGCTCGGGTCAGACCGACCTGCTCTTTCTGTCTCGCTCTCTCTCTTTTACAAGTTATAAGAATGCTCAAAATCAAAAAAACCAACCTGAATGCTCAGAATCAAAATAACCAACCCTTTACAATGAGTTCTCAACCCCTTTATATAGTGCGACTAAACACATTATTCTGCCAACTCGTGATGTCACCCATGTTACCAAGTTATCATTGCGTAGGCTCTCTTCCCCAATCAACTTACAAGTAATAGCTATGTCGCCTGACACAACCACTCTCTGCCATCTGAACCTCATTAATTCACTATTTTTTTGTAACTGCTACACTATACCCATGTGTCAACCTGTATTCCTACCACTCACGCGGTTTCGTGTGTCAGTGGATAAGCCTGAGACTCTCTTCCATCCCATCAGCCGCTGATATACTCCTATCTTTATTAGTCATTAGGAGGCTCAAACTTCCGTTTAGGGCTTACGTCGTTCGTCTTAGAACGTAATGCTGCAACTCTGACCCTTATCATCAGGCCGGTCCACCGAAATAAGTAACGTCCTTCCTCGCATCTATTAACAAGTCGGGTCGGTAGAAAAACCTTCAATTCCCTCACATTTTCTTCAAAAGGGTCAAGCCGACATTAAACTCCTCGGCCGCTTCAGTTACGGGCATGTAGAAACATTGAGAAATAACTTCCCTTGATGACAGTCTGAACTGTTATGATTTTCTTCTAACTTTTATCTTCTAATGATCACATTCCTCATATGTATGTGACTGTGCCTCAGCTAGTTCATCCCAAGTCCTATTCATTGTGTCTCAAAGCCAAAACCGGCATCCTCAGGTCGGTCTTCAAATGTGACCGAATATGGGCCTTGAGCCTAGATCCTCATCCTCGTAAGGACCTTGGACCCTCATCTGGGTAAGTGAAATCCCCTTAATACTCTTCTCTAAATTTTGAATCTTCTCGGGTCCGAAAATCACCATAAACATGTTATATTTTTTTTGGAAACGTTGGAAACCCCGCCGTTAAATCACCCGATCTGAGCTTAAACGTTGGAAACCCCGCCATTAGCTGCCCAAGCCCCAGACTCTTAGAAGAAATGTACCACCTGAACTCGAATTTAGAACCTGATAACCAAGTCCTAAATCATTTGCCACCAAACCACATCCATTCCATTGGCTTGTGGGCCACATATATATCACATAATTTAAGATATATACAAAAACTTTATATATTCAAATTTCATAACCGTAGACTCTAATAAAATTCACCAAATAAAAATACTTGCTTCATATCCTAATAAGAAAGCATTAAAAATGTAAATAATAGCACACAAAATTTATCAAAAACTGAACAAAAATCTCTCGGAGCAACGGCTAATTATAATATATTTATCCAAAACGATTAACCATAAATATTAGTTAAACACGACAATTAAGATTACCAAACTGACAAAAAAAATCTCACTAGTTTAATGCATTATAATTTTGCTAATCTGTTTCGGGTCTTGATAAAAGTGCTTTTGATGTTCTAGTTTAAAATAACAACCACCTGAAGTGCTTCTGTGAGCTGTAGTAAAAGACATACATATAGTGTATGTCTTCATCTTTTGTAAGATATTTTTTTTTAACATATCCTCAAAATATATATTATATTCATATGTATTTGTCTATGATAAAGTATTTGAATCGTGTGGAACAATTTTTTCTCAAATTGTTTCTTGGAATTACACATAATATTCTCTTCTCCAATCACCTTGAGCAGGCAACTGCATGTATTTTTTTTATTCTGATTGTATATAAATTTTGAAAAATTGCTTTGACTTTGACTTTGTATTATTGATTGATTGATTGATTGAATCAAGTGGCATGCGTAAAAAGTATTTCTAAGCTAATAGAATTTGTTTATTCTCAATTAATTATTATCGATATTTTTGTCTTTGTTTTACCAAAAACAGTGAAATGAAATTTGAGTATTTATTGAACATCTTTAATAAATTAGGGAAATTAAAATCGTTAAAAGATTCAAGATATATCTTGAATGATATAATATGGGATTTAATAATTAAGTGTTATTTTTCTTGCCATTATAGCCGATGATTGAAGAAGGAAATTAGAGTAACAAATCCCTCGAATGATGCTAATTAATACTTTTGACAACATGTTTATGGAAACACGTTTTTGGTGGCCAAAAATAATTTTGGTCTGGATCTAAACTCAAACCCTAACTCTAATTAATATTTCATCATCACAGAGAAGCATCAAATAGCTTTGGTTGAAGCATACAGATACTGACACGTGTGACCCACAAGAAAGTTTTGTGGTCTCCACAAGAATCAAAATGGGCACGTGGCATGCATGATTGATGATTCATACTCAGCTTTCTACTATTCACTTTCAAAAGTAGGGTTTATTTCTTGGCTTCAGGATGAGTTATCCAAACCACCGACTCCAAAGTTGATAAGAAATGAAAGACTGCCCATCAAAACTCAATCACAGCCGATGATCAAATCACAAAATTTACAACTACCACGTGTCACCAATCAAGCAATCATTCATGCTTAATCTTGCTATGATCTACCTAATGTGTCATATGTTCAAAAAATAGGCGCAGGTGTTACATCTCCAAACAAATGGTCTCAAATCATTTGCATGGCACTTTAAGCAAAATAGAATCACACAATATTTGCAAAATTACATTACCACCCCCACGATTTTTTCTCTTACCATTTTCACCATCCTTTTCAATGCTTATATAAAGAAGTTAACTCCCCTTCACAAAATCCCATCTCATTCAAAGCCGAAAAAAAAAAATACCTTTCTCACTTCTTTGGTCTTCGTAAGCACTTTTTTGCAAGATGTCCTTTGTTGAAATTACAGAGCCACAAATGAGCGTGCCCAAAAGGGCATATGTAACATTTTTGGCGGGCAATGGTGACTATGTGAAAGGTGTTGTGGGCTTAGCCAAGGGCTTAAGAAAGGCCAAATCTGAGTACCCTCTTGTAGTTGCTATCTTGCCCGATGTCCCGGAGGATCACCGCCGGATTCTCGAGTCCCAAGGCTGTATCATCCGGGAAATCGAGCCGGTGCACCCACCGGAAAACCAAACTGAGTTTGCCATGGCTTACTATGTCATCAATTACTCAAAGCTTCGCATTTGGGAGGTAATAATAACAATATTATTAGCCTTATTATATTTTTACTATATGATTTTTGTTCATGTTTATCATCCCATGCAAGTTTTGAACGTGGCATATTTGTATTGGAACTTATGTCCACGTGTGTGGAGGCATGTAACTTGCAAATAAAGTCATTTCCTTGTTAGCGGCAGCGCTATATCGATTTTACAAACATGATATTTTTAATATATATTTTTTCACTCATTCATCAAATTCATATCTATTTTGATCTTATTTATTACTTGGTTCACTTTTATATTTACACGTTGATAATTAATTAATTAATTGGTTATTTGTTAATTTCATATTGTAGTTTGTGGAGTATGACAAGATGATATACTTGGACGGTGACATACAAGTGTTTGATAATATTGATCATCTTTTTGATGCACCAGACGGCTACTTTTATGCTGTCATGGACTGTTTCTGTGAGAAAACTTGGACTAACTCGCCGCAATATAAGATCGGATACTGCCAGCAGTGTCCGGAAAAAGTACAATGGCCGGCGGAGATGGGTTCTCCACCGCCTCTTTACTTCAACGCCGGCATGTTTGTGTTTGAACCTGATCTCTTGACTTACCATGATCTCTTGGAATCTATCAAAGTCACTCCTCCTACTTCATTTGCTGAGCAGGTAATATAGTAATTAATTGATTAACTAACCCTAATTGATATTTTTTTTCCTGTTTGGGATTTTGATTGTGTTAATTAATTTATTTTGGGAGTTGCAGGATTTTCTGAACATGTATTTTAATGACATTTACAAGCCAATTCCTCCAATATACAATCTTGTTTTGGCTATGCTTTGGCGCCATCCTGAGAATGTTGAAGTTGACAAAGTCAAAGTTGTCCACTATTGTGCTGCTGTAAGTATTTTCAAACAATTCACAATTTGTAATATAAACAAATAAAAAAATAAAAAATATATATTTAGGGCTTGATTTGTGATTAAAAAACCCTAATTATATTGTGATTGTGATTTATGATAATGAATTAGGGAGCAAAGCCATGGAGGTTCACTGGAAAAGAAGAAAACATGGACAGGACTGATATCAAATTATTGGTGAAAAAATGGTGGGATATATATGAAGATGAGTCTCTTGATTACAAGAATTGCGTCGCGCCGGCGGCGGCAAACACTGAGAAGATTGGATCCCTTTTGGTCACTGCTCTGAGTGACGATGGTGGTGGTGGTGTTGTTCAACAAAGAAATGCCCCATCTGCAGCTTAATTCATCAATAATATTAATGTTATAATATGTAGTAACTAAAGATATATATATATTATATGTTAGCTAACGTTCTATATATGTTTGTGTTTGGTGAGATATGTAATTTCCAAACCAGCAGCTTTCAGTGTGACTGCAGCTACTTTACTCGAATAAAATTGATGCAATATTAGTAAAATTTGGTTTTTCTTTGCTATACAACTAAATGGTTTTTATTGTTTCATGTTTTTGTGTGGATGAGTTTTGATTTGTGAAAAATTTTCTTGGGAAAATGGATTGGAATCTAAATGGTCCGCACAGAGATGGAATCATTTACTCAATCTCAAAATTTGTTAAAATAATTTGTTAAAATGTATTTTATAAATTAATAAAAATTATAATTTGTTAATGAGATAATTTTGATTAATATCCTTTAAAATAAAAGGTACTTAATATTGACTTTTATGGTGCTGGTTTGTTAGTGTAGATTTTTCTTCTTCTTCATTTGTTTTTTTAAATCATAAGAATTTATTTTCCCTGGAAGGGGTATATCTCCAATATATCCTGCACCCAGTGATGTGACTGAAAAGGAAAATTGAATGGTACAAGAAATTTATGCTCACAAGTATTAGATTGATAATTTTAAAAACTAAAAGATTAAAAAAATACTGAAGTACAAATCATATACTAATCTAAGCTTAGAACGGGAAACATGATCCTGAAACTTACCTTCTCAATTTATTTCATTGCTAAATTGATAATAAGTCAAATCCAATCGGAAAATAATTAAAAAAATAAAATAAAATTTCTTTGAATATTGTATATATTTACTTAATTAAACTGATGGATTATTTTGTATTATTATTGCAATATTAAAAAGGAGGAAAGTCGTGGAGATATAATGGGAAAGAAGAGAGCATGGAAAGAGAAGACACAAAGATGCTGGTGAGAAAATGGAATATTCCTGAATATATACTAATGCAAAACTTCAATTTTTTTTTTAAAGTAAACTTGCAGCAATGAAGAACCAGCTGTTGTTTTTGGACTGATTTGTAATATAAATAAAAAGAAGAAAACAAAAGTAGAGCGGCATGCATGCAGTAGTAGTGTGTATATATATTGTTAGGTGTGATTTTAAATAGTCTGATTATAGGGGTGTATGTGATATATTTACAGAGTTGTTGGTTACAAAAGTAATAAGCTAGAAGGTTCAAATCTCTCTGGAGTTTGTTAGCAGTCTATTAAAGCTGTTAAAACAGACTTGTAGTTGCCTCTGTTAGTTTCTTCTTCTAGGTGTCATGTGCAAATGAAGATTGGCACGTGTAAGATAGATATGAGGCTTTATATACTTTGCTTTGCTTCTGTAAATTCATTCACTTAACAAACTATTGGAGCTATAAGGAAGCAGTACACAATATGAACAAAGAACAGTGGATAAGAGCTATGGAAGAAGAGCTCAAGTCACTGGAAAAGAACAACACCTGGAAGCTTGTTCCAAGGCCAAAAGACGGAAAGGTAATTGGCTGCAAATAGATATACAAGCTAAAGGAGGGTATTGCTGAGACAGAACCTTGGAAGTTCAAGGCTAAGGTTAGTAGCTAAGTGGTTTACTCAGCAAGAGGGGATAGATTATCAGGAGGTTTTCTCCCCCGTGGTGAAACACACTTCTCATAGCACTAACAGCTTCATTTGATTTAGAGTTGGAACAAATGGATGTGAAGACTTCCTTCTTGCATGAGGAACTCTTTATGGAGCAACCTGAAGGATATGTAGATAATAACTTGAGAGTTGAAATTTGTCTGCTGTTGAAGTCACTGTATGGGTTAAAGCAGTCTGCCAGACAATGGTACAAAAGATTTGATGAATTCATGATAAGGATTCATTACAACAGAAGCAAGTTTGACTCATGTGTCTACTACAGGAAGCTCAAAAGTGGGTTATGGATCTACCTACTGCTCTATGTGGATGATATGCTCGTAGCATGTAAAGATAAGCAGGAAGTCAGAAGGTTAAAATTACTTTTGAGTTCTGAATTTGAAATGAAGGACTTGAGGAGTAGAGAAGATTCTAGGTATGGAACTACTCTCAGGGACAGAAGCAAGGGAACAATTTGCTTAACACATGAACATTATGTCAACAAGGTTCTGAACAGGTTTGAATTGGTGAAATCAAAGCCTGTCACAACCCCAATGGCTGCTCACTTCAAACTGTCAGTTGCTAGTGTCCAGAAAAAAAGGAAGATGTTGCTTACATGAAACAAGTACCATATGCAAGTGTTGTGGGTAGTGAAATGTATGCAATGGTCTGTACTATGCCTGATGTAGCCTATGCAATGAGTTTGGTGAGTAGATTTATGGCTAATCCAGGAAGAAAGCATTGGGAAGCTATGAAATGACCGTTGAGATATTTTAAAGGAACCTCAACATATGGACCGATGTACAAAGGTGCAAAGGATAGTGAGGAACCTTTAAAAGTGTTTGTTGACAAAAGAAGGTCTTTGACAGGTTATGTGTTCATCTTGTTCAATGGAGTAGTAAGTTGGAAAGCTTCATTACAGCATGTAGTTGCCTTGTCAACAACAGAGGCAGAGTACATGGCTATAACAGAAGCTGTGAAGGAAGCCCTATGGCTGAAGGGTTTGATCAATGAATTAGGAATTGATCAGGGAAAAGTTTGTGTTTGGTGTGACAGCCAAAGTGCTTTGAATCTTGTTAAGGATCCTAAGTATCATGAGAGAACCAAATACATTGACATAAGACTGCATTTTATCAGAGATGAAATCAGCAAAGGCTTTGTTAAATTGTAGAAGATAGATACTGAAGTCAACCCAGCTGATATGCTCACAAAGCCACCGCCTGTGTCCAGGTTCCAAGATCTGGTGAAAAACATAAGTACGGTGAATCTGAGAGGAGGCAAGGTTGGACAAATCACTAAGGCAGGTGGAGCTGATTCTTGAAGGTAGATGTTTTGAATCAAGATGGAGATTGTTAGGTGTGATTTTAATCAGTCTGACTATAGGGGTGTATGTGATACATTTACAGAGTTGCAGGTTACAAAAGTAATAAGCTAGAAGGTACAAATCAAGAGGGGAAAATCAGTTACGAGTATAATCCTCTCTGGAGTTTGTTAGCAGTAGCTGTTAAAGCTGTTAAAACAGACTTGTAGTTGCCTCTGTTAGTTTCTTCTTCTAGGTGTCATGTGCAAATGAAGATTGGCACGTGTAAGATAGATATAAGGCTTTATATACTTTGCTTTGCTTCTGTAAATTCATTCACTGTAACAAACTCTTGATTCATCTCTAATAATAATAATAATAATAAAGAGAGAGCGTGAAGCTATGGGATGTCAAAAGAAAATCTTTCTTGCTTCTGCATTTCTGTGTGCTGTGTGAGTGATTGTAGTTTCAACTTAAAGATCCATCTTGCGTTAGAGTACTGGTGACAGAGAGGTCAGTGGTTGGCTCAGTAGAGTTTTCTTTCTGGATTCAATCTTGGGGTTGTAATTGTTGTCTCTTGTATCCAACATTGCTGCAACATATATAGTGTGGGGGAAAGAGAATGTAACGAATGATTAGGATTAAGAGATATAATGTATCTAAAGGCTATATTTGTGTGGCTTAATTGGCGGCTCAGATCATTTTATTATAATCTAATGGCTGATAAATAATCATTTCATTATAGAATCTCTATAAAAATGGAAAATGAAAACTACCAACTAAATTAAAGAATAAAATCATTTATTAATGTAAAATGAAAACTACCAAATAAATTAAAGAATAAAATCATTTAATTAAAAAATAAAATCATTTCATTATAGAATATCTCTGAAAATTAACAAACAAAATTAAATAACAGAATTATAATCTCTCTGTAAATTCTGTAACATCGTGCCTTAGACACGGACAATATCTAGTATATATATATATATATATATATATATATATATATATAAGAAAGCATGCAAAAATGGAGATCAGGCAGCAGAGAGATGGAAGAAGCAAAAGAAGATGAAATTGATTATGTGATCAAAGCTTATGCTACTCTTGTCAAATCTCATTGAACCCATGAAGGCTTTTCAATGGTAATAATTAACACAATCACTCTTAATACTCTTTAGTTTTATTAATCAATGATGCCCGGGTTGTTGTTTTTAATATTTTTAGTGAAAAATTAACCAAATATTCATGTATGGCTTTATGTGTCTTCAAGTAGTTTTCTTTCACTGACCGCTCATGTTTGAATTATGAAGAATATATGAGCTAAAAAATTAATTTAAATTTTGTCCATCTCTTTTAAAAAATATAAATAAATAAATAACCAAACCATGCATGATTCATGGAGGAAAAAAGGTGAATATGTATATAATTCTTTGGCATATGACAATTTATTGAAATTTTCATTTTTCAAATATTTTGTATGTTTAAATCTTGTTGCCTGTTGAATATATATTCGTAATGATAATCTAGTTACAGGATAGAGATAGAATACAAGATAAATTCAAAGTTCAAATTATTATTTATCCTTAACAATGAATTTGGATCTTTTAATTTGGGAACAACTTTGTAATAAACTGCAAGTCTCCCATTTGCTTTACAAAAAAATTGAATCTTCGTTGTACTAATGCAGTTAGTTTGAGAAGTTGTTGCTACACAAATTAGGAAAAAGCTAGCAGACAAAATCCAAAACGAGGCATATAGATAGAGCTCCTCAAATAAAATTAATATTAATGCTCTTAATTACCAGACCCGAAATGGTTAGTGACTCCGCCACTGATTTTATTAATATTAGTAATGTAGTGATCAGCCTTCCTTGTGGTAGCTATTTTTCTCCTCACATGCTCATACATACATACATACATACATACATACATATATATATTAACTTTAATATATTCATTGGGAGGCTGCTGTAATTGTGTGATTCTAGTTTTTTAATTTCTGTTGGTTTGCATCTAATTACACCTTCATAGTTTTCAAATTATTATTTGTTTTAACTTTCATGTTAATGTTATGAATTCTGATTATAATCTCAAGATTTGAAAACCATTAGTTTTAGAGAGTTTTGTCATGATTTTATAATTTTATATTCCTAAAATATATATCCTTAATAAAATTTTAAAATGTCAATTCTATCATATTAACTTTATTATATTAATAAACAAAAATAGTTAAAAGGTCTTTGCAAACATGTTTGATGGCATAACTGACTCAATTTCCATAAAACACAAGAAATGTTTGAGGACATTTTATTTATTTTATCATTTTCGGAATCATATCATACCATCAAATCAAACAAAAGCGATTATTTAACCATATCATATCATATCATACCATATTATACTATTTTCCCAAACATAATAACCGTTATTACATTATAATATCATATAATACAATATCATATCATACATTATTAAATGTATTACATCTAAATAAGGTGTTAAAATTTTCTAATTTTATGGATTTCTTTTCCAACTGCTTAATAAAAAAAAAAAAATCAGCCCCTCAAAAATTATGTATTTGCATATAATGATATGACAAAAAGGGTAGATTGAATATTCTCATATTTGTGCTTTTATCTCCATTATAAATCATGCTTATTAATGTTGGAAGATCATAAATCATGGCATTTTAAGAAATTTACATAGTAATTGCAATCTACAATTTTCTGCATCAATGAAAGGAGCATATCATTGACGGAGATTAAGATCCAAAGCATATTATTCTCTAACTAATACACACATTAGGCTCTTTGATATAAAATCTAACTATTCTCCTTATATGGAAGCCCTTTTTTTTTTAATAGTTGAAAACTCCGGCGTCGAACCATTCTTTCCAGGCTTAAGTGAAGCAAATAAAACTTCCGGTTATCCCAGACTCTTACAAGAAATACACTAGCGGTCCTGAATATTCTATCTTTGTATATTTTTTACTTTTGTGTTTTATTTTTGAAGTTGATTTTGATTCTGTTTGATATTGAGGTTTGATATATGGTAAGATGATAAAATTATATTACATATTTTATGTTTTTGATTAATGATAAAAAGAAAATTTGATTATTAATTATGATTTCTTTTAAAATTTGAGTTTTGCAAAAATTAAAGTTTTTAATTTTTACTCACCATCAAAATATTGGAAAATTAACTAAATTGTAATTATTTTTTAATATAAAATAAAATTATGTGACACCATTTACTAACCACAATTTGTTCACAACGTTTATTTAATTGTCAAATTAAATATTATGTCCATTTTTAAAAATATATTACTTGAAGTATTAGTCAAATAAGCACTATAATTTACCAAATTAATCTTTTATTCGACTCGTTTTAAACTAGAATATCACCATATATAGTCATAAGAATAGGTTATTAAAATAATAATTAAAAGTTAGCTATTTATGTGTGTGTATTACACAAGAGATGCATTAAAAGAAGAAATGGAAGAAGCTAAAGGAGTGAAACGAGTGGTGGTAGTCAAGTTTAAAGATGAGGCAACAGAAGATGAAATTGACAAAATAATCAAAGTATATGCAAATCTTGTGAATCTCATCGAACCCATGAAGTCTTTTGAATGGTAATTATTAATCAAAAGATTGATTATTTATTTATTGATTTATTGATTTATTGATTATTGGCGACAGGGGGAAGGATGTGAGCATTGAGAATCTGCAACAAGGTTTCACACATATATTTGAAACAAGCTTTGAGAGCCCGGAGGGTATTGCAGAATATGCAGCTCATCCTTCTCATGTTGAATTTGCAAACTTGTTCCTGGCCAGCCTGGACAAAATTCTTGTGATTGATTACAAACCCACACGTGTCTGAATTGTATTGATCAGCTTTCCTTCTGTCTCCATTATAATAAATCATGCTTGCCATTGCCAACGCTGGAAATAAATATATGTAATATCGATATTATCTGTTACTTCCTCTTCTAGCATGAATATGAAATGAATATATTTCTGAAATATAAGATTAAAACTTTTGTTTTAGAAGCCAAGTTGACTGCTAAGAACGTTAAACTATTACAAAGTTGCATGAAAATCTGCTTGCTTTCTTATTGGTCTGCAGATGCATTATTAACATTAGACAGCCCTGACTCTTTCAATTCAGCTTTGCAGCTATCAACTTTCTCCATGGATCTAGATGTTGCAAGATGCAACTTGTGCTTTGTAATATCTCAACTTCAAAATATTGCTCCCCAGAAAATTTAAGGTCACCAATGACAGCATTAAAGCTCTCAGAACAAGCAACATACTGCTTCTTTAACTCTGGTTCGGTTGCTTTACCAGAAAGTGACTTGACTGAGAGCTGAGACACTGCTGGTGGCATTACCCTTGGGCCTATTACAATGGTTCGGTTACTGTGTTCTTATAAGGGACTATGAATTGTTACAATAAAATAAAGGAAACAACGGTAATGAAAATAACACAGGGAGCGACAGGAACAATTCAACAATGCAATATCGAACAAGAATAAGAAAGGACAGCGCCACGAAAAAGAGAGAATTCCGAGGCTTGTTGATGAGGCAACAATCTCCTTAAAACAAATTCGTCCCCTACTGAATGGTGCAGTAGAACGTGAGACGTTTGTTTCCCATAATGCCAATTAAATTAAGTTAGTGGGAGGCTTTCCACATGATGTAACCAATTTAACTGTTATGGAATTTCAAAAGGCTTAGAAAAATTGTCTGGGCCCACATTCGTGTACGCAGGACGCGCGGGTGCACACGAGTCAGGCCTGTTCGGATTTTGATTTGCACCCCCCTGCGCGCGCGCGTAGAGAGAGCCTATATTCTTATAACACTTACCCATCTACATATGAACAATCATATATAAACACAATTTTCCTTTATTAGTTTTCTTGTGGGACAAACTTATTTCTCTTTATTTTTCAACACCCATTGGTGAACTTTGAGCAATAATTTCTCATTCACCCAAGCACCATTTTAAACATATGAATATATCATTCCGAACTACTCACGGAGGAGTATCCGAATCACTCAAAACCAACCACTAACAAGAAATGGACAATGCTTAAAATTATACCTCAAAATGCTTATTAGTTAGCATTTTTCCAACAGTGCCTTGGCTAATTGAATTGTCATGTGGGCAACTTCTGATCAATGAGATATAGGCTTACCAGTAGTACTCGACTTCAAAAATTGTAAACATAAATCATGGAGCAAATTCTTTCGACCTCTTCAGGATGGAGCAATATGCTAGTAATAAATGCAAGAAAAATATGAGGAGCTATTAAAGAAATTTTCCCTTTTTTTTTTTATGTTGTTTTGTGTTTGACTCATCATATCTTTATCTTATCCATCCCTTTTTTAATCACTAGTAATATTTCCTGGAATAAAAAAAGAGCAATGATATATCCATAAAAGAAAAATAGTATAAAAATGAGCATCAATTATTAAAACATAAATAATATTTAACTAAATATAAATAATTTTATTATTTTTAATACTTTTGTGCTAAATTTTGTGAATATATCATTTTTTATGATAAAAAAAAATTCTTGAAATTTTGAGTTACTTTTCCAAAACTTTCTTAATTTTTAGGTTATTTAATCAAAATAATCACTTGTATTCCTCTAGCCCGGCCCATGTAAATCTTAAATTCTTGTTTCAATACGACGCCGGTTTACATCACGCGATCGTTTCGACTTTCATTCAATACTCGAGCCTTTCTTCTTCTTCAGTTCGCTTCTCTCTATCTTCTGCGTCTCTAGGGTTTTCACTTTTCCGTACCAAATCATCTAATCCTTCTATCTCGCGGTTCAATTCACTCAAGGGAGTCAGAAATTTCGCGGTTTAAAAATCCAAAGCTTGTCCAAAATCATGGCTACAACGAACAGCGTTGAAATTCATGCCCCAGGTTTTATTTTCCTTTTCTTCGTTAATTTTTTTTTAATTTTTTTTAACCAATTTTACATCCTTTTGCTTTATATATTATCCTCGATGTTTAGTTTTTATTCTATTTTAATGTTTCATGTTAATTGTTTTGCTTAAACTTTTAGGTAAAATTTTAATGAAAGTGAAAATGATTATTGTGTTACAGGCAATGCCAGTGGTCCAAGCTCAGAGTCTCAAAATGAAGATATTGGTAAGAATTTATGTCAGTGTCTTGCATTTTGAAAATGGATTGTTGATGCAAAATAAAGGGGCTAATTTTTTATTTTAAATTTTTACTATTATTTGGTATGGTAGAGATGGGAACTCGGGTGGATGCTATGTGGGAGCAAATGAGTAAAGGGGTTTCTAGCAAGACCCTGATGTCATTTTTAAACAAGCCGAGTCCAAGTGGGAATAAAACTTCATCAAAGATATCGAATGTGAGATTTTATTTTCGCTTTGGGTTTTAATGGTGTTAGTTTGATATTTGTTGGGTGCTGTTAAAGACTTGTTTTATTTTGTAGTGCTGGATTACATACCTAGGCTTGGCGCTGAAGGAGACTAGATCTAGTGGTGTGCAAAATGGTATTAGTACTGATTATGATAAGAAGATTGATGCTTTGTGGGAAAAAATGAATGAAGGAGTTCCTAAGAGGAAATTCAAATATTTTTCGAGCAAGCCCAGTTCAACTGTCACTAAAGTTTCACAAACAATATCCAATGTGAGGATTTCTTAATTTCTTTGCTTCAAGTGGTAACAATGAGAACAACAAGAGTATAATTTAACTAATTATTTCTCTGATTTTATAGAATTGGATGAAAAATTTGGCAAGGAAGACAGAATCCAATGGGCAAGATGTACCCCAAGAGAATGACATCTTGCCACAAAAGAGGCCCATTGCTATGCTGGATAATGATGGAGATAAGGCCAAGAGGCTTGCTGCTGCTGCTCTATCAGCAGTCAAGGAAGCTGCAGCTGCTGCACCTGGGAGGGGGAAAATTGGGGTAATCACAAATTTTCTCATGTTTATCTGCCATCTCTAAGATTTATGTGGTGTGCTAATGAGCTACTTGAAGACGAATCCTAGCTAATATTTGGAATGTCTTTGGTTTGGAGATGTACATCTCTTTTAGTAGTTTTTGCAAGTTTCTAGCACGACGAGAACTTCTTTTGACCAAGTATTTGAATAGTATGGGCTAAGCCCTTGATATTTTCTAGTGTACAAGATCACTTGGCATTCGTGGCCTTGTCCTGATTTGCTTCAATTCACTGGAGCTCACCTCCTAGATTATGCTTTCAGAATCTGGCAATTAGATAATTTAGTATTTCTGGAGTTAGCCTTAAGAACGATCTGAAATTCTCTTAGATGTGTTGGTAGTTTGCAAACCAGTGAATAGTTTGCGGACATTAATCATGATTTACTTTTTGCAGATTACTGCAGTCCGAGATTTCGCAGGTCAAGATATTGAAATTAAGACGTTTGTTGATGCTGATTCAAAAGAGGCATCTGAAAAGGCTAAAGGTCCCGCAACATCAGCTGTTGATGCTGTTCTTGAACAAATAAAGAAGAAACCAAAGCTCAGTGTGCTCGACAAGACCAAAAAGGATTGGGGAGAGTTCAAGGAAGAGCAGAGACTGGAGGAAGAGTTGGATGCTTATAAGAAGAGCTCAAATCAGTATCTGGACAAAGTTTCCTTCTTGCAGCGAGCAGATTACCGGGAGTTTGAGCGTGAGAGAGATGCAAGGCTAGCTTTACAGGCCAGGAGGAGGCCAGACATGCGGGAGGAGCCATAATTCTGAATTGGTCTTTGATTGAATTTGTATGACCGCCACGTGGAATTTGCAAAGCAGAAGACCACAGAGCTATTGAAGTATAACAAAGGCCTTGTTTTTGTATAGAAATGTCTTTCAATATTGTATTTGGCTGGGATGTGGCATATTATTATCTGTATTGCTGAAAACTGGGGAGATATTTTTATTAGCACTACCTACATTAATGGTAATGCTCTCATATTAGCAGGGCAATTCTGTCACTGATTTTGTTCTCCAATGACTTGCATTATTGGATTTAATTTAAATCCAGCATAAATTAAGGGCTCTTCTACAAATCTACTCTAGTCGAATGCAGTGTTCAGTGGCCATTATGCACAAAACCTTGAGAAACCAGAAGGAAATTTTTTGACAAATTGGCAAGAAACACAATTGAAAGTAACTCAACTTTCAATTAGCTCAATGTCTCTCTCATGTACTCATTATTTTTTTTTTCCTGCACATAACCAAAAGCTAGAAGATAACCAAGTTATTCCATCAACAACTGAAGAAAAAGCAAATTTCTATTCAAAAGTCTGCTTCAATGTGGGATGATTGAGAAAACAGGCGAAAAAGTCTTTGGCAAGATTTCCCAAAAATCTCCAACAAAAAAAAAACAGGTAATACCCCGCTTCTTAGATATGAATGGGTTTGTCGTGAGTGGCCATAGCAGCTTCCTTCAATGCCTCACTCATTGTAGGATGTGCATGGCACACACGTGCGATGTCCTCACTTGAGGCGTCATAATTAATGGCCAGGACAGCCTCGTGGATGAGCTCTCCAGCATTGGGTGCCATTATATGAACGCCCAATATCTTGTTAGTCTCTTTCTCAGCCAAAATCTTCACTATTCCTTCAGCATCATCAATTGCTTTCGCTCGGCTATTTGCCAAGAAAGGGAACTTCCCAACACGGTACTCAACACCAAGTTCCTTTACCTGCTCCTCAGTCTTCCCAACTGAAGCAACCTCAGGGTGTGTATAGACAACTCCAGGGACCTTATCATAGTCCACATGACCGTGTTTACCAGCTATGAATTCAACACAAGCAACCCCGTCCTCTTCTGCCTTGTGGGCTAGCATTGGCCCAGGAATTACATCCCCAATTGCAAAGACACCCGGCACGTTTGTAACAAATCTTTCATTAACTGGTATCCGTCCTATCTTATCCGTTTCAACTCCTATCTTATCCAGCCCAAGTCCAGCAGTGAATGGAGTCCTCCCAGCGGACACAAGGACAACATCAGCTTCAAATATGGTCTTCTCACCACCAGCTGCTGGTTCAAGGGTCAACTTGACACCATCTCCAGATGTGTCAACTCCCACCACCTTAGTTTTGAGCATGAATTTCATCTTCTGCTTCTCAAGTGCACGCTGAAATTGTTTGCGAACCTCCCCATCCATGCTTGGGACGATATCACCAGCAAATTCAACAACAGTGACCTCTGAACCAAGTCTGCCCCAAACAGACCCCATCTCCAGCCCAATGTAGCCTGCCCCAATGACCACAAGTTTCTTAGGGATTTCAGTCAATGCTAAAGCTCCAGTGGATGATACAATTCTCTTTTCATCAATGGTGATCCCAGGTAGAGACTTGACATCAGAACCAGTAGCAATTATGATATTCTTGCCTTTCACGACAGTGTTTCCACCATCAATGGTTTCCACAGAAACCTCGGAGGGTGAGATAAACTTGCCATATCCTTTGACATAGGTTACTTTGTTCTTCTTGAATAGACCTTCAATACCTCGTGTAAGATTAGCCACAGCTTTATCTTTTTGGGCCATCATGGCAGGCAAATCAACCTCAACGGATGACAACTTTACACCATGGTTTGCAAAAGAATGCTTGGCTTCATGGTACATGTGGGAAGAATGAAGAAGTGCCTGAATGTTGAAAAAAGGAATACGCAGAAGTTATTACAAGCACTCAATTAAAATGTAACAACGGAACATAATATCATTTCCCTACAAAGCAACAAATGGTATCAAAGAAATTCTCACATTCTAGAAAAGCAAAATGTGCAATAATATAGTTATAGGATGGCAGGAAAAAAGACCAATGTTACTGAAAAATACATAGACCAACCTCTGGAAATTTAAGATAAACAAACAAGTGGTCCAACTAAAAAAATTCTTAGCAGCAATCTCCGACTTCTACAAAAATCACATTTTTGGCATAAGGAATTCGGTTATTATTTTTTCTAAATACATATTGCTGAACAAGTAAATAAAATTGAAAGCCGCGAACTTTTTGAGAAACATAAGCAAAATCAATAAGATTCAAATAAAATCAGCTAAACCAACGTTTTTTAAAAAGAAAAAAGAAGAAAAATCCACCAATTTTCAATCCATATCATAACAAACTAACAAAAACTTCAAAAAACGATTCTTGATTCATATTAATCAAATCAATCCATCCCAATTATAAACACGAATACAAAAACACTATCATATTAATCAATTCTACTAAAAATCATTTTTTTGAAAAAGAAAATAAATAAACCCCTAGGATTGACGAAGAAACGGACCTTAGAGGGGATGCATCCGACGTTAAGACACGTGCCACCGAGGGCCCCACGCTTCTCGATGCACGTGGTCTTGAGACCAAGCTGCGAGGCCTTGATGGCGGCCACGTAACCTCCGGGGCCACCTCCGATGACCACGACGTCGTTCTCATCAGATCCCGAAGCGAAGCCCCTGGTGAGCGAGAAACTGTACTTGAAAACATTACCACTCGACGAGTTGGAGAGATTCCTCGACAGCACGTACGCCTTTCTTCTACCAAGACTTGCCATCGCCATTTTTAACTATCGGCTTTTTCATCCAAGTGTGCCTCCGGCTTTTATTTATTTGATTTGATGCCTGGGCTGCGTTATTGAGTTTTTTTTTTTTTTTTTTTTTTTTTTTTTAAATTCCCAAAATAGCAATTAAGTCCCTGACTTTCAGGAAATATACAGGTATGAAGTCAGTTTACAAATTCTCCTCTTATTCATATTAAAAATTCAGCATTTACATCTGTACAATTATATTATAATACAACACGAGCTTATAGGGTAATTTTAAATTTTTAAATGTTAATGGTATAAAATAGATATTTTAATACTTAAAAAAATTAGTAATCATATACATTTTTAGTATTAAAAATTCAACTCTTTTTAAGTGACTGTAATGTAATATGTAGCAGAAAGCAGAGGTTTCAAATATTTTCTTTTAAATATTTTGGCTTGGACTTTGGAAGGAAGAATCATTACAACAAAAATTGGTGGCCTCACCTCACACATCATCATCTCATCCATTGTTGGTGGTATGCAAGAGCCCTTTGATGCTAAGGCTCAATGGTTGGTTCATAATTCATTCATTCATTGGCTGCTAGCAATGCATAATCAACTTTGTACTCAAATCTCATTTCTTGTTTTTAATTTTTTTAAAAATAGAATCAAGAGTTTTTTATAAGAAAGATATTATTTATAAGAGTGAATCTTCATGACTGGACAGCAATTGTGGTTTTTAAACCACAACCACTAGAATACCAACCAAACAGAGATAGAAACTTGTCTGAAACAAGTGTGTAAAAACAACACACATATACACAAATTTAAGGAAGAAAGGTTGCAAGGGTCTTTGTAGATAAACCCAATCCATTAAAAGTTAAAAATAATTCCAAAAGCCTAGTGTTCTCGTCTTACAAAACTGCTGGCTGCTTTTTCTCCAGCCATCAGCTGAAACCAGCCTAAACAGATAAAAATCACTTCTCAACAATATCAGTAAATAATAGTGTGAAAATAATTTGTATGTGCAATCAATTGCCTTCTAACAAGCTCTTCAACCTATTTCGTGCTTCTTCAGAAAGACTAGAGCACCTGAATCTTCGCCGTGGGGGAAGACATGACTCAGCATGAGCAACGGAAGAAAAACAGATAACAATCACAGTGAGGTTATCGGGTGAATTCAGGCGTGATGCTTCCATCACAAGTTCTTGGGCACATTGTTGGGGATCGTTGTGTCGCCTGAGCCCACGACGGACAAGGCTGACTGCATTTTGGCTTGACATCACATCCCAAATACCATCACATCCAATGATTAGGAATTCATCATCCTCTGTTAACACAACTTGTCGGACATCAGGATCAGAAATAAGAGGCGATGCAGACCCAAGTGGGTGTTTCATGTCCCAGTCTCCCAAGGCTCGCGTGACTGAAAGATAACCGTTGAGATATCCATCTTCAATGAAACCACCTAAATCTTCAACTCGCCTGCGCTCTGGTAGGTAGGAAGGCCTATGATCTTGAGACATATCAACTGCAACTCCTTTTCTGCAAAGAACTGCTCGGCAGTCACCAGCATTTGCAACCAGTAAATGCTTTCCAAGCACTAGGGCTGTCAAAGCAGTTGTTCCACACGTACTACTAATACTGTGTTCATCAGCCAAAGCAATGTCTGCTTGTAAAAATGCTTTCTTATGAGAATTCTCCAACTCTCTTAAGAAGAAATCACTGACATCAGATGTCCGTGGCATACCAGCATCCTCAAAAAATAATTTCATAGCATTCTCCTTGATATAAACAGCTGCCTCAGGTCCACCATGACCATCAAATACTGCATAGAAAGCACTTGGCATAGGACACTTAAAGAGAGATCCAAGGTGGGCAGATAGGTCATCAATCCGAATGTGCTCATCATCCATTGAGATCCTTGGTCCAATGTCAGCACAGCTACCAGAGCGAATGTTTGGGACAAACAGAGATGAGGATTCCATAACAGTACTTCTAATGGTCTCTGAACAACTAACAACCTATAAAACCACAAAGAAAGAGGAGTTAGCCAATATCCCGAGATTCGCAAAACCAAATAATCATCAGAACTGAAAAAAAATGAACAACAAGCTCCACTGTAAACAAGGAAGAATATGTAGACTAGTGAGTAGTGACATTACAATCTCTAATTGATTGACCCCATACATAACATTGAATTCGATCAACAATAACAACTGTTCTGTCATGCTAATTAAGGCCTTATTTGTTCCATTCACAAAATTTAATTAGGCGGGGATTGTTTAACCCTGAAAAATTACACTTTGCAAATTACAAAAGGAAAAAAGATGCTTTCTTGTCTAAGTTGCCAGCATCAATGACACAACTTAACCAAAGCTGGGTAAAGACTTTCTTCAGTAAGAAGAGTGTTATTTCTACCCTAACGAAGCTACATGCCTCTCCAATTTCAATCCAACAAGACATTTGTCTTAATATTACTGTTCTTATACAAATTTAAATAGCTTCAAATGATATCTTCAATTCTTCATAGATGATACCACAAACCCTCTAAAATTTGAACAAATAAATACAGCTTTTCAAGCTATAAAAAATAAAAACAGACAAAAGATTTGGAGCTCTATGCTAGTGAAAAAAACCCATACCAGTAAATAATAACTAGAAAAATCATCAAACATACCCAGATTCACAAACACCACAAACCCTAAATCAATAACAAAACTCAAGCACAATTGCTTTTTCAAGTCATAAATATCAAATTTCACACATAACCTAACCAAGTTACAAAAAAATAAAACCCATCATAAAATTCCCTAACTTTCAATTCCCAAAAACCCAATACATATAAACCAAGAAACTTGAAAAAAAAACACTAGAATCAAACATACCCATATGAAAAATCAAAAACAAAAAAATCAAGAAAATAATGAAGATTACATACCGATTCAAAGCAGGAGATTTCGGTAGAAACTGAGTCAGAAACAATACGTTCATGGATTCTTGGAGTTTTAGGAGAGCTAGTGTTCATGTTCTTGTGATTGACATCGATCTGAAAGTTTTGATCTTTAATATTGAACTGCAAATCTAAGTCTAAAACAGCACTTGCTTTGCAAATTACCTCCGTTTCTGCCACTATATTTTGACCCACAATCATCTCCAGAACTACGTCGTATTTTCAATTTATTAGTGAAATTTGTGAAGAATGAAAGACAGTTGAATTAATGAACGGATTTGTGATTGTGAAGGCTTTTAATGGCGTAATCCGAGTGAAAAATGTATTACGAGTTGTGTTAGGATTTGGAGAAACCGGCTTTCATTTTAATTACTGAGTTACCGGTTCTTCCACTTGAACCGCTTTTCTGTGACTGACGTGGCAGTGAATTTAAGTTTCTCTTAGCTTTCTTCCTTTCCTTATAGGAATTGGATACCGGGAATTGTAGGTTTTCTCCGTAAGAGGAAAGACTTGCTTCTATTATATCTTATTTTTACCTTTTTGTGGGGGGATTATTTATAGAAATGATTAAAATTTCATCTAATTTACAAAATTGTCTTGTTATTATTATTATTTTTTATTTGTGTAAGTTATAAAATTTATTTTAGATAGTAATATTGTGTATATGGTAGTAGATTAATCACACATTTCCACTATAATAATATTATAGACGATTGTCTATTATAATTAATATTTAATTTATCACGATTGCCGGGAATATATTATTATTGTCTTGCTTGAAAATAATATTGCTCCTAATGTAAAAAAAAAAAAAAAAATTAATTTTGGCTATTTTTAACATAGTAGCTATTTTTTGTTGGCTTTTTCTATAATTTCCTTTTTTTCCCTAACCAAATGATATGATTTTATTTCTATATTGGGCTATTCTAGACATTTTTTTTATTTAAATAAAAAAAAAATTAATTTATTACAAAGGATAGTTAAAATTGAGTAATGGTGAGTGATTAAGAACTTTAATTAGAGCTATTATTTGTCGTATTATTGGTTGCGAAGTAGATAAGCTAATTACCTCTTCGAATGTTATTAGTGGCTGCCAATTAGATCCCAATAAGTAAAATGATGACGTGTAATTAAGAGGACAAATGGCTTTTGGATGGGAAGGTAAAGTGTTATAGGAAAATAATAACATATCATAAGTGGTTGGTTAAAGATGCTTCTAAATTGGAAAGTTTGTGAAGCGTCGTGTGCTCTACACATGGCATAAAATAAGCCAAGTATGCTGATCTAAACCACATATGTTCATATATCTCTGCGTGTGGGTGTATATATATATATATATATATATATATATTTGAAAATAGACTTGATGAGTAATAACTTACATTGTGGATTGTGGTGGTGCTAGATACTGTTTTCTGACATTTTTCAAAATTATCCAGACATTACATAATCACATCATACACTCTGTATCGATTCAATTAGTAATTATTAAGGTCGATATTGTCCATTTTAGAAACATTTTTTTTTTTTTTTTTTTGGAATCGTTGGAAATTTCGTTGTCAAATCACTTATTTCGGGTTTAAACGGAGCAGGTAAAACCCCAACTATCTCAGGCTCTTACAAGGAACGCACTCTCTGGATTCAAACTCAAGACCTCATAGTGAGATCCTGAGCCATACATCACCAAGTCACGTCCATTTGGGATCAATTTTAGAAACATGCAAAAGCGTAACGGTCCAACTCATTTTTCTTACGATTTTGTACTTATCTATCATAGATTGTACGTCTACTAAAAAAGTCTATAACTAATTGAGATGCTCAATACTTATAGTACATCTCCAACATCATTTTTCAAACTAGGTGAGATATTACAATCCACCATTTAAATCCAATATTATATGCAGAATATTCTCATATATATAAAGAGGAATAAGATGGTATTGAGGAAGGTACAGTTATTTGATGAATAACTAAGGGATGTGACATTTAATAATAATGGTGCGTCTAGGTTGCTCAATGGTGTTGAATTGGACAATAAAAGATGTGATAGATAATTTGATAAGATTGTTATGAAAGATATTATAAGTCATAATGCACAAAGTGATACAGTCCCCACCCTATATAAGATTTTTATTGGGTTGGTGAGGGGAATTCAGAGACATGGATTGTAAACCCTGATCAGTCAGATATATATAAGATTTTGAGAAAATTGAGATACATGCTACATGGTGGGGTTGAGAAGGAACACGTGAGACATGCAATGTAAGTTGTTGATCGTTTTGTGACAGTGGATGTGTGGACCGATTACAATGACACTTTAATAGGGAATGTTGGCAGTATTCATAAGGGTGCGATTTATCTGATATCAGCGACTGTTAGTGGAAAAGAATGTAAATATACATCAATGAACCATATATATTTTAAGACAATGTAATGGATATTTAATTTTGTTATTTTGGGACAGTTTAGCCGTGTCATTTTCTTTCATGTGTTTTGTGCCAATTGTGATGTTTTGTTTGATTGTTTAGGTTAATGGAGGCCGATGATATAAAAACGGGTGTTGTGGAGGGGGTATACTTGAGTGATTATAGTTGCACAGAACTTGCACTGCCTAATTTATTTGCACAACTGAGATTGAGATATAGTAACAAGAATATTAAAGTTGATAAAATTATGATAAAGTAGTCACCATTGTGTGCTCCTAATGCTTGTGGGATGATGATGGTAAATATTTACAATCGTTGTTTGGATGAGAATGATTCCCTACAAGCGTATTTCATTTTCCCCGTAGACTATCAGTGCGAGTTGATTTATTACGATAATAGATATTGTTCTGTGCATGATAAAAATACTCATTGGGTTGTTAAGTATCGTTTGGAGGATTCAAACATAAAATGAGGGGTGACTTATTGTAAGATGAAGGGGTACTTAAAGTATTCCACTAGTGAGATGTCTGAAGATAGTGCTATAAGACATTCTGTAATTCAGGTGTTATCAAAGAAATATTCGAGTGAAAGTGTGGACGTATGACACTGCGCTCCTAGTAAAATTATTCATATACCAACTAGGTATGTTTCTATGGCTCTTCCTGAACATATGATGGATATGTTGTTGGGTGGATTCGGTGAGAGTGAGTCAGCTATCGAAGAACAAAAAGGTCGTTTAAGTGTACGTGAACACGAAGTGCACAAGTCAGAAGGTGAAATTGATCTGGGACCATCGGTGTAAGAGGTTGGTGTTAGAAGAGAGGATTTTGATAGGACAGGTTCAGTTGTTATGGACCCGCACTAACTTTTAGATGTTTTAAGAAATGTAATTATGAGTGTTAAGAATGTGTCAGATAGTAAAGAGGTATTAATTCATGATAAAGGTAATGTTGTAAGTAAATGATGTAATAAAATTAATCGAAATTGTAGGACTTGATGAAGGTAGATTATGCTCAGTAGAGCTTTTCATATATGTATTCAAAGATTACATTTGATTTGGCCTAGTCCATAAAACCGTCCTAAAACCGCAACGAATTTTGTTTTAGTTTACCAAATCCGCTTAAAATATTTACCAAATCTTATCCATTACGGATGAGTTTTTGCGGATTTACGGACGAAATTAACATCTTTAGTCCCAAGTGGCGTGCCCACACTGTCTTCCCTGTTTTTCTGGTTCCCTCGATTATTATGCTAATTCAATTGTGTTCAGAGAGTTGTGTTTTCGATTTAGCATATAGTGTACGGTTACTTTTGACTCATTATTTTATACTGGAGTCATGTTATAAGGTTTAAGAAAATCTTTGTAATATACAGAAGCATCACATCATCCATATGAAACTCCAAATAAATATTGATATGTATTACATTCACTTGGCATGAATTGATTCGAGGGTCACCCCATTTGTGGTTTGATTCCTAAAGGGTTGGTCTTTGACTCTTTGTTTTATTACCTCAAGAAGTGGTGGTATTTTATTCACATACGTGCCTTCATGAAAACCACTTATTGAGATTCTTATCTTAGCTAGCTGCCTAGCTCAATGGTTCTGCATTTTGTTTTACATGAACTGTCTTATCATTTGATTCATCTTCAGTGATTGGTACACATTCAATGAGTTGTGGGCCAACAAGCCAAAAGGGTTTGTGTCACGTGTGCTCATAAATGATACAACCTACTGCATCTAATTGGACACAGAGAAGATGAACAAATGGATTTAAAGGGTTCTAAAAGATCATTAAGCATTTCTCACACAAACAAAAAGCTACTGTTTTCTTTCCCTCAGGCAACATGCATTACACTTGTAATAATCAATGAGTTAACAACTATCATCATCCTTGCGTAATTAGAAAATCTGAAAAGAACAGTATGCACAATTTCTTGTTGAGTCCAACCTTAACTGTAGTCTGTATGAACTGCGAGTAAGATTTTTCCTACAGCTTCTGAGTCGGGTTTGGGTCAAACACATTGACAGATTTGTCTCGGTGAGGTTGATATTTACTCGCAGCAGAAAGCCCGATGATCTTTCTGCAGCTTCTCCCAAAGGCATAAGACCATTCTGGGGCCTTGGTAATGCGCAAGAATATAGTCTGATTCACATCCAGCATTGTTGAACCTGTCGTCACTCATGTAATGCACTTCTTGACCGCTGTTCTTGAATTGTTCAATCCATATACCCATTGCAACATCCTCCAGCTTGAAAAGCTGAAAAGGGAATTTTTTAGGTTAAAAAAAAAATGAACGAGACTAAATCAGTTGGTGAATAATTTGTCAAGTTTGTCAAAATGCAGTCCTATGTTTCACTCCTCTAGAGCAGAGACATTAAATTTTAAACCCTTCAGAACTTCTGTTATTTCCCAGCAAACACACCTGGCTTATACTTTGGGAATTTTGTCAATTTACAATGTACTACTGCACATGTAAAAGTTGTGAATCGATATGTTTGAGGACACAAACAGCAAAGACATTGAATGCAGTCCAAAACATAGCAGACCATTCCAAAATTTTCTCAAAAGTATTTTGATCATTTTTTAGGTTTAATCTTTCAATCAAACAGAAAAGGCACACATCTAATAGATCCTATTGAAAATATAGACCATTGGTTCCTTGCCGCCTATTAGCAATAGAAATTTTACCTTGAGATCTCTTTCCTGGTGACCTCGAACAATAAATTTCGCAATATCCCGGGAGATGATATAACCTGGACCATGGGCCCATGGTGGGTATGAGGAATGCGGCCATTCCTGCCCAAAAGCACACTGATTATATATCTGTTCAAGTGCAATGATCATCTATACAAGAATGATGTTTGATCGAGACAGATACCTCATTACTGATATACCATTTGCTGTCTTTGTCCCTATGAGGTGACGAATCATAAGATATAAGACCAAATAAGAGGCCATTAGATGGCTTCTCCTTGAGGTTGGAGAGAACTTCATCAATTCTAACAAAAGCATCATCATCGGTTTTCATGATATATTTAGCAGGGAGGATCTTAGTCTGCACATTAATCAGAAGTCAAATAACTAGCGAACCTGAAAAGTGAGGGGAAAGATTGAACAGAATCTGAAAAGTAAATCTATATTCAAATTAGTTGTATTAATTGGAAAGCTTTATGAGAATACTTATGCTTTCAGGAATAGATAGCAGCATCACTTTATTTTCTCTGCAAAATAGAAATCTGCTATATGTTTATGCCTAGTATTTCTATCAACATACCCCGAAAATGCAAATTGCAATCGTTTTCAGACTGATTAAGCTATAATAATCAACAAACGGCATTATTTGGATATCCCCATATGCTTGCGCTTCTTTCCACAGTTCAAGATTGACTTGCCTGTTTTTGTGCTGCAGAAAATTTAGCAAATTTAGCTTTTATTTGGGCAAACAAAACCATCCTATATCAAAATGCACGGACACTATCCTAGTACGAATCTATCATTATTCACTTACGAGGCCAATGAAAAACTGGACAGCTACATGCCCAGAACGTACGACTGGGTACCGCATCCAAGACCTTCTCAGTGCCATGCGACGCTCAAAATTATTTCCAGTAGAGAAAACCCCTACCAACATTACAAGTCTTTTCCTGGAAATCAAAGGAGCTTTGAGGTGCTCAACATCAACTATAAAATCAAGGTCTTCAGAGACAGGTAAGCCCTTAGCAAAGGCAGAAAAAAGATCCACACCACCAGCCACTTTAACGCCAATAACTGACCATGGTTCGAGTTTCTGCACTAGTAGAAAAAGCAACAAGCGTGCGAATGATCACTCCTATCAGAATAGCACATTTTGGAAGCATCATGCTAATTCTCATTTTTCATAAATAATTCTAAAGATCTCATACCTTACCTCCCTATATGCAAATGATGTTTCATGCCTTCCATTCACAGTCATATGGAACCCATCCAAACCAACCCACAATGTGGCAGTGAATGGATTCCCATCGACAAATGGGAAATTAGCAGTTTCATGGGCACCTCCACGGGAAACATTGCCTAAAATCTCAGTGCTGGGATGACTTGTATTTTGATTCTCTTCGACAGTTCTTCTAATAACTTGTTCATTGCAAAGAACAAGTCCATCAACTGTAGGAAAAAAGAACCACATGGATGAAACACAGTAATTAAATGGATACATTTATATGTATTTGTAAAATGTAGGCTAGCTCATAACTTGAATACACAAAATTAACCTCAATATAATCATCAGCAGGAATGTCAAATGTGAACTAGCCACTCGGCCCACTCCACATGAACATAAAATCTAAAGTTAGGAGGATGCATGTATACTGGATACAAAATTGTAAAAATATATACCTTTGAGGATATTAGCAGATCCATGAGCAGGACATCTTTCTTCTTTGCCCCACCCAAGCTCATTAGTCCAAGTATTTTGAATTATGAATGGCTCTTCTGTCATATTATTCCCCGGAAGACTTATGTTGTAATGCAATATCATTGGAGGCTTCAGCTCCCCTGAAATTTGTGAGCCAATAAGTTCAATTTGGAAGCTTCTATATCGCCCATCAGGGATGCCCACCAATGTAATCGAAGAATCCTCAACTAAGCCACATGGAACCTCGAGAATTAATCCACCACTAGACAAAGTCTTATTAAGGTTACTAACAAACGGAGGACAGTTTTCACTGCGGCTAATCTTGGAGGCTTTCTCCTCCTCAATTGTTGACAACAAATCTTTCCATGCTATCGCAGCCTCTTTAATCCCTTGAGCTGTTTCAGGCAAAGCATCAGACCTTGACAACAGCAAACGCATATGGTCCCACGCAAGCAAAGGCCTGGACTCTTCTTCTGACATATTTTTAGGAATGTAAAGCTCACTAAGTCCTTCAACATTTACAATACGAGGCTTCACTAATAACTTTTGTGTTTTCTTCACTTCCTTTACCCCTTGACTTCTCTCCATATCAGAATCATGAGTTGGAGGGGTTCTAAAGAAATCATAAGCTGATTGTTTATGCTTTTGCTTCTGGGTCTGGGTTTGAGTTTGGGATTGAGTTTGAGTTTGAGTTTGTGTCCCCATAAAGCTGTAACTCATAACCAACATTATAGCAAGAGCCATAATCAACAACCCACCTGCCCAAATCTTCATTTTGAATAAAGGCAAAGCTAATTTAAGTGATTTCATTTACAAGGCTTCCCTGTTTAGTCACTTTATTAGTAGTAGGTGACTAGCTATGAGCAAGCATGTAGATATTTCCCAGTTCTTGAATTGCATCACAAATAAGAATAATTTCAACTGTAAATCAAAATCATATTAAAGGAAAGTTTTTATCCACGATCAGTTGATGAGGGAAAGAAGAAAGTTTAAAACTTTAAGACTGGTTAAATCAAGCGAAAATGGAGGAAATGGAAAGTGGGAAACTTACTGTTAATGCAGCTTGGAAGTGCAAAAAGTAGAAGCAGATCTTTGAGATGCTACTTAGTTAAAGTGTGATTTATTTTGAATCCAAAACTTTTTTCAAGTTTGTAAAGTTTTCAACTTTGAGCGTCGTTTAGATTTCAACTTTTTCAGACACAAGTGGGTTGAGATTTGAGACGGAATCGTTTGTTTGAATGTCTGCATCTTAACTCAACTGAGGAGTTGGAGTTGAAGGGTAATTTTGACCACCAAAAATATAATGGAAATTTGGATTAATGATACTATGTTACTAAATTTTGAGCAAGTAGATGAATATCAGTGGTTGTTGCGGTTTTAATTTTTTTTTAAAAAAATTGATATTTATATTTATGTATAAAAAATCATTTATAGCAAACATTAATACAGGAACAATCGAAATTAATAAACATCAGACTATATCGAATCATTCACTTCCTAAAATTGATAAATATATTAATTAGATAAAATTCATCCACCTACTAAATATATCAAATATTTCAAAATTTTCATTAGTTAAATCTATTCATCTATTAAATGTACTAAATATTTCAAAATGATACCAAAGAATATATGAGATAAAAATATGTGTTAGTATATGATATTTATCGAGAATGACACAGGAAAAGACGCACAATAACCTTCCAAATTTGAATAATCTGTTTTTTGCAATAACTGTAGTCTGTAGTCCTATCGTTTTTAATTTTCAGTTTAATTCTACTCTTGTCAATTCATGGGATCAGATTGGTAATTGGTTTATATCAATTTTTTTTTTGGCGCGGTATTGGATTTGGGGTAATGTAGGTACGGTCTGTACGGACAATTACTAAACACAGATGACAGAATAAATTTTCACCTGTTTATTTTCAGCAAATTTTCATTTGCCTTCGATGGCAATTCATGGTTTTATTATTCAATTCAATTTAAAAGTTAGAATCAATCAATTGAAAGTTAAAAAAAAGGGGGTACTAAAATGGGTTCCAAATGAACTGAAATAAGATTTGATGCAAAATGAAACGACTATAATAATAGATTCCATCAAAGAACAATGAAATGTAAACTATATGAATCTAAATCCAATACCGAAACCGGCGAAATTGCCGTGTTTCTAAGATACTCATGTATAGAATCAATACTTTAGGTATATACAAAATTATCAAAAGGCTGTACAGTACGTAGCTGTGCTGGTAACTGATCGCGAGGGGATATTTGCAGTCAGTGATTTACATTTCACAGAAAACTGATCTATAAACAGCCTCCATATTCATTAGTCCGTACTGCGAAATCTCTCACCTGCAAATTATTTCTATTTTTATAATAGGCCAAACTAGTATATAGTAGAGCAATGATGCGGAAATGAGAATAAAATGCATACCTTCAAAGCCGGCAAAGGGTTTTACATTTCAGTAAAACGGCAGAAAGCCTCGAACCATATCTTCGTATGGATACTCAACCAGTGTTGCTGCCAAATGAACTTAAATGCTGAGGAGACCATATGTAAGCCCCTTCTTTTGGACTCACTTCAGTACCAGAGCCATCAGTGAGTGGTGAATACGGTTTCATCACTTTCTTTTTCATCATTTCCTGCATAATTGCAAAAATTCTCACTACACCTAGAAGCCTCAAAACCATTGGGGAAAGTATCGTGAAGAAACTTCACACGTGCGCTTTTCAGCACTTAAGATCAGCATATTAAAGACTAACATTGCGAATCCAGGATAATGGAATAATAGCAGCTATAGAAACTAACCTTCGATTGATTTTGTCCATAGGTATTCCTTGCTTGCTCCATTGAAGAGTAGACCTCTTGAGCCTGACGGGTTTCACGGCTGCATTTTATAATACGAACTTGTTCCTTCATTTCTGTTGATTTGATTTGTAGATAAAGTACAAGCCTTGAAGGTAAACCTTTCGGGTTGTCTTTCTTCCCGTGAGTCAATTCCATTGTTACGAGGTCATCCCAAAGTACATCCCACAAAACAGAACAGGGATCCCTTGCTGGGCTAAATTTCCTCTGCCCAATAATGTTGGTAGGTTGCTGACAAATACAAGATTGCAATTAGTCAGTTTATTTGGGTCCTCTAGAAATGGCGGTGAGTGTAGAATAATAAAATGTCTCTAATCAATAGAACTTACTTGCAGCAATATAACTCTACGATGAGTGATCATAAGGATTTTTCCTTTTGGCAGGATAAAGTGATCTTCATAAGCATCTGATAAGGCAAACTTCCCACGTATTTTAAACAGATCGACTTGGCCGAAAAATGAACCTGATTCTGCCAATTGCAGTATAACCTTCAAGAGGAAAGAGGAAATAGTACATAAATATCGATAAAGTTCACATAAAGAGAAAACCATACTCGAATGTTTTCCTATTAGCACAGGTAGGATAAACATTTTCATGAAAATTAGAAAAAATACTTTTTTTTTTAGTCTCCATTTAAGGACAATAGCCTAGAAACAGTTTAGAGACTTGATTTCACAATTCCTTTCATGTTGCTCAGAAGCAAATACATGCATGTATTCACAAGTGCTCGACTCTTTTCACCAACTAACATCTGAATTAAATCAGAATTCAATATGTTCAACATCACCTATTATAAGGCCACTAAAAAAAATCCTAATAGGTCCAAATTACGTAGATGAGTTGCTGCAAGTCAAACAATTAGAGCCTATTACCTGGTCCAATTTCTTTTTCTTCCATTATTAAGAAAGAAGAAACTAGTACCTGTCCCTGTGCTTTGTACTCGTCATATGGCTGAAGCAAATTATCACCGCCGATTACTCGTGGCAGTCTTCTACGTAGAAGTTGCTCATCTGAAGCTATAGCAGATGCTATCTTCATTCGCATAGCATTCGCACCTTCAGTGGTTTTTGAAAGAAGATCAAGAACCCCACTCACTGGTTGGGCAGCTACACCGATTATTCCTTTCCCAACACCCTGAACGAAACCTTCAACACCAGAAGATTTTGCACCTTCAAGAGGCTTCGTTAAAATACCAGTGACTCCTCTGAATAAACCTTTTGCTAGCGCTCCACCTCCCCCTCTGATTACATCACCAAAGTCCTCTACACCTTTGCTCTCCTGCAATATTACCATGAATTAGAAAGAAAATAAAAATAATCCACCCAATAAAGAAAAGATGGTGGTAGTGTGTCAGTGTACACGAATGAACAAACAACTAGAACCAGAAAAATAGAACAAAAAGATGGCACATAACATGAAACATTTCCCTTTCAAATGAGCCAGATAAGATGTAAGAAATTACATGTAAATGGGTGAATACTGAAAGATCATAATAGGTATTAATTGTTCCAAAATATCAAGAAATACCACAAGCAAAGAATGCCATAAGCACTGGTCAACTTTGCATTGATTGTTTAGAATAAATTCTGGGAAAAAAAATGGCTCCACCAAGAACTCATAAAAATATGTAAATGGTCTCTCTCTTCATAGAGACATGCTTAGGTTAGGCATATGGACCAACTGGTCAACCAAGAGGAGACCTAGAAATTTCCAGTCAAAAGAATATTTTCACCTACGTTTCACTTTAAACATACTTGTCACTGTACATTTAGAGAGGATAACGGAGAAAGAACAAAGAAAAAATTGAGGCATACATGGTTAGTTGCACTTACCTTGAGCCATAAGACATTTATATAAAACAGAGAGACTAAAATTTAATGGTAATATTAAAAAGACCAGATTCAAAACTTCTCACCAAACCCACTCAATCATAGTTTCAATGTGGTCTTCAAACCTTGGAATATTATATTTCCCCATGGATAAAAACGTATCTCAGACAATAAAAACAGTCGACTTCTTCCCTAGCGGCTAGCACTCTTCTGTTTCTTGTTATAAATAAACAAGATGAATTTGAAAATTTGCTGGATTCATTAATAAACATTTCAAGTTGGCTTCTCTTTTCCAACCCACCGGGGTGAATAAGCCCGCAGTCATTGAATCATGATTTTAGCATTACATTGTTCCCGTTTTGTCAGTTACAAAAATCCAATGTTTACAACTGCATAACATGCCACACATACTTTTTTTAGTGAGTTTACATACAACCCTTGTGTTCTGCTTGATAAACCTTCGAATAATGGAAATCAGAGTTTAAGCTTAAAAGCAAACCTGTTTCTGCCTGCTCTGGATGAATTTCTTATCCATTGATAAGGCAGCCACACCTTTACTCATATGTCCAAGAGCACTGCTAGCATTGCCCAATATATCAACACCAGAAAGCAGTTGCAGAGGTTGGCCAAGAAGATCCTTTTGAATATTTGAAATACCGTTACTAATCATTGTACTTTGCCTCATGCACACGTTCTCATGGAATCTTTGATTTATTCTGACCTGATTAATATAGAAAGAGAACTCATATTCAGAATTTCTATTATGTTATGAAGAATGCACGAAAACCATTATCTAAAACGCGTTAGGCTCAGAGGCCATACCCCCAAATCATTGGGGCCAGGCGTTCACCATAATGGGCGGCTTTTTCCGCCCATTCTGACAAAATTCCGCAGCGAAAATCGCCAGTCAACGGCCGATGACCGACACAGAATTCAAAATTGATGCTTTTTCACGGCTGGATTTTACACCCATAACCCTAGCCCTAATCTTAATTTTACAAAATCAATTCTCTAACTCATCAATTTCAAAAATCCCAAATTTAAAACATAAACCCTAATTTCTTCAATTTTTTTAGTTTCTCATCAAATTGACAATCTATAAATTTTACCCAATAATCAAACAACATTTCCCTATAATTAATTTGTGCAAATCACACCAAACCTTGAACCAAATTATGGAAATCCTCAATTTCCTATTAATTTCCTAGGCCCCGCCTAGGCACCTTAGGTGTTGGGTCGTTGCCTAACTAGCACCTAACGTGTTTTAGAACATTGACGAAAACCTACGTTCAAAAATCTTGCCCGTTACCAAAATTGATAATCCCTCAAAAATTACATTGACTTTAAACAAACAAATAGTTAGGTAAAGCTTCAAGTTGTAGGTCTAATCAATATCAATAGGAAGAGTTAATAGAAGTAAATCATAACACTCACTGGCATATTTTCAGTGTTTCCCAATGCTGTCATCAAGGATGACCAAAAACCAAGTACTCCCCTTGGACGTTGACTTGGTGACATTGCCATTGACACTTTGAATCGAATTTCCGAGATGTTAAGAACACTGTAATTCCAGGTAACAAGATTAGAAAATTTCACAATTAATAAGAAACAGAAAAAAGCAGTTAATAAAATAAGAAATTTGAAGGACGTATACTTGATTTCAATGAATGGATCAACTGAAACAGCAGTTCTTCGAGTATCATATAACCTACTGATATTGACATGTTGGATCATCTCATGAAGACGCCAAATAATAGGTTCATGAATGTTTATTAGAAAGGCAGAGTTTTCGGGTCCCTGGCAAAAGAATATAGTACACACATACTCAAAATTGTATGTAGGAATTTAACATAATCATCATGATAGCTGATCAGGAGGTTGAAAAGCTCACATGGAAACCAATATAAGGATATACACAGCGATCCAGTGACCCTTTTGTCTGTGTAGTCATCGAAAATTTCAAGATATAATCAGTCTCCTCTCCTACTCTCTGTGGCCTGAAAAGAACTGGCATAAGAGTTAACGGCAACTGGTTATCCACTTGTATTCCTTGCATTCTTGCTTTGAAGCTGTTACACAAAATTACAAAGAAATTGCTCATTTGTTTCAGATCATTGACAATAAGAGATAAAATGTTCAAATTTCTGGTGACTACCATCTAGGTAACTAACAGCATAAAATACTAACACAATAACCTAACACTTAAATATGAGAGTTCAAAACCAAGAATTACGAAAATTTTATGTAGAATAAAAGACTATAGCTGTGATCATGATAAATGATGCGATTGTACTACCCGGTACTCCAGAGAACTTCAATAGATAGTTTACTTGGTCAACCAATGAAAATTGAATGGATCCATTGATGTTAACAAACTGAGGACATCTTATCTTTATAAAATACTACAAATTCAACTTCTAATTACTTGGAATATTAACAGCTGCAGCTGCAGCTTCAAAAATGGCTCTATTCTATATCAATTTAAACTAAATGATTCACTATCCAAAAATGGAGCAATCCAACTCAAGAGGACTGCCAAACAGATCTTAAGATTTAAGAAGACTGCAGAATATGTTTGCATTGACAGACTAATAGCCCTACAAATTGATCTCTCTTCAATGAAGAATCAATTGAAAGAAAATCCTACCTGCTAAACCCAGAGCCCAAGCCAGTTGAATATGCCAGAAGAAGACTCTGCACTGATAGGTATAATATCTCTTCAGGTGTGTGGTCAATAATGGATATTCCAAGCTCAGCCAGCTCGACAATAACATGAAATTCACTATCTGAAGAGGAGAGTGATTGCTGTTGTTGGGAACCACTCCCGGGCAAAGGTGATGGAATTCTTCTACTCAATACTGCTGCCGGTTCATTTTCTGGCATCCAATCACTGATCTTAACAACATTAGTTCTCTCCTCTTTTAGAACAGTAACTCGAAGAGCTCTAGCAGGTCCACCTTCCACCTTAATGGCCTGGTGATCAGAAACTTCATCAATATCATACTTCTCTGACTTATATGGGTCAGCTCCATCTACAAGGATTTCTAATAAATGTCGTCTACCAAGATCTTCCCACAAAAAGGAAGCAGCTGCGTTAGGAAGAAGAAACTGCCACGAATCACTTGTACCATCTACTTGCCGGAAATGAATGGGCAAAAACATGGAACAATTCTCAACCCTGTTCACAGAAAGTTGGGGGGGTTACAAAACAAAAAAAAAAACAAAACCAAAAGTCCTCGGATTTCTAAAGAATTCCTAAAAAATTACAACATAAAATTATATTTCTACCATTGTGTTAGAATTCCTCAAGTTTGAGAAATTCTACATTAATTATTTTCTTACAAGATTTTTTTACAGCATCTTTTCTGTCAATAGATGCATCAAGTAGTAAACGGGTTCCAGAAAATTTCACCAAAACCAAAAAACTTAGATAAGGGGACCTGTTCAAAATATATTTACCATATATCTAACCCACTCCCTCTTCAGCCACTGTGCTAAGTTCCACACCCAAGATAAAGATGAACAGAAAGGAAAATTTACTCTAGAAATATAAGGATTTAAAATATAACCTGTAAGGACTCGAGAAGGAATTACAACGAAAAATAACTTCATAGCGCGAGCTCTTTGTTCCACTTCTAATTACTACTCTAAATTGTAATTGATCGCCTCCTGCATCCTTTCTCAAAGAAACGCGCATAGCACCTTCATCACTAACACTAAATGGAGTGCTCCATTTACATCCATCCACTCGCAACTGAAATGAAAAATCAAATTACATCAATCACTCAAGCTAAAAACAACCATCACCATAAATATGATTCCTTGCACAGACCTTCAATAACTCAGCAATGGCAGAAGACTTCCATCTAAAGGGTTTCGGAGGATCAGTTGGATGAATCCATTCCACCAACTGAGAACCACACTGTTGCAGGCAGAGACTGAGGCCAGTCCTATTGACCAATAGGGTGTGCGGCTGATAATGAACAACCTGAATACCAACCAATTGATAAATGTTAGTGATGGAATGATCTATCAATAAACATTAACAAATTACTATGGCATAAAATCTCTAACAGTATTTAAGGTAAATGTAGACCACAAGCATTACACTGTGCAGTGTTGTACGGACAAATTTAAAAAATAAAATAAAAGAGTGAAATTCCAAAAACAGGGCACAAGCCTTCCAAAGGTGATTTTGCCACCGTTCAGAATTATAATGTTGTGCTGGCCAGAAACTTCTTCGGAAATTCAGATTGTTTCCCCACCTGTTTTTCTTTTTTGTTTATATTCACATACACGGTACCCCTAGTCTAGCTTTGTATGTGTAATCTTTCCATTATTTATAACTCTTCAGTTTTTTCTCACAATAAGGAAAAAAAAACTTTGTGAATCATTTTATTCATTATCCAGAATTGGAATAATATTCTTGAAAATTGAAGCAAGACATACATCTACCATGAATCCAAGACATAACACAATAAAGGGCATTCAACCTTTGTTCTGTCTGAGGTCATATTTAATACAGCTGAAAGCCTGTAGTAAGATCCATCTGAACTAGATGCAGTGACATCAACTCTTTCCTGAAAGAATATTAAAGGCAGTTGAGAAACTGATTTCAAGCAGAAAAACAGCAGCATCAACATTCTCCCACCCAGACATGAGAGAGATTGAGAGCAAGAGAATGAAAGGAAAACCCGAAGAAAAAGGATAAACAATATTAACATCTCAATGACAGTAGCAAGCACCTTCTTTTCCAGCTCAAGAAGAGAAATCCCAGGACTGTAAATTTCGGAGTTACGAATAGCAACAGCAATTCCCACCCTTTGGGAGGGGTATGCGTCTTTCTGAGATGGAAACAGCATAACTCCACTGCGACCAGCTGAATCTTGTGGAGAAAGCATGCTAGGTATTGGACTAGTGTCCTCGATGACTTCAAGTACTCGAATGTTTCTCCTATGTCTCCTATCCATTGACAATGTAGGACTTTTCAAAGCTGTTCTCGCAGACTTAACAGCTCTAGATAGTGAGTTAGAATCCATCTCTGTGCTGTCCGAAGGTTCAATTTCCACAACTCGATATGCCAAAGGCAAAGATGAATCATTCATAATCCAATATGGAACAAAAAACCTAATAGTTTTGGGTGCAGCACTGGTTCCTCCCATGTCACGTTCAATGCTCACACGTAATCTCCTGCAAAATAGATGGTCAAGGAGATCATGAAATTGCAAAATATAACATATTCATGATAAAAGAATTCTAACCAAAGATTTTTTTATCCCCATAAAATTTAGCTGCCATCAAATAACACAAAATTAAATTGAAAACAAGGCATCAAGTGTTGAGTCAAACACCCCCCCCCCCCCCCCCCCCCAAACCCCTCTTTCCCTGGTGTTTCAAAGCGAGCGAGAGAGAGATCAAGTATAGACTTCATTGGTGGTGTACATTAACAATTGATACATAAAGTCTGAACGTGATCACAATTTTAGTCTCACACCCTTCAATATATCTTTCCAAAGTCCAACCACAGAAAAGTGTCTTAAGCTACTGCTGACACAACATAGACTGCTCAGTTGATGCATTTTTTTCTCCCTGAAATATTACTGAAATCCCAAGGAAAATTATTAACAATTGTTTGCTTACAACATTTCAATACATGTATTCTAAATACCATAAAACTTGGAAAATGACCTTCTTCTTGTACACCAAAGATAAGAATTGAGAGTAAAAGCAATTTAAGGAGTTGAGGTTCAGTCAGCAGTACCAATTACCAGTTAAATTTATTAATTTGATACCTAGAAGAAACATGGTATTCTGCACAAAAGCAAAAATTTCTATTGTATCATTACTTTGCTGCACAATTTTTAAGAAATTAAGCAACCAAAAAGCATATGGGTGCCACACCTTTACACTCACATGATAACAACAAAAAAACACCACAGACACAAAAATAATAATAACAATATTAATTGTGATCTCACCTTTTACTTTGCTGGTTGAACATCCAGAATGATGAAATGTGATCATTCGAACAAAGATCCAAAACAAGAACAGGGTCCTACAGCAAATAATGCTCATCAGCTATAAGTTCAAATATGACGGTACGACAACAAAAAGAGTAAACACGATTTAATTTGATTTACCACCTTTTCCAGAACCCAACCACCCTCAATGAACAACGTTAGATATAGAGGTCTCTGGACATCTGCTGAATATATATGGGCACTCCTGCGCGAAAAGAATACACCATGCTGCCTTTCAATAAAACCCCCATCTCTAGTTTTCTCCCAGACGGTAAACTCAGCAGAACATGGAAGTCGATTTTCCAACTTCAAAGGAGAGTTAATTGATATTCTCCAATCATATACTGGAGTATTCAGGTCAGTCTGAAGAACAGATGCATCTGCACCCGCACTCAGCCAAATTTGTTTGCTTCCGGTTCTCGTAGAACAGCAAATAAGTAGATCCTTCTTCTCAAGTTGACTCAACCTGAAGGTAAAATTAGTAGAGATTTTACTCCCTTGCTTCAATGTAGTTTGTCTATGAAGTGGTACTTGATCCAGTAAGGGTGTATCCTTCCCATACATCAAGCTGGAACCTATGGCAACATTACGGCCCCATGTATAAGGGGGCTGATGATCAATAATAGGGCGAACTTGTAAACACTGATCAGAATCCTTAGATGTACATCTCCATGGTAAAACAGTGGAACATCCAGGACTTAAGACAATGAGGTCATCCTTCATGAAACTTGCAGGTTGGTCAGTATCAGTGTTACGACTGCTTGTTCCCAACGCGTAATTTCGATCATCAATTAAAGATGCATGACACAAAGATACATCCAATTTGACATCAGAATCATTTACAACTGTTACAAGACCTCTAAAAATGGCATGTTTCTTTCCATTTTTAACAAGAACTTCCATGGCAATAAAATCATTATCTAATGATTTAGGGACCGCTGAGAGTGGAAGCAACGACTTAACACTCTCCATTACACCCTCTGGGCGGAGCCCAATCCAGAAACCCACATCTCTATCGATATCACTCTTACTTTCAACATCTCTCTGCAAGTTTGTTATTGAACTCCTCTCAAAATGAGAAGTGGAAACAAACAGGCGGCCGTAATCATGCATGTCTTCGTCATTATTGGGATGAGCCTGCAAAAATGTACAATATAAAATAAAAAGCACATTAAATATGAAGAAAAAAAATTACACGCTCAACTGCAATAAGCGTGCATAACTTGTGTGAATCCAGACCTTTCTCAGTGAATATGATATGATATTCTGAACATCATAGGGGTGATGCAGCATCCTCGAAGAAGAAACCTTCTTTAATGTATTGGTTCCAGGTCCAACAGGAAAACAAAGTGCACCGACAACTTCACCTATATTATCACACCACCATTTCCAAAAGTTAGTCAATATATTCATGATCAATTTTGCCTGAAGCAGGTCATTACAAAATCATCCAAATTCAAAAGAACCCATCCAGGACCAAGAAATTCAATGCAGTATCATGCTTGGTAGCATGAAAGCAAAAAAAGAACAAATCAGAAATATACTGATCAACTTAGTAGGGTCCCCACCACATCATTCAATTCAATCTGAAAAAACCTCAATCTCAAACTAGTTGTTGTCAGCAAATTTTCCACTATTCTACTTTGTCCAAAGACAATATTCTCCAAAAGTGCTTAGGAAACAAATCTTATTTTCACCACATCTACCACATGATTTTTGTTTCACTTGCTTTTGCCTCATGATCACTCTTCCTTACCACATTAGAAACAGTAAAATGAAGCACAAAGTTAAAAAGTCTCAAGAAGAATTATCCAAGGGGAGGTCATACACGTGTTTAGTATTAACCTCTTAAAGAAATGACCTTAAGATTGACTGTTGCACGAAAAAAATCAATTGCCAACCAAAGTCACATAAATCAGCAAAAGAATAAAGTCCGAGGAAAGAAGCTCAAATACTGAAGCTGAAGCGCCCACAAGAAGTACCTTTCCCAGCTTTGGCTGCCAGGTTTGTCACCTCCACTTCTAACGTAGCAAGCCCCTACAAGAGTCGCATACAAATATTCTCTTAACCATTAAAAACACAAAAACAATTCATGAATAATCCAAAACAACCGACTCAAATATAGGGAGGCAGACAAATATTGTATAGAAATATCGTAACTTAAACTTCCACCAAAATTCTGGTACAAGGGTAAGTTCAATTTCAATGGATGTATTATTTTCATGGCAGAACACTTCATTTGGAGATACACTAATTTGAAAATTACTAAAAGGAAGAACAATTACAGAGATAATATAAATAAATAAATCAAAAAGTAAGAAAGACACCCAAGGAAAGTTCCAGTAGATCTATTCATCCACCAATGCACTACATCACTTATGACATTGACCTACATATTATCACTTAAAAAATGCATCGTAACTTCATAATTGTCCACTAACTACGCATCCTATTTGTTTAGTGTAAAAAGCAAAGTAAAACAAGAAAAGCTTTAAATGTAGCTAACAAAATCAGAACATACTTTCCGAGGAACTTCAAATAAGAAAAGTTCATTCCACTCGGCCGTGCCTTCAACCAGGTCATTGATTTTTGAAATAATAGGCTTCACACATTTAGTCCTTGCACTCTGAGGGAAAAGCTTTTGCTGATCCATCCCCTCGCTATCAATGACAAGGCGCAAAGCACAGAAGAAGTTATGACTATTACCATCATCAATTATGGGTATACCCTGCAAGGTAGAACAAATCATATTTTTGTTTAGACAAAGAAGTAAAGTTAATAAATGAATCTATGATGTAGAAAATGAACTTTGAATATAGTACAACCTTGGCTTCAATAATCTTTACAGCAATGTAACAGCGTGACTCCCTAGATTCATCCACAACATTTAACCTGTCCGAAAATCTTGGAGGTGGAATCCAAACAGATGCAGAGTCACCATGATGTAGTTGGGTAACTCTATGAGAATCTTGTTCAACCTTTTTCAAGAAAATATCACCACCAAGTTTATTTTCTACTATTATGGTCTTGAAGTCATCTTCATCTAGTGCAGAAAAAGTAGCATCCTCTCCATGTCCAGAATGACTACCAGCATCCTGTGAAGACAGTAAGCCAGTAAAGCTATTATTATGGCCAATCAACTGAAGATATTCTCAAAGCACACATTAATGAACAGAGCCATTTAACCTCGTTTAGCTTGATTGCTTTCTGTTCGAGTTCAAGATGCGTTCTCCAAGAAAGAAGGGAGTCCACAAAAGTTTCAAGATTTGCAGCACTAACATTTATATTTAGGACATTGGTTGCAGCAACACGCACCCTCTTCCCTAATCTTGATGGAGGATGTAGATCGGTATCATATGTTTCAAACCTAGCAAAGAAAACAAAATAAAGGAATACATAGAAAAGGGCAATGAAACATAAAAAATAGCCATATTTTTTGTTCTTCAATTTTCATTTCTTTTACTTTCCAACAAGCAAATAACAAACAGGCATAAAATATAATAGTACTTGAATATTCCATCAAATGGCTCCACCAGTGGCTCCCATGCTTCTAATTGGGTGTTGAAAGTCGAAGCAGCAATAGATGAAATCAGTACAGCATTCATTGCCTCTGCTCGACCATGTGTTGCAAGCTTGATATTGGTTATGGTTGTATCAAATAGAGGTGTCATCTGAAAGGCTCCAAAATCATCAGAGGGCAATAAACTATGTTGACATTAAGGTCTAGGGTGTTGTAATTTCATTCGGAATACATACCATTCCACACAAGCTATCCAGGACAGTTACCGAGAGGCATCTCAGCTTCACCTCAGCAGTTATGTTTACTTGTGCTTTTGGCTTTACAGAATCGCCAATAGTGTAGCCAAGCCTGCTCGACGGTTTTATCAGATCAGAACGCGCAAGAAAAGTGCAGGCCTGTAAAAACAAAGGACGCATAAGCATAATCGTCTTCTATTTAAGAGCTGAAAATAACCAAGCCATGCTGATAAATAATCAATTGTTTAGCATCCATTGACCCTGGCAAAGAAGAGACACTCAAAACTATGAATTTAGACTAGGAGTTCAGTGACCAATCAGTTTAACCTGATTTTCAACTTTCCAAATGCTCCAGCATTGGGATGCCTTGGATGTCGAAGATCTAGAAATTGGGAGTTCGAGGATATTAGCTTGGTTAACAATATCCATCCTTGGACAGCAAACTGAATCTGTTCTTGGTGCCTCGTCTGTTTTGGAGACTACACATCCTAGAGAAACATAACCAGGAGGGGCAATTGGGTACCAGAAAAAAGCTTCATCAAAGCCCTTCCCCGAAATATGAGCAGCTTTAGTAAACTGCACAGGTCTTGCAGAGATTTCTGGATTGCCAACCTTAAATATTATCCCCAGAGTAGGCGGTTCTACGCTGAGAAGGAAAAGAGATAAACCAAAACAATGTTACGAAGAGAATAATAAGGGATTCATTCTCACAGGAAAAGATATATATATTACAAATTACAAATAAATAAATAAAATTGTTATCAAACAGAAAGGTCTGACCCTTCGGTTATGCAATCACCCAGCATAGAATAACCAGCACGTGTCATAGGTCGCCAAATTGAGACTGGCCTGCGGATCTCGCTACCTTTGTCAAACCATATTCTTTCAAAGTGAATGGTTGACATGTAACAACTAGTTGCTTTTGAGATTGACCTAAGAACATCCCAACCAGATGAACTGACTCCCTCAAGAGTAGTCTGCTGAGTCCCATAGTCATGATCATCAGTTGGATCTGAGGCAGATTCTTCGGAAGAAAAATGAGATTGAATTGAGTTCCAGAGAAGAAGATGATTCAGGTCACAACTACTGCCTTTTGAAGGGCATTCAGTAGAAGGATGAGCATCAAATGATCCAAGAACACTGTCCACACGCCAAATGCTAAATCCAGAAGCAAACCCAGGATTTGATGGGGCACTAAATATGCATTCTGAAAATGTTGTGGACGTTACAAGATCAGAGCGTAGACAATAAACAATGTGATTCGGTGGCGGTAGGTTTCCAATATGTGCTACACAGCCCATAGCTGTGTATCCAGGGGGGGCAACAGGCATCCAGAGAGAACAGTCACAATTAACATCAGAATGGCCTTCAATTCCTTGAGCCTCAGAGACAAAGCCAATGAATTTAAAACCAACTGGCTTACGCACACGTCCGTATGTATTATTGACTGCCATGACTGCATGAGAAGGAGGAATAGACCTGACACATGAAAAGTAGTGTAATAAACACACCGTCTTTTCTTTTTAAAATAATAATAAATACTAATTTAAAGAGCAAATCTGAGACCCTAACTCCCACCAGAAATGCTGAGGGAGTGAATGAAGTGTTTTAGAGAGGAAAACCAGAACAAATATTGAAACAGCAGAGTAAAAACAAAATACACATACAAAAAAACACAAACTTTTGATAAAACATCATAGGAGTTGTCTTCAGATGAATGAATTCTTTTGGTTAATGTTAAATAGAAATTCCAACTTAATTCACAGTTTTAAACTATAAATAGCAATGGTTCTGCCATTTCATGTTTGAAGAAATATGCTCGTTAATATATAGGTGTGCAGTCTTAGCTCTGTTGTCGGCATATGGAAAGAAATAAATAGCTTCATTTTTTAAAAAGGAGAGGGAGGAATTTACAATTCAGCTATGGGACAAGATTTGCTTCTTTACTTCTCTATGGGCACAACTTTCCAAGGATTTTCAAGATTACTCATTTCTTTCATCCAGCTTGATTGGATAAGGTCTTGGGTTAATTTTGTTGTTTGAGGTTTCTCCTTTCTTATTTTGTCTCTAGTTTATAGGGTATATTTGATACACAGAATTAATTGAATAATTTTTGGGTTTCAGAGAATTAATTGTATAATTTTTGGGTTTCGGGGAATTTTCCAGTTTGTGGACCTCTGGTTCAATTTCGCAATCATTTTAATAAAACGACATTTGTTTCCCGAAGACACGCACACATATGCTTGCAAAAAGAATTCTGAATTTAGAATAGACACTTTTATGAGGAAGAACAGAATCCATGCAGCATCTCTCTGAAAAAGTAGAATATGAAGAAAACTGCAATGGCTGATAGAATTATGTCAGATAGAAGCACGTCCTTGTGGAGAATTAGTTTTATTCAACAACACTACACCGGTTAGAGAGATTACATGGCCCTCCTTTTAACACCAGCAAATGAGAATTATATGAAAACCCCAAAAACGAAGAATAACATCTACAATTACAGGATGATTAATGCATGGAACAAAATAGAAATGAAGATCCCCGAACATTCAAATCTTTGAAATAGTGGGAGAAGAAAAAGATGCATCTTAATCTCACCTCGATGTTACACAATCTCCCAAAATAACATAGTTTGATGCAGCTTCAGGCCTCCAGAAGGTAAGCTTGTTATCCGGGCCATTTTCTGCATATGTACAAAGCCAAAACATTGATAAAACCGAAATAATGAATTACCTGATGCTCAAAAAAGTTAAGACGGCTATGTGACAAATAATAAATGAAAGTATGTAGTCACTAATGAGAATATAGCAGTAATGGTACAAAGAATGTTATAACTAAACATCAAATTGCTCTAGTAAAGTTGAGGAAAACCTTTAGGGCACACCCAAACTTGGTCAAAGTTGGTACATGGAGCAAGGGGAGCTGCATTTCCAAATTGTAATGCTCCAGCTACCTGACTATGTAGATTAAGCACAAGAGAAATGGCACTCAAAGAAATATGGCTGCAAATATCCGTTGCTACAAGAGAGATGTTTGTTTTCTCTTTCACAGAAGTGTATCCTCCTGAGATATCCACTGGATCGAGAATGATAAGACCAGAACCAGCCTCAACCGTCAGTGCTTTTACAAGGGCTCGAATCCAGGTATCATTTTCTTTTGATGCATACCTGTTCCGAAAAATTTAATGTGTCAAATTCTTTAATTAAAGTGAAAGGCGTGAAGAAATAACCAAGCACCAAAAAAGAGATAATCAAAAAGGACGGAAAACAAATATCAGTTACTACTAAATGGGATGAAAAAATAACAGATATACACTTCCAACAACAAAATTTCAGCTTCCAACAGCATTTAAATAATGAGCGACTGCATAATTTGAGGTAACACATTTAGTTCTACAATACATTCATTTATCAAATAAAACTACCCACATAAAGGAGTGTTACAAAAAAAATAGATCATTTTCATGAATAGTTATTTTCGGAGTATTCACCGGCAGAAAGGAAACAAAATATTACAACTCCCCTAAAAGTCATTGAAAAAATTGCAAACAGACAGAGAGGTTTGTCTTACATAAAGCTCAAATCCATTTTAGCGCGCAGAAGCTTTTCACCATATGAGGAATCGTCTAGAGAGGATTTAGTACCGTCGTAGAAGGTGAACTCAGGAGAAACAACCTGCATGGAGAATAATATTCCAAACAAGCACAATATATCACATGAGAAAATAAAAATTACCAAACAAGCACAATATATCACGGGAAAAAATAAAATTGATAATCCAAGAAACAGTTCCTAGTCGGAAAACTCTTTTGATCCAAAAAACACCCAAAGAATGTACAATCAAGATTATTACCAAAAAAAATCTATCTAGTTTGTGAGAAGTGAAAAAATTCAACAACTATATCAAAGTTAGAGCCCTTCCAAAATGTACAAATTCAAAATTATGTGTAAAATTAAACGAAATGTAAAACAAAAATAAGTGATTTCTTTGAATTTCACATTAAAAGTTGGTGGAAAGTCAAATAATTATGGCTCTCATTTAATGGAAAAAATAAAGTTGTAGCAAATAGTTCAAGTATATGGTCACATGCAAATTTTCTATATTCCGTGAAAGCAAAATAACAGCAAAATTATATTGGAAAAAGATATACCAAGTACTATGTAGAACAAAGTTTAGAAAGTAACCATCTATGAATGAAACAGGAACCATATACAGGACAAAGAATAAACAAAAATCACAGAAATTGAATTATCAAGTACCTGGGCTTCAAGAGTAAAACTTGGAATCAAACTTGAATCACTTGGAGAATTTGAAGAAGCATTGGGAGTTTTCGATGATTCATATATGTGATCTAGACTCTTCTTATCATCATCAGAAGATGTATCCGGCAATAAAATGTCAACACCATCTTCTAAGGAGACTGAGTAACTGCTGTCACTACTCAAGTACATATACTTTCTCAAAAGGGAGCCATTCTGAAGAGAAAAAGCATGAAAAAAAGATGAGGCTTGTATTTACTCCAAAAAATTTAAAGCACTGAAAATAAAACTGGTTGTTCTCCCTTAACTTTCGTGACTAGATACAAGGGTCAAGAAAAGCATATAACAAAAAAATGTACCTGAAGAATACAAAGATATGTAAAAACAGCAACAAACATCGTAAAGCACATAAAAAGAGGGGAGAGCAAGTACCTCAATTTTGACATTAACAAACCGCAGTCTCTTTCCACGTCCAATAATTATAATTGGTTGATACTTTGCTGACTGGTTCATAAGCTTTTCCTCTCTTAAACATATTGTCTTTCCACAACCATCATATGTATATTCATCAACACCAACACCATCTGCTACTAACTGTCTACATGGGGACAATTGCACCACGTCTTCAGTCTGTCTGTAAACAGATTCAGAAAGTACTATGCTATTATTTCTACTAATGGGATCATTCTTAGGATCCATTGTTTCATCTCTTCCAGTCATGGCTCCCAAAGCTGGAACAAAAAATTCACCCACAGCAAGAACAAAATCTGGAACAACCAGGACTCGAGGCTGCTGAATTCGGACTACATAAGATTGAGAGGATGTGCGCCATCTATAGTCCATCAAGAACATTGTTGAAATTGGTACATCCATGTCGAGGTTAACTTCAGAGTTTGATCTCCTAAAACTGCTCGTATTTAAGAAAAGAGGGCCTTTTCCAGCAGAAGATTGTTTGGAAGCATCAGTGGAAGATCCAAGCATCAAGCGCATCTCAGGTTTTGTATTAGGCCGAATGTCCATAATTGAGAACTTGGGAATAGTCACATAGAGATCCATTTCAGACAAGGAAGTCATTCGATATGATACCCAAAGACCTTCCAGCTGCAACAGAGAAATTAACAGCATTTTTTGTTAAAACTAACATACATTAGAAATAAGTAGCAGCTTAGATGAAGCAAATTACTCAATGTTTTAAGTACAGAACAATGACCCAAAAGCTACATATCAACCAGGCTAGATTGAAGAAGAACTCACGGCAAGATGAGCCAAGGGTGACTCCTCAAGAATTCCATTACACAGCTCTAAGAGTGCATAGTTGACTTCAACTGCAATTATGGTAACAGTTTGGGACAGTATCATTTGACTATTCATGTTTACTTTATCAGCCAACAACCGCATTGTATCTTTGGAACCAAATTTGCTGCAGCGAAAACTTGGAGGAAGCTTTGGTTCTTCATTTAAATTCATAGACGTACAGTTTAGAATAACGTCATATTCTTTATCAGACATCACACCATGCAAGTAACCCACCTGTTCAAAATAAAGCCCAAAACAATCAACGGAAGCATAAATATCTACTAGGTTAAAAGTTAAAACCACAGAAATAATATATACACCAACTATCAAATCAATAAGGTATTGTTTCTGTTAAGAGTATTTTGAGTAATTATTGTCAAGGGTATTTTGGTATTTTTATCTTGAGTGTAAACCCTAGACTGTAGTATAAATACATATGTATTTTATACACATGATATAATAAATATAATAGAAGCAGTTTTTTTTTTCCTGTTACGAGCAACTTCAATGCCAAGGAAGTATCTAAGTGGCCCTAAATCTTTGGTTTGAAAATGTGTCTTCAGTTTCTTTTTCACCTCCTCTATGCCATTGAGATCACTACCAGACACAATAATGTGTGGGTGTGAAGAAGAAAGGGACATAGATTGGACAGAGGTTGCTGGTGGTGGCAAAAGGTTGCTACTGAATTAATTCCTTCTTCGACAAAGATTACCGATAGAAAACTGACTGGTAGTCAAAATTATTTCCAATGGAGGCGGAAGTGTGAAGGTATGTTTCCAATATTGATACCTTACCGATGCACCACCTACTAAGGAGGATAATGCTGCGTATAAGAAATGGGTGATGGCAAATGATAAGTTGTTTCATCAGATACAAAATTCATTGGCTCCATATGTTGATGATGTAACTAACCATTGGGACACGGTGAAGGAGCTCTGGGAGTATTTGGAGTTTTTATATGCTAGTAAACATGATCTGTCTCATGTTCATCGGATGATGGTGAGTATTTACAGGGCTGAAAGGGACAGTCGATCCCTATTCGAGTATTATACGGAAGTAAAGAGAGCTGTTGAGGAAAAGACGGTTGTGTTTCCTATTGTGAGTGATATCCAGAAGATGCAGGAGCAGGATGATAGAATCATAGTGCAATGCTTTTTAGTTGGACTTGAGGAAGAGTACGAGATAGCTCGTAGTCAGTTACTAGCTGGAAATGAATTACCTTCCTCTTTGAGTGATATTTATGCCCGATTTCTTCGAATGAGCAAGGATCCGATTCTCGAGGGTCCTAAAGAAGTTTTCACAATTGAGCCAGCCGCCTTGGTTAGTAGTAATTAGAGGGGAGACGCTTCCCGTATGGTCGGGGAAGGGATGGCAATTTGAGGAGGTGGACGGGTATCCGGAAGAGATTACTTGGTGGTTCGGTGGTATAGGGTCGGAACGGATTGAGATTACCGTTTCGATCTGTTGGGTGAAGATTTTGTTTCATTGTATGATATTCAATTGGAGCAATTTTTAATATTAAATTCAGGATATATGCCCTTAATCAAAATTAATTGAGCTAGGTCCGGACCGACGATCCCGGTTAGATGTCTTATATTAGACGGGTCGGATTGAGCTAGATCGTCGGGTATGCGGAGCTGGTGGTTTTGCCATCTCTACGGGGATGTTATAGAAGAGGTACAGGTGGCGGTAGAAGTGGTGGCGGTGGTGGTCCTCGAACATGTTATCATAGTGGGGAAGTGGGTCATGTGAAGAATTCGAGCTGGAAGTTACATGGAAAACCACCACATTTGCAAGGTGGTCAGAAATTTGCTCATGTTGCTGGTCAAGAGAGCCTTTTACCTGCTCCTGCTAGTACTGTTTATAAACCTCAAGTTACTATGTTTGCTGACGAGTATGCCCAACTTACTCAGTTTTATGCCTCTCAACAGTCTGCACGGTCCCCTAGTGCTTCATTGGTTCAGACAAGTAATCCCAAAGCTTGTTTTTCCACTTCCTCGTCATTGGATTATTAATTCAGGTGCTTCAGATCACATGACTGGGAATTCAAGAATTATTTCATCCTTTACTTCAACATCTACTCTTTGTAACGTTACTTTAGCTTATGGATCCACCTCTCCTGTTGTTGGGAGTGGTACTACTTGTTTAAGTAACTCCCTTGTTTTACATTCGGTTTTGTGTCTTCCACAATTTCCATTCAACCTGTTATCAGTTAGTAAGTTAACAACCTCACTCAATTGTTCTGTTCCCTTTCATCCTAACTACTGCTTAGCGGATTATTGGTAAAGGTAGTGAGGTGGGCGGTCTCTATGTTCTTGATTTACACGAGCAAGTTCCTCAATCAATTGCATATACAGGTCAATCATATCCTTTTCAACTCCATTGTCGCTTCGGCCATCCGTCTCTTCAAAGCCTTCAAAAATTGTGTCCTCGACTCCTAGTTTGCGATATATATCGCAGTTAGAGTGTGAGTCATATCAGTTTGCAAAGCACCATAGAGTGTCATATCAAACTCGAGTCAATAAACGAGTTGGGTCCCCCATTTCAGATAATTGGGGTCCTTGACCTATTTTGTCTAAGACAAGTTTTCAATATATTGTTACATTTGTGGATGATTATTCTCAAGTAACTTGGTTATATCTTTTGAGAAATCGTTCATAGCTATTTTCTATTTTTTGCCAGTTTTGTGCTGAAATTAAAACTCAATTCAATTATGCTATTCGTATTTTACGTAGTGATAATGCCAAAGAATATTTTTCATCTCAATTCACCTCTTTTCTCTCCAAACAGGGTACCATCCATCAGTCTTCTTGCATTGTCACTCCTCAACAGAATGGAATGGCAGAACTCAAAAATCGTCATTTATTAGAGGTTACTCGTTCACTTATTTTTCATATACAGGTACCCAAAGTCTTTTGGGATGATGCAATCTCAACAGCTTGTTATTTGATTAATCGTATGCCATCGTCTGTGTTATATGGTCAGATCCCGTTTTCTATCTTATTTCTTTCTCATCCATTGTTTTCCCTTTCCCCTCGGGTATTTGGGTGTACCTACTTTGTCCAAGATGTTCGGGCTATGAATTCCAAATTGGATCCACGATATTTGAAATGCATTTTCTTAGGTTATTCTCGAGTCCAGAAAGGGTATCGTTGTTACTCTCCTGTCTTAGGTCGAAATCTTTGAGTCCAAACCTTATCTCAACGTGTATACCGTATCTCAACGTGTTGTGTCTACTCCTACACCAGTTAGTTCTCGACCGTCTATCACCCACGTGTACTCTCGCCGTCGGACAGGTGTTCCTGTGACTCAAGCTAGTGATCCTACCAACGAGGCTCTACCACCTGCTTCATCTTCAGATCCGATACCTACATCTTCTGAGTCCCATCTTGACCTTCCTAATGCTTTATGGAAAGGTAAGTGTTCTTGCACTTATCTTATATCTTCCTTTGTTTCTTATCATGGTTTCTCTGCTTCTTCCAAATCATTTGTTGCCTCTTTGGATTCCATGTCAGTCCCTATGTCAATTAGTAAAGCTTTGTCTTATAATGAATGACATGAGGCAATGATTGAAGAATCAAAGGCTCTTGAACATAATCATAGCAAACAGGCGATCGGGTGTAAATGGGTGTTTTCAGTGAAAATGAATCCAGATGGATTCGTGGCTCGATTGAAAGCCAGACTAGTTGCAAAGGGGTATGCTCAGATGTATGGTGTTGATTATATTGAGATCTTTTCTCCGGCAGCCAAACTGACGTCTGTTTGTTTGTTTATCTCTCTCGTTACAACCAGAAATTGGTCTTTGCTTCAACTTGATGTTAAGAATGTCTTTCTTCATACGGATCTCCAGAAAGAAGTGTATTTGGAGCAACCACCTGGGTTTGTTGCTCAGGGAGTCTGGCAAGGTATGTTAGCTGAATAGATCCTTATATGGTTTGAAACAGTCTCCTCGTGCATGGTTTCGAAAGTTTAGTGATGATGTTACTAGCTTTGGTTTGAAAAGAAGTGTCTATGGATCATTCGGTGTTTTATCGACACTCTCAATCAGGGTGTATTCTGTTGGAGGTGTATGTAGATGATATTGTGATTACAAGTAGTGATAGTTCTGGTATGGATGCCCTCAAAATCTTTGTACAGACTCAGTTCCAAACTAAAGACCTAGGTTCTTTGAAGTATTTTCTAGGAATTGAGGTATCTAGGTGCGATAAAGGTGTATATTTATCTCAAATAAAGTACGTATTAGACTTGTTGACTGATGCAGAGTTGATGGAAACTAAACCATTACACCTATGATACCAAATGTAACATTGGATAATGATGATGGAGAACCAATGGTGGATGCAGGGATGTATAGGAGGGCAGTGAGCTTAATTATTTTACAGTGACTTGTCCAGATATTGCCTTCGCAGTGAGTGTGGTTAGTCAGTTCATGTCTTCTCCTCGAACAACTCACTGGGATGCAGTTCTTCATATTCTTAAGTATCTCAAGGGAGCTCCTGGACGTGGAATTCTTTATAAGAACCATGGGCATTGCAGAGTCGAGGGTTTCTCAAATGCAAATTGGGCAGGATCTCCATTGGATAGAAGGTCGACTACATGGTATTGCGTTTTTGTTGGAGGCAACCTAGTATCATGGAAAAGTGAGAAGCAAAATGTGGTGGCAAGGTCGAGTGCAGAATCAAAGTATGGAGCTATGGCGCAAGTTACATGTGAACTCTTGTGGTTACATCTTCTTCTCAAGGAAATCAAGATTGATAGTTCACTTCTTATGAAAGTGTGGTGTGGTAATCAGACAGCTATTCACATTGTTAAGAATCCAGTGTATCATGAACGAACAAAATATAAAGAAGTGGATTGTCACTTTGTTCAAGAAAAGATCTCTGACACATCAGAACGAGAGAGCAACGAGAGGATATACTCACCAAAGCTTTAGTTAGTAGCAGTCAATTATCTTTGTAAAAAGTTGGGCATGATAGATATCTATGCTCCAGCTTGAGGGGGGTGTTAAAGAGTATTTTGAGTAATTATTGTCAAGGGTATTTTGGTATTTTTAGCTTAAGTAAAAACCCTAGATTGTAGTATAAATACATATGTATTTTACACACATGATATAATAAATATAATAGAAGCAGTTCACTGTTAACAGTTTTGATTATTAAGACATTTATACAAATAGTTTCACCAATAAGATAATCATCAAAACACGCTATTCATAACTTATATTGGGCACCAAGACCAAGAACTAAATTGTGGAGCATATTAGCAATTAACACAACCACACTAAAAGCAGTTAACAATCTAGGTCAACTTGAATGAGTTATACACATATACAAGTTGCAGCTATATGCAAGCCCTTCAAGCATTATTATCAGGCCGTGTATACAGGTACTCCCATGCTTAAAGAGAGTAACAGTTTATCAACCTGGAGTGGAGCAGTATACCAATCTCTTTGTTTTAGGAAGAAATCAGCTTCCTTCCATTAAATTCCAAAAACTCAAGTTGATAAAACAGGGCCAAGCAATTGTTCTCAAGCCCAAACACCTTTAATGGCATTAAAAGAGATAGCATTCAGTCATTGCACATGCAGATCGCATAGACCCTAGTAAAATTACAAATATTTGCACACACAGTTGTCTAAAATATACCATGCGAACAAAAGACCACCATACATTAATAATAGATTAAACGATCAAATTAGTTGTGGTGATTTTGGTGGGTTAGGGGAGTGGGGGGAATTGAGGGTTGGTGTACAATGCAGGATTACAAAGAATTCAAATCACATAGATTACCTCAACTTCAAGAGAAAATGTTGGAACTTTCCTGAAAACATCCCTCAAACTGCGGCGGACATAAACATCTAGTCCTTGCCCTTCCCGTATCATTGGTTTACCTAGACAACCATCAATTCCTACAGACATGTTGATCCCCATAATCTGCAAATTTACCCTTGAGTAAACAACTATTAGTCAATTAAGATCTTGTAATCCCAAACTAATCATAAACCAATCTACCTCAGCATGAAGAACGTCAATATGGACAGCTGAAGGATCCTTATCCGGGCACCCATGCCAATTTATTTCATTTGTAACCCGTAGATGGCCCAAATCGAGTTGAATGAAACTGCACGAACAATAAACATATAAAGAGGTTACTCATGTTAACCAACCTCACATTGATACAAATTTCCAAATAAAAAAAATAAACAAACCGAAACTAGTAAAACGTATGAAAGCAGTGGGAGGCAGGCATTTACATTCCCCTTAATTGGAAGTAATCTACAGTAAGGAGATTATTTTTGTGTGATAAGTTTCTGGGTCCTTTTTTTCTATAGAGCATAGCAAAGCCATGTTGTGTGTGTGTGTGTAGAGTTACCTGAGCTCATACACAGAATTTTTGTCTCTGTGCTTGCACACAACTACATATTCAAAAAATTAATTTAGAGTTATGAAAAAATTAACAATAATAAATAAAAACTTCTATGGGAGTCCCAAGTTTCAAGATCAAAGCGTCAAACATAAATATTTTTTATCAGCACGAACTGAAATTTATCGCAAGAAGAGTATTGATTAATTTCTAAGACAATAAAACAGGTATCATAATACAAGAATTAGAGGCAGATATACTAACTCTTTGCTCGTTGAATTTGCTGGCACAATAATTATCGGAGTGTCAAGTGAGAGGTCCAACTTTAACGCAGCAGATCCATCAATCTCGGATTTTTGAATTAACCACTCAAAGTCTCCAACTTTGTCAACAAGTTTTATTACTTCTTCAGTATGTGGAGTAGCAAGTTCCATGAAATAAGCAGTTATCTGCAGAAGCATGTTTTGCCAAGTCTATCATAAGAAAAACCTTTTTTTTAATAGGAAACACTAAAGCAAGTAACATTGTGATGGTGTAAAGTGCTACAATTACTAGGGGTGTTAACATTTTCGGGTCAACCCGCGACTCCACCCGACCCGACTTGTTCGGGTTTCAAAAAAAAATAATTCATTTTCGGGTTAACCCGACCTATTTTGCGGGTCGGGTCACGAGTTTGACAATCCCTATTTTGTTTGACCTAAAAGTAAACCCTATTTTGTTTTGTTAATTTGACCTAAAACCCTAAATCCAATTTTACAATAAAACATTTCTGTTAAATTTGTTTGACCTAAAGATTTTTGTTGAATGTTTTGATAAATGGTTGTTTTGTAGTTATAAATAAAAATGGGAATATAACTGATTACTGAGTATAACATATATATATATATATATGCTAGAAAAATGAACCTATATATATTCTCTTAGAAATAATGATACTGTTAATTGAATTCTTAAGAAATGGCTTCTTCGTCCGCGGCCTCAAATTCGGAGTGTAGTCCCGCTCTTAGACGGAACTCAAACGATGTTGGATGGGAGTATGGGACTTTAGTGTATTCAAATAACTTGGATAAAGTTAAATGCAAGTTATGCTCAAAAACTTTTTCCATAGGAGTTTATAGAATGAAAGAACATATTGGACATATATCGGGAAATGTTGCAAAATATCCAAAGTGCAATAAAGAGGATCAGGAGAAGTGTAGACAGACCATTTTAAAGGCAAGGAAAAAAAAAAAAAAAAAAAGCATGTGAGTGAGATAAGGCAAGGAGTTAATATAGGGGCAATAAAGAAGATGAAATTCATGAAATAGATAGGGGATAGATTCAAGACTCCCTCGGCATCGCGGCCCTTTGGATAGGTGGATAGTGGTAACCCCTCCTGATTCTTCAGTGAGTGATGGTAAAACAATGCAGCAACAAAATATTAATGAAGCACGTTTTGAAGAAAAGACCATAGTTGTCAAAGGCGCGCCTCAGGCTCAGGCTCAGGCCACTGCGCCTCATGAAGGGTCAGGTAAGGTGACCTTCATCAGGCGCGCGCCTATGCACAAAAGCTCGCGCCTTTTAGATGCGCCTAGGCACGCCTCATAAAAATGTGTGAGAAAACCCCAACCCGAAATCAAATTGTATAACATTTATTCAATGAATTAAGATATGTTTTGGGGAATCAAATTTTGACAAACAAAATAATTTGTATTATCAGTATTTGTATTATTGTAATTGTTTTTTTATATATTTTCAATGATTTCTCTTTGCTTTAGTTGACTAAATACTTATATATATATATATATATTTTACAATTTGCGCCTCACTTTCATCAGGCGCGCGCCTTGCGCCTTGAGGCATGCGCCTAGGCCCTAAGACCCTATACGCCTTAGTGCGCCTTAACAACACTGGAAAAGACACATGATGTGAAGCGATTTCTCGCTAAGTGGGTTTATGAATCCGGTATTCCTTTCAATGTTATTGACAATGATAGCTAGATAGTCATGACGGAGGCAATTGGTCAATTTGGACAGGGTTTCAGAGGTCCAAGCCAATATGAATTGAGGGAGCTATTATTGAAAGAGGAGGCTGAAAGCCTTAAAGTTTTTCTACAACATGAATTGGAGTGGAAGGAGAACAGGTGTTCGATTATGAAATATGCTTGGAGTGATAGAAAAAGGAGAAGTATAATGAATTTGTATGTTAATTGCACAATAGGTACCACTTTCCTTTCTTCCAATGAAAGTTCTGATGTGGCACATACTGTTGAGCACATTTTTGAGTATGTTATGAAGGGTATTGAACAAGTTGGGAAGGGGGGGAATGTGATTTAAGTGGTAACCGACAATTCGCCAAATAATATGGTCGCGGCAAAATTGTTGAAGGCAAAGATGTCAAACATTATTTGGAGTTCATGTATTACTCACACCATAAACCTCATGCTTGAAAGTATTGGGAAATTGCCGAGGTACAAAAAAACTATTGACAACGCCAAAGCTTTCACCCATTTTGCGTATGCCCATCACAAGACTTTGTCCATGATGAGGTCATTTACAAAACAAATGGACATTATGAGGCCAGGAGTAACTAGGTTTGCCTCAGTTTTTTTAACTTTACAAAGTTTGATGGAGAAAAAAGAAAGTTTGCGAACCATATTCGCTAGTACAGAATGGGATGAGTGTATATGGTCAAAACAAGTTGAAGGGAAAGCGGCCTTTGCCACGGTGATGAGTGTTTCTTTTTGGAATGGTGTGACTCAATGTTTGAAGATGTTTGCAACTTGGTGAGGGTGCTTCGACTAGTTGATGGGGATAGAAAGCCATAAATGGCTTTGTTTATGGAGAGCTAAAGAAAGTAAAGGAAAAGATAAATGAGACATTGAACAATATTGAGAATAATTATCGGTTAATCTTGGAGATTATTGATAGCAAAATCGAAGGTCGGCTTGATACTCATACTCCATTACATTGCGTCGCCTATCTATTAAATCCTTACTACTATTATAAGGATACAAGCATTGAGTATGATGTGAATGTAATGGACAGCGCATTTTCGGTAGTGGAGGCTTTCTTTCCCGCTGACATTGATATGCAAAGTAAGGTCATAAATGAGGAATTGCCTTCATATAAGACAAAAGATGAAGCTTTTGGTAGAGAAGTGACTGCAAAAGCATGTCGGGTATCTATTGATGTTTTTAATCCAGGTAAAAACAAAGTATTCATTTTAATTATTTAGCATATTATATAAGATTTAGTAATTTTATTTATGTTAATTTGTAGTTTCATGGTGGCGTACATATGGATCATCCACCAAACTTGCTAAAAATGGCAAAAATGATACTTTCATTAACTACTAGTTCATCCGAGTGTGAACGAAATTGGAGCACTTTTAAGGGGGTAAGTATTTAATATTACTTAAATATTTGATTATTTTATATTTTAATTATTACTATTAATTAATTTATTTAAATTATTTATGTAGATTCACATGAAGAAAATGAATAGACTAGATGTGAAGCGATTAAACAATCTAGTTTTTGTTTCCTTTAATGTCAAGTTGAAGAACAAGCACAAAAGGGAGAAGGATATGAAATTGGATGCATTACTCGCAAAAGATGATAGTAATGCACAAGGATGGATTGTTGAGGGTAGTGATGATGAAGAAGTAGAGTCTAGTTCAAGGTTTAATTGGAGGATGGCTGGAGAAGCATCTGGGGCAGATGAAATCTTATAACCTCGGAAGAGCGCTAGGAATACTGAATACAGAGAACTTGATGAAGAAGATTTTGAATCTGATAAAGAACTTAAGAAGAATGATAATGAGTTTGAATTGAATGAAGAAGAATAAGAGGATGATTAGAAAAGATTTAGTAACTTTAATTTTATTTTATTGTGTTTTTTATTATGAGTTTGACCTCTAATTTTGGACTTAATTAAAGAATCTTTGATGGATTGACTTTGGATTTTGATGTTTGATATGGCGAATTGACTTTGGATTTTATATTTTATTACATTTTGGTTGAATTTATATGATTTGGATTATTTATGATGTTGGAAAATATTAGGTTTAACTGTTTGCTGACTAATTGCCTAGACCTCGCCTAGGCACCCTAGGCACTAGGCGTTGGGCTGCCACCCGACTAGCGCCTAGCGCATTTTAGAACACTGGTATTTGTCTCAAAATAATTAATACAAAAAAAAAATTGTCGACCCGATCCGCTCGGGTTTGCATACTCAAATTTCGGGTTCCGATTTTTCGACCCGCATGACCCGACCCGATCGGGTTTCGCAAAATTAAAAAAACTGACCCATGAACCCCCCTAACAATTACCTGTTAGGTAGTATCTACACAAAAACTACACAAGAATCCGAATCTTTCTGTGCATTTAACTCAAAAAAAGACCCCAACGGCCAACCCCTCTTACAAAATCTGTTCTATCAATTCAAAACTATCTCAAAACCCCATCCCGATTAAGATTGATAAAGAAGAAAGAGGTGTCTTGAAAAGTATATCAGTTGAATAAGCATCAGATATTTTGGACAAGTATGAAAATTAACTCTCTCTGAAAACTCAAATAGTCCCTCTTAAGAAAACTCAAAAACTGTGAGACTTTAACTCTCCCATTTTAAAAGCATAAAACACTAACAACAATCAGCCACGTTCTTCACAAGCTAACTGTCATTAAAGGAAACACAAAGCAGGTCCTTCCCTTCTCTCTCGCACTAAGCTGTGTAAACATTATCTGTCTTTCACATACCTCCTGGACAAACCTATAGAGGAAAATGATGCGAACAGCAGAGAGTCGGCCAGACAAGCTATAATCATATCCCTCATAATCATCATCTCCAGCACTATATGAGTTAAATTTGAACTGAAAGGAAAAAAGACAGAGTGAATCAGAATACAACCAAGAGGAATATAACAGTAATAAAAATAAGAAGTTGCATCTGGTGGTGCAAACAAGCCAAGACAAATACTGTGGCTTATTGGGATTGGCTTGATAAGAATTTGTTTAACTTGAGAGGTCAAATGAGTTTCAAATTATGGGAGGGAAGCTCAAGCTTGGATCATTATTAGTCAACCAGACAACAAAAATACCTTGATAAGGGATTCAACTCCTGGATTACGAATATCACAAAGCCAGCCCCAACAGTGATCGGTTCCAAGAGACATATCACAGAGTCTGAAATTTCCCAATGTGCCTTCAATAGAGATGGAACTTGGGTGGACCTTAATTAAATAAATAAATCAAGTCAGAAAAAAACAACAATAATATATATATATATATATTAGCAATTTAAAGCAGATTTCAGTTCATAAGTAGAGAAAAGTATAAATAGATAGCTTAAGCAATCTCTCTTGATTTCTCAAAAGAAAAACTAAGAGAGAGAGACAGAGAGAGAGTATAAATAAAAATGCATTGTTTAGCAAGAACATAACCTCTCCAAAATAGGAATCAGCTTTCCAATAGTTGACTTTGTTATAACCGCAGAAACATAAGAGGGAAGAATAACAAAATTCCTAATACCTTAAGATCTAACAGGAAGCTTTCTTGTACAAACATTGCAAGTTGGGAATCATCCTCCTTGTTAAGAAACACCGAGACACTATCAACGTTCATGGTTAAATAAAATACTACACGATCTTTGCCATAACCCAGCAACCCCTCAACCCGCACATTTTCTTCATCCTTCTCTTTATTGACCAAAGATTTATGGTCTGAACTTTCGGTCTTGTCTTTATCGCTGATTGAATAATTAACAGCACTAAGATCCAAACCAAAACCAATTAAAGCAACGAGAGTGGGTCTGTTGCAAAAAAACTCTAGTTTGGACATACGAATACTCATCTGAAAATTTAAATTAAATAGGTTAGCATAGAATGTAATTTCAGTCTAGGAACCACAACTGATTCTCAAGTAAGGTACCTGCATATCTATACCATCATAATCAGGAGAATTATAACTCCTAGTTGAGAAGATAAGAGATACAAAATCCAAACTATCACCACCCTCTGCCTCATAAAATATCTCACTAGAAATGCCCTTCCCTAGTACCAAATCATGTTTATGAATTAAGGCTTCAGCAGGCAGACAGTCATCAGGATCGTGACCCGTTCTTGGAGAATAAAAATCCGCATCAGTTACAGACATGAATTCAGGCAAAGCATCCGTGAAAGTATCATCCTCCTCCGTAAGTACCATAGACACACCCATTTCAGGGTTATCACAAGCACCATGGGAATTCAGTAAATCATCATTCTTCAGCACAGAGCACGCCAGGTACTGTGGAGTTTCAGAAAGACAGCCTTGAAGCTCATCTTTGATTTTTAAAGAGTGCACCTTCATCTTTACTGTCAAGTCACCATCCAAACTTATTATGTGCACCTGTCAATTAATATAGCTAAATGTTTCACCACGGAGATTAGAAATAGGAATTATATGTCCAACTATAACAGTTCATGATCTAACAAAAGTTTCAATCAGAAAAAACAGAAAGGCAAAATGACTGTGCAATGTAGTAAACAAACATGGAAATACAGTTGTAACAGTCACACAAAGGCCGACATGTTGACAAATTCTTCTACATCTTACATCTGCTTTATTATCTACTTTCTCTCCGGGCCAGTGTGGATTTAATCCAAGTGACAAAGCCTCATGCTTACTTTCAAAATATGTGTTCGGCCAACATTAAAGAATGTCCACACAATAGAATCTAAGACCTCTCCTTTCATTCACCAACTCAAATACTTATGGGTAGTAAGATCCTTTTACCTGCTGAAATTTGTTTATAAGACTCATAAACTATAGTATATAAGGAACTTTCAGGCACATCCAGCCCTCAAACCAGATTAACACTTGAATTATTTTAATCATTAAATTTTCTTCTTACTGTTGCCTTCAGAAATTGTACATCACCAAAAGAAGGGTCATTAAAATAACATACAATGTTGTATTACTGCATGCATTTCCAACAATGCAGTACCTCCATAGTCCATAGTGTGACTAAAATACACATGTAAGTTTCTTCTTTTCAAAAACATAATAAGAAAAGAATATCCACCACGTGACTAACTCACATTCAAATGTAATGTCTAATAGAGCTTTCCAATAAAAAGAACTATGTCAACATCAAATTGGAACTTGTTATACAAACCTTTCCCCCACCAGCAAGAAGTTTAAGAATTAAAATCTCTTCAACTTTATCTTCATTCTGCATGACAACATGAACAGACAGAGGACTATCACAATTATTCCAAAACAATATGTAGGAGAGCGTGAGAAATAATCCTGGCATTTACCACATCAAGCATAAGAAAAATGGAACACATCTGACCTTTCCATATACAAATAACTTTGTCTCCACCAATGCCCCGTTAATAACAAGGTCAGCTGTTTTTAAATTCGTTTTATGAGGTTCGTCGAACTCTGTTACATCATCATCTTTTTCTGCAAGTACATCATCTGATGGAGGAGCCTGCATTCATACATGTATATCAGTTTTCATTAATAAACACATATTAAATATGAATAATGTTAAAATCTTGATAAGGATATTGATAAAGATATAGTACAGAGGCTTGATATGTGGCACGTATAAGTTCTTTCAACCAATTTCCCTTCTCCTCATCCTGCCGAAACTTTATAATCCAGGTACTAGAAGATTCCAAAGCCTGGGACAGAGATCTTCTATTATTATATGGAAAAACGTAATAGGTAATTTATTCACGTTCTAGGACAAATCTAGAATGAAACAGTCAAATGTGCTCTTCATTATACATTCTTTTTATAGGAAACGTGAAACATTACACAAAAGTAGATAAGGAATCCACTGATCTTACAATTAAACAATACAAACACTGAACAGCTCAAAAAAATTAAAAATTGAATCTATTTAACAACACTTGTCCAATTTTTATTAATGGTAGATAAAGGAATTCCACTAAATTCATCCAAAAACGAAGCCCATAATGAAGCTTTAAACTGAACTTTATCCCACAACTCAAAACTTTATGCACCCTTTTGATCTTCAACAATCCTTATGTTCCTCTCAGCCCAAACTTCCCAAAATAAAGCTACGATCCCACACCTAAATAAAAGTTTGACTTTCTTACTTCCTTTAAAAGGAAACAAAAACTGCTCAAATAAATCTTTACAATTTCCAGGCCATACCCATAGCAAACCAGCCTCCTTCAACAATCTGCATCATACTTAGTATAAAAACAATGAATGAATAAATGATCAACTGTTACTTCATTTTGTCTACATAAAACACACCATTGTGGATTCAAAGCATTTCCTGGCGACCTTTTCTGAAAAATGTCCATGGTATTTATTTTATTGAGAGCTACAAGCCATGCCAGAAATTTAATTTTTGAAGGTGGTTTACTGTTCCATATGAGCTTTCCAGCGGTGAAACTCGAGACTGACTCGCTCTTTAATAACTTATGAAACTAAGACTTGCAAGAAAAAACCCTTGACTGATCTTCTATCAAATATCAGCTATCCTTCTTCCCTTCCATCAACAAAACATCATCAATTATATCTAACAACTCAGCAGCTTCTGAACACTCCTCATCCTTCAAATTTCTTCTCAAATCTAAGTCCCAAGCTTCATGGTTTTCCTCCCCCAACCTTCTGCTCTCAACAGAAACTTCTCTCTCTAATAATCATATGCTTGGAAATTTTTCTGCAAAACAAACATTTCCTACCCAAATATCCTCCCAAACCTAATAAGTCTTCCATCACCAACATTTATCTTTTTTAATCTAAAATCGGGCCAAGAACTAACCATGTATTTCCATGGGCTTCTCCCAAACCTCCTATCTACCCTTTTTGGAATTCTCAAATTATTTTCAACCCCATGAATACTCTTTATCACCCGATGCCAAATAAGTTCTTTCTCAAACACAAACCTCCATAACCATTTTCCTAACAAAACAATATTTATTAATTTAACATTACCTATCCCTGAACCCCCATACACTCTCCCCTTTGCTACTGTTTTCCAGTTCACCAAGTGAACTTTCCTTTTCCCTTCAAAACTCTCCCATAAAAAATCTCTCATCATAGCTTCAATACAATCTGCCACCTTGCAAGGGATCTTGAAAACCGAAAAATAAAAAGTAGGGATGCTATCTAGAACAGATTGAATGAGAGTTAGTTTTCCACCCTTAAATAAAAAAGCATTTTTCCAACCTTGAAGTCCTTTCTAGATCTTTCCAACCACAAGATTCCAAAATTCCATTGTCTTAGGCTTTCCCCCTAAAGGTAGACCCAGATATTTAAGAGGTCAACAACCAACTTCACATCCTATACTGTTAGCTAAAGACTGAATCTTCCCCACACTTGAATTCACTCCTAAAACACCACTTTTTGAATTTCACTTTTAAGCCTGACATTTTGCAGAAATATCTCACAACCCACCAGATTTCTTCCATAAAAATCGTCTTTCATTAGTAAAGATATGGTGTCATCAACAAATTGGAGATGAGAAACTGAGAATCCACTATTCTTTACTGAAATCTCTTTCACTAACCCCACGTCCACTGCTCTATTTAACAGCCTACTCAAACCATCAACCACTAAAATAAAAAGAAGTGGTGACAAAGGATCACCTTGCCTTAACCCCCTACTTGCTTCAAACAACCCTCTAGGTCTACCATTAACAAAAACTGAAAAGTTTACTGATTTTAAACACCCATTAATCCATTTCCTCCATCTCTCTCTAAAACCTTTTTTCTCTAATGCAAAGTCTACATATCCTCAATCAACATGATCATAAGCTTTTTCAAAATCTATCTTAAAAACAATAACCTCCCTCTTGTTAACTCTGTAATCCTCCACTATTTCATTCGCAATTAACACAGCATCCATCAGTTATCTCCCCTTCACAAAAGCAAATTGGTTCTCTGAAACTGTAGAATCTAATATTACCCTCAACCTTAATGATAACACCTTGGTGATCTTATAAGTACTGGATACTAAATTTATGGGCCGAAAACCACCAACCTTACAAGCATTTGATTTTTTAGGAATCAAACACAAATAAGTGTGATTAACTCCTTTGGTTACTATACCAGAATCAAAAAACTCCTTCATAACCTTCATCAAATCACCTTTTACGACATCCCATGATGTTTTTGGAAGAATTTTAATGTGAACTCATCAGCGTCAAGGGCTTTATCTCCATCACACTCCATAACAACTTTTCTAACCTCATCTTCCTCAAATGGTCTTTCTATCCATTCAGCTAGCTGACTATTAATAGGGCACCAATCCAGGCCATCAATTTTCAGTTTTTCCTCACCTTGATCAGTGTATAAACATTTAAAAATTTTGATTATTTCATCCTCAATCAACTATTGATTTTCTGTGATTTCTCTCTCAATTTCTAACCTATCAATATTGTTTCTCACCCTTCTTCCTTAAATTAAACAGTGAAAAAACTTTGTGTTGTTATCCCCTAGGCTAGCCCATTTAATCTTAGCTTTCTGCCTCCACACCACTTCTTCTTTAAAGACTATATCTTCAAATTCTCTCCTTTTAATAATCTTTTCCTGCTTTTTACTATCATCCCATCTATCACTCATCTCTTCTTTATCTAAATTTTCTATTTTGATAGGAAACTAAATTTTTGAACATTAACATCTCCAAAGACTTCTTTATTCCATATCTTCAACCTCCCTTTAATGCCTCTTAATTTCTTCAAAAATTTAAAACCTTCCCAGCCCTCTCCAACTTCATCCACACACCATTTCTTTAAATTCTCATTAAAATCTTCGTGAGTCATGCATTTTCAAATCTAAATGGCACAAGTCCCCATTTCCTATTATTGGTATCTAACATTATAGGACAGTGATCTGAAGTTCCTCTGGACATTACCACTTGTCTACAATTCTGAGAAAGTGAATCCCACCCAGTGGAGAGCAGAAACCCATCCAGTTTGCACAATGTAGGACTGCTTCTCATATTTGACCAAATAAATAAAGCAGAAAACGCGCGGCCCAGCCGCGGCGATTTTGATAGAATCGGTCATCCTAGCGCGGGAATCGGCCGGCGACCGATTAGACGCCGAATCTCGGCTGTTTTTTTTTACTGTAAGGCCCCCAAAACGTCGTCGTTTTGGGCAGGGTTTATAATAAAAAAAAAATTCTCTCTCTCGCCTTAACCCTCATTTTCTTTCCTCTGCCTCTGCTTTCTCTCATCTTCTTCACATCTGCACCTTGACCTAATTTTCTTTCCTCTGCTTTCTGTTCTCTTCGCATAAGGTAAGCCAAATGCCAAAATTCGACTTTTATTTTTTTCCAACTTCATTTAATTCATTTAATTGCAAGTTTAATATTTATTTTGTTATTACTTATTTGATTTGGACTTGACCTAATTTATTTTGAAATTATTCTCTCATCAGCTCCTCCTCTGCTCAGTGCTCTCTGCTTCGGCCTTCGGGTCTCTTCTCTCAGCCTCTGCTCTCGGTAATGTTAGAACATTTTAAATTTTTTATTTTTTTTTATTTTAACAGTAACAGTGAGTGAATAATCAGTTAATTACTATTTTTTTATTAATGAAATTTGCTATTACAAGACTTTGTCCATGATAAGATCGTTTACAAAACAGAGGGACATAGTCAAACCGAGAGTAACTAGGTTTGCTTCAGCTTTCTTATCCTTACAAAGTTTGATCGAGAAAAAAGAAAGTTTGCGAACCATGTTTGCTAGCACGGAATGGGATGAGTGCATATGGTCGAAGCACGCTAAAGGGAAAGCTGCATTTGCCACGGTGATGAGTGTCTCTTTTTGGAATGGGGTGACCCAATGTTTGAAGGTGTTTGCACCTTTGGTGATGGTGCTTCGATTAGTTGATGGGGATAGAAAGCCATCCATGGGGTTTGTTTATGGAGAGCTAAAGAATGTAAAAGAAGAGATCAAGGATGCATTGAACAATATTGAGAGTAATTATCGGTCAATCTTGGAGATTATTGATAGTAAAATTGAAGGGCGGCTTTATACTCCATTACATTGTGTTGCTTATCTATTAAATCCTTATTACTACTATAAGGATACAAGTATTGAGTACGATGTGAAAGTAATGGATGGAGTATTTACGGTTGTGGAGGCTTTCTTCCCTAATGACATTGACATGCAGAGTAAGATGATAAATGAGGAGTTGGCTTCGTACAAGACAAAAGATGAAGCTTTTGGTAAAGAAATGGGGATCAAAGCATGTCGGGTATCGATTGATGTTTTTAATCCAGGTAAAAACAAAGTATTCATTTGAATTATTTTGCAAAATATATAAGATTTATTATATTTCATTCAAACTATTTATGTTCATTTGTAGTTTCATGGTGGCGTACATATGGACATCATACACCTAACTTGCTAAAAATGGCAAAAAAGATACTTTCATTAACCACTAGTTCATTCGGGTGCGAACGAAATTGGAGCACTTTTGAGGGGGTAAATATTTAACATTAGCTAAATATTTGATTATTTTATTTTGTAATTATTAATATGAATTGATTTATTTAAATTATTTATGTAGATTCACACGAAGAAAATGAATAGACTAGATGTGAATCGATTAAACAATCTTGACTATGTTTCCTTTAATGCTAAGTTGAAGAACAAGCGCAAAAGGGAGAAGGATTTGAAAGTGGATGTATTACAAGCCAAAGATGCTACTAATGCACAAGGATGGATTGTTAAGGGTGGTGACTCTGGTGATGATGAAGAAGTAGAGCCCGTTTGGGGCTTACTTGGAGGATGGTTGGAGAAGCATCTGGGGTCAATGACATATTACAACCTCGAAAAAACGCTAGAAATGTTGAATACAGAGAACTTGATGAAGATGATTTTGATTCTGATGAAGAACCTAAGGATGATGAGTTTGAATTAGATGAAGAAGAATTAGATATTTAGTGTAGTTTAACTTTGTTAAAGGAGGATGAACATGAACTTAATTAAATAATATTTTATATCATTATATGGTTGATTGAGTTTGATTAATGGTTTTATGTTTTATTACATTTTGATTGAATTTATATGATTTGGATTATTTATGAATTATGATGTGGGAAAATATTAGATTTTTAACTGTTTGCCGACTAATTGTCTAGGCCCCGCCTAGGCGCTGGGTCGCCGCCCGACTAGCGCCTAGCGCGTTTTAGAACACTGAAATAAAGGCCTCTTACTCTCTGCTTCAAACAACTCTGTCTCCAAAATAAATTTATTAAATTCTCTCATACTTCTTTCCCTACCCTCCCTTGATTTCTCTGAGACATCCAACCACATTAAAATCACCACCAATACACCAATTCGGATAACACAACCCATACACATCTGCTAATTCCTCCTAAAACTTATTTCTATCTCTATAATACACAGGGCAATAAACACCAATTAACCACCAAAAATCATCTTCAGATTTGAAGATTTGGATTGAAATAGTAAATCTTCCTACAACAGTTTGATTCACCCTTATAACCCTATGATTTCACATCATCACAACTCCCCCGGATTTTCCTATTGAAGGTAGAAATGACCACTCCTTGAATCTTGAAATCCAAATACTTCCCACCATTTTTCTGTCGACTCTCTCTTCGTCTCCTGTAAAATAACTATATCAGGCCCTATTTTATTCACCATCTCCTTAATTACCCTTCTCTTCCTACAATTTCCCAAACCTCTTACATTCCAACTGAGTATCTTCATTATAAAAACATAGAACTCCCTTGTACAACATCATTTCTGATTTTTTCATAATTCACATCAAATTTCAGATTTATTAACTCCCTTGCTGCTCTACTTTCTTTCTTTTTATCATGGCAACACCTCAACTTCATTCTTTTCATTTTTTCCTCATATTGTTTCTAGAAATCATTTATTTATTCCTCATCCTTATCTTCACAGCCATACCCTGATTCCTCACTCCTTGTCTTTGATGCCTTCTTCCTCCTAATGTACTGTTTTAACACCATTTTCCTAGCTTCTGACCTTTCTAAATTTTCTTCCTTCTCATATATTTTATCTTCAAACAACTCATTCAACCTCGCTCACTTTTTTCTAACTCTTCTCTAATATTTTCTCTTTCCGAATCTGATCCCACCTCATCACAACACGTAATATTTTCTTCAGATTCTTCACTGTCTTTGTCACTGTTGTACGTTTTATCCACCATTCTGAACTCATCTTCCAATTCATGAAAATTTTCCTCTTCTTCACATATTTCTTTGTATTCCTCCACTACTTCACAAGAACCCTTTGCTGCAACATTTGCAGCTCCTGCAGCAACCAAAACTACTTCATCAACACTTTCTGTTATTTTTTCTGAAATAAGCATACCAGCCCTTTGAGTCCCATTCACGCTCCCACAAACCCTTTCAAAACTACCACCATTATAAGCTCTGACCTCATCTGCCAATACATTTTTAAGTCTTGAAACGGCCCATGAATCCTCCAGATCGATACCTTCTAAGTTGAGCCGCATCTCTAAACTGTTGCTATTGAGTATATGTGACTAAGCAACCACAGCTGCTTCTACCCCTTCAACAACTTCTATTTTTCTTCCTGAAATAAGTATATCGGCCCTTTCTGACTTCATTTGTGTCCCCACCACACTTCCACAAACCCTTTTAAGACTACCTCCATTATAAGCCCTAACCTCATCTACCAATACATTTTTAAGCCTTGAACCAACCCTGAAACCTCCAGATCGACACTTTCTGAGTTCAACCTCATCTCCAAACTGCTATTACTTAGTTTATTAGATGACTCAGTGAGTGACTCGACTGACTCAATGAAAGACTCACTGTTTGACTCAGTTTCTGACTCGGTATCAGGTTCAGAATCGGAAAATTGACTAAGACGAAATTATTAACTGTATTTACCTTTTTACCCTCTAATTCAGTATAGAAAATTAAACCTCCATGTGATAACCCATCATTTATTGGGCCTATATCTATCATTCTCAGCCCTAATTTCAGGCCCATTACCAAACCCATTAGAACACTTTACATTACACCCATCACCCATCCTATTTAATGATTCAATGATATCACCACCCCACTTAATATGGCCCCCATCTTTTATTTCCAATTGTACCCTGCTGCTTCCAAGAAAGTTTTTGCCACCATCAGCAATAGAAATAAATCTTTTTTTGGACACCCCCTCAACTTCCTTCCTTCTCCATCGGCCATCTGTCAATTTGTCTCCTCACCATCATCCTCAACTTTCTGATCATCATCCTCAACTTTCTGTTCATCTTCTAAACTTCTGCAAACTTCAACTTCTCCTATTCTGCAGTAAGAATCTTCCTCCGTTGATTGGACAGAATGAAGAAGCTCAGCATCTATGACTGGAACTAACCTAATTTGAAAAATAGTAGTTCCATCATCTATTCCTACCATTGATGGAATAAAACCTGAGCTTGGTTTATTTACTCTAATCTTAACTGAGAACAAATCACCACCATCAAATTCAATTAATCCTCCACAATAATCTGCTATTAATCTAATGTAGTTGTCTTTTCTCATGTGGAGAGGTAAGTCTTTAATGGAAATCCAACTGCCTTTAAACATAATCTTCTTATCTTACTCTTTAGAACTATCAAATCAGCTTCCTCAAGAGTATCAACAAAGAGGAATGCCTTATCAACATGAAAAGGTTGTATCTTAAAATTCTTTCTACAAACTCCATTAATGATTTTTTGTATTTCTCCTCATTCATCATCTATCCTCCCTCTTATGCACATTACTGCCCTCCTCCATTTCCCATAAGTTATTATTTGATTATAGCCCAACTTTTCATAATTCTTTTTGTTGAAACATCTCCATCTTCCTTTGATCTCCGAAACTCCACTCTACTGTTGATAACTCTCTTATTAACTACTTCAGACCACCTTCTTGTCTTATCAAACCCAAAGCTATTTTTCTTACCCCAAACATTACCTGCTTACCTTCGACCCTTCTATACTCTTGATCCCATTTAACAGTTACACATATCTCTCCTAAATATATCACCCTGACAACGTTAAATATAATGTTGCTTAACCTTCTCCACCCAACTTCCTTAACTCTTAGGCACTACAATAAACCTAACCCCTCTGTTCTTCCTATTAGAAGTAATCCTAATAAAAAAACCCTAACATTGTTAAATTTCTCATACCAAATCTGTGAATCTCCATTTCTCAGTATATCAAATACTTTCTTTTCCTTATGAGATTCTTTTAATTCATCGCACAACCACATCATCTCATTTTCTGCCACTATAATACTATAACTCCTCAGCCTATTTCTCTCTATTATCCTAAATATCATTCCATTTGTGCTCAAAACAAATTCTACTTCAAATTCCTTGAACTCTATTCTGTAAACGTTTCTGGTTTTTTGTGGATAAAATCTACCTATTTGCCGACTATTTCTGTTGTTTTGAATTCATGAAAAACTTTACACTCTCTCTCCAGGCTCTCTCATAGCTCTTCATTATACATTGTATAAACAAATGAGCTCCCTTGGCATTAACGATTTAGTAACTCTAAATTTGCTTAAAGAATCAAATTAAACTTCCAACAGCATCAATAACAGCCACTACAACCAAACACGTGGCCTTAAGAACACAAACTTGCAAGATTTAGATATAAAATAAGAAATTCCTTCATGTTGAAATTATGATGTTCATTCGGCATATTGGCAAAAAGAATAGTGGACATTATCTAAGCAGTTCAACAAAGTACTAATATGTTATAGACATCGAAAAGAAAGTGAAACGGCCAAGATGTAAAATTCAATCATCATCACAACAATATAGAAGATGCAAGTGTCTATGTCAAAGCATGTACTTTTTAAAAAGCAAAATAAATTTCAGAAAACCGAAGTATGATTTCAGAAGACAATTTTTTTTGTCAAATCATGAAATATGAGGAAAGCTACAATAACTTTGACTGAGGTGAACAAATCATACCATAGAGCATGTTTCAAATTAACATAACTTACCTTCTGAGCATCCATTCCTCTGAAACTTACGGCGATGCAAAATGGAGAACCACCAATATTTGTTGGCAGCACCTCAAACACCTGTCTACCAGCCAAGCTGCATTGTACAGAAAGGAATTTAGATTAAGATTGTCTAGAATCTCCAAATAAAATAAATTCCGGACATGGGAAAGAATTCTTAAAGAATAAACCGCAGCAAGACCAAAACAATTGCAAATAAACTAACAGCTGAAAAGTTGCACCGGCAAAGAAAATGAGGAAAGGAAACAAGGGGAAACCTCAAACTTCGCTGGTAGTTCTGGGACTTTTCAGATTCCAAGATATAGAGATGTAATCCAGACAATACAAGAAAGCAGGGTTGCCACGTAGCAACAGAATTGCCAATTCCCTAAATGAGGAAAAAGTAATAAAAAGTAATTAAAATCTGATGAATGGATAATGCAGATATACGACCAGGTTAAATTTGCCTCAATGTTAGGACGTACCCCCCATACTAGGATTTTAGCATCAATGGCAAGATCAGCAGGATTCCAAGGAGCCAGTTCACCTAACAAATTATCAATAGAAGGTTGACCACAGGTTGCCACTGTCCCATAGAATATGTTTACCAACTCCATCAGCCTGTGGTATCTCGTGGGTGAGAAGTGAACACCAAGATTTGGCACTTGAACAGAAACACGTGTTGATGGGTAACTCGGGTGAGGTAATTTGATCTTGAAATAACAGATGCATAAGCATTGTTAGAAAACATCGCCACAAACAATAACAACACCACCAAACTTCTATACCAATGAACAGTTATATATAAAAGCACAAGCAATATTACTCAGAAAAAGTACCTGATCAACAATAACCGCCATTCCGCACCTATCAATGAGAGAATAAAAATTGTCTACTTTTTCCAGCGCACGAGATTCTATTTCTTGACGATTGTCAATTGGCACAACTAAAGAGCAGTTTTGACTGTCCGAACCACAATCTGTCAAAAAAGCAGCAATATCTCTTCCAGCTATGTAGAAACGAGTATAAATATTCTGCTTCTGCTCTTCAGACTGACTTCCCTGCAGCAGTAATATTCATCTTAGCAATGAAAATGTGAGTATGAGTAATCTAAAAATCGACATTAACAAAGCCTACCATAGTGTGCAGGGTAAAATGGCCAAAATCCAAAAGAAAATGACTATCACATCTGGAAGAACCACTTGTCCTTATAGGAACTCTAACCTTTGGAGCATCGAGATCAATGTCAAGGGCAAACCTGAAGAAAACAGATAGAAAAAGAGGTAAGGGTGTATCATTTGTTTTCTCTTAGAAGAAACTGAACTATTAAAAAATACACAAGAAAATAACCAATGTACTTAAAAGTTTCAAGCCCACTTGAAAGTGTGTGAAAATTGGCATTGGCAGTCCAAAATACAAACTCTAGAAATCAAGGAATCACGCCTTTAAATCAATGCAGAACAACCACAACTTGAGTCACCTAGAATCCACAAAACACATGCTTGCACTTGAAACTAAAAATTACTATGTGGTAACTCAGAAGAAACATTACTCTCGAAATGAAATCAAAGATATTAAAATCAGCCCACATCTCATCAAGGTAGCAACAAATAGAAGGATAACCAAGGAACAAGAATGTGGTAGAAAGTCACAAAGAAAGATGTTTATGTACTTATTTCTGATTCTGATATTTATTGCACATATATTAATCAAGGTGTAGGTAAGTACTCTCTTATCATTCTGATTAATAGCATGTAGTCATTGCCTTCTGCCCCAAACCATCATTCAGTAAATAATGAAGCAAGAACAAAATACAAACAAAATTGTAAGTTCTTCACAACCTGCTTTGCACTTCCAACACCATTTGAAATTGTTCTTGTGCCCGACGAGTCACTTTCTCAATCTTCATCTGCACTTGGCACCCAATAATAATCAGTCTAATGAGTACAAAGTTTCATTCAATGTATTGAGAACATTACCTGCAAAGCATTTGCAGTTTCCAATGCAAGAGTAGGACTAACTGCATTACTCCTCTTTACAAATTCAAAAAAGCGATCACAACTTTCCATCAAAACCTGAATAATGTAGTATCACATAATTAGGGTGGTTAAAAAGAAAATGCAAGCAAAAATTTGAAGGAAAAAATATATATAGATATATACATGATAATGATATCCCAATATCACGACTTAAAGAATAAAAATTGGAAAATGGAAAAAAAAAAACCCAAAATTGATTCAATAAACCAACTCAACAACTGTATCTATTTTCATACAATACAAAGTCTAGAAGGATATTTGAAATCAAAAGAGAAGATCATAAATACTAGAAACGGTAACTGTGTGAGAAAATACAGAAAAATAAAGTGAGAAAGATCGTGTCTGCAGTCTATTGCCTGGGATAAAAAGGTATTCAGCGTAAGTGTGGCAATAGGCCGGGCCGGGCCCAGGCTTTGCTAAGCCCGGCCCGAGCCCGGTATTTAAAATTTTGGCTCGGGCATGGAAAAAGCCCAGCCCGAGCGTCTGCCGGGTCGGGCCAGGCTTTATCCGGCCCGATTTTTTATTAATAAAAAAATTATATATATTTATAATTTATTTTATATATATATATATATAAAATATTTTTTAAGCCCGGGCCCTGGCTTTTTTACCATTCCTAGTTCAGGGGCACGAGCAGGGGGCTCAGGTTTGGATCCCCGCTCTAGATGAAGAGGTTTTTCGTTGAGGCCAAGTTTAGAGAGGGCTAATTTCCCCAATGAAGAAACAAAGAGAGCAAATCATTTGGCATTTTAAACATTAATCAGGGAGTTTTGTTAACATCCAGATAGGACAACTGTGCAATTTTATAGCTTTAACCACATCTCTTTAAAATCTTTTCACGTTTCATAAAGGCTTCAAGTGACTGAAATTAGAATTAAAGATGCTTAAACTGACAAATACACATTGTTGTTAAAGGTGCAAGGCGCACTAAGGCGCAAAGGGTCCTAGGGCTGCCCGAGCCAGATGATGGTGAGGCCTAAGGCCAGTGCCTGATGATAGTGAGGCGCAAATTGCAAAAGAAAAAATATAAGCATCCAATCAACTAAAACAAAGAGACACTTAAAATATATCAAAAACAATTATAATAATACAAACACCAATAATACAATTTAATGTGTTTTTCGAAATTTAAATCTCACCCTAAAAACTATCTTAATTTATTAAAGAAATATTATACAACGTTATTTCGGGTTGGGTCGGTCAATTCGGTTATTTCTCGGCAATTTTTGTGAGGCGGATCTCGGAGGCACGCGCATCTTGCAAAAGGCGTGCCCCCTAATGAAGGTCGCCCCGCCTGACCTTTAATGAGACACAGTGGTCTGAGCATGAGTCTGAGGCGCGCCTTTGACAACTAGGCAAATACATATAGCTTAAAGCTGAAGAAGATAGTGGCAGCGGAGTATGATATGAAGCAAATAGTTCAATAGAAGTTATGATGCTTGTGCTACAGTTATTTACTTCAACAGCATTTGAGAACACTAGAAGTTAGATGAAACGCAAAAAGATAAACCAATAATAAGATTTCTAACCAGCCGAAAAATCCAACAAGCATGAAATTCTTGAAGATTCTAACAGAAAAATTATATCTAGGTTGAAGGTAATCAAGTTAATTTGATCAGATTTCATGTCTACGTCCATGTCCATAATGAGTCAGCAGGCATAATCAGATTTCAAGTCTACACAAGTAATTAATGTGATAAACAGGACCGTAAGTGCATCTGCTCCTAGGACCACGATTCAAACCAGGACTGCGAGATCAGATTCTCAATGTAATTCTAGTAACATAAAATTTACAAAAATAGAAGTTGCAGCAGCACCCAATACCAGCCCATTTAAGAGACATTCACCCAATCAAGAATCAAGAAATTACCGTAACATGACAGGGAGATATGGTGGCTGACAGCCTCCAATCGACATTCTCCCCATCTGGCGAGTATACAAAACTAGCAGCTAAAGCATTTACCTTCCGCTCACTACATACACTCTGCAAAAAATGATGCCACATTTAAGCATTCTAAACTTAAAAAAATGTAATCATCTTTGAAATATAATTATGTAAAATATTTGAAAAGAGAACAGCTCTCACTCCAATTACAATAACATCCATCAAAGGTGTCTACAGAATGTACTAAAAGTACAATGAGTTCAAAAGGATAAGCAAGTTTAAGCCGATTAAAATTTGATCAACTAATAAGGATCAGCATCAAAGCAACCCCCTTAATACTTTCCACTGGGATATGTAAACCTTCTCATAATCATAAGTGACTTAAAAACTTGTCTGAGACAGCACAACCACTATTGACACAGCATGTTAACAAACCTCAGCAAGTGAACCTTCAGGTGCAGATAAACCATAAAACCTCAATGATATATCACATAGGATACTCCGATGTTTAAATTTGGTCGACAAATGAAGTTGCTCAAATCGACCACAAAGAATCTCAGTCTGATTTATACTGATTATCCTGGCAGCAGCCTGGCCAATAGATACCGTCACCATATATTGGATCATATTCTGCATGTCCTTTCCTGACTGCAACGTCGAATCCTCGCCTGGCTGGTAACTTAGCAACTTATTTATAGCTTGCCATTCTTCATTGGTCAGTCTTTCTTCTGTCAATTGTGTTTCCTCATATGCATCACCTACAGGGGGATCCTCTGAGTTTGTAAGCCTGAGACAAGAAGTAGCTATACATAAGTTGACAGAAATATGATGATAAATAAGTTACCACTTCAGCAAAAGATCAAACTAATAGGAAAGGACACAATCACTCACGAGCAAGCTTGTAAATCAAACACAACTTATTTCTAATTTTAATTAATAAAATAGGGAGATTCGTACACAATACCTCTTGGTCAAACTAATTCTTACTTCTTACACCATCCTAAGCTAAATATTTGTCAAAAAAAGCTTGATCTTATAAATAAGACTCCAACAATAAAACTTAAGCTCTGGTAAAAATAAAAGCTAAATTTCACACAAGTACGAAAGAAAACTCGAATTTAAGCATGGAAAATAACAAATAAGCAAATTCCAAATGAAAGGTAATTTTTGTTTTCGAAGAAATCATAATATTTAAGTCTCCACAAACCACGTAAATGGAAACCAGCTTTTCTTCTTAAGCTGCCTCTGTTCAGCTGCTTCCTTCAATTTTACTGATTCAACCTTGACATGTGCAAGTAACCTAAATGATACAAACACCAAATATCAAACAGCTAATTAGAATAAACATTATAAGTAGGCCAAAACATGGACTACATTTAGCAATAATGCTTTCCTTACACCAAAAAAAATAATAATAATAATAATTAAATTTAAAAAAAAAAAGAATAAGAGAAAAGATTATGACGAAGGTAAACCAGCAGTCTACAGCAAACCCAAAAGCGTCAATTCAGAGAATCACACAAAATAAAAAGACAAAAACCTAACTGATGAGTCCAAGCTGAATCTGCTATTTTATAAAATATAAATAAACAAGATTGAGTTTTGTTGATGGTGTTTTTCGGGCACTATGTTATTTAAACAACACGACAGGGGTAAAAGGGGTAACTCCATTGATCGAGACCGTTAAAGCCGACCCGACAACTTGACGGTAAGAGGCCGAGCACTTTATACTAAATGGTCGAGCACTTTGGTTCGGATGACCGAACACTATAAGGCCGGCAGAAACACTCTCAGTTCAAAGGACTATCATGCCCGACCACATGAAGACCGAGCACATGACGAGGCGTGCTCAGGAAGATAAATCATCCTATTCTTGCAGAAAAGGGATAAGTTGTCCTACTTTAATGGGGTAAAGTAATAACTTAATATCCTAATAGGATAAAGGAAGTAAAAGTAGTTTTGATTAGGAATCCTTATGGGAAAAGGGAATAGTTTTGACTAGGAATCCTGATAGGAAAAGGAGACCATCTCCAATTGGGAATTCTTGTACAAATAGGAATCTGATTTCTTCACCATTATAAATAGGAGGGTAGAGTGAGTGTAGAAGGACAAGTTGAAAGGATCTGAAAATCATCACAAGAGTGAGAGATAGAAGTTCCAATTTGTAAGAGCAAAGGAGAGGTCTGAGAGGTGTATTTGAGTAATAAAAAAGTACCACCTTGTTCTTGTCCGTGGACGTAGGTCGGATCCCAAAAATCCACCGAACCACGTTAAATCACCTTGTCTGATTGGCGTATTTTCTTGTTTTCCGCTAAGTTTGCTTTTGGTTCCCTATTACCAAACAAATTCACAGTTGAAGGAGGATTCCCTCGGAGGTGATATTCTTATATTACCCTGAGACCAAAATCCACCGTCAACAGTTGGCGCCGTCTGTGGGGAACTTCAACAAAAAGCAATTCACGTAGTAAGACAAATGGCGGAAGACGGAGATCACCAACCAGGAGGTCCGGCAATGGACTGGATGAAAAGAATGGAAGATAGCATGAGGACTATGATGGATCGACTAGAAAGAATGGGAGGAGCGGACAACGAGAAACCTGAAACCGGGGCCGGCCAGAAAAGGAAAGAAAGGGAAAAAGGGAAAAGAGCAGCAGATGTAAGCGAGGACGAGGAACCCAGAAAGAGAGGCCCTTATGGGATAAGATCTGAAGTGGTAGGAAGAGAGCTGCGCTCAGAAAACACATGGGAAGAAGAAGAGGAACAATCACTCGACCCCTCCTCCAACAGTTTTTACAACTCCGAGAGGGAGAATAAAAAGTACAACGAAGACGTGCAGGAGACTTCCGGGCTTAAGGAACGCCACGCCCGGAACGACAGGCGAACAAAAGGACACAGAAGGCGACACGGGGGCACAGCCCGTGAAATAAAGTCTTGGTTGAGAAAAGAGATGACCAGATGGGGAGAAGGCCTTAAGATCGGCGCGGGAGACACCCGAGGCGAGGAAGAGGGGTCTCCCCTTACGGAAGAAATAAGGTCAGCACAGTTCCCGAAGCGGTTTAACATGCCGACCATAGCGCCATACAAAGGCCACTCCGACCCAAAATCCCACATTGAGAATTTTGTCCTCCTAATGGAAGTACATGGGGTAACGGGCGACGCCGTATGCAAAGTATTTCCCTTAACTTTGGGTGGACCTGCCATCCTATGGTATAGAAGTCTGGCCCCGGGAAGCATCCAGAGCTTCTCCCAGCTTAAGAAATCATTCATCCGACACTTCAAAGGAGCCTGCACCCCTAAAAAGACAATAGGAGAACTAAGGCTCATAAAACAGGGAGATGACGAAACACTAAAAAGCTTCATTGAAAGGTACCACAACACCGTGCTCGAGGTCGGAGGATACGAATCCCAAGAGGCCCTGGAAAGTCTGAAAGGGGCCCTAAGGGTCGGGAAACTCTGGACCCACCTGAGAATCCATGAGACACCAGACTATGCCACTGCCCTGGAGTTGGCCAGGAAGTTTATCTTAATAGAGGAGGAGAAAAATATTTTCCGTGGAGTAGACACCCGAAAGACTAAAATGCTCAGGTCAGACAATCAGTGGGATTCGATTGGAAATTTGAGGAGACCAGTCCCAGAGCAGAAGAAACTCAGACTGACACCTCCGAGTAGTCATGCTCAAAAGATAAACTCATCTGTCCAAGTCAACCATATCGCGGGGGGGACAGTATACACCCCCCTGAACAAACCTATGGCCCAGATAGTTCGGGAAATCCAGGATAAAGGTCTGTTGGCCGAGCCTAATTTGAGGAGGTTCCCGATTGAGGAGGGAAATAGTAGGGCTTACTGTATCTACCATAACGTAAGGGGACATGCCACGAATGAGTGCAGAGACCTGCGGGAGCAGGTGGAAGACTTGGTGAAAGAAGGCTATCTCAGTGTGTACACAGACCATTCGGTTTTTGAGGTCGACCAAAGTTGATAGCGGAAGTCATCCGGTCAGATGCGTGGAATGCTGAGATGCAGAGAGGATGTATTAAGAAAGAGCCTTGCTTGTAGTGACCCTTATAGAGTTGCAAGAAAGGCAACAGATCCCAAAAATGTGAGTAAGACATCTTCTATCTTAGACTGACATTTGATTTTGCTTGTTTGTTATGGCCCACACAATGGTTTTGATATTTTTTACGGCTCGGGTCTGCTCTTGTACCGCCGAGTCCGTTTTGTTGATATATGTTTTACGGCTCGGGTCTGCTCTTGTACCGCCGAGACCGATGTTTCTTTCCGACTCGGGTCTGCTCTTGTACCGCCGAGATCGATGTTTCTTTCCGGCTCGGGTCTGCTCTTGTACCGCCGAGACCGATGTTTCCTTACGGCTCGGGTCTGCTCTTGTACCGCCGAGACCGATGTCTCTTTCCGGCTCGGTACACCGATATTTCTTTCCGACTCGGGTCTGCTCTTGTACCGCCGAGATCGATGTTTCTTTCCGACTCGGGTCTGCTCTTGTACCGCCGAGATCGATGTTTCTTTCCGGCTCGGGTCTGCTCTTGTACCGCCGAGATCGATGTTTTATTCCGGCTCGGGTCTGCTCTTGTACCGCCGAGACCGATGTTTCCTTCCGGCTCGGGTCTGCTCTTGTACCGCCGAGACCGATGTTTCCTTACGGCTCGGGTCTGCTCTTGTACCGCCGAGACCGATGTCTCTTTCCGGCTCGGGTCTGCTCTTGTACCGCCGAGACCGATGTCTCTTTCCGGCTCGGGTCTGCTCTTGTACCGCCGAGACCGATATTTCTTTCCGACTCGGGTCTGCTCTTGTACCGCCGAGATCGATGTTTCTTTCCGACTCGGGTCTGCTCTTGTACCGCCGAGATCGATGTTTTATTCCGGCTCGGGTCTGCTCTTGTACCGCCGAGACCGATGTTTCTTCCGGCTCGGTCTGCTCTTGTACCGCCGAGACCGATGTTTCTTACGGCTCGGGTCTGCTCTTGTACCGCCGAGACCGATGTCTCTTTCCGGCTCGGGTCTGCTCTTGTACCGCCGAGACCGATGTTTCTTTCCGACTCGGGTCTGCTCTTGTACCGCCGAGATCGATGTTCTTTCCGGCTCGGGTCTGCTCTTGTACCGCCGAGACCGATGTTTCCTTACGGCTCGGGTCTGCTCTTGTACCGCCGAGACCGATGTCTCTTTCCGGCTCGGTACACCGATATTTCTTTCCGACTCGGGTCTGCTCTTGTACCGCCGAGATCGATGTTTCTTTCCGACTCGGGTCTGCTCTTGTACCGCCGAGATCGATGTTTCTTTCCGGCTCGGGTCTGCTCTTGTACCGCCGAGATCGATGTTTTATTCCGGCTCGGGTCTGCTCTTGTACCGCCGAGACCGATGTTTCCTTCCGGCTCGGGTCTGCTCTTGTACCGCCGAGACCGATGTTTCCTTACGGCTCGGGTCTGCTCTTGTAGCCGAGACCGATGTCTCTTTCCGGCTCGGGTCTGCTCTTGTACCGCCGAGACCGATGTCTCTTTCCGGCTCGGGTCTGCTCTTGTACCGCCGAGACCGATATTTCTTCCGACTCGGGTCTGCTCTTGTACCGCCGAGATCGATGTTTCTTTCCGACTCGGGTCTGCTCTTGTACCGCCGAGATCGATGTTTTATTCCGGCTCGGGTCTGCTCTTGTACCGCCGAGACCGATGTTTCCTTCCGGCTCGGGTCTGCTCTTGTACCGCCGAGACCGATGTTTCCTTACGGCTCGGGTCTGCTCTGTACCGCCGAGACCGATGTCTCTTTCCGGCTCGGGTCTGCTCTTGTACCGTCGAGATCGATGTTTGTTACAGCTCGGGGTTGGGTTACGTCCCACCGAGTCATGCTCATTGGTCTGGGGACGTAACATTCCCCAGGACCAAGTGATTCTAACAGCTCGGGGTCGGGCGATGTCCCACCGAGTCTGCCTTTTGGACTGGGGACGTAACATTCCCCAGGACCAAGTGATTTTTACAACTCGGGGTCGGGCGATGTCCCACCGAGTCTGCCTTTGGACTGGGGACGTAACATTCCCCCAGGACCAAGTGATTTTTACAGCTCGGGGTCGGGCGATGTCCCACCGAGTCTGCCTTTGGACTGGGGACGTAACATTCCTCAGGTCCAAGTGTCGTTCTCAGCTCGGGGTCGGGTTGCGTCCCACCGAGTCAGTCCTTCGGACTGGGGACGTAACATTCCCCCAGGTCCAAGTGCCTTTCACAGCTCGGGGTCGGGGTACGTCCCACCGAGTCAGCCCTTCGGACTGGGGACGTAACAATCCCTCAGGTCCAAGTGTCGTTCTCAGCTCGGGGTCGGGTTGCGTCCCACCGAGTCAGTCCTTCGGACTGGGGACGTAACGTTCCCCCAGGCCCGAGCATCTCTCACAGCTCGAGACAGGATCACATGCCACCGAGCACATCATTGTTAGCTCAGAGGCAAAATTTTCTCCTCACAATCGAGATTGGATCAGTCAGGGGTCAGGACCCCCAAATCTCTGGTACAGATATTACAGAGGATGAGTCATTTTTTAGTTTGGACAACAAGAGGAACCTCATCTCTTGATGGAACGACCCAAGTAAGCAATTTGCTTTGAGGTGGAGAATCATTCTGAATAGAGTCAGCATCTCCAATAAACCGAGGATATGAAGATAGAAACAGAAGACTTAGTTGATGCCAAAGACAATTTCTCGGTGATTTCTGGAGCGACCACCAGCAAGGCGATCAGCACACCATCTTTTTTTATAGTTCCCGGCATCAACTCACAAACTCGTTGTTACCGAGAACTAGGGGACAGATGTTGATGGTGTTTTTCGGGCACTATGTTATTTAAACAACACGACAGGGGTAAAAGGGGTAACTCCATTGATCGAGACCGTTAAAGCCGACCCGACAACTTGACGGTAAGAGGCCGAGCACTTTATACTAAATGGTCGAGCACTTTGGTTCGGATGACCGAACACTATAAGGCCGGCAGAAACACTCTCAGTTCAAAGGACTATCATGCCCGACCACATGAAGACCGAGCACATGACGAGGCGTGCTCAGGAAGATAAATCATCCTATTCTTGCAGAAAAGGGATAAGTTGTCCTACTTTAATGGGGTAAAGTAATAACTTAATATCCTAATAGGATAAAGGAAGTAAAAGTAGTTTTGATTAGGAATCCTTATGGGAAAAGGGAATAGTTTTGACTAGGAATCCTGATAGGAAAAGGAGACCATCTCCAATTGGGAATTCTTGTACAAATAGGAATCTGATTTCTTCACCATTATAAATAGGAGGGTAGAGTGAGTGTAGAAGGACAAGTTGAAAGGATCTGAAAATCATCACAAGAGTGAGAGATAGAAGTTCCAATTTGTAAGAGCAAAGGAGAGGTCTGAGAGGTGTATTTGAGTAATAAAAAAGTACCACCTTGTTCTTGTCCGTGGACGTAGGTCGGATCCCAAAAATCCACCGAACCACGTTAAATCACCTTGTCTGATTGGCGTATTTTCTTGTTTTCCGCTAAGTTTGCTTTTGGTTCCCTATTACCAAACAAATTCACAGTTGAAGGAGGATTCCCTCGGAGGTGATATTCTTATATTACCCTGAGACCAAAATCCACCGTCAACAAGTTTTATTAAGGAAGTATCCCCAAAAGATAGCCTAGATGGTTGGCCTCTTGCTGCGGAAGTAAGAGGTCAAAGGTTCAAGTCCAAAGGGATAGATTTAATTCAGGGGAGGGGCGGGGAGCAAGGTAACTAAAAATAAAAAGTTTTAAGGAAGAAAAGAATGAAGAAAAATAAAGAAACCAGCAGTTCACTCACATTAACATAAAAAAATGTTGAACAAACAGAAAAGATGATAAAATCAAAGACATATACCTCCATAGAATAATTACTTTGGAGTCAAGATCCTTCTCTATATCTCTAATTTCTGAGTTACTAACAGTTGATGACTGTTGCAAGGAACTAGCATACAACTGAACATAACGTCGACGAAGTTGACAGAGATGCCGAATTCTGTCCCATGAGAACCGATAACTGAAGAGGGATTCATGCATAAAATTAACATTAACTTCAGGCATGCTGTAATGCATTCTATGTTTATGTATTACATTAAATGTATATATCAACTGGAAAAGTTCTCAATTAGTGTATAACATTGTCCATTACCTAATATGAGCTGTAAAATAACATGTACGTACCACATTTTCCTCTGCTGAAGACTAGCTTGAGCAGCATATTGCCACCACAGATGATGACTCCCTGAAACTGGCACCATGGGTCTTAAATGGGAAACTTCAACATACTTCCTGTACTTCGAAACAACCTCTAAAAGTTTTATCCAATCATGATATTGCTCCTGTAAATTAAAAATGGTTGTCACATGAATGAAGCCTTGCTAAACAATAAAGAGGAAAAAGATTTCTAGAAAGAAGCTCCACTCCAATTATTTTTTTCAATATTGTATGGTTGAGCAAAGAAGAAAAGGTAGAATGAAGGACGCCAGTCTTGTGATCCCGGAGGTGAATGAAATGAGAGACTTTTTTTTGCTATCCTAACCAGAGAGACTTAATTTTTCCTATATCAACTTTTGAAATCTCATTATGTTCTACTGAGATTAGAAATGAGTAGGCAGCCAAAATGTAAAGTAGAAAACACTTCACACCTCAGTCATAGTCAAGGAGACATCACTTAATACAAGAGAAGCCTTCTCAAATGGAATCTCTGGATTATTTCTTTCTTGATTTCCAAGGCGATCATACTTAAGTACTCCATTAATAGGTGACAATACAAACTTGTGATTCATAGCCCAATGAGATACCACCCCACTGTCAGCAGCTGGTTCATTTATACCATCTTCAAATATCTGGGTAAGAAGATTCAACAAGAGGAAGAAAACAGATGAAACCGACCATCCCATCAACCACAGGAAAATTCTGCAACTAAAGGAGAACAAAAGGTAATAATTTCACAAATAAGAACAAACCTCGGTCCACTCCTTAGGACTGAGATCTTCCCATTGCTTATCTATCTCCAAGGGGAGGCTATTAGAATCATGATATAAAGCAAGCCTCTCAAGTTGCAATGACTGTAACAAAATCAATATATTGATTAGCCTGAAAAGTTTTGCTTTTTGAGAAGATACAAGTCAATAAAGTTTGTTATTTACTGATTTTAGTCCTGGACTAGTAAGCTATCATTTAGCAATTGATGTTTTCAGATAAAAATACTACAAATGAATTATATTTTCAAGTTGTATAAGGTGCCAGAAGATGTTTGTATAGTAATTCAATTCTTTCCTTTGATAATTCTGTCACCTCCGAAAACGATCTACATTGGAAAAACTTACGAGCAAGGACACGCAACAAAAAATAAATAGATTAACGAACTTGGTATCAATGTTTAAAAATACGGGGCGGCGCCTCGAGGCGGCCGGCCATTGAGGCGCGAGGCGGACCTCCTCGAGGCGGTGAGGCGGCGCCTCGATCCGAAAATTGGAAAAATAATCCAAAATATATTCATTTATTCATATTCATAGTATGTTCAAAAAACTATTGATAAGTAATCCAAAATACATTACTTTCTTCATAATTCATAGTATGTTCAAAAAATTATTGATAACTAATCCCTAAATAAGCTATCATTAGTGTCTAGCGGCATGAAGCTTGGGTCAAAATCTATGTCATCATCAAATGGGTCATTATCCAAAGAACCTCCTTCACTTGTATTGTCTTCATCCACTAATTGTGGAGCATTCCCTTTCCCTAACAAATAACATAAAGTCGTATTATTTTTTAATTTGATTATATAAATTGCATTATTTGTACAAGATTAGCTTACTTTGGTCTATGCTCCTTTTTTGTGCAGGTGCTCTACTGCCACTCAGTTGTTCAATGGAACGACGACGTTTTGGAAGCCCAAAAAGTCGTCGTTTCATTTTAGAAATTTTTTTTAAAAAAAAAAAACCCTCTGCTGGTGAGGCGGCCGCCTCAAGCCGCCTCACGCCGATTTGGCGTGAGGCGGCCTGAGGCGGCCGCCTCACGAGCAGAGGCGGGCGCCTCAGAAAAACCTCATAAGGCGGCCGCCTCGAGGCGCCTTCGCCGCGAGGCGGTGAGGCGGCGCCTCGAGGCGGGCGCCTCAACCGTTTTTTTAAACACTGCTTGGTATGGCATGCAATTTCAGACAAACATGCTAGAACCAATTGTTAAGCTTAAGCATAGCACATCACCATAAACATCAAATGGTTAAAAACACTAAGAACTTCAAACTAGAGACTAAATATGTTACACAAAAGGGATACAATTATCAATTATGACAGACATGACTCCTTTGCTTAAAAATAGTGACTTATGAGGAAGATGCATCACCGATGGATCTCTTTTTTTTTCCAATTTAAATAAAATAAGGAAGAAAGAAATCAGTATGGAAGAGTCGTGTTTTTCAGAAAAGAAAAGTTTAGCACTCTACCAGACAAAATATATGATCCCAATTTCCTACTCTTAAGTAATTACATTTTCCCCCAGTCCAAGAGCAACTTTTTCGTTTTTTTTCATTTGTGTATTGTGTGGGCATGAGCGTGCGGTGAGAAACATACAAACAGCAGGATAATATTAAGTATAGATAAATGTACAAGTGAAGGAACTAGAAGTCCACAAAAACAAGGACGACAACAAGTCCCAAGGAGTGGAAAACCACAAAAATGTACAACGAAGAATCTGAACTGATCCAAAAACGCCAAAAACTAAAAAATCTATACAACCCTTTCTTTATTTTTCTTCATTGAGAAGCCGCTATTACCCAATAACAACCAAAGTTTTTATCATGAACCAGAACAAAGTAATTTTATGAAGTATGAACACTATCAACGTATCAACTTTTAGAAAGACAAATATGTAATAAATATATATATTTACTTGAATTGGACCTATAGTAGACATTCAAAGTGCTCCACTCCACTCTTCACGTGATCATCTTGGTAAAAGCAGCTTAAAAAGAAAGAAGTCAAAGCTAACCTTTCGCAGTTTATCCACGGCACCACTTGTATCAAAGATTTCATTTCCCTGCTCATCCGTTGTCACAGCAGCCAGCTTAGCCAAAGTAACACCTGAAGCAAACGGATGCCCCGGATTACTGCAAAATGCAAAATTAATGTTAAAATAAGGCAGAGAACAACAGGATAGAAAGGGGGGGTGGGGAAGGCTAACCAGATTTAATCCAACAGTAAAATAAAGATAGATGAATGAACATTTGAGCAATAAATCATATGATAATAATGATGGATTCAGAAAGGTCTCTTTCTTTTTATAATCTTAACGATTTGAAAGTCAGTGGTGGCTTGAAGGGAGAGGATGGTTTTTATCATGGTTCAAAAAATCGAACTGAGGCGGCACCTCAAGGCAGTCGCCTCACGATCGTTTTTGGTGAGGGGCGCCTCGACGACATGAGGCGGATCGGGGCATCACGAGGAGGATCGACTCGGACACCCCGATCCGACCCGCAAAAACATAATTCCAAATTAAAGGATCAAGTGCTGGGATTTGGGGATTACTTTATTTACTGAGATCAAGTGCTGTAACAAATTAATTCATTATTCACTATAAAATAATTTTTTATGCTTTTATTTTTTTCCGTGTTCAAATTGAGGCTGCCGCCTCGAGGCCGTATGCCTCACCTCAAACAGGAAATCACCTCACACTGCATACCGAGTTTTCGAATCTTGAGTTTTTGAGGCAAATTAACTCTCGATCCTTTGCCATATTTTTTTATGGAGATATTTTGTTGTCAAGTCTTTTTCTTCTACTATGATGTAATCCATTAAAAAGCTGGTCCTTGTTCTTTTGTTTGAACAGCTTTCCTTTTTTGACAACCAAGTTTTATGTTAATATACTTTTTCTTCCTTGTTTCTTACCCCACAAAAAAATTGATAAGAATGAAATAATTGAGAAAAGCAAATTTACCTAACAGAATCCTCATATCTGATATGTATATTGCTAATAGATATCTTTAAATTTCCGATGATGGTAGCAATTATAGAACCAAGCCATGAACTTTCAGGAGGCTGCAAAAGATTGGCTGTCAATTAAATTGAAAGAAAGGGCAAGCCATGCTTTTAGAAGGACACTAGCATTTGGTTTCATACTACAGAAGTACTTCAAAAATAAATAGAGTAAGACAGATGGCAGCAAGAAGCATAATATCAAAAAACTATCAATAATTAAACACCCAACATAAATATATGCATATACGATACATAAAAGAGTTGAAGGTGCATGGCAACAATTAGACAGCATAAATATTGCTAAGTCACTTTCACTCATGTTCTACAGAAGGCCACAACTTAATTCAGCTGTGGATAAACTGTCCAAGATCCATAAATCAACATACATTGTTCCATGACTGCTACTACTTTAAAATAATTTAACATTCACAAACTATGACACAATTTCTAAACTTTTTTTCTCCCATGATATAGTAGTTAGAGCTTAAGATTATTGTTCGAGTCTTTACATACTAACTTAAGCTTCCAAGTTACTGTTAACATGGTATCAAATATGACAAACCCATTGATAAGAAGCGCATAACAGGGTCTTCCTCCACAGGATTGAAGAAAGTAAATATATTTAACTTAGAAAGGCCCAAGATGCAACAAATGAGTAATGACCAAGTAAAAAAGAAGCTTTCACTGACATAGCCCAAAATGTAAAAGCCATGAAAGGTTATTCAAATTCATGCTATGCTGATTAAAAAGTAAAACAACATCAAATCAGCATAAAGTAACTATTTTTAATGGAAATTAAAAGCCATACACTGCCAAGCTTTGACCTTGATTTTGCTTCCAGAGTTGCTGATTCTGCTTCCTGGATACAATTAATAGGAATACATACATTAGGAAAAGAGAAAGAAAAGAAGAGGAGACAATTATTTCTTCCAACTTAGGCCTACTATTGATATTTCATATATGTACTTTTCTGCAACTGTAAAACTTCTATTTCTCATTTTGTTTTTCTTTTTTTTATGATAGGAAACTAAAAGATTTTATTTGAATAAAAGGGAAGATGATACAAAATTGAACTAGACGTACACAAGGGAAACAAAAATAACCTATAAAGGCTACCTACCATCTGTGTAGAATAAAATTAAGCATATCTATATCCCACAGTATACCAGTTGTTAAAATCTACAAAAAGAAGAAGAAGAAGAAAAAATCCAGTTCTCTCTCTAATCACACAGTATATCCTTAACTTTGACCACTATCCAAATTTGCATCCTTTATTGACCTTTCTTTTCCTTGCATTTGTGACAAATAATATATAACTAAAATCAAGAAGGCACCATGATCATTAACAGAATACAGAATCATTCACTAGACAGCTATTATCAGCAAGAATGCCCATGTGCTGACCATCAAGTTCATTTGTTCATCTATCAAAGGACATGTCATTGGATGTTTCAAGCACAATAACATAACATATTTGAGTGTATCAAAAACTACAAGGTAACAAACTGAGACCTGAAGATCAAAAAACAAAAACAAAATGCATATCATGAAACTTCAAATTAGGAAGCATCAGATATGTATAAAATATTTTCACCTCGATCTGTTGAAGTTTGGCTTCAAAATGTTTTCCCCTGTCCTCCTCCTACAACATTAAACCAGCAAAGTTCAGACCACACACACACTAAAACAAAAAAACAAAAAAAAAAAGTGGTTGAGCAAGCAAGGAAACAATTTTTCACTTATCAAAAATAAATATCATTTGACCTTGAAAGACCGTCCATCAGCTGGATGAGCAAGAATGAAAACACGATCAATGAGAACAATTACAGGTTCTTTACCAATACTTTTCCAGGGAACCTATAATAGAGTGCAAATGAGTTAGGTAATCAAACAATGTTAAACAAAAGAAAATTAAACATGGCATTGGCATTGACTTCCAAAATTTACGCTAACTATTGCTGACAAACTCCTCTAACGATGCAACTTTAATTAGAAGACAAAATTTAAGCATTATTCCTTGATATTATAATGATACTTACCGTATGTTGTTAATCCAATTAGGAACTTTTGAAATTAATTCCCCTTCCATACAGAATATTACCGAAAAACATAGAAGGCAAAGCTTGATTTGAGAAGGAAACTCCACAAATCTAACTCAACACATCATACTTTTCGAAACATATTTATAATGTAATACTACGTTAATGTCTCAACCAAAAAGAAATATCGCAGGGTGATATCAGATGTAAACTCTTACAAAAAGTCCATACATGGGGATAATATTATAGTCGTGTTTCCTTAGGAACATGAATAATAAAACAACAATATCCATCATGTTGGAGGTCAGTATTACATAACCAATCCACAAGTAGTATGTACTGGTTCTCTAAAGGCTTAAAACAATTTATATCATTAGACATACCACTCAAGCCTTTCCTAGTTTCAAACAAACGAAAACAAAGAACCAACTGGTCCAAATACCGTAGCCAGCAGAGTACACAAAAAGCATAAAAGATTATATAACCAGATCAAGATATGGCAGAAATGGCAAGAAGAGACCATTGTAATATAAAAAATATCAGCTCTCTTCAGTGGATCTAGACTCTTATAATGTTACAGAACAGTTTTTTTGGGATAAAACTAAAAAGATGACATTGATAATAAAAATTAAAAAAATAATAATAATTACAAAATATTTTACATAGTTTTGAGAAATAGTTCATATAATCAATTCATCTACGGTAGAATAAAATAAAACAAGGTTACACAACCATAAATTTTACAAAAAGAATTAGAAAGACAAAAGAGCCTCAACATCGTAATCTTAATAGACAAACCAGCACTAGTAAAAATAATATATACTAAATTGATCAACTGCATAAATAAACTAGAAGCAAAAGGCTAATGGATAATTTGTCGATAGAAAAGGAAGTATGTTCAACTTCAGGCATATAATATAACGTGGTTCCTGAGTAAATTACTATAGAATAATATACAAAACCTAAACAGTAAGTTTACTGATAATAGCTACCTTCAGTGTTATGGTTCCAACAAAACCAGCTTTGACAGTGACGGGAAGTTTTAATGAATTTAGTGCCTCTGCCTTTAAACTCAAATCTTTGAGGACAACATCACCTGTTCAAAGAGATGTAACAATGAAAATTTTTTCACCATTAGATGAGAAGAGTTACAACCAACATGACATGATTTGGGAGGCAAGCCGTGATGACATTAAGCTGGAAAATATTTATACTAATGTAAGCCATATATTTCATTTATCTAGTTGAGAAGTAGTATCAACTAGAATCCATCCCTTTTGTCTGTTTTTTTTTTTTTGGTTGCACGTAGAAAGTTTTAAATTATATTTACTCCAGCTAGAAGTATTAAGCAATTTTACGACACACATTACATAAATGTAAACCAAACCCCTCCCCAGCCCTAGTGTGAGCAGAATTAAACCCAGATCTTTTGTATCACCTCAGGAGGTTTTACCAAATGAACCAACCAAAACTCACTTTATAGGAAAATGGATCGAAGACTTTAGAGTATAGACACACTAATTTTTTGAAAATGGATCGAAGATCACAGAGTATATACACATGCAGGAAATTTAAAGCCAACCCCAAAACATATCTTAATTTATTAAAGAAAAATTATACAGCTTAATTTCGGGTTGGGTGAGTCAATTCAGGTTGGGGTTTTCTCACACATTTTTATAAGGCGCATCTAAAGGTGCACGCCTTTGTGCCTAGGCGAGCGCCTGATGAAGGTCGACTGGCCTGACCCTTCATGAGGCGCAATGGTTTGAGCCTGAGCCTCAGGCGCACCTTTGACAACTATGTTGAAGACGAACCTTTCCAAACGCTGATTCTTAAAGCCTCAACAGAAAGTCCATGGACATATTCGCCCAAATATCTTCGAAGCAAATGCAGAACCTACAAGCAAAGACAAACAATCATAATTTCTTTAGTCACATGGTTTCCCATTGAAAATACTACACCTACAACTCATATTTCAGCTAATGTGGCAAGAATCAATAATTGCCGCTCTCTTAAATAGTTGCTGTTATTATATATCATCGTTAATGTGACAATTATATGATCACATCAATCAATGACACGTCAAGTGTCACATCACTTTATACGCGTAGTATTGCTCTTTCCAGATAGGCACAAGAGATATCAACAAGCAATAAAACCATCACAAATTTCTAAGCATTCCAAAAGCAACTCAAATTTACATCATAACATCACAGCAATAATACAAGAAGATATCAATTGTCTTAAAGAGCCCTGTGATTACTATCACTTTTCACAAAATGCTTTATTTTTTCATAAGCAATAAAATCGGCTTTATTTTTTCTTGAGCAATAATATCAGCTATAATTTTTCTAAGCAATAATATCACGGAATCGAATACTTATTCCTCTAGAGAACGCAAGCTAATACGACAGCGTATTAATAAAAACAAATCCATAACAATCCAGTAACTCGTGATTCTACTCAAATTCACACATTACGCATGCTAAGCAATTAAATACGATAAATTTCGATGCAAAAAACAAAAAAAAAAAAAACCGAGAAGAATTTTTTAAAAAAAAGGGAAAAGAAAGAAGAAATTACGTGAGCTTCGAACATGGCGATGATCGAGGAGGTTCGCGCGCGCTGGCTTATTCGCTTATGGTGGGGTGAGGTGAAGATGATCGGCGATGAAGAGTCGCCATGGAAGGGACACGTGCACTCGTTCTCGTTTTAACAATCGGACCAGGGTTTGTATAGAGATTAAACCTTGTCGCTTTGATCCGTAAGAAACGAGAGAGCAAGAGAAGCGGACGGTTTGAAGAAATGAACTGAAATGACGCACATACGGTGATGGAGGAATAAAACCAAAATTAAGAAGAAGAAAAATATTTTCATGGACTATTTGAGAGCATTATAAATATTTGTGTATTTATTATTATTATGTAACAAAATTGTTAAAAGCAAAATAACAATAAGACCACTCATATTTTGTATAATAGACTGATAGACTTATTATTTCATAAATAGAAATTCAGTTCCTTTTACTTTTATGGTTGTAGATAGTAAAAATAAATAAATTTACATGCTCAATAAAATTATTGTTCGAATATATAATTGTCAGTTTGTCACATCAGTCTAAAACTCTAAAGAGAGATGATAGACATACATAAATTCTTACATAAAAATACTGCAATCTTCTCACTGTAGCTACAGCGATCACTAAAATGAACTCTAAATGATATAACATGAACAGAAACCTCAATATTTATCGCAATGGACATATAAACTTTTTTCAAATTTATTAATTGAGAATTTGGCAAAACAAACCAATAAATTTTTGTCATTTCCCAAAATGGTTCACAATATTTGAATTTTGCCAAAATAATCATTTTCTCCGAAATAAATTTCGGATAATCCAAATTCTCCCAAATTTACACCTAACTTTTTTTTTTATTTAAACGTCGGATCTTTTAAATTATTTATTTTTTGGTATTTTTTATAATATTTACTTTATATATATATATATAACAGTTAACTATACAGTAAAATATTTAACTATACATCAAAATGAAAAAATTACGTATTGAAATCAATGACAGTCAATACATCATCAAGCCTAATATCTCTATTAGATGACATCCTCCATATAAGCTCTAATGTCTTGTATAATGATTGCTCTATTCCTTTATGCCGATCATTTATTTCTTTATGTCGATCCCACATGCTCTCATGCCGATCTTTCATCCTCTTATGTCAATCATTCATCCTCGTCTGCCTCTCATCTATCTCAAATATACGGTCACGTAACAAGTGACTAATGGATCACCTAAGGATGTCCAACGTGAGATGAGCCAGTGCGAGATGGACCAGTGCCATTGAAGTCTTCTGGTGGATCATCAGCAACATGATCAATCAGTGACTACTGGTTCTCCATAACACGACGACCTACTAAATAGATAAATACACAAATTTAAATACTTGAATCACTACCAATATTTGTCATAAATTTTATATATATATATATATATATATATATATATATATCATTTTTCGATATATGTCATGAAACCATCGTCTATTTTTATACAGTACAGGCTCTTACGTCGTAGGAATCTCTAGTTAATGACAGCCGAATGCTCAAAAGAGACAAGCTCGTCGTCCAAATTCAGCTGAAAATATTGTATGAGCCATGTGATGATCATGTAATGGGGAATGTTTGTCATATTATGGGCACGAACCTGAAACTAATGCTATATAATAATAACTCTCATGTCTACATTGCGGCCTTGCAAGGAAAAATTATATTTTTATGATTTGTCTATAATACAAAGTATAAAAATAAATTAATATGTATAATATAAAAAAATGACATGTAGTATGCAGTATAGCAAAACGATATCTAAAATGTTGACCTCGTCTTGGTGAGCGATACGCAGCACGATGATCAATTGAATGATATCTTATATAGGTCAAATGCCTAATTTGATGTGTCTCCGATTTAAAGTGTGTAATCGGCCATCATAAAAAGGAGACACACTCACTCTTTGTAAGCTTTAGTCCCAGTACCCTACCCATGGTAGTTCTCTGATCAAGTCATGTTTTGTACCGCCGACCATCATAGAGCCCAAACTGCATGCCCTCCACAACCGGACACCCAAATAACTCACATATCAGGTTAAGGATAATTTTCAACATTTTCATGAACAATCAAGTATAAAATTGAAAATTGTGCTTCTGAATCATTTATGGATTAATGTTACTGATGAACATCCGACATAATCGAGCATACACTGGGGCGTCTAAAGTATACATGATGTCTCCTCTCATCTCGTGCAGTAGATCGATGTGTCCATATCATGTAATATCTTATATATCTACTGTATATGCCGTAACAATAGGCTGTGTAATCCAGATATTATGATATCGATTGAAATACTTATTATATGAGAAGTAATAAAGAACAACAACAGCCATAATTTCGGAGCTAAGTTCGGATTTCGGTGAAAGTTTGGAGAAAACTTCAGATTCCTAAGTAACTTCGGATAAAAATTATGATTTCCTAAGTCTTAATTGATAATTCATATATTTTTATTGTATTATGTGAACATTTCGTAGACCTCTATCTTTGTAGTTTTAAAACTTTGGATATCCGAAGTCATAACTTCAGTTATCCAAAGTTTTAAATAAAAAAATGAAAAAAAAAAAAGTTCGTTGTAGACTTTAGAGAAAATAATCATTTTGGCAAAACTCAAACGTTATGACTCATTTTAATAAATGACAACAAACAAAAAAAATAAAAATAAAATAAAAAAATATAGCTAGTTTCACCAATTTTCCTTATTAATTTCGTCTACTTTACTGGAGATTGGAATATTAATATATAGTGCCCACTGAAATTAATGTACTATATTATATATTTTCACTATCCGTAATTCACTATCAAATATAGTTTGAATTTTAAATGATACTTCTCCATTCATTTTTGATAAGCCACCTTTCTTTTTTTGGAAATCCTAAATTATAGTCTAATTTCCTTATTTACAGAGAGTTAAATGAATAAGTTTACTTACATACCATTCTTTAATAAACAATTTTATTGAATTTAAGTGGGATTGTGTTGTATTAATAAGGGGTATATCAAGAAAATATTAATTTGTTTACCGCATTATTCATGTTCCCTTATTTATTGGGAAAATACCAACTACCTATTAAAAATGGACGGAGGGAATATAATTCAGATGTACCCAATACAACAATTACAATTAATTAATTTGGACTTAATAGCTTTAATGATTAACAACAAAATTAGAAAAATCAATATACGGATGTGTCATGTTTTCTCCAACCAATGAATATTGGAAGTAGATTTTGACGCATGGAAGCAAAATAATTATGTGTCATATTTTCTTCAACCACTGAAAAATTAGAATGCTCAATTTTAGACACTTGGAAATGAAAGTTACATAAAGTAAGTAGTTGATTTTTCTTTGCACCAAAGATACATCTCTTCATATCGTTATTGCCAGCATATAAGACATTGCCATGTGACTGTAATTTATTCATTTTTAAATTTTAAAAAAAAAATGTCAAAAGTGTTTTCCACTCGTGTATTTGAAATGTAATATTTTTCATGGCAAAAGTAATTGTTAATTTTTAATAAATGAAAGGATTGATTATCATTTCATTACTTTAGATACTAGAAAATAACAAACAGATTTACTTTTTATTATTACACGAAATTATCAATATTTTACTATTATATAATTATAAAATCTTATATTTTATTATTATATTTTTACAAAATCATATATTTTACCACAACACGTAATAGAGCTTTTACATTTTATTACTAAATAAATATAATATAATATAATATTTTATAAAAACAAAGACCGTATAGTAGTAAATTATCACACCTCAATATTTATACTCAAATTAAAAAAAATGTAAAAAGTATATTCCACCACCTTTTTTTTTTTTTTGCCCTTTTGTCTACCTAAAAAATACACCCGGGCTGCATTCTAAAGACAATTATACTCGACTAGATTATTCCTTGAAGTGGATCAGATCGGCCCAAATGTCACTAACAATTGTGAGAAAAGTACTAGATCTACCCGGCCATTTTCTAATAGCACTCACTCACAAATAAGGTTACCAGTTCTTAATTAATAAAAGCTGGTGTGTTCCTGGAAGTGGATCACGTCGGCCCAATTGTCACTAACAATTTTAAGAAACGTACTGTATCCACACACCCATTTTCTAACAGGCAATAACACTCACTCACTCAAAATAAGGTACCAATATTTGTATCAATAAAAGTTGGTGCGCTTGAGAATAAACAGGGTGTGCACCGGTCGGATTAGAATTCAAATGCATTTAACTTGAAAATAATGCAGATTGGAAAAATTCAAACCCAATTCGACCCATAAATATGGTCCAATCCAACCCTTCTCAATCAACATATTTGCTACTTTGGGTCGGGTTTGGTTAGCCTTTAGCTCAATTTTAAATTAAATATTAAGAATATTTCATAAATAGATTTATTTGAATGTTAAAAAAAATTGGATCATAATAAATTAACAAAGTATAATTAATACTAAAACATCATACATAATCGATTTCACTAAATTCATAATTTATGTTAAGGAATATGGAATCAATATCTAAAATATAATTCATATTACCATTAGGATTTATGGTTTTATTATATTTCCCTATTAGATGAAGATTTCATATATTCATTATTATTGTTCATAGATATATGATTCATTTTCTATTTTGGTTTTCTATGTAGCCTATATATATAGGCATTTACCATTATAAATTCATATAGAGTGAATTTAAGACTTTCTTTCATTATCTAACATGGTATCAGACACTAGGTTCTCTTTTTTCTAGTTTCACTCTCTCTGATTCTCATCGGCGCGTGGGGGATCACGGCTACCATAATTGTTTGACCCTCACGCGCCCCCGTTGTCAACTACCACATTGCTTTTCCCATGCGCCACCGCTTCACAAGTGTGCTCTAGGCCGGCTCCTTTTTGGTTTCAACTCTCTTTCAAATTTGATTCCGCTCTCTCTCGGGATTTCACTCCCTCTCTCTGGCTTCGGCACTTTCGGGCTTCAGCTCTCTTTCGGGATTTCGCTCCCTCTCTGGCTTCGGCTCTCTTTCGGGGATCTCGCTCCCTCTTTGGCTTCGGTTCTCTTGGGCTTCGGCTCTCTTTCGGGATTTCGCTCCCTTTTCGGCTTCGGCTCTCTTTCGGGATTTCGCTCCCTTTTTGACTTCGGCATTCTCTTGGGCTTCGAATCCTTTTTCAGCTTCGGCTTTATTTCGGGATTTCACTCCCTCTCCGGCTTCGGCATCCTATTGGGCTTCGGCTCCCCCTTCGGGCTTCGTAGGTTAAAGCTCTCATGCTTCGACATCATTTTGGGCTTCGGCTCCCCCTTCGGGCTTCGTAGGTTAAAGTTCTCCGGCTTCGGTATCCTATTGGGCTTCGTAGGTTAAAGCTCTCATGCTTCGGCATCATTTTGGGCTTCGGCTCCCCCTTCGGGCTTCGTAGGTTAAAGCTCTCCGGCTTCGGCATCCTCTTGGGCTTCGGCTCCCTCTTCGGGCTTCGTAGGTTAAAGCTCTCATACTTCGGCATCATTTTGGGCTTCGGCTCCCCCTTCGGGCTTCGTAGGTTAAAGCTCATTCATTATCTCAAGGTTTCCAGCCTCCAAGTTTCAAGATTTCCAAGTTTCAGAACTCCGCTCTCCGATTTCAAGATGCAACCTCAAGCTTACTCATTCGTTACCAGCTTGAGTTTGAGGGGGGTGTTAAGGAATATGGAATCAATATCTAAAATAGAATTCCTATTACCATTAGGATTTATGGTTTTATTATATTTCCCTATTAGATGAAGATTTCCTATATTTATTATTATTGTTCATAGCTATATGATTCATTTTCTATTTTGGTTTTCTATGTAGCCTATATATATATAGGTCTTTACCATTGTAAATTCATATAGAGTGAATTCAAGACTTTATTTCATTATCTAACAATCTATATATATAATCAACTTATATATACGTAATTAATTAATAGTTAATCACACTAAGTACAATGTTAAAACAACATCAACAACTTGATCAAGAAGATAGAGTTTTGTTTTGTTTCTTTTATAGTATTATTGTTAGGGTTAGATGTATTAAAAGAAATGGAATAAAATATTTAATAAATATACATGGGTTTGCGAGTTGTGTTGAGTTAAAAAATTCCAACTTACAATCGATACAGGTTGAGAATTTTCAACCTAAATGAGTTCAATTAATTTTCTAACCCAACCCAACTCGCACATGGTGCGAGTTAACCCGTGGAATGGGTTGAGTTTGCACATCCTAAATAAATGAGTTTTTATTGAGAGTCACATTTTTATATTTATGGTTCATTTTAGTAAACCATAGTTTTTATTTTTTTCATTACATCATCTTTTAATGATGTACTTATGCAGTGATAACCCCGTGGACAGCCGACACAAGCAGCCGACTTGAGGCTTCCAAATTTAAGCTAAAAATATGGGATTGTTGTACTTATGGGACGAGACATGCCTACATAACAACATAAATGTAAATTTCAATGACATTTTAATCGAAACCCTACTTAGCCAACTCTGTCTATTATCACGATTCAATATAAAAGTATAAATGTTTAAGTTTAGAACTAGCAAGATCTGCATTCAAATATATATATATATATATATATATATATATATACTAGATATTGCATGTGCCTACGACACGGTGTTACATAATTTACAGATAGATTAAGATTCTGTTATTTAATTTGTTTGTTAATTTTCAGAGATATTCTATAATGAAATGATTTTATTTTTTAATTAAATGATTTTATCATTTTTCATTTTTATAGAGATTATATAATGAAATGATTCTTTATCAGCCATTAGATCATAACGAAATTATCTGAACCACCAATTAAACCACATAAAGATAGTCATTGGATACATTATCTCTATTAATCCTAACCATCTGTTACACTATTTTTCATATCACACTATTGTGCTTTATAATATATACTAGTTTTTGCCCGTGCCTACGGCACGGTGTTACAGTATTTGGCCCGTGCCTACGGCACGGTGTTACAGAATTAAATGATTTTATTTTTTAATTAAATGATGTATGTGCCTACGGCACGGTATTACAGTATTTGGCCCGTGCCTACGGCACAGTGTTATAGTATTTGCCCGTGCCTACGGCACGGTGTTACAGAATTAAATGATTTTATTTTTTAATTAAATGATTTTATTTTAACTTTCTATTTTTTAATTTGAAATTTTGAAATTTTTTTACTCTTTCCATCAATCAATTTACTCTCTTTCCTCCAATTACCAATGAAATGATCTGGGCCGTCAATTAAGCCACATAAAGAGAGCCGTTGGATGCACTCTCTTTCCTCCAACACCATTCTCCTCCAACACCATTCTCCTTTATTATATAGATATATATATATAATTTGAGTTCACCAAAACAAGCAAGCTATAGCAAAATAAGCTGTGGTAATGAATCTCGGATAGATTCTCTCAATTTTCATATTCAATCGTCAAAGACAGAAATATAACTATAATTCCAACTCAAACTGCAAAACTAGTGGCTCTTAACTCAGCCACGTGTCAGTCCATGTTAAATGATCTCTTTATTCGGCTCTCGTGGCAAATGAAAAATATTTAAAATGAGCTCAACAATGGAGGATTGACTCTCTTTTATAGGGTTGGGTCAATATGCAGTTGGATTCGATCCGACCCGTGCGGATTTTAAATAAAAATAATCAGTTTTTGGATTAACCTGATCTGACTTGAAACTTTTGTGTGGGATTACAGGTTTGATATTAAAACCAGACTCGATTTGAAAATATAAATTTTTTATTATTTTTTATAAAAATTATTATTTTTTAAAATTTGTACTATTATTTCATTTATTTATTACTTTTGTTGTCTTGTAATTTTATATATATGATAATTTTCGAGACATAAAATAACTAATATTTATATTTAAAATAATTAATTTATTAAGAAAATTTATTTTTGTTGGACGACCCGACCCGATCAAGTTTTACTTCTCAAATTTCGAATTCAGATCGCGTGATCCGACTCGACCGAGTCTCAAAAATTTCAAAAAAATATGACCCGTGAACACCGATGTGTCAGGTTTTATTAATGTGTGTCAATGGTCCATTTAATTTATTTATACTGCCGATTTTGGACCACTGATTTTCATAAATGTTTGATTGGTTTTGTTCATTAAAGACAGCCTCGATATTGAATTTAACCATGATCTAGCCTGTTATATTTTAATTGAACATATTTAACTACGGATGTTAAAGCAATATTACTTTAATTAAAGTAACGCTGTTTTAATGCATTTGTAGTTGGATGATCGTAATTTTATAAATTTAGCACGTAAGCGCACGTATCACTCAAGTAATACAATGATAAAATATCGGATATCATACATAAACTTAATACTTATCTTATTAATATTAAGACTAACATACTTAACTTAAACTAAACTATTGAAAATGAGAGTTGATTTAATGATTTAAGTGAAGAGTATATGAATAAAAATAACATACGTTGGGAAAATTGTATAAATAGAAGAACTTATGGTTGTAATTTCATGTAAGCATGCACATAATATGTATGTTAGTGTTAGTCTTGCTATTTTACATATTCTTATTAAAAAAATAGTCATAGGTAATAAAGCATATGTCTAATGATGATGTTGTTTGCTTTAAGATGGAATCTTAGAAATAATAAGTGTCTAATTTACTTGATCTCATGCATTGAATATGTGATTTAGGTTAGACTCGCAAATACTTAAAAGTATGTTTCTAGCAGTTTGACCTAGGTAATTAATAAAGTGACTAGTTGATGAAATTATTTAACGATGAATGATTGTTTGCTTGATCTGTCTCTTTTTGTAATTATTTATGATATATGGTATGGCTGGAGTAGAAAAAAATCTTTTGAAAAAAAAAAAATGAAAGGAGCATAAAAATAATACGTTGGAAAAAATAAACCATATATAACCGATAAACGTGAAATTACTCATGGGCAAGTGTTAGGGCCACCATGAAAAGAAATGTTATCTTAAAGAATAGACGAGTCAAAAAATACCATATCAAGCTTAATTGACAAATATATAATATTTTTGAGTTATTTAGGTTGGTTTGACCTATTGGATCATAATTTTTGAGACGAAATCACTGAGTTTGCTTACTTATGAATCAAACTGTGACAGAACCTTTACACACACATACATTGTGAGTATGCTTAGATGATTTATTTAAGAACTTAGTTTTGAGTTGCGTTAATTACTTTGAAGGTTCTCTGATTTCATTAGTATGCATTATTTTAGGACAATATTATATTCAACTACCAGGATTGTTTTATTTGTTTCTTTATTGTTGCATGATTGCATGTGTATGTGAATGACGTTTGTGGGTGTTATCGTTGTAAGCTCTCACGAGACTATAATTCGTCCACTAAGACCGCCTAGAGATTTAAAGGTTTGTTGCATACGCTAAATGCAATCGTAATCCATACAAAAGTGGCTTATGTTAATTTATGTAGTTTTTTTTTCATTTGTTTTGCTCGAGGACTAGCAAAACAAATACATTGAAAAAAATAATACTTTAGTGTCGGGGATCGAACCCGGGTTACCCGCGTGACAGGTAAGAATACTCACCACTATGTAGACCCGGCCAAGGTTCCGGTTCCGAACCGGAATCAGACGGTTTTGATTCCGGAACCGGAACCTGACCGGTTAGGGTAGGAACCTTAACCGAACCGGTTGAAACCGAAAGATTCCAGCGGTTCCAACCTTCCCCCCAATGACTAGTAACCGTTGTTGGGCTCTATGCCCCCAACGCCCAAAAAAATGAAGAATTACCAAATTACCCCTAATAACGGTAATAAAACGGCTAATTGTAAGGGTAGTTTATGTATCACAAAAAATTATAAAAATGTATAAATAAATGTGATTTTTCATTATTTCAACACACCAATTTCTCAATTTCTCAATTCTCTCAATTCCTATAATTCTTTCATTTTCAATATTCTAATTCTTTAAAATTTCTTAAGCAACAAATGACAAGCTCATCTGATAACACAATGTCAAATGTGTCAACCCAAGAGAGCGGCCCTAGTATCGGTTCACGGAGAAGAGAAGTTAAGTCTCGTTCCTCGGATGTTTTCAAAATTCATTTTCATTTAGACAATACTGATGAAGGTTCAAGAGCAGCATGCAACCATTGTGGGGTTTCTTACAAATTTTCTGGTGGATAAGACAATATGATCAAATACATGGAAAGACATCATGCGGTTGAACTTAGACTTGATACGACGCAAACTCAAATTCTCAGGTACGCATCATCTAATAGAGATACAAGTGCTTTAGATTTATTTAAATATTCTGATGCTAAAAATAGAGAAGAATTTTTTAAATTAACTTGCATGACACATCTTTCGTTAAGTTTTGGTAAAAAAATTGATTTTACTAATTACGTTCAAAATGCTTTAAATCCTGCTGCATGTAGAATGACTATAAATACAATAAAATGTCAAAATTTTAAATTATACAAAGATGGTAAAATTATTTTAAATGAAACATTTAGAGATATTTAAAATGTAGTGGAACTGGAGCTGGAGCTGAATGATCAATATGCACTGATGATGATTGATAATTAAATATTTAAATAATTGTAAAATTACAATGGGGAAATATATTTAAAATGTAATGGAACTATATGAAATTTGATTCCTCTCACCCCTGGAGGATACACAGTCAACTTAAGTTTTTAAAAATTTAAGTTCAAGCACTTTAATTTAATAACTTTTTTATTTTATTTTTGTAGATAAGATTTTTATTTGTAATTTAATGTAATTATGTAATGTAAGTTTATTATATAAATTCAAATTCATAATTTTAAATTATATTAATTTATCAATCACAATTTTTTATTTTCAATAAAGAAAAAAAATGAATGGAACCAGAACCGGCACCGTTCGGTTTGAACCAGAACCGGAACCGTTCGGTTCCAGTTACGATTTCGGTTCCACATTTAGTGTGGAACCGGAAACCGTTCGGTTTGATTCCGGTTCGGAACCGAATCGAACCGCCGATCGGGTCTACCACTATGCATTCAAAACACCAAGAATAATAAATAACAAACCTAAACAAATAGAAATATTTAAATAATTAATTAAATATGTTTGAGATTAATTAAAACCCTATATTTAATGAAGTAACTACTTGTAATATTCAATAAAAATAACTCAATCATTATAACAAGCCAAAAACTCATAAAAGATAAAGATAGAGAGAAAATGGACGAAAGAAACTATCATTTGCAGTTTTCATCTTCAAACTCCAACACCGGGAAAAGTTCTTGTTTTTGACTTACTCGGGAGGTTCTTCTATGCTCTGGAGGATCTAAAATATGTTATGATATTTCTTTTTAGGTCTTGGACGAGTATATGCTTGTATATAAGGCCCTGAGATTTTTCATTGTTAAAAAAATTGAGTTTTTGTGAAATCTGTAATCATATCAGTGTCGCGACGCTCAAGTCATGGAGTCGTGATGTAAGCCTTCTTTAACTCTCGCGTCGCGACAGACACATTAATTAATTGAGGTTTTGTCTCGATTTAACACTAGTTATAGTTGCGACGCGTTATCCAGCGTCGAGACGCCAATGCTGAACCGTGGAATATAGCTTAAATGTATTCCAAAATTGCTGATTCATTATTCATTGGGTCCAATTAAGTTTTGTAATGATTTTTAATCTGTAAAAAGGCACTCAAAACATATAATTCGCTCATAAAACTCGAGATAACACACAAAACACTATGATAGAATGTCGGTGAATATCTATATATTAACCATTCATCATTAGATCTGTGTAATTGATATATGTTTGTATCATTTTCATATTGAATATTGTTCACAATGGTGAAGTTGGGTACATATATATTCATCAAGCTATATTCTCATGAGATTCAATTAGTAACTCATGCCAGCAATTAAGACTTAGAGGGTCTTCTAAATTTTTTTTTTTAAAAAAATTCGAGTTCAAATAGGTTCATGGATTGATAACAAAAATAATCTCTTAACGTAAATGTTGATTTGCTCGACGGTCATGTCCAAAGGCATTTTGGAATAGGTAAAACAATAATGTTCGTCTGTCAATGTTCTTAAAAGAGCTCAATAGTAAAATAGTAAGGTTGTTAAATGATTGGTTGTAATTAAAAAGTCAAATTATATGATCTCCAAAATTTAAAATGTAGCTTTCTATGTGACGAATAACACATCTTTAATATCGAAAAATAAATCGAATGTTTATTAACTAAAAATAGATAAGATATTATCTGTTAATGTTTAAAAAAAACACCTACAAGTTTAACAAAAATGAATGAGACACAGTTAGGCTAAATGGATAATCCTGTTACTAAGCCCATAGTTTAAGTAGTTCACAATTGCAATGGATTTTGATCCAATAAAATTCTTTTGAACCATTTTGAAACTAAGCATACTAACTAAAGAGAAGCCAAATAATGCAACAAAAGCTTAGATTTAAAATAGTTATTCAGAGCTTAGCAAAATCTGTTAAGTACTCTCTAAACAGTATTAGTGATTTGTTAATTAATTGATTAAACAAATTTGTCATTTTTATTTGCCTTGTGTCATGCATGATGTTTGAGATTTGATTAATTAAGTGGATACAAAATCTTTTGCTTTAAGAATATAGTTTATCTTTAAGCCTATTCTCACCCGTGACACACAGAAACACCAACCCTCGAATTCTTAGCTGACACGTGTAATCACATCGTCGTTTCATAATGTGAATTGTTTGAAGTTTGTGGCAGGTTCCACAAAACCAGCCAATCATTGGGGATACATGGCCCACTAGGGCATGCCTCAGCTTGAATCCTTGAATCCCCACCCAATAACCATGCGCGTGCGGCGCGTGGTATAGTGGAAAACAACAAAAAGTGCACCAGAATTCTATTATCTTTACCTACCCGTGAGAGTCCACACATGACAAAGACAAAAATACATGCAACGCTTTTAATACTAATAGTTCCAATTTTTCGCCAAGCTCTATAAAAGCCTCTTCACAAATAACAACTTCTAAGATTCTACTAAGCAAATTAAACCATAATTAAAATCGCAACTTTACATAAATAACAGCTTAGCCTGTTGTGTTCCCATGGCGGTTTTTCAAAATTAACGGTGGAAAAATTTCATAGTGACAGCATCGTCATATCGGCAAAGTAAATTTAAATTATAATATACACATGTTAAGGTAGCTCATATTGAAGTAAAGTGCAAAGTGTAGCTCATATTGAAGTGAAGTGCAACGTTCCACCTGATCCAAGTTGAAGCCACATCAGCATGCGAATAGCAAACTGGACAGCTCAGCACTAGCTAGTTTGTTAGAGATCTCTTTTCAGTACTTCTCTGTTTTAGTATTTTATATGTTTGTGTTAGTCTAAGAAACGTGCTTAGTACACTTCTAAGGAGTGTATATAAGTTGAGTAGTAACTTTGATTTTTACTAAGAAAAACTGAAAATAATTAGATCTACAAACATTTTCCTCTTGATTTTCTCAGCTACCAAACACTGTAAAACAGTGAAATCAAACATTCTTTCATGGTATCAGAGCCAATTGTGGCCAACACAAGCACACCTATTGCAAATAACATCACTCAAATTTCTTTCATCAATCCTATAAAACTCGATCGATATAAATTTATAAACTGGAGAAATCAGGTGCATGCTTGCATCAATAAGATGCAATCCGCTTAAATTAAGATCACATAACTGAAGCTGGAATACTAGAGAAGTTCATCACTGTTTGAAAATCCAGCATACATCAACTGGAGATCTCATGATTAGATACTGTTAGGATGGCTTCTCTATTCTATTAGTGAATGTATTTTAAGCTTAGTCAGTAACTATGATAATTCATTTGATGTTTGGATAACCTTATAAAGAAAGTTTGGAGTTCAATCTCAAGCTAGATTATTGCCTCTGAGATATGAAATGATCAATCTTCGAAAGGAATCCCTTAGTATTGAAGATTATTGCTTAAAAATGAAAAATATAGCAGACAAATTAACTTGTGCTGGCAATCTAGCTAATAACTGAAAAGGATATGCTAATGCAAATTGTTAGTTCCAGTTTTATTGGCTTATATCCGTGACAAAACAAGTTCAGTTGAGTTGTAATTTGTCGTGAAGATTGGTGTGCAATTGGACTGGTTTTGGTTACTGTGCTTCTGTCCTCCGTTGGTGCTGCGTTCTTCATCAAGTTCGAACATATGCGTTAGTGCTGCGTCTGTCAAAAGGTTCGAACGTTGGAGTTTGTGCTGCGTTCGTGAAATGGTGCGAACGATATGCGTTAGTGTCCCGTTCTTCATTGGGTTCGAACGAGAGCATTTCAGTGAGCAATCGTTCGAGTCCCGTTCCTGTTGGGTTCGAACAGTGCCATTCCAGAGAGCTCCCGTTTGAGTTTCGTTTCCATTTCGTTAGAACGGCCTTTGCAGTTTTCACCGCGTTCGAAGCGCGTTCGTTGTGAGTTCGAACGGCCGGCGCATTTTCTGTTTTATTGATGCGCCCTTTTAACCTAATTGTGCCATTTCTAAACCCTACCTATAAAAAGGATACTGAGCCCCCAATTTCAAAAATGAGGAAAACACATTACTCTAGAGCCCTTGCCTTTGTTTTCCTTTTATTTTGAAAATCCCTTCTTAAGATTATATCTTATTTCTTGAGTGATTTTCTTGTTCTTTCACATCACACCATACACACACAACTTCTTGTGAGATTGAATCCATTGAGACTTCAGAAGGTTTGAAGGAAGTTGCTTGGTGCATGCTCGAGGAGTTCCTTGGGTGATTATGGTTGTGGGTTAAGAGTCGGCAAAGTTGTTGCTCTAGGTCTTTTCACCATCTCTGTAAGTTTTTCTCTTATAGTGGATTTGGGTGGTAGCCTATACCCGGAGTGTTTTTTTACTCTAACGAGTTTTCCACTTCGTAAACAAATCTCATTGTCTTCATTTACTTTTACTGCCTTTTACTTGTGAGATATTTATTTTGTGTTTGAAGTAATTTATCTTATTTTGGTTGATTATTCTTCCATTGTGTGTTCTCTATTCGAAACGTGTTTTGAATAGTGTAGAAATTTTTATTTCCGCTTGTTACACCTATTCCCCCATAGGTGTGTTGGGTCAGAACTTTAGTATTTTCACAAATGCTGAATGACTTAGGGCCAGGTTTTCTAACTTCTTATATTTTTGGTAGTGGCATGGAATATGATCGATAATGCATATGCACTGTTGCTTACTCATTAATCTAGATTGAAACAAGAAAGAGCTGTGAAAAATAACATATTTAATGCTAACTACGCTCAAATAAGGGGAAACTTTATAATATAAGAATATGCAGGAGGTTATCAAGGTCATTACAATGGACCTGATACTGGCAGAGGATATTTTAATGGTAGAGTAAATTCTAGAAACATACAAACATCTAACGTTTTATTTATTCCATGAAATGAGTTTTTGTGATTTTTAAATTAATGAAAAGAATGAAATTGACGTATATAGTTCAGACAAACTATAAGGTACATATACTTTCTTATATCGTGCAAACATGCGAACCTAAGGAAAATTATACACACATATATATAGTCTTGGAATCTGTTTATGACTACCTAAAATTATATTAAAATTATTGATAATGAGTTCAAAATCACTAGTTATGTAACATTTTCAAATTGATCTTTATATATAATTTCTTTCAGGATTATCCTTACTAATTATGCGAAATGTCACATATATATTTTTATATGCTAAGTGAGATTCGAGGGCACGATGCATTCGAATCTCTCACTTCAATATGAGAAACAAAGAGCACTAAGTTTCTATAGCATACTCAATGATGATCAACAATCAATCAATCAATGAAAAAAAATCTCTTAAATTTCATTTTAAATATTCTCTTAAAAGTTGTTACGTGAACTTGTGAAACAATGAGAAGAAAAACCCATGGTTTTGGTGTATTAAAAGGACGAGTAAATTGCAATGGTGCTTGTACATAAATCAATTGGAATTTTACTTCTAGAAAAGAGATAGAGAGATAGGAGAATTTTTAATATAAGGGGAATAAGTTCAAAGCTAATAAAGAATGATTTGTTAGATATTATTAGGATTATGTGCCTAACTTTGATTAAAGAATAATGGAATCAGGCCATTTACATTGATTCAAAGAATAAAAGTACTAATTACACTTGGAATTTTAGGATAATTTCCCTTACAGAACAAATAAAGAGGTACATATATATATAATAATCATTTAGAAATTCATCTAATAGAATTGAAATGCAAAATTAAGTTGTAAAATATACGTCAGGCAATCATCTTACTCTTACCTTATGTAAGCATGAAGAGTGACATTATCAATTTTATAGCTCGACATTGATTATGTTTTATAACTTGGTATTCATAATTTTTTGATATCTCCATCCAAACCCTAATTTTTCAATTATTGTATTAATGCTAGTATGATGTGTCAACGTCACACGAGTTATAAAATTTGTTTAGTTTGTGTTCTTTTCATAGCATTTCATAAGAAACTTATTTTTCTTATTTTTATTTGTTTTTAAAAAAAACCTATTTATTTATTTTTGGACGACGGATTTTGGATTAACATGTGAATGGTTTAATTCTATTGTTGTGAGCCTACACTTATTTCTTCAATGGCCACAAGGAGCTAAAAAACAATAAAGAGTCACGAGAGCCATTTTGCTTTATAAACTTTTACATCAAATTATATTAATTCACTCGATCGATTGCTATTTCATCTTTGCTATTAATAAATAAATTATCCTCCACATTCATTTATTTATTTTTTTTCCTGATTCTTCTGAAGAACAATCATGCACGTATCTTGCATGTGACATTACACGTGATTGTTCTTTGTTTACAGCATGAGCATGATTTGATGTCAATGTCCCCAAGTGTGTGGCTTGGTGGTGTAGGGTCCAAGATCTCACATTGAGGTTCTGGGTTCGAATTCAGGGAATGCATTTCTTGTAAGAGTCAGGGACAGCCGGTGGTTTTACCTGCGCCACGGCCCAGAATGGGTGGTTTGGTGGCGGAGTTTCCATCGTTTCCAAAAAAAAAAAAAAATGATTTGATGTCAATGTTGCTCATAGCATCCCAAATAGAGTTGTATACGAAAGTCGGAGAAATGAGAGAATCTAATATTACTAATAAAAAATTTAAGAGCAAGTGTGTGTGTCTATACATTAATAATAATTTGAACTTTCAAGGACAAAATTACAATTTTATTTATTTGTTAACCAGGTTAGATACTCAAAATGCATACGTGGACTTTTGTGTATGAGGGTTTTTGAGTCTTATAATGAGGTTTTCTTTGGAAAAAAAAATCTGTACGGGAACAAATTCCTGTCAAGATGCCCAAAACAAACAATTGAATCCCATTTAAAGGGATTCATATCTCCTTCGCAATATCACATTCTTCAAAGTTTCATGATTTGCACTTCAAAGTATTATTATCATAATTAATTTTTTTTCAAAAAGTAATTATATTTGTCGGCATACAAACCCTAGTAAATCTTCAATCCAGCCATTCGTGCATCAAAATTGCTGACGATTATTTAGGAATTTTTTTTGAATGATTGGAAATTCCTCCTCTAAATCACTATTTCAGACTTAAATTGAGCAGATAAAATCTCGGTTGTCCCAAATTTTTACAAAAAACACACTATTTCGGACTTAAACGGAGCAGATAAAATCTCGATTGTCCCATACTTTTACAGGAAACACACTTCATGGATTCAAACCCAGAATCTCAAGGTCAGTTCCTGAACCCTACACCACCAAGTCACATCTCTTGGGACTATTATTTAAGACTTAAAAGGAGTCTGTATTTTGTAAAATGCGAACTTTTCTTAAAAAAATTTCTTTACGAAAACCCCGAAAGCTTCTGATTTTTGCCACTTCGTTCTTGGAATCTGATCCTCAGATGAGTTCACAAGCTAAAACTTTCTGTAGATGATGAACTTCAGCTCACTAAAAACTAGGAAAAAGGGAAAAATAATAGAAGTAAAACAGAGTGGGAGAAACAAGAGATTTATGGACCATATGAAACAGAACCAACTTATAGGAATGATAAAAAAATAAAAAAATTACAAGGGAAATAACTTGAGAGAGATTTCAAGGAATAAATTAAAATCGATGAATTGGATTAGATTGGTTTTTAATATTTTTAACTAAAAATTAAAATTTAATATTTTTTAAAATATTTTTTTAATTAATTAAAATTATTTATGACATCATCTTGTTTTATCTATTCAACCGATTAAACCGGTTACCGATTAAATATTTGAAATCAGATTTCATTTTTAAAATACTGTTAACATGTGAATGGTTTAATTCTATCGTCGTGAGCCTATACTTTCTTTCTTCAATGGCCACAACCACAAGAAGCTAAAAAACAATGAAGAGTCACGAGAGCCTATTTGCTTTATAAGCTTTTACATCAAATTATATTCATTCGATTGCCACCTTATTCTTGGAATCTGGTCCTAAAATGAGTTCACAAGCTAAACTTTCTGCAGACAACAATGATATAGATATACTCAATTCTACACCCATAACAAAAACGATAGCGTTTCAATTAAAATTTCAGAAATTCTTTTAGATATAGATACGGATTGATATTTATATTAAGTCGCATAAATATCAACACAAGTGTGGGGTTGAGTATTTGTATATCATTATTGTTGAATGGATGATGCAAATTTTCCAAACTTCAGCTCAGGGAAAAATAATAGAAGTAAGACAGAGTGGGGGAACAAGAGATTTATGGACCACATGAAACAGAACCAACAATAACATATTGGAATGATAAAAAAAATTGCAAGGGAAATAACTTGAGAGAGATTTCAAGGAACAAATCAACTGAAGAACCAAAAACATTCTGCCAAATTTTCACAATGACCAAACCTTCACTACCCTCCAGCACTAATAGTTTTTGATAGAGACAACGATTTTCCAATCAACTAGAACTCGACACGTGTGCAAACATCTTATTAAGCACAGCCCTTTTAGAGCATTTGCAGAGTATAAATTACCCCCTCTGCCCCTCGATGGACCTCACATTACATTGTTATCTTTTCTTGAGGCCTCTACCTTTCAGTCTCATACTTGAACACATTCTTTATTCAGAATTTTTCCTGTGAAGTAACTTTGACACATTCTCCATTTTTTTAAAAAAAAATTCCTGAAGAAATTGCATTAAATGGAGCTATTTCGCGGGGTGTTACTAATTCTACTGCTAGCAGTGATTCTTTTGTTACAAAATTCAAGCAATGTGGAAGCAAGATACCATCATCACAAGAAACCGAAAAACAGAGGCTCCCCTGTTTCGCCACCCTCTGTTTCTTCCCCTGCTCCTCCAAAGAATCATGTCCCTTCATCGCCTTCACATCCTCCATCAATCCCATCAGACCCTTATGATCCTAAGAATTCCAGTAACCGCATTTTTGATGTGAGAGATTACGGGGCAGTCGGCGATGGCACTGCCGATGACACAGCTGCTTTCAGGGCTGCATGGAAAGCAGCTTGTGCTGTAGAAGCAGGGGTTGTTCTGGCTCCTTCAGATTATGTTTTCAAAATTACTTCAACAATTTTCTCAGGGCCATGTCAGCCAGGACTTGTATTCCAAGTAAGAATTTACACTAAATCAACTCAATTTTGCAGCTGATTCAGTTAAATCATGTTAAATTCTGTTAACTTGCAATCATATGCTTTTGCATGATTAAAGATTGATGGGGTTCTAATGCCACCCGAAGGACCAGATACTTGGCCTAAAGCTGATAGTCACAAGCAATGGCTTGTGTTTTACAAGCTTGATGATATGACATTCACAGGAGAAGGTACCATTGAAGGCAATGGACAGCCATGGTGGGATCTACCTTGCAAACCTCACCGGGTAATTACTAATTTGCTTTCTAAAACAAGCATTAGTTGCCATAATCTTCAAATTTGCCTTTTTTTTTTCTTTCTTCTAAATGCTAGTTAAATTTGATTTCAGGGGCCTAAAGGGTCAACATCGTCAGGTCCATGTGACAGTCCTGCTGTGAGTAATATAATTATGAAACTCAATTCAATTACTCAATAATCAAGTCAAATTTTTTGAGTGTTGATAATGACCTTGTTCATTTCCTTTTATGCAGTTGATTAGATTCTTCATGAGCTCAAATTTGGTAGTCAGTGGCTTAACTATTCAAAACAGTCCTCAGTTTCACATGAAGTTTGATGGATGTGAAAGTGTTATGATTGACAAGCTCTCCATTTCTTCACCAAAACTCAGCCCCAATACTGATGGAATCCACATAGAGAATACTAAGTCTGTTGGAATTTACAACTCCATGATCAGCAATGGTAAGGGAAAAATAATTTTCCAACTACTGACTGTAGAATTCCCCGTGGGGCTCCTCCCCTTCCGGACAGGATTTGTCCGATTTTTATTTTAGCGAAAATTAATAGAGAGCTGAGATTTGGACATATTTTTATGTCCCTGAAAACAAGATGGCACTGGACAGTTCATCCAGGAGCCCTCAAATTTGGGATAAAATTAGGACATTAAATCTAAGAAAATTTAATACCTATTTATAATAAGAAAACAAAAAAAAAAATTTTTTATTAATAAGGGATCACATAGACCCATAAACTCAGTGCCGCCCCTGCCTGAAAATCAACTGGGCCGTACTCAGGAATATGACAATCCCGGCGAGAGCCGGTATGTTGCCATCAACCCACTTCATTTAACTGTTACTCGAATGATGTAATTTAATAATGTAAAACACACAATTATTTAACAGGTGATGATTGCATTTCGATTGGAACTGGGTGCTCAAATGTGGACATTGCTGGTGTCACTTGCGGGCCAAGTCACGGGATCAGGTACATTTACATATTCTCTTTTCTTAAAAAGAATTGTAATAGTTGCCATCTAACAACTACAAAAGTACCCAAATTTTTTCTGGGGAGAGAGCTGGTCCTATAACTTTAACCAATTACCCTATTATTAGCAATAATGGTCACGTGGGTATGTTTGAGGTGCCTTGACTTGATATTTAGTAACATTAGCCATGTTATGATTTTGTCGAAGCTTTGCAGAATCAATTTAATTAACAATGCCAAGAGTTATTTGAGTTCTGAACTTAGCTTTATTATCTGCAGCATTGGGAGCCTAGGAGTGCACAATTCCCAGGCATGTGTCTCAAACATAACAGTTCGAAATACAATCATTAGAGAATCAGACAATGGCCTAAGGATCAAGACATGGCAAGGCGGCACAGGCTGTGTTTCCGGCATATCATTTGAGAACATTCAGATAGAAAATGTCAGAAACTGCATAAACATAGACCAATACTACTGCTTATCAAAGGAGTGCTTGAACCAAACCTCAGCAGTCTTTGTCACTGGCATCACATACAGGAACATTAAGGGAACTTATGACGTACGCACCCCGCCAATCCATTTTGCCTGCAGTGACACTGTGCCCTGCACCAAAATAACAATGGCTGAAGTTGAGCTTCTCCCACATGAAGGACAATTGCTTGATGATCCTTTTTGTTGGAATGCTTATGGAACCCAAGAAACTTTAACTATTCCTCCTATTGATTGCTTGCAAGAAGGGGCGCCTCAATCCGAACAAGAGGTTTCTGCATATGGCTGCTAATATTATTATTACACATTATAGTTGCATTTTCATTTATTAATATGATATATATACCCATTATCTTTTATGGCTCTTGGTTACTGTTATCTGGATCACTACTACTACTTAGGTTCCATCCCTACTAGGGTTTATTTCCCCTATTGTGTGATGAGTTTTAGTAACATGGGGTTGGTTTTTTGGCCCTATATTTGTAATTGATTGGATTTCATATATGATAATACTACAAGTATTTCAGTAACATTTTAGTTTCAACAAATATATAGCAACTCTTGTTCCATTGTTTTCAAATGCTTGAGTTTTTATACAGAGTGAGAGTTCTGTTGAAATACAAAACAAATAGCAGGAATATTTCTTTTTAAAACCCAATGGGATTTAAGATTGTAACAAGAATCTGTTATGAGGTTGAGCCATATCAAGGGTTTAAATACAAAACAATACCAAAAATATTTCTTTTTTCATTTTAATTAATTTCTCTCTATGGGGAGAATGGGGTGGTAAGCAAAAAACACACTGTATAAGCCGACAAATTTCTTAGCCCGCATGTTTATACAGCTCCAGATTTTGCTTCTAAAAAGGAAGTTCTCCCTCCTGTGGCTACTTGGAGTGAACAAGAAAATCACACATGAATTGGACTGTATACCATTATCAATACTATTTCTGGCATATTATATTACAAAAATAATATCCCAAATCAACCAGAAAGAATAATCATGGAACAATAAAACTGGAGATGGGAAGGCAATTGCAGCCTTTCCTGCTTGTTCTTCATTAAACCTATCTTCCCCTTAGCTTTAACTGAACATTTAACCATAAGACAAAACTTGCATATTCTTAAATCTTTTTGGTATTTTTAGCCACTTTTACCAAGATGAGATGGTTTTGATTCTCCCGCACTTGAACTGAATGGTCCTCTTGCTCGTTGCCGAGGACTTAGTCCTCCTTTTAGTTCACTTACACTAGGGCTGTATACCTTATCCGAAACCCGAGGGCTCTGAACGTTTTTCAATTCCCTTGATGATGTTTCACTGCAATTCGTCTGCTTGAGACTGCACAGGCGTCTAATCTCACCCCGGCTACGAGTAACCATACCATCTAAAATTTCCCCATCAGATGCAAATGATGCAGATCTACTCATATCTTTTGCAAATGAAGTATTTCTACTCATATCTTTTGCAAATGAAGCAGATCTACTCATTTCTTTCGTAAAAGAAGTAGCTCTACTCGTCTCTCTCCCCTGTCATATATTAAAGACACCAGAAAAATAAGTGCAAATGAGTACCAAAAGCCAGTCAAATAGTATCCTAAAGCAAACATGAGATCAAAGCCATACACTTTTCAAGGCTACCTACTTACAAATATTTATGCATAATTCTGAACTAGAAATCAAATAACATGGGAATATGAAAAATTTCATGATGCCTTTGAGAATGACAAGTTTAGAACTTACAGAAGCAAGGTTGAATGACAATGCGGGTGCCTCTTCATACTCGGCGGCATCTAAATCTTGAAGGTGTGCACCTTTGAAAAACCTGGGCAAAATGTATTGTCTCACTGGAACCAGAAGCATGATCATTAAAGGGAAAAGTACCCCAGCAATTGGAAGCCATGTGATCCCAAAGCAGACTAGCAAGTAAGCAGTCTGGAAAATGGTAAATATTGCAATTGTCTTGAAAGGCACAGTTTCTACAAATGCGGCATGGTAGTCCTCCAGTACTCTATAAACAAATAAGGTAACGCATACAATAAACATTCAGCTAATTTCCACCTAGTGATGTAGCTAATGTAAAAATGGGAAGAAGAAGAAGAAAATGGGGTCAAGAACCTACTTGTATCTTCTGCTTGGGGCAGTGAAGATCAAAAGGATCCGCTCCCAGAACTGGTTACCAGGTAAACTTTCAATGGCCATGTAAGAAAAATAGCCCCAAAGTACAGAAGTTGGTATCCTTTTAAGAAGGGCATGGCCGCAACACATCCTGCGACCATTGTAGATTGGAGCAAGTTACTTAGCCGCTGTTCTTTCACCTCAACAGGCAATAAATCATCAATCTCCTTCTCAATGTCAAATGTACTCTCATCAACTGGAGCATCCATTTGGATTCTTGACTCTTTCAATTCTTTTAGTCCCTGTTTACAAACACATTTCAAGGCAATGCCTCCAGATTATAAGGACCCGGCTCATCAGATCTCGAAAATAAAATGAAAATTTAGACCTCAAAACCTTTTCAAGTTATCAAACAAACTTTAAAGTTAGTATGGTTTTCAACACAAAAACAAGTTCTTATTATTTGGAATACTAAAAATGAATGATGATGTAAAGCCGATATACACCTGAGAAGAAGGTTCCTGGTAAATCAGTGGGCTCTGCATCTGTTGATAAGCTTCTTGCATGCTTCCATAAACTTGTCCCAAGCTTGCATTGTCACTGATACATTTACGAGCAGTTGCCACAAGTCGATTACGAAGTAACTGTACAAATTTACAATATTGTGGTAAGGAATTAATTAAATAAATATGAAGAAGAAGAAGAAGCATGACACTCTACTCATGTAATCTAACACATCTTACCCTTCCACTATCATTAGTTGGGATTTGGGGCAATGAATCAGTAGTAAATTCATGGTCTCAAAATAAAGAAGAATGAGATCCAAATTAATATTGGTACCAGGAAAGCTTTGAAGCCTATGATAATTGATATGAATACCTGGTGCTTCAGGGTCGCCAAACTTTTAGTATGCATTGGTGATTGTGGAATAACACCATTTGCTGGAGGGATACCAAGGAGACCACAGATTATGACCTGGGATGAAGTCGAAAAATATTAGACATTTAGCGGAGTAAAGATCAAAACAAGAGGAGATGGAGGGGCATGGTTTGCAATCACAAGGGAAAAAAGTACTGCAAATGGAGTACCATGAACCCCAAAAGAAGTAAATCATAGTGGAAAGAAGGAGGTTTCCTCAAATTGAATTCTTTCTGCTGCGCAAGCTGAGATGCAACACCATGATCAAAATAATAGAGCACTGCGATCATTGTTGCTGGAATGAAAGCTCCAATTATATAAAGAACCGGTACATTTAACATATCCTGTCAGTTTTAACATTAAGCCATTAATACACCTTTCTGAAGTCAGCAACAGGAGACTTATAAACAAAGAAGATAAAGAACAGATCTGTCCAAGCCTTCACTTAGCCTTGCCTTGATGACAGTCCAATTCTCATATGCACCCGGTGACCATGGATTTGGACTGAAGAGGCGCCTTGGTATTCCTTTTGGAACACTTCCCGCTGGTATGTATGAAACAGCTGTCCAGACCAGAACCATCAATGGCACACCATAATCTGCTATGAAGCCCCGCAGACAGCCTGTGGAAAAATGAAAACAGAAACCTTTAGGCACAGAAGAAACTCGTCAAATTAGACTTGAACAGCAACATGTCATTTTTGTCTAGACAGCTTTAGCAATTACGACTGCTATTTATCTTTCTTAATTTTTTTTTTTTTTAGTTTTCAGCGTAGGCAAGGATCACGGGATTGAATGAGAAGTACATTCAACGATTTCAAGGAAACAGGAGCCAAAGAGCCTAACATTTAGTGATACCAGCAGTACCATTAATTTTTTCTTAGATCTTCGAAGTATGCAAACCTATAATGACTGCAATTTTGTAAAGACACTCAGCAGGCAATGAGACTTACTAGACCCATAACGCCATGACCTTGCTTTTCTGCTTCCTAGTGCAGTATGTAGAAGGCCAAAAGATAGAACCAAAGCAAACATCCCGTTGGCAAATCTCCATGAAGGTTGATACTCAACCGACTTTGGATTTTCTCTTTCTGGTATGCGAAATTCATCAACTATTCCCTAGAAAATCCAATTAAAATTATAAGAATTTCAATCACAATATTCTAGACCTAGTCCAACTAACACAGAAATGTCAAATGCACTCCACTCTATAATATAATCACTTTGGTGTAAAATCTCAACCACTTGAGAGTACTACAGCAAATTTTGCATATTCTTTGATAGCTTACTTTTATGGCTTCCTGCATGAAAAGCATTGCAATAAGAAGGCCAAACAATTCCCCTGCAATACGAGTAAACCTATTGATGATTGAGCAAGCTCCTAGGATGGCCAAAAGGAACAGCAAGAGGGCGGTCCACATGCACACCCTGCGAAATTAAACAGCCGTGTAAGTTTGCCAAGTAAAAAAAATAGATAAGGGAAGATTAAAAATTCTAACAAAATCAAAATCAATCACGTTTTAGGATAAGTGTCGAGGGAGAATAAAGTACCATCCAGTCCAGGCTAGAAAGAGCTTTGATCCCAAGTCTGTCCTATTTTTTGCAAAATTGAACATGAATGTGTACATAATAACAGTCGGCTCTGCTACTCCAAGAATCAACAATGGCTGACCTCCTATGATAGAGTGTATAATTCCACATAATGCTGTAGAAGCTAATGTCTGAACAGCAGTGAGAGTCCCATCTGTACACAAATATTACTAGATTGCTAATTGGCTTCTCAATAGCAATGGTCAGAAATTGAGAGATTATGTGAAAAATGAGCAACAAAGTTTGAACCAAAATGGTATTTTATCACGCTACCTGTCTCTCTGTCCAACTGTTCCCCAAATGAGATAACCGGAATTGCTGAAGCGAAAAATATGTATGTGGTGGGGGCCAGAATCCTAAGAACAATTTTTATAAGATAACAGTAAATTAGCAGTAATTAACCAGAAACTTCGAATTCGAACTATATCTAAAGCACAATATGAAGTTTCTGAGTGAAATGGGCATTACATGGTTTTTCTCAAGAAAAGTGAAAAATTACCTGAAGCCTGCCCTAAAGCCTCCAGTCCAATCTTGCTTGTAACACTTCAATCTCCCTTCAAGATCATTCTTGATTCCCCGAAAGGGCACAAAGCTCTCTTCCATGATTTCTTAAAACTTTCTTCAGTGCTTCCACTAGGAGTAAACAATGCTTAGTTATTCACAAAGCAACGACACTCAGCACTATTGCTGAGGAAAATAAGGTGGGATTTAGACAAATAATCAATCAAAAATCTGAAACAAAAAGAAACCAATATGGCAAAATCAAAACCAGTAGTGAAACAAAATAAAAATATACATAGTACAAGATAATCCAGAAAGAAAGTTAAAAGTTTTCATACAAATCACAACCCCGAGTCATAAATCTTAATAGCATTACATTATATCTTGAAAAAACATATGAAAGATAGAGACAAAATATGAAAAAATATATAGGAGCACAGCATTGAATGATTATAATCTATAAACAGAAACAAAGATAAGCTTTTAACTTGTATTAGATATTTATTTTACCTTCAAAGAAAGTGGACATAAAGAAGAGTTGCAAAGAAAGCTCCAAATATATAAAAGCCTGAAAATGGTTGAGCTTTTGAGCATGGGACTGTAGATTTGTTGCTGAAAGTAACAATGTGGGTCATTAGCAAATGAAAGAAACATCACTGTCAGAATGCTCTACAGCACAAAATAAATAATAATAATAAACAAATAAGTGTGAATCTAATCTACTGCTAGTGAGAATTAACGAAGAAAAGGGAATCAAATTATATGTAATGTCGAAATAGTAACAAGTCACTGACCATTCACCAACTTAAAAAGGGACTAAAATGCAAAAGAGATAGATGTTGGCTCTCTTTTTCTCAGGCTTCGGGTAGAAAATGGAAAAGATTGAGACTTTAATGATTTGATAAAAAGGATTTCTTTTTTGTGCATATGAAAGTGAGTGCGACAAAATTGCCAGTGCATCACAAGCTGGCATGGAAAGAAGCCACAAAGCAGCCTCTGTCTGTCTACACTCACTGACTGTAATTTTTTTTTATTAATATTATTTGTATATGAATATTTATAATTACATTATTTACTTGATATTACAATAAAATAATAATAATCAAAGTTTAAATCCATATAATAAAAATATAACATAATTTGACGGTTTTCCTGAGTACTTTTTATTCTCTTCATTTTTCTCCTCTTCTCATCTCTTCCTCCCCTCTTTTTTCTTTATCCTTCTCTGCCTTACGTTATTGCTTCCCCCATTCATCTTGCTTTCCCTAAACCGCCAGGGGTTGACCGAAAAATTTCTTCCTATGAATCAATCGGCAGTCTTTCTCTAATTTTTTTTTTTATTAATATTATTTGTATATGAATATTTATAATTACATTATTTACTTGATATTACAATAAAATAATAATAATCAAAGTTTAAATCCATATAATAAAAATATAACATAATTTGACGGTTTTCCTGAGTACTTTTTATTCTCTTCATTTTTCTCCTCTTCTCATCTCTTCCTCCCCTCTTTTTTCTTTATCCTTCTCTGCCTTACGTTATTGCTTCCCCCATTCATCTTGCTTTCCCTAAACCGCCAGGGGTTGACCGAAAAATTTCTTCCTATGAATCAATCGGCAGTCTTTCTCTAATTTTTTTTTTTATTTGATTTTTCTGTGGATTTTGTTTCCTAAATCTGCATTTATGTTGGTTTTATATTTTTCTGTCATTTGTATGAATAATAGTCTTTCTTCAACATGCAAAAGATTTGATGCAAATAAAATGGATATATCTGACTCTACAGGTGAAGAATGAAGTTCTACGGTGCTTTCTGAGACGTTTATAAAGTCTCATATAACTAATTTTGTTATATATTAAATTAATTATATGTTGTAAAATTTTGATGTATAATGTATGTATCATGTTGGTTCACTTCTAGTTAGGAGCATATTGCGTTAAGGCTGAGGTGGGGATATGCCGATCCCGTAATTCATTTTGTACTTAAATAATTTTAGGTGTGAATATGTACTTATACTAATTACTGAAAATACATAATACATAAATTATTTTTATTTGTTAGGTTTCATCATTACTTAGCTTGAGTCTTAAAATATGTTAAATATATATTCGAATTTTTATGACCGTGTAATTATATTATTGTGATGTTTTTATATATAAATGAATTTTCATCTTTGGAAAAAAAAAAAACTCTAAAATTTTCATACGTACAATAAAGAAGATATCTACTACATAAACTTATCTTTCGAGAAGAAGAGAAAAGTGTTTTACAACTCGAATAGTATCTTTCGTAATAAATATATTTCTTCCTTTGATGAAGAAAAAAAATTTCTTGAAAAATTTAAAATTCGTTATTTTTCAATAAGCCAAGTCGCAGGAGTAGATATTGATTTGACGGCGGGAGTTTTCAATGATTTAAAAAAAAAAATATCGAAGGAGTTGTAGATGTATTCTCTCATTAGAGGATTAGGGTGTCTCATAACTATTTCCAAACCTTACTAATAATAATCAAATGACTCATAATTTGCCTGTTGTTTCTCTAACAAGCATTTGATATATGGTTTACAGTTAAATGACTTAATGATACATTCATTTAAAATGGTATTTTACAAAATCTATAAATACATATTTATTGGTATTAACTTGAAAAAATAAAATAAATATTATTAGCAAAATTCCAACTCACAAAAATATATTTTGGTGTGGATGCATGCAACTCTCTATAGATTGAGACTGGAGTCAAGCAAACCGCGTAGACTGTTAGAAAAGTTTGATGTCTCATTTCATAAATTCACATCACATGCATTCATCCAAAAAACAAAATAATTAATCATCATTTGTTTTTTCTGGTTTCCTAGGATCCAATGTTTTTAATATAGTATTTAAAAAATACAAATGAAAAAAAAATAGTTATTAATTATGATAAGAATTGTATAAACATCATTATTCTCATCGACAACCAACCTCTCTCCTCCATAATACATCCAACTTCCTGTACACACGTAGACCCGATCCATGTACATTTTTTTTTTTTTTTAATTCATATTGACATACAAATCGAATGAGTCCGTTCATTTTTATCGTCTTAATTTATTTTTGAAGATCTAAATCAATCGTTAATGTTTTTTTAACCTAAAATGCAACTCCTATGAAAATGATTGATACGTACTTACATGGAAACATTTCCGTAGAGATGGGGCCGTAGGAGTTCGGTATGTTACGTAAAATTTTAAACCATATTCAAATAGATGTAAAATTTCCGTATGATGAAGACCCGTACGAGAGCTGCTAGAGATTCGATACGTTAGGAGTGGGTGGATAATTTTCACACCCATTGATTGAATTAAACATATATAATTAAATATTAACATCCCTGACCATATCCGATTGTTGCCGCCCCAACTTACACCTCTTATGAAATTTATAATTTAAAATTATTTTGATGATTAGTTACAAATTAAATCTCTATTTGTGCCTACAAGCTCGGTGTTACGCCGTGAGTGAGAGTGTAAGTTGAACTTTGAACCTCTAGGATCCATTTTTCAGACTTGTATAATTGAATTAAGTTTATCTAGATTTTCGGGAAATTTGATATTGCAAAACATTATAACAATTTAAAAAAGAAATATATATTTGCAAACATAGAACAATTAAATTAAATTATATCTGATGAACATTTATCTCTCCAAGTAGGGGTGTGAATTAATCGGTTTTAACCGATTAACCGAACCGTTCCGACCCATTTTTTTTATTACGGTTCGGTTAATTCGGTTAAATCGGTTATTGAGGTTAAAATTTTTAACTTTTTCGGTTATTCGGTTCGGTTACTGTTATGAGATTCGTATAACCGAACCAACCGATTAACCGAAATTAAACCATATATATGTATGTGCGAATCCTTTAATTTTTTTAGAGATAAGATAGTATGCATGTAAACCCTCAATTGGTTGTAGTTATATTGATTTGATAATACTACCCGAAAATAAAATTGATAAAATTCAAATGACAAGCTGCATTCACTACAAGAATTATGGCTTTTAGCGTCCAAATATTTAGCGTCGTCGAACATTATGCGACGCTAAAAGTTATTTCAGCGTCGAATATCCTTGTCGACGCTATATGTCATATTTTAGCGACGGAATAAAATTTCGACGCAGAATATTGATGTTTTAGCGTCGAAATATAATTTCGACGCTAAAAACAGAACTTAGCGTCGAATAATATTCGACGCTGAATAATTATATTATTGCAATAATTTTTGGCGCCAAATATTACACTTTGCGTCGAAAAACGGAGTCGACGCCAAAAATATAATTTTAGCGTCGAACATATATCGTCGCTAAAGGTGTATGAAGTTTCCACCGACAAATCCTTGACTCTTTCGCGTCTAAATTAACTTCGACGCTAAAAAACGTATACAATTAGCGTCGATTGTGAATATTCGACGCTAAAAATCATACTTTTAGCGTCGAACAAATTTTCGACGCTAAAGAGTTATGAAGCTTCCACCGACAGATCCTTGATTCTTTCGCGTCTAAATTAAATCCGACGCTACTTTTTATATTTAGCGTCGAAAAAACGATTTCGACGCTAAAAACGGCAACATGTAGCGTCGAAAAAACAGTTTCGACGCTAAAAACGACAACAATTAGCGTCGAATACTCAATTCGACGCTAAAGATAGATTAAAATACAGAAGGTCACCAACCCTTCTCCCCCTCTGTTTTTTCTCTCATTCTCTTCATTTTCATCCTCTGAAATCTGAGAATTTCTCACTACAGCCTCACATCTCTCCTAAAAATTTTCAATAAAATTGTAATCAATTTCCGATAAGGTAATTCTTCTTTCATATTTCTTTATTATTTTCAATTTTTATGATTATATATGTTGTTTATATGTGTGTTGTTATTGATTTATGATTCATATATGTAGAGTAAGTATATTAATTAATAAAATATAATTTTTTTGTAAACTATTTAATTATATCAACCATATATATATATATATATATTATTATTTATATATATATATTTATATATATATTATATATATATATGCTTAAATTAAGTATATACTGAATTAGTAATGTTGATTACTGTAAAAATGATATCTAATAATTATATTATTATATTTAGGTATTCTGCTGAAATGGATAGAAATTGGATGAGCTCTCTGGATAGATTGAGTGTTGAATATCGTAATGGAGTGTCTGAGTTTATGGAAGTCGCAAAGTAACACATTGATGCAAAGGTCGTGTTCGTTGTCCATGTGCAAATGTTTGAATAGGAAAAGGAAGCGGTTAGATGAAGTTCATAATCATTTATACATGCCAGATATATCACCAACTTACCGTACGTGGATTTTCACGGTGAGCAGTATCATTCTCAGTCACGGTTTTTTGATGTCGGCGAAAGGAGCAGTAGTTACAATCAACCTGCAAACGATGAGATCGCCGATATTTTGCATTGACTTACAAGGTCCACAACTTGGTCATAGTGTTAGTGGCGACATGCCAGTGTTAAGTGGAAATGATCAAAATTTATTTAGTGAACTACTTGATGAGGCAAAAAAAATTCCATTCGAAGGTGCTGGAATGTCGATCTTGAATTTCGTTGTGAAATTATTACACATTAAAGTGATCAACAGAATGACCAACAAAAGTATCGATATGATGTTAGAGTTACTGGCCCAAAGGTTACCGGTTGGAAGCGAATTGCCTAAGTCGTACTACGAGGCAAAGAAAATGTTGTGGTGATCTGGAATAGGGTATGAATCCATTCATGCTTGTAAGTTTGATTGTGTATTATTTCGTGCCGAGTATGAATCACTTGAAATTGTCCGATATGTGGTGAAAGTCGGTACAAAGTCCGTGGTATGGGGAAGAAAGTGCCTCAAAAGATATTGCGATATTTCCCTTTAACGCCCAGGCTGCAGAGATTGTTCATGTCACGACACACAGCGACTGATATGATGTGCATCATGAAAAGAGGATCGGTGCGGAGGGCATACTTAGACATCCTGCGGACGGAACCGAATGGAAGGAATTTGATGACATGTACCCCCGTTTCGCTGAGGACCCCCGTAATGTCAGGTTAGGTCTTGCCTCTGATGGTTTTAACCCATTTGGGAATATGTACAACTCTTATAGCATCTGGCCCGTTATTGTCATTCCATATAACTTACCTCCATGGAAATGTATGAAGGATCCGTTCATGTTTATGTCATTGCTTATCCCTGGTCCACCACGTTCACCTGGTAAAGATATAAATATTTACTTGAGACCATTGATCGAGGAGTTACAAACATTATGGAATGTGGGTGTGCATACCTATGATGCAGCTTCAGAGCAGTATTTTCAGATGCATGCCGCATTATTATGGACCATTAATGATTTTCCAGCCTATGGTTCATTATCTGGATGGAGCACTAAATGATACATGGCATGTCCAGTTTGTGCGGATCATACACCTTCGCAACGATTACGGAATAAAATCGGATACACGGGGCACAGGAGATTTCTTGAGTCGAGTCATCCTTGGCGGAGGAGGAGTAAATTATTTAACGGGCAACATGAACCTCAGAGTAAGCCCAGTCGATTGTCTGCATTTGACATACTTTGCCAACAAACATCTCAAAGACAGCACACCAGGTAAACATCCTAATAATAGAGATAAAAATCGAAAACGGTTACCTGAAGAGTTGAATTGGACAGGAAAAAGTATTTTCTTTGAGTTAGAATATTGGGGGACTCTGAGTTTGCGACATAATTTGGATGTAATGCATATAGAGAAAAAAATATTGTGAGAGTTTAGTGGGTACACTATTCAATATTCCGGGTAAGACAAAAGACACTGTAAATGCTAGATTGGACCTACAAGATCTTAGAATTCGCAGTGAATTGCATTTACAAGACTCCTCTCGAGGTTTTATTAAGCCTCCTGCTAGTTATGTGCTCAATCAATCGGAGAGAAAAACATTCTGTGATTGGCTGAAAATGGTTAAATTCCCTGATAATTATGCATCCAATATTGGGCGTTGGGTCAGAGATGATACAATAACGGGATTAAAGAGTCACGATTGTCATGTGCTGCTCGAGATTCTCCTTCCTGTTGGCATTCGACCTTATCTCCCCCCGAATGTTTGCGACGCCGTACTTGATCTATGTGGCTTCTTTAAACATTGTGTCAGAGGACATTAAGCACATCTGTTATTGACGACCTTGAGCGAGGAATCGTGATAATCCTATGCAAGCTGGAGCGAATTTTGCCACCCGCTTTCTTTTATGTCATGGTACATCTGGCTGTGCATTTACCGGATGAAGCTATAAAGGGAGGTCCTGTCCATTACAGATGGATGTATCCCATTGAGAGGTACTATATATATATATATATATATATACAGTTTTATATAAGAAAATTTGTAACCGTTTTTATGTGCATAGAATTTAGTGTTAATGCAAACTTGTTGTCATATCTGCAGAGCTTTGGGAGATTACAAACAATATGTCAAAAACAAGGCACGACCTGAAGGTTCAATAGCTGAAGCTGTTATAATAAATGAAGCAATAACATTTTGTTCGATGTACATGCAGAATATTGAAACTCATTTCAATCGTCGGCCACGAAACTATGATGGAGATGCAAGTAATAGCCAAGAGATCACAGTGTTCCGTCAAAATTATAGACCATTTGGGGCAGTAGGTGTCAAATTACTAACCCGTCAGGAAGTTCAACGTGCGCATTGGTTATATTGAGTAATTGTGATGAAGTGCAACCGTATTTAACGTAAGTTTTTCTGGTGCATCATTACTGAATTTTTTCCATACATTAACCGTGATAATTTATTGTAGGCAACATCTAACAATGCTACAAATTGCTGGTGATCATAATGTTGATGAAACCCACAAAAAAGAATTTCCTAAATGGTTTGAGACAACTGTAAGTTATAATATTTTATATTTATTTTGATCCTAACATTAGACATTTAAGTTTGTTATATTAACACATATATTTCATTGTCAGATTATTAATCAAGTGGAAAATGGTCAATTGGACTCGCAATCCTCGTTGGTTTCTTGGCTTATGGGCCTCAAATGCAGGCGTATGAGTACAGTGGATGTATTGTCAACGGAGTTAGATTTCATACCGAACAGCGAGATGTTAATCATGTGACTCAAAATTCTGGAATTGTAGTCCAAGGAGAACACGGCTCAGATGTAATTGTACTTCTACGGCGTATTGCAATCGGTCATTGAGTTCATATATCGACCCAGACGACATACTGTGCTATTCCAATGTAAGTGGTTTGACACTAATGCCAGAAAGAGGAGAATTCAAGTTAGTAATCATCTCACGTCAATTATGTTCAACGTGTTGGTACAAGAATGATCCATACATTTTTTGTACGCAAGCACGTTCAGTGATATATATACCTGATCCTAAGTTAGGAACTGGATGGATGGTGGTAGAAAAGTTACAACATAGGGCCATTTGGGACACGCAGGAGAAAGATAGAGTTGACATATCAGATGAAACACAAGAAGTCTCCGGCAATTTTGAAGTTCCTGAACAGAATTTGTTGGACCAACTGTCAACGTTCCTGAAAATATAACATTAACTCGATCTAGTACAGACGTTGAGTTAATTCCTCATTCTGAAGTGAGCGTTGAAGTAGCAAGTGAAGAACAATTTGACACTGAAGATGACTTCGATTCCAGTCACGAATCCTCAAATACCGACGATAATAGTGATTAATTATGAAGTTACAGTGTTTTGTGATGGATGAATAATTTTATGGATTAATGTATGGTTGTTGATTTTAATTACTCTTTAGATATTGTTGAAATATTAACGTAATGATTAATAGTATAACTATGATAGGAATGAGTTTTTTGCTGCTCCAGTGATTTAAAGGACATTTAGCGTCGAAATAATTGACTTTTAGCGTCGCAGTAGTCGACGCTAATTGTTAGCGGGTTATTGAAAAATTAGGGTTTTTTTTTCCGGAAATTTAATTTTTATTTAGCGTCGAATACTATAGTCGAAGCTAGATGTCTTACATTTAGCGTCGCTAATTTATTTCGACGCTAATATGTCGTTACTTTAGCGTCGAATGTTATATTTCGATGCTAAATAAAAATTAAATTTCCCGGAAAAAAACCCTAAATTTTCAATAACCCGCCTAATAATTAGCGTCGACTACTGCGACGCTAAAAGTCAATTATTTCGACGCTAAATGTCCTTTAAATCCCTAAAACCAGTGCTTCTCTTTTCCTCGCTCAGAAGCAAAAAACTGCAACCTCATTCTCCAACAGTGACGAACGAAGGAAATCAACAGGTAAGTCTCTTTTGTTGATTTAAAATGTTTATGAGGATGAATTTGATGAATTTGATGAATTTGAGGATGGGATTGATGATATTATTGATGAAATTGATGAATTATTTTTGATGAAATTGATGATGATGATGATGATTAGATAGATGATGATAGATGATAGATGATGATGATTTTTTTGCAAGAACAGCAGCAAATGCTGCTGTCGTCTTCAAAATCATCATCATATTGGTTAATATTTATAAACTGTTTGATCAAAATCGGCCGTTTATATAATGTTAAGTTTGAATTTGTGCCCTCTTTGGTTAATTATAACTGTTTGATAAGTTTGAATTCCAATGAGCTCACGTTCGTATCGCGTTCTTTAACGCGTTCGAACGGACAATTCCAGTGAGCTCACGTTCGTATGGCGTTCTTTAACGCGTTCGAACGGACCAATTCCAGTGAGCTCACGTTCGTATGACGTTCTTTAACGCGTTCGAACACCCACTTTTTGCCTTAGACGTTCGAACGCGTTAAAGAACGCCATACGAACGTGAGCTCACTGGAATTGGTCCGTTCGAACGCGTTAAAGAACGCCATACGAACGTGAGCTCACTGGAATTGGTCCGTTCAAACGCGTTAAAGAACGCGATACGAACGTGAGCTCACTGGAATTGGTCGTTCGAACGCGTTAAAGAACGCCATACGAACGTGTGCATGAGAAGTCGTGTGATTGTGTGCTTCGTGGTTGGTATATGTATCCCATTGAGTGTGTGACTGTGTGTATGTACGTGTTGATGGAACTCGTAGATTATATGGATAATGAATGCATATGTGATGAATGAATAAATGAATGAATAATTTGAAAACGAAAGTGAGCATTCGATGTTATAAGCGCTTTTGTTAATTTGTATTGACTTGTATGGATATGTATATATATGTATAAGAATTTGGAATTTGATGACGCTAATGCGACGGGTTTTTGCAGATGGCACCGGGCAATCGCAAATGGGCTACCGCGACTCCATCTACATCAGCAAGGGCAACTGGCCCTGGTGATTTCTCTGCTAGCACAGTGAGTCAAGTACAGTGAAGGGTCGAGGACGCACCCGTGGCCTGGGGTTGGCTAAGTACGTTAAGGCTCACGGTCGTATCCGGATAGAGATATCAGTTGATGGACACACTAAAGTCGGACAACATAATTCAGCGTTTAATACAGCCATAGGATCTACAGCTCGATATGAAGCTCCCCAAAACTACGTATCTTGGAGAAAGATACCGTGGGAGATGAAAATGAACCAACTATTCCCTTCGCTACTTGTAAGTTTTCGATATTGTTTGTTATTTAACATTTTTATTTTATACTTATTTTTACTCGAATTTTCATGTAGGAATGGTTCAACTTCGATCTGACCCAAGTGAATGTCCAACAATATATTGACTACACATGGGGAAAAGTTATAAAGATTATAGAACAAAAGTCTTGAAACCAATATTCGACGAACATGGACCTTCAAATGCTCCACAACACAAACCTGATTTTATAGAGGAACAAAACTGGACATTCTTATGTGAGCTTTGGTCGAGCAAAAAACACGAGGTAAATTTTGAAATAAACGGAAATTTATAATTGTCTTTGTTTTCGGTACTTACAGTGTTCGTGAATACAGGATAAATGTCACGCAAATGCGGAAAATCGAAGTCACTTGCGTTTTAACCACCGTGGAGGTTTGAAGCCATTTATCCAACATCGTGCCGAACATTCTGAGGTAAATATATCCTAACGTAAAATTTAACAGTTAATTGTTTTTACTATCTGGAATAATATTGAATTTATTTTATGTTTATAACAGAGTAGCACATGTGAGGTGCAATCATTTCCAGATTTTTTCCGTGTGTGACGCATTACAATGACAAGAATAAATGGATAAATGAAGAAGCCGAACGCTGCTATGTAAGTTTCAGTTTTTAAAATAAAATAATTAATATTATATATGTTAAATTTTTTTCTCAAATTCTAATATTAACTTATTTTTTGAAACAGAGCGAAATGATGGAACTCCAACATCAAACTCAGGAGAAGGGACCGACCCCATACCAGATGAGCAGCTGTCGCAATTGGTTTTCAAGAATCAGACAGCTTACAACGTTGGTCTTGGCACTCGTAAGAAGCCAACGTCATCTGCACGCAATAATGGTAATTCGGACAATGTCTCTCTTCGAGACGAGTTAGTCACCACCAAAGACGACCTAGCCAGCACCCGAGACGAGCTGCAGCAGACTAAGGAGAAGCTACAACAGGTCACGGGGACCACGAGAAGAAGATGGTGGACCACGAGAAGAAGATGGACCAGTTGGAACAGCAACTGCTGGCTTTCCGTCAGATGTTCGAGGCCTCAATGAGTCATGGTGCATCGGGCTCGAGCGTCCCCCCATCACAGTAGCAATTATTTTATATTTGGTTTGTATAAACATTTTGAACAAATAGATTTAATATAATATTTTTTCTAAAACAAATTTCAATATAATATTTCGTCATTAATTACATTTTTTTTCAACTAAATTAAATATTTTAGACCAAAAAATAAGTAAATACTAATTTTTAAAAAAAAAAAATTTTTACTTTTAGCGTCGAATATTTCGACGCTAATAGTATACAAAATGGCCGCTGTAAGCGTACATATAATTCTTTTTTAATATACGTTAGCGTCGACGAGTTCGACGCTCAAATTCACTTTTAGCGTCGAAAAATTTCGACGCTAATAGTAACAAAAATGGTCGCTGTAAGCTTACATATAATACTTTTTTAATATACTTTAGCGTCGACACCCTTCGACGCTAAAAGTTTGAATTTTTGCGTCGATATATTTCGTCGCCAAATACAAATATAGCGTCGAACAGTTTACTTTTAGCGTCGAAATAAATTGGACGCATAATACTGTTTTTTAGCGTCGCAGTTAATTATTTCGACGCTAAAAGTGGTTTTCGTCGACATTTTTTGCGTCTAATTTTTTCGACGCTAAATATCATTTGCGTCGAAATAGTCACTTATGGCGTCGAAACAATTCGACGCTAAATGGTCTAATTCTTGTAGTGATTAACAGCTTGGTTTTGACTCTTTTTAATTTCTCTCAAAAATTTAAAGGTAAAAATACATAAAATTCCAAATGTGTAGATTTTGCATCGTGGTGGATTCATGACCCTTAAAATTTCTAACATGGCAGGTTTGAAAGGAAATCTGAGGCCGTGACAATCATCGAGGGTTTAAAAAATATTTCTTCTCGCATGTAATTAAATATAGATATATTTAATCAAATGTTAGTTAGAATCAGTATTTTTAGAATCAGATATATGATCGAATTAGTGATCCAAAAAATTTAATGTATCAGTGGTTCGACCGGTTGAAACGTTCCGAAAAAACCGGTAGAACCGACCTACATCATATATAATTTTACTAATTAAAAATTATAAAAAATATTAAATTTTAATTTATTGGATTGGTTAATAACCGAATTAACCATAACCGACCGAAATATAATGGTTAATTGGTTAATGGTTATGTGTCATAAATTGGTTAAATCGGTCACACTTTTATTTAACCGAAACTTTCGGTTACGGTTAAAAAATCAAGGATTAACCGATCGATACACACCCCTATCTCCAAGAAAATCATGAAAATAAAATAGCATTATAAATTTATTGCTTGTTAGTCATTCGAGAAGGATGTCATACATATTCAAGAAAGGTACAAAATAAAACTTTGACCACCGTATGATACGCCGAAATTGGATAGCACCCCAATTGCAAATTTTATTTTAAATGTTTCAATACATAAATAAAATAATACAGGAATGCTTTCAATAACTGCCAATAACATATTATTTAGCAATTACAATTTGGGAGAGAATTAGCATGATTTTAGCAGAAAGATGTGGATACACTCTTGAGTATCCATACCATAAATCACGCTCGAGTATCCATAAATTACTGAAATTGCCAAAGGGCTTTACAATGTATTCGGTTTTGGACATTGGGTTTGAAACACGGGGGAAAAATAGTAACCGAAAATAAACAGCTAATTCTGACAAACACAGGTTTAGTTTTTTTTTTTTTTTTTTTTTTTTCCTTTTTTCTTATTTGGAAATTTTAAAACTCCATCAAACCACACGATTCGGGCTTAAATAGAGCAGGTAAAAACTCCGACTGTTCCAGACTCTTACAAAGAAATACACCATTGGATTCGAACCCTCAAGATCTGACAATCAAATCCTAAACTTTTTGCCACCAAACCACATGATTTAGTTATGACAATGAAATAAACTAAATCATTACTGTTTGTTAATGCGCTTTAAAACCAATACAGTACATATATGATCACTATGCTAACTAGAGTACATATATGATCACTATGCTAAATTATTTACCATTCCCGTGTTCGGGAAAGAATTAACTATCTTAAACCTTGTTTCTCATCATATGCAAATGTACCAGAACAAAGTGCATATGGGAAAAAATGTCATCACCTCTTCATACTCCTTACACGTTGCAAAACACGAACAAACTCGTAATACAAAGAGAAGTCGAAACCTGGCAGATCGTCAACCTCTGCAGCCGTTTTAGGATGCTTCGAGCTCGAAATCTGCTTTGAATTTGAAAACTGAGGGACTGAGTTCTGACAGACTACAAAGTCGATACTGCCAAGCTTATAGACCAGACTCTCAAGCTTTTTAGTGGTTAGGGCCTGAATGTCTTCTATCTGCACCAACTCCCCGGTTTGTCCACTACTTTCCCACCACTTCCTCAGAATCCTTCGATTAGTTTCAGAAGTCTCTACAGAAATAACTCCTTTCAACTTGATGCCTAGCCGGTGTAAAGTAACTTCTGCTCCACCAATTCCGCTGAAGACTGACAACATTGTTAGCCCTCCTGGGAACACAGACTTCAAAACAGAGATGTGATAACCCAAGGTGTCTGTCTGAAAGCAGTGCCTGAGTGATTCAAGTCTTGGTGTTAAACTACTTCCAGCAGCTTCAGTGTGATTCGATGGATAGCCTAGTATGCGTTCTATATATTCAGGATCTACAGGTCCAAGTTTGTACCGACCAACCCATACAAGATTTAATGTCTCACAGCGATGAATAATATCTCTCTGCTGCTGGGCTGAGAGCGCTCCTTGAGAATCTCTTAGTAGTTTCTCAATCCTCTCACAGATCTGAGATATTCCACTAGTTCCTGAGCCGATGCCACTCAACTTCTTCCTCGTATCCCACGATGGCCACCATTTCTTAGTATGCGGTATAGCATCTTGTATAGTCATTGGAGGTTCCGGAACAATGTAAGACCTCTCTGCCATTGGAAGATTGTGTAGATACCCTTCTCCCCTACTCAATGCTGAGAAATACTGAGTATTCACAAATTCAGGCTCGAGTGCATACAAGAACTGTGAAATTTTTACCCAACAATCCCTGGATATATTCACAACATTTCCATACAAGAAATACGGCGGTTTAGCCACCACCTTATTTATACTCTTACAGGGATTGGAATTGAATGCTTGCTGCATTCCATATCCAGAACCATTAGGGTTAACTTTTTCTTCCCACGATGAGTCAATGAAAGAACTAGAGTCATCCAAAGACTCTTGTTTTGGCCGTTTCCCTTTACGGGTTTCCTGAAAATCAATGTGCCGAAACTGAGAAGCGACATTCGAAAAGTCATCTAAATACTCTTCTTTTGGCCTTTTTCCTCTACTAGTTTCACTCAAATTTATATTCATTGACTGAGGAACATCTGGACTGATGTCCTCAATTTTAACTTTAACCGGATCATATGACCGCCTTCTAGGGGTGTCCAAAAAAATTTGGCCAGAGAAAATTTTGTCAGCAAGCTCTGAAATTGGAGCATCTGAACCTGAAATGCGACAAATGATTCGGTTGTTACTGAATACATCTTCAATATAATGACATAAAATACTAAAAGATTTAACTAATGCTACTCACCAAATTTCTCAATTGCTAATGAAACTTGATTTTCAGAGAAACCCATTTCAAGCAATCGAAGAGTTTTCTCCATGGTACCATACAATGTTTCATCACCTTTATCCTGGAGATCAAAAAGTTCAAACAAAATATTAAATACTGTGCAAGTTATATAGTACCACAGAGCACAATAAACCAACAAAAGACAGTGCAGCTATTAAACAGGTGACTGTGCCTCAAAAAGGCAATGCTCTAATTGACACTCAAATAACTGGATGATGCAAGCATAAGAGATTATCTTTTGGTCTTATGATTAAATAATAACTTCAAGGGTTGAGAAACATTTTTTTCTTAAACAGATTTCTTATTTGGCCATTTGGGTAAGTTTTATATTACATATTAGGAAGTAGATTTCTTTTCACACTGAGTTTCTGTTTTATTTAGGATTTGCCCAGTATAAAAATGTCCTCGTTCTTCATTTTTAAGCAGACTATGAAGTTAGTGACGATTATTAAATGAAATTATGATTCCCCCTTTTAATTTCCTCTCATTTTTCTCCCATTTCTCTTCGAATTTCTCCCTTTTCTTCTCTAAACTTCTGGTTTCTCCCCTTAATTCTTCCATTGTTTCCCTTCTTTCTTCTATCTTTCTCACCTTTCTTTCTCTATTATTTTGTGGAACAATCCATCCTACATCACAGGATTTCAGAAATTAGTGAACGGTGGTTTTTTCTATAGTTAGTATTACCATATGATAACCAATAATTACTAGAAAGCCCAAAAGAATGCAACTTAATATATGGAAATTGTACAAAGATAAAGATTTTTTAAAAAAAAAAAAAAAGTAGAAGAGAGAGGAAGGAAGCCAACTCCTGCAGACAAAGCCATCAGAAAGTATATTCACAACACCAAAAATTAATTGAAAGCAATGTTTTGAAACTAAGTATGAAGCAATGTACAGGCAATTGCAGAGATTTCATTTATTAAGAATAGGCATCAAACCAACTAATGTTACATGAAAACATCATTCAGGACCTCATTTATTCCTTCATTGTCATGAGATGTATTATCTGTTTCCTTTTCAAGATTTTCAGATATCTGAGCAGCAGTGATGAAGTCCACCAGTTCATAAACATGAGCATCTTTGCCTGAATATTTACGAGAAAAGCTGTTAGCACTAAGTTATTGCTATAACAGAAAAGGGCTAAAATGAATCTATGATGAAATATCACACTCTAAGCAGTACTAACAATAATTAAAAGAAGCATTGAACGTTTGAAATGAGTATAAGAGCAAACATAGGATCTGAATGGTTGTACTAAATATCAGTAATACTAATACAGTAACAGCAATTACAATGTTATGGTTTATGGTATAACAACCAACAATGATAGACAACAAAATATAGTTTTCACATTTATTCGCTGCAGAAATTTTGAAATTCCTGAAGTGTGTACTTTCTCTAAAGTGTTCTCAAAGTGTATCCACTCTGACAATGTTAGACAAGAAACAAGCACAAAGTTAAACGTTTTGTTTACTTAAAGTCAAAAGGTAAAAATGATGATCTCAAAGTATTTCCTTGTAGTGTTAAACAACAAAAGCAATCATAATTTCAGAAAGTGCAAAAAAGCATCATTTGCAAAAATAATTTACAAAAATAAAAAATAAAAAATGGAAACAATCAGCATACCAAGCTTATCCAATGCAAAGTCAACTTCATTTACAGAAAAATTCATCAATAGTAAGGAGGCCCTTTTTTCAATATGAACTCCTTCATCCATTACATCAGGTTCCTGCAAATATTGAAGATCAGGCTAATATAAAATATATCATATCTGATTATCTTGAATCGGCGAAAATGGGAAATCGAGAAATTAGTGAGTAAATACGAGTTGAGTCCATAAGAATCTGTCCTCACATAATCCTGTTAGATTTGCAAAAGGAAAAGAGCGAAACGAACAAGAACCGACACTATAGTTGACTCATTTACCTAGCACATTAACAGATCTAACAAATTTGAAACTGCTATTGTTGGAAATAAGTGAACCAGTCCATCATAAGGGAAATAGTAGGTAGGAATGACAAAGAACCTGATCAAATATTAATTAATGCCTGCCTCACTTCACTAATTCCGAAATAGGTGTCTACTGGCAACATTGTATGTCGCTCACTCTCCCTCTTCTGGTAAAGAACAATGCACCATAAAAATAAAATAATAAAACAGTAAGGTGCTCAAGACAGGGGATACCAACATAACCAACATACAGGTTATCTTAAGAGAGCACTGAAACTCTGATTAAAATCCAGCGACATTAATGAAATGGCAACTGGAATATCCTTATTTGAAAAGCCATTCCTCCTGACATTAAGATTAATCAGATGGAAATTGGCACTTCACCTGAGTTCAGATTCTTCAGAAGCAAAATACTGAACAAAAGTGTCACACATAAAACAAGATCACAAAAGGTTACCTCTTTTGCTTGGACCATTGTGGAGGTTTCTGGCAGACTATTAGCATCCTTGTCATCAAACAAGCTATCCAGAGAATCTGATGATTGAGAATTGGACTTTTGAAGATCCTATTTCATGCAGACCAAGTCTACTATTAGCCATCAAAAGCTTATATTAGGTGTGAATTTAAAAGTTCATTCCAAGAGAGAAGCACGAGTAACACAAGTCACTAGATGGGAGTATGCTGAACCTCATTAGTTCCGATAGTTATATGAATTCTAAACTTCACTAGATAGAGTTCTGACTCTGAAACATCTTATAAAGTCAATTTAAGCAAATAACATGTTTAGATCAATATTCTCTCATAATCCAGGTCCGCACACACAAACATGCACCAAGTGTATCTCTGATTACTTACATTATATCCAATAAGTGTATCTCTGGTGACCAAACTGAACCTCAGCCAGCTTGAAAAAAAGTGAATTTGTAATGGAAAAGCTTAAAAAACATTCTAGGAGTCTTAGACAATTCGATCCAGACAACACAAACTATTTGGGGAAAAAAAATTACAAAAGAGGAGTGCATAAAGTTCATTTTTTTTCAACAGAATTTATAATCCAAAATATAGTTTCCACAATGCTGCATTAAATAACAACTAAAATAAAATAAAACGAACTCTAAAAAGCTTCTGACAAATTTACCAGCACAAGCTAAAATAAAAACCAGAATTAACCAATTAAAAATGAAAAATGAAATTACAAGATTACCCCAACATGCATCAAGCCTGCGTAGGTCCTATCCTCGGACAACTCGAAGTCCAGGATCTCAGGCTTCGGCGCAATTGCTTTTGCTTCATTTCCATTCACGCCATTGTTGAAGCTTGGCAAGTCGCCCTGCAGAATTACAATTACAATTACAATTACGGAAATGACAGTATTTAACGTTGTAAAGTTTCTAAAGATTAATTAACAATCAACGTACCATTCTTAGACGGAGGCAAATTTACACAAAGAAGAAAAAAATCCCCTGTGTAATTTCCTCTTTTTTATTAAAAAATTAATTTTAGAAATATTAATAATAATTTAAAAAAAATTCTCAAACAGAGGGATACATGCGGTGGTCTTCGCGCAGCCGATCAATGAGTCGGCTGTTGAAGACACTTTGGGGCTGTAGTAGGCGTAAAGAGAAAGCGCAGATGTAAAGTATTATAAAGATACGGCGTCGTAAGAGCGCGTGTCCAATAAGAGTGGCTTAATTAATAATTGTATGATATAAATTTTATCAAATTAAGCGTATAAAAGCGTTCTGACTTCAGCACGAGACTCGCATAGGCATAGGGGCCAAAATCAGGTGTATCGAGACGATGCACGTGTAACACGTGTCAATTCTGAACAATTTGACTAGTACTTTTGGACCCTTTTTTTTTTCCTGAGGAATACTTTTGAACAATTATCTTTTACAAAAAATAAAAAAAAACAAATTAATTGGTTCCGATCTTACAATAAGACGATGAACTTTTTATTTGTAACCTAGACATTTTTTTAATTTATTACAAGAAAAAAATGGAAATTTTTGTCGAATGGATCTCGAACTTGTCTCCGATTTGAATGTGAATTTAGATTTTTATACACATTCCGACTGGAGCGGATCCTCATGGGGCCGCGAGCCAAACCTATAGAAATATAAACATGCTCGTGATTTTATACAGGTATATCCAGAGCACATGAACGGCTAAACCTACTTTCATCAATGCTCCCAGCAGAAAATGCTCATATGTTTGGCTAATAATTTGTGTATTTCCTAATGTCTTCCCAATCCATTTTTTTTATATTTCAGGCTCAGTGGACCTCCCATAGTCAATCATTCGGTGAGGAGTACACTGGCAGTCTATAGATGTTATTGACTTGCTCTTAATGCAAGTTCTATACTGTTCAATTTGGGATTCAATTTTTTAGTTGCTGGCTGGAGATGCTCGTTTTTGTATTTGGTCCCTTTTTGTATTTGTTTCTTGTTGAATTTGATAACTATTAATTTGCAATTTCTTTATTCTTGACATTTATAACAATTGTCATTCTAGATTGTGAGAGGGTGTTGGAAATAAAGTATTTTTGCTGGGGACAAAATTTTTGACTGATTTCTCACCGTATAAAAAACTCGTGCATTGGCCAATGTCAATATCATTTGAAGTTTCTATATTGATTCAAACGATTCTGGGCCGGTCCTTACAATGATGCCGTGCCTAGAGATTCTATCTGTTTGTACATTTTTAAGTAAAGCACATAAGTTTGAAATTGATCAAATGGCATGGATGAAGTTGAATAGCTTTGGGGATGAATTTTTAGGTCTTTTTTGGCCAAGGATTTGGGAGATGGCGTGGCCATTTGCATTTATTTCACTAGTGAAAACGAGCCTACTGAGTGAGAGAATGAAGGAGAATTGGTTTTAAAAAACGATTGAAGCTTCATGAAATTGCTATTCATCAGACATTAGACACAATGACATCACCCCTCTCTCTCTCTCTTTGAAATGTTGTGCCTTAGAACTAATGAATTAAGCTTTTGAGTTATTGAGAAGAAAATGAAGAAACAAGAACTTGTAACCGTACCTTTTTAAAAGCAATTAAGTTTCTATATATTTTTTGTTTAAAACTTAGAAATTCGGGATTAAATGGAATAAATATACCAAATTCTACATCATTTGCCACTAGGGGTGAGCAACGGTTCCGGGTCTACCCGGAACCGGTTGGAACCGGACCGATTTTCCGGGTTTGGAACCGGAACCGGTTGTAATCGGGTAGGTTCCGGTTCCAAAAATGAAGGAACCGATTTTATCCGGGTAGGTTCCGGTTCCAAAATGATCGGAACCGGAACCGGACCATGGAACCGATTGTAATCGGCTGTGCCGCTTGTGTATATACATGTGTTTTTTCTGTACATTCATGTCTTTCTGATGTGTGTTTTCTCTAATTGAAATAATGTATTTGATTTCATGATGCCAAATCAGTCCAATAATTAGCGAAGCAAGAACTTGTCGGAGTGCCAATGGTACGTGCCATACCCAATGTGTTTCATCTACTTGTCGCATTTCTCCCAACTGCAGTTAAGTAGTAAATTAGTGATAACATTAGCAGCATGGGAATTTTAATTGCGTTAATGATAAAATTCTACATATTTTCTTGAATTGTTAGAGTAAATCTCAATGCTAGAGGCTTGCAACGAGTGAAAAGAAATATATGGAAAGTATGTTGGGTTGTGTTTGTTCAAATTTCTCATCAAAATGATTCTAGTATCGTCCCTGAAAATATTTTCCAATAAATATAATATGCATGTTATATGCTAATGGGTTGTGATAGTGATTGCTTACTCTGCCATCTCTTAGCTCGAAGATCACCGAATCTTCAGAGAAAGGAACCGGTCTTGTAGGTGCAGCCAATGATAAAGAAATTTTCCTCTTTATTCATTTTTTTTAATCACAAAAATGCAATATCAATTAAAAAACTTCATTTTTTTTTGTTCTTGAGCTTCCGCACTCCGATTTGGTCCCCGTTTTTTCCTACGGACTTGTATTGGAATGTAGTTTTCATTAAAATATTTTAAAATAGGGTAATTCAGAACCGGACCGGAACCGGACCGGAACCAGATTGGAACCGAATAATAGGGTACCCTGTTTAATTGGGTAGGTTCCGGTTCCACTTAGTGCGGAACCGAATTTTTCTGGGTAGGTCCCGGTTCCATGCGGAACCGGAACCGAAACCGATTTTGCTCACCCCTATTTGCCACCAAATCAGGGGATTAAGTTTCTATACTACATCTCCGGAAAAATAAAAAAGTTTGATGAAGTATCAATAATTAACACATGGGAAGCCCCTTACAAGCTAATTTCAGTAAAATCAATCCTTCAGAGACAACACAAATATATTATTTCTCCTACTAGTAGAAGAAAATAAAAAATAAAAATGTATATATGCTCTTTTTTTTTTTGTTGAAGGATTTGTATGTACATCAAGGCAAATCCAACAACACATGCTTAAATAATCATCCAACAAGAAACAATCACAAGAACTGTATAATACTTATGCTTGACAACCTGACAAGGTTATCAATCCACCACCCAACATATAGAGTTTTCCAGGCACAAGCTGATGCTGCGGATGAACTAAAGTTGTTTGAAAAACAATTGAAGCTTCAGGAATTTGCTGGCCTATAAAGTCCTCAGGAATGCAGAAATAAGTAATTAAGTTGAGGAAATGCATTCAAGAATTTTGAAATGAGCTCTGATGATAATGGCTGTCCTTGCATGATAACATTGTGGTATCTCTCTATCAAAGATGTGACGACTTTCATCTGGTCAACTTCATCTAACGAACCTGTAATCACATTAAGCAGTTAGATAATACAACTGTAAACTAAGCTTCAAGCAAAAATAATATGATTTTCAAACATCCAAACGCCATTGAATACTGGCATCCGGATACTAAAAATTTCGTTGAGAGAATGATGTATTAGGAAACTTACCCAATTCGATGTCTAGTTCTTGGTCTTCTAGATCTCCTTCTTCAACAATTGTATTATTTTCCAAGTCAACAGCAGCTTTAGCATACCTTTCCAAAAACTCTTCTTCAGTTTCTTCATATTCATCACCTTCAGAATCCTAATAAAAGAACAGAAACTGACGTCACTTTCAGATACCAACTGATGGAGATGAGCGATGTACTTAAAAAACAGAAAGCATAATAATCCAAAAAACTTCCAACTTAAGCTTTATTTTGTCATCTGTATTCTGATCCTCTACTTAATGGTGGAGGCAAACAGTTATAGATGGCATTCCTTGGAATTTAAATCTATGTAGAATATTTTAAGTCAAACCTCATCATCATCTTCGCTTTCATCCTCCTCCTCCTCTTCATCTTCAGCTTCTTCATAATCTTCATCATCATTTTCCACTTCTTCTTGCACTTCTTTCAGTCGCACAGATGCCTCCATCAGTGAAGCATAGCAATCTCGTAACAAACTGCCACCTGGGTTCCCAAAACCTAGAATCCGCTCAACCACTTTGGCCAGTGTCAGCACTGAGAATTAAATACATTAGTTAGGCCCTTCAAATTGAGGACTTTCAGGGAAGAGAATTGTGAATGAAGATATGGCAGAATAAAAAGTTATCAAAGTTAACTTAAAAACCGGGCAGGAAAGAACTAACCAGCTAACTTTATCTCTGACTCTAATGACAAACCAGGTTCAAAAGAACCACTGCAGAGGAAAGCAAGTGCAGATCCCCAGACAGTGAAGGCACCATCTTCACCCTTCTTTAATATCCCCTCCACTAAATCAGGGTTGCAAAGGTAGCATGATGATATAGCAAGCACCACAGGCTTCCACAGTGAAGAAGGCTTGATTTTAATTGCTCTAAAACGAGAAAACGCTGCCTGGCTGAAAGCAATTATCAATGATTGCTTTACACCCTCTGTTGCAAAAGAGTATTTCGGAACATGTAATAGGGCATGGACACATGAGCAGGCCCTCCATGTTGCAGATGGATATTGTAGAATAGCTTCACTAAGAAAAGCACCAATCCCTTCAATGATAGACCGCGGGGGTATCGGGGGAGCAGGAGGCAATGGCATCTGCCTAACAAAAAAATTCTTCAGTTCGTATTTACTGTGTAGATTAACAATCTCCTTGATGCAGTCAAAAACTGACAAGTCCTCCGTTTCTTCCCAAGCATGCCAGTCCGCAATTAGATCAGCCCAAACTAATAATAACTCTGACAATTTAAGTTCTTCAATTACATTAAACTCGGAAACAGAGAGAATGATAGACCGTAGCAGCGTAGAAGAATCATCTATGCATGATGGAGGAGTTGGAACTTCACTTTCCTGGTCCGCATCAAGAATCTATAGCATGGTGAGGATCATTATATGTGTGATCTTAAATGAGCAACATTAACTGCATCAAGTTGTCAATCAATTGGTAGAAGAGGGAAAAATCAAGCCAAATTCATAATAAGTAAATTCTGAAACTGTTCTTAAATGGATTTATCAAATGAATAAAAATCTTCGAGCCACATAAAACTATCCTTTTTATTTTCTTTCTTTGGACTGAGAAAACAAATGTTAAAATAAAATAAATAAAAATTCAAGTATAATATCATGAAAATAACTGAATATGATAGTCCTTGTAGATCAAGGAGAAAAAGAGCCATGTCTTCAAAATGATGTAAAGAGCTTGGACTAACCAGGGGTTGAATATGTGTGAGCCAAGCCTGTTGCAAGAGTGCTGACAAGGCTTTAGCAAGGGCAGCTTGACCAGACTTCCACTTTCCACATGACTCATCCAGCTCAACCTCTTCCGGCATGAAGTTTTCCCAAGACTGAGACATTAATGCTAATGCAGCAAAGCCCCGTTCAACCACCTATCAAGAATTTAGCATACATTCATCATTTGAATTTTTCCGAGCAAATAACAGGTGTATACAGTGTCTTCAAATGCTACTTTTAGACATTAAACAATTCTTTCTTTCTTTTTTTATTTTTATTTCAGGATGGTCATGGATTGAGCAGATTATTCAGAATGAATAACCAAAGCAACAGCTTAGGCACAGGATACATACTTGCGACCATGGCTCTGAACTAGGACGCATGTGCTTCGAGATTGCACCAACCAGCGATGAAACAATATAAGGGATGTGATCTACAACATTTTCATTCGCAGCCCCCACCACAGAACTGAGAAGCTCAAACAAGATGGCGTTCTCTTCATCTTCATAACCAATTCTACCAACTATAACTTGGAGAAGAGGATACCACTCAGGTGGCAGGTAGTCATTCTGAAGAATATTAACACAAAAGACAAATGAGTATCCAGATCTACATATTCCTCAAATGCAATAAAAAATGCTGATTTGGTAGACCTACTTCAAGAAGCCCAGCGATTGCTCCAGCTGCAGAAGCCCTCACAGGATAACAAGAAGTATCCCCCTTATCAGGCATCTGTAATGCCTTTAGTAATAAGGAATATACATCTGCACTGATATCCTGAAAGCAAGATTGGAAATTCAGAAGGAGATGCCTATGAGGTCACATAAAAAATTAAAAAGAAATCTAACAGTCCAAGAAAGTATACTAGAGCATTTAAGCAAATGTGAAATAATAAGTGAAATGCTTATAAGCAATGCTTCTGCCCAAATGAAATGAATAAGAAAAGTGCAAAAGCAATATGGTCTCAATCTCACCTCGGGCAGACAGGATGCAAGCTCTGCAAGTATCCAGTTTGCGGATGCAACCAAGTATGGTAGGCATGCAGAGACAGTATACAAGGGTAACACCCGACTACGAACCAGATTTGCTGTGAATTCAGGTTTCTGCTCCCTCAGAAACTGTAATGTGATATCAGAAAAGAAATCCTCAGTTGTATTCTCGCTAAACCAAACTTAAAATTTTGTTAACAAAATTAGTCAGATTTCCTTACATCTTGTAGGCCCCCATAAGCCATCAGAACACCAAAATAACTGCCATGATTGAAATACTACCAAAATGAGAAGAGTAGAAGAGTACAATAGAAAATAACGAATATTTGATCGAAGAAAAAGAAACAGCAACAAGAATCTAGATTAGAAGTGAATATGTATCTGTAGAAAAATAAAAAATAAATACATTATTTCGAAGGTTATTTTGGAAACCATCAGAAAACATGGGTGCAATTTTATGAACTCACAACATAAATGCCTCCCATATCTAAACTTCTGTTGGTTGAATTTTTAATCCAGCATAGAATCAGGTTTGATGAGAATAAAGGTGTCAACACAAGTTGAGCTTATGGTACATGCAGTTCCTAATGAAATGTTTTAGGCTATTTCTGGTGCTTTAACTAAAGAAACGAACCACAGAAGTATCTAGGAGACATGCTTTCACACTCACTCTTTCTGAGTTCTAGAATCAGATGCATTAGCATCACAAGGAATGGGAAACCTTGACAAAAAGGGAAGGACCAACAACTCCCCCATAGTACTACGCAGACTATTTCGCTTGCTCTTTTCACCTTTCTTACGCTTGGATGAAGCTGAAGAACCATTACTAGATGTTCCCAATGGAGGACCCTGCGGGCAGTAAAGAACAAACTAAATGATAGTTCTAAGAAAACATACAGTTCAGACTTTAATTAAGTATAGATCCAGTACCAACCTTTGAAATTGAAATTACACCTAGTAAGTTTATAGCACTTTTTCTGGCTGTAAATAAATCTTCCCTCCATCCAGAAGTTTCTTCCTGTATGACAAATGAGGAAAAAGAATAAATGAAAACCGCAATCAAAATGGTTATTCAAACTTTGAGAAAGATCATATACTCTCATACAAGTTCAGATGGAAGATTCTTCCTTATGTACTCATCTGCGTCTTCTTCCCACTCTGAAATATCCTGCTTACAAGCACAACCATAAAAGCTAGAGAACAGTTAGTCAAGTCAACTTTTGACCTTCAAAGGTATTTCAAAATGATAGTAAACATACTTTTCTTTACAGATGTTACCATCTCTCTCTCTTTTTCACTTTTTTTTAATCTCACATACCTTCTCATTTAGTACCAATGCAGGAAAGATTGCTTTGTCCAACAAAACTGAAAAATGGGGTGAAACTAATCTCCATCCCTGTTTCAAATGAACCAAAAACCTTATTGGTTGGAAAGCACGATGGTCCAGATCCAAACCATATTTGATTAATAACAGCTTGTGAGAAAAACTAGGTGCAATATTGAATAGTGGACAATAAAGGCAGAAGAAATTACTGGGCCTGTCTCCAGAACATGTGAAATCACATCAAAAGCTAATGATATAATCCTCTCTTGCAGGAAATCAAGCTTCTGCATAAAGGAAATCATTTTTCAAATTAAGATATGTCTAATGAAGGTGCACACAAAACCACTCCAGGGCCAATAATCAGGAAGAAGACAAGTAATAACCATTTATGTGTCACACTCATACAAAATCACATGAAAGCACCAACTTGAGAAATAAATAAGGAAATTGGATTTGTATTGCAGTTATCTTTTTTCAGCAGAAAAAGAAACAGCTCACTCAAAAATGCAGTTTTGATGCTAATAGGACAGGTACTGCATGGAAGACATTTTGGACAGGCAACATATGCACTTGCTCATACACATTCTGTTTGCATCTATTGTGCATGTCAACTATAAAGCAATGAGGATTACTAAAACACAGGCAAAACTTACATTTATGTTTCTGCTATATTTGACTATCTGTAAAACACAGTTCATGATGTCTGGCATTAACCTGAAAAGAAAAGAAACAAAAATGAATACAAACCACGATGGATTAATCTATAAAAGTAAATGAAAATCATGGTATTACTTATCAGAATACTTCCGATGCCGGGTAACCAGAGAACAAAAAATGAGCAAACTTCTCTTTCCAGTTTTGAAGCTCAGCAGCTTATCTTTCACAGTATTACCATCATCAAAACTCAAAGAATCCAGAATCATAATAAGGTCATGACAAAATGAAGACAAATGAGGGGCCAGAGCAGACGGCATATGTGATCTCACCTGCAAAACTGACCAGGATTACAAAAGAAATGCCAAAGAAAAATAACAATAAAATAAGTATGCAGGAGAAACCGAGGGGACATTTCTGTAGATCTTAATCTGAAATTGTAGCGAAATTAAGAAACAATCACAACAGTTTCTGGCACATACTAGCCATTACAGAATGAGGTACACAAATTATGCACAATGACAATCTCAAATATTGACACAATTTAATCTTATTGAAGGTTTCTTAAAACTGAACCTGATATAAAAGCACTACTTACAGAAAAAAATATGCATTTGCATACGATGAGAAGGATCTTCTCTGTTTCCAGTTCTGTGCTACAACTGGTAGCCAAAACCTGTTTTACACCATAAAATCCATTACTATGGATGTTAATAAAGAAGCGACGAGTGGAGATACGAAATACAGGGAAAAAAACAGAAATCAAAACAACCTTTTCCACAAAACAGTGGAATACTGTAAGCATGGGAACAATGATTTCCTTGGCAATTAGCTCAAGTTGTGGCGGTACTGGCTCCTTGGAAACTTTAGGATCCAGAAAGTACTGCCAGGAAAAAAAAAATTAATTAGAAGCAACCGAGTAGGAGCACCAAATGATTTTCTTTACATATAAAACTTTAGCATTACCACCTTTTGGATCATATAACAATCATGAATGGCCATTGAGAGTCTAAATAAAATATTTTCAAGTCACATACCAATTTATAGATATTAAAAGCAACATATAGTCTGCACACTAGTTACAGCAGAAACCAACAAAAGTAAGGAAGCTAATCATCAATATATTGATAATGACTATATGGACATTTTCCCTGTTTTTATTAAATGTTACAAGTTCACTTTACTGGCCTTCATAACAGATCACCTCAAATTTTATAGACACATTCGAATTGACTTTCTAAGTCATTCTCCATTGACTGAAACTGCTCTCCCATAATTTTTCATCCTTGCGGAAGCAAGCTTTAAACAAACGCAAGCAAATTCAATAATTATACATGAGAATAAGACAAATACCTGGAAAGGTCTGATAAGGGCATGAAGAACCATAAGGCCGTTAACAGTATTCCATCCACAATTTGTATCACTGGTAATTAGGTTACTATTTTGAATTGCTGACCGTAGTTCAGGTACAAGTTCAGGCCAAGAATTCTGCTTAACAAACTCCACTCCGACAATGACCCGGAACTACCAACAAACAAGAAAGGCCTCCATAAACAACTAACCCAGTACAAATCAAAGATTAGAACAACCAAGAAAGAAAAATAATAATATACATACTGCTTCAAGTAAAACTTTAAGCACCACAGGTTCCGCTTGAAGTAACACTCGCATAAGCTGGTCCTTGAATTCTTTACTAATATTTGAGCAAGAAGTGTTGCCATCAATATTTCGCCTAGTGAAATTCTTCAAATACGTGGCAGCAGCAATTCGCTGCCCTTGATTTTCACCTCCTACAGTACAAAAATTACACATCAATTTAAGCAACAAAATCAAATAACCTTCCAATTAAAAACAAACACTTAACTTCCACTAAAGCAAGGAAGACATTACTGATGTGTTTGACAATGTGGAATTACAGATCATTTTCATCCTAAAATTAAGCTCAATTTAATTACAAACTTTTAGTTAGATGCTGTTGAAAGATGCTTAATATTAATTGAAGTGGTAATTTGGCTTCATTGAATTTAACGTTTCATAATTTAGCATTATTTCTTTCTAAACATTTCATCTATTCATCCGCTAAAATTTACTACTGATTTAAAGCTGAGCTTGACACAATTAATAACTAAAGCAGAAATAAGAAACCGCAAAGTAGAAATCGGAGGGAAGCAGAGAGAAAATACCGGAGGCAATAGAGAGGAGAGAAAAAGGGAAGTGAGGGAGGAGAGAGAGACGATCGAGGGCGTCAGTGGCCGTACGAACGACGTTGACGTCGAGGCTGAACGTGTCGTTAAGCAGCTGAGCTACTTGATTGGTGTCCATGCTACCGAGATTGTGGCTCTGCTTTCCGATTTCAGGTGAAAAAGCAAAACCCTAATAACTTTGAAGGGCCGAATCCAGGTTGCGAAAATTATATTGCGCGGGAAGAATATAGTATCTTACGTCATTAATAATAGCTGTAAAATTAAAAAGTATTCCCAAAAGAGGACGACATGTCGGTTCTAAAAGAGACAGAAACAAACGACATAAAAAAAAGGGTGAGTTGGAGATGCGGGGGATCGAACCCCGTGCCTCTCGCATGCAAAGCGAGCGCTCTACCATTTGAGCTACATCCCCTCATTGAAAATTGCTGCTTTCAATTAAATATATTTAATATATTTACGAAATCATTAAGCTTATCCGTAGGAGCATATGCTTGTTTCTTGTTCATTTTTCTCCGTCGTGAATGGGATTTGATCATTTTGTGACATAATCGAACTAGCTGATCTTGATTATAATTAGAAGGAAAACATTTTGCATGCATATGCACGAACAAAGTAATTATTTAAATGGGGATTAATTGGCCCATATTCTTACAATTTTATCAGCTTCTATCGTTATGTCGAATATAGAATCAACAGGTATAAATTTGTAAACCTTACTACGAATGAAGAGAGTGGTCGAGTACCCATATTCGAAGGCGGCCACCTAGCTAAGAATGATGTATTATTGTGGATTCCATTCTTAATCTCATCACATACGTACGTTAAAATAATAATATAAATTAATCAGTAAGCTCGTGTGGTGAATTTACCGGGGTTTGGTTTTAAACAGGACGAAGAAAAGTAGTCTCACTTTTATCATTCTTATCAAGTTGACGTCCGCAAAACCACGAAATGGCTATCATTTTGTGACAAGGGTCACAACATCTTTGATTTTTGTTTTATTGCTTAAATTGAAGTACAAATTATATATCTCATTTCTGATTATTTTGTCAATTTATAGTCATCCATAACCGTCGTTTTTAGCTATCGAACTTGTAACGACAAACATGTACAAGATCAGAAGATAAAAGGGTTAATGTATGTATGTATGATGATGAAATAATAAAACAATTGTTAAAGACTGAAATTACCTACAAACACTAACGACAAACAATTTCTATATTTTTAAGATGGTGAATTGGGTTATGGCCTAAATATATGAAAATAAAAATTCTTGCCGATTTTAAGTTATTTTACCGATTAAGCTTATGGTATATTTTCTCAAAACAATAAATATTACTTATATGCAAGTTTCTAATATATAATTAGTAAATACAAAAATAAACTTGCGACAATTAAAGAGTTAAGGGATAGAGAAAATAACACTGTGAGTTATAGTGTTTCTGCCAATAGTGCCTACGTCTACTCCCTCAAGTCGCGCTTGAAGCTTTTCACTATCAATCGAGTTTTTTCCGTGGGTCACCTGCAACCAAGAGTTCTACACAAGGTTCACTCCAAACCTTTACACTTTGAGTTTTCTACGTAGGCTCACACACGAACCTTTACAATTACTCAAACGATATATGAGATTTCACAAACCACAAGTGTTTTGAATAAGAAGTTTGTAAACACACTTGGGTACTCACAAAGATAAAGAAGATCGTGTGAGATGCTTACCCAAGTGATCTAAGCTCACTACTAAATATTAAGAAGATGTAGTGTTTGAGTTTGATGTATGAGAGTGTATAATTATGAAGGTTAAAGAAAACTCTCTGTTTTTGCCTTAGTGTAATGTATATGAAGGTTGTGTAACTTTGAAAAAAAGAATTGGGGCTCTATTTATAATAAAATGTAAAGTAGCCCCAACTTCCCTGTCTGAGACCGGTATACTGGTCTCCAGACACCAGTATGTCGATCTAACATAGTAACGACTCTCAACGACTATATTACTGTTTTAAATATATCTGTTAGGCCGGTATGGTCATCGGTATGGGGACCAATTTGGTCCTTGCCGGTTCCAGTAAGCATATTTACTGATAGGCTCACCGGTATGTACACCGGTATATGGATCGGTATGGTCCGTGTCGGTTTGGCTCACCGATATGATAGCCGGTTTGATGCATGGCGGTTCCAGTGTGTATGAAATCCCCAGTATTACCAGTATGTCACCAGTATGAAATGTGTCGGTTCCAAATAGCATGAAAAACAGAGCATTAGACTGTTATGGTCACCGGTATGGCACCAGTATGTCGGTCACAGTATAAAATACAGGATTTGAAGGTTTAAAACATTTTGCACATGATCTTAATGCATCAATATGAATGTGCATGTGTCTTATGAGCTTAGATACTTAGATAAACAATTCACATTACATTTAAAGCTCTAAGCTAAGACTAAGTAAGATTATCTTCGATTTCTCGATAGTCTTCACATTCTCGCTCTTCACCACCAACGTGCTTCGACGTCTTTTTGTAATATCTTGTTAAGTGCGTCGAAGAATTCAAGAGTTGATGTCATCAAAATCTATTACGCGATTGTGTCGCTAAAAAAGACATATCTATAATTTTATAAAATTCTATATCTATTTACCTAAACATTGGAATGCAAGTGTCATTTTTTTCTAAATTGAAATTGAAATTAATAAAACACAATTGACAATAAATACAAAAGTTGTAGATAAATTATTTGGGGTTAAAAATACCGTTTTATCCTTGAATATTTATGGACTATCACGATTTTGAATAAGTTTTGAGTGACATTATTATTTCACAAACAATAGTAATTAAAAAAAGTAGAAGAATAATTAAGAAGAAAAGTGTTATTTTTCAAAGTTAATAAATAGCAAATGGTTATCCTCTCATAATTGTAGTAGTAGTTTATAAGAATATAATTTCAAACTATCCATGTCATCTCACATCTATTTGAGAATGTCCACCTAAATACAAGAGTCATTTCATCTCTATTAACTGTTACTTAGTAGTTATTAATGTTTAGGTCAAATAATTTGTTATTGGTGATGATATATAGGTAAAAGTAAAACTATTTTAATTTATTATTTAATGACCATTAATAATGATATTGTATTTGGATATTTCACCATAGTCTCATCAATCAATAATTTGAAAAACACTCCATAATATAGGACTAATTTCAGAAAATTATTATAACATAGAAATGGGAAAAAATAATTATTGATAACAATTTTTCAAATTCTATTTTTTCGTATTCTTCGTTTTTAATGTTTTACTTAGTGATTATCGGTGGAAGTTTAAGAGCCAAATGTTATATTAAGTTAACTAGAAAAATATTCATAACTTAATTAAATTCATGCTTGCTCTCTATAATAATAATACAATATATATATATATATATATAAAGTGTAAGTTAAAAGACACATTTATTAATTAGAAAGAATATTGAAGAACTTGCATTATTTGAACAATTAAATTAAAGATACGATCATAATTAATTTTATTTTATTTTTTACGATCATAATTAATTTTATTTTATATGTTTGTATATCACATAAATATCTAGAATCTCGCATTGTGGGGGGTCATCACATAATAATAATTTGTTAATAACAAAAGATAATAATCTTGATTTTAATCATTTGATTTGACTGTACACGTGTAGGAAATTTAGAGTTTTACTTACATGCACGCTAACCGGCCGGCAATGTACTAGCCACGATGCATGCCACGTTCTCTTCATGCACAAACCCTCCGCTCTTTTTATTCCCTCCTCCCGGAAACAGAAAAAACAAAGTGTTCTATCTCAAAATATGCCTGGTCTCACCATTGGAGATACTCTTCCCAACCTTGAAGTTCAAACCAATCAGGGAAATTTCAAGCTTCATGACTTCATCGACGATAATAGCTGGACCATTATTTTCTCTCACCCAGGTTCCCATTTTTATCCCTGATGGTATTTAATTTGTCTGTTGATTTGATGATCACTGCTCTTATGATGTGATTGCGTGTAGGTGATTTCACCCCTGTGTGCACAACTGAGCTTGGCAAGATGGCTGCTTATGTTCCAGAATTCGAGAAGAGAGGAGTGAAGCTTCTGGGTTTGTCCTGTGATGATGTGAACTCGCACAATGAATGGATCAAAGACATTGAAGCTTTCACCGTGAGCTTCGCTCTCTGTGGTTCTTGATTCTTGTTAATGCATCTGTGTGGCTGTATCATTTTCTTTGGTCAAAGAAATATTTTGTAATTTTGTGTAAAACACGTGTTGGTTTGCGTGCAGCCCGGATGCAAGGCGTCATATCCGATCATCGCCGATCCCACACGACAAATCATCAAGCAACTGAACATGGTGGACCCAGATGAAAAAGATTCATCAGGAAATCAGCTCCCTTCTCGAGCCCTTCATATTGTTGGACCCGATAAGCGGGTGCGTAATCCAATAAGACATTTTTGCTGATTAGTGTTTTATCAGTTGAATCGGCTAGCATTCACTAATAATTATAGGTTAATTTTTTAGGTGAAGCTGAGCTTTCTTTACCCGGCGTCAACTGGCCGGAACATAGATGAAGTATTGAGAGCATTGGACTCTCTGCAGAAGGCAATGAAGCATAAGATTGCGACGCCGGCAAACTGGAAACCGGGAGATCCGGTGGTGATATCTCCGAGTGTGTCCAGTGATCAAGCCAAAGAGATGTTCCCCCAGGGCTTTGAGACTGTGGACCTTCCATCCAAGAAAGATTACTTGCGTTTCACCAATATCTGAAGCTCCACCAGCCGCTATGTAGCTATGCAAATATAGAATGTGTTCAATGTTATATATTATATGTTCGTTCATATGCATGTGTGTAGTTTGTGTCTACTTTTATATCGAACTCTTTTAACTTTTGCTGTAAAAATCCTTTTTGTCTGTGGTAATTAATGTGTAATATCATTGTGGCTTCGCTTTGCTTGGTGCTGAATATATATATTTCCTTATATTTTTGCAATAGCCTACTATTGGTTATTTAGAAAATTAAGAGTAGGAGATAATGGGGAACATCGTAATTTGGTTTATTTAACGTTCGCGTAACTCGAGGCCATCGACGCTCCATTTGTCAGTATTTACACTTTTGCATCATAACGGTGGCCAATTGAGACTGTCACAAAAGCAAAGATAATATACAAATGAAAACGGCTAATGGCTTTTCCTCCTATTTCTCTTAATTTTCAACTTGTGGATCCCAGCACCAGCCTGTCTTAATCTCATTAGTCAAAAAGTTTTTCTGACTAATGGAGTAAATTCCGGAGAGCATCTATTGCCAAATCTCTCTGCAAAATCTCCTCTCCTTGGCACTCTCCTGTGATAGAGAGAAAAAAGTACTAGCAAAGCAATTAGCAAAATGCAGTTTCCAGTGACACCCCTCACCATTTTCAGACTCATAATCGTAACCATAACACTCCAGCCACTCCCCGCTTTCACACTCTCGACTTGCCGCAGCTTCTGCGGCAACATCCCCATACAATACCCGTTCGGCATCGATGACGGCTGCGGCGCCGTACAGTACCGGCATATGTTAAACTGCAGCACTGACTTGTTCTTCATCACACCTTCAGGTAACTACAAAGTCCAATCCATCGACTACAACAAAAGAAAACTAACCATATACGACCCTGCAATGTCCACATGTTCAATATTGCAACCCCATCATGATTTCATCATGACTGATATCCAATCAGCCATGATGCCCCCATCACCGGACACGGTCTTTGCTCTACTTAATTGCTCCATAGACTCTCCCGTACTCAATCATTACAAGAATCTCTGCTTTAACTTCTCTGGTCATTCTTGTGATGAACTTTATGGTGGGTGTAATGCTTTTAGGGTCTTCCATTTACTGAGTAATAGCTCGCCTCCTTGTTGCTTCACTAACTATGATACTGTGAGGTACATGAGCATGAATATTTTGGACTGTTCGCATTATACTAGCATGATTAATACCGATAATTTGAAGGGTGTTGGACCGTTGGATTGGGTTTATGGGATTGAATTGTCGTATTCGGTACCGGATACTGGGTGTGAACGGTGCTCGGAATCCGGTGGGACTTGTGGGTATGATACTGAGACTCAAGGCATGACGTGTCTTTGCTCTAGCTCCATGAATGCTACTAGAGAATGTGGTAAGAATTGAATTTTGGTTATTTGGGTTAATGTGAAAATGTTGTTAGCTAATTAATTGACGTTTTGGTTTATTTTGTGTTTTCAGGACCAGGCAGTGTTACTGATGAAGCTGTGACTCATTGTTCATGGCCATATTTTTATTCAGTTTGTTTAGTTTTTGGAGTATTTCTTCCAATTATTTTTTGATGTGCTCCTTGTTGATTATTTTAACATTTTCTTTGTAATGTTAAGTATGTGGTGTAAAACTTTGATGAGAAACTGTTTATTTGTACCATATATATTTTCTGATTAAATATCGTTAGTTAATTTCGTTTGAAAAATTGTACCTTGTATATTTTAAGATTTGCGGGGGAATATGTAATCGTTTTCAAATTTGACATCATGTTATGCAATTGAAATTAAGTCGTTTTGTAACTTTTACTTTTATTATTATTATTATTATTATTATTATTATTTATTGAAAGACACTTTAGAAAACAGGAAGCTGCACTCATTCGATATCCTGCGTTGGAGGGTTGTGACGAGTCCATAAATATGGTGCTTATACATCCAATCCAAGCTAACAATTACTTGCTCTCTGCCAAGTTTCCATTACCCATTATACTCACTACGAAAAAAATGGACGCTAATTTTCGACGTTAAAACTTAGACGAGAAAGACAATTAACGTCGAAATAAGAACTTTCGACGCTAAAATACAACATTTTGCGTCAAAATATAAAATATGTATTTGGCGACGAATATTTTCGACGCCAAAAAGTTGACCTTTAGCGTCGAATTTTTCGACGCTAAAAGTTATAAGAATATTATTATTACAAATTAATTTCAAACTAATTTCATTACAAAAGTAATTAAATTTGTTATAAAAATTATTACAAATTTGTTATTAAAAAATTATAATAATGATATTTTTATTGATATAAAACTAAAATTACAAAATTTATCACAATAACAAAATATAAAATGATATTTTTATTGACATAAAACTAAAATTACAAATTTATCACAATAAAAAAAAATATATAAAATGATAAAATACAATGATAAAATACAATTTTCCATCTTCATTTTCATATTTTTCATCTTCACTTTCATTTATTTTTCATTTTCTTCATTATCATCATTTTCACCATTTCTTCATCTTCATATTTCCCTACAAAAATAAATAAATAAATATTAGATGTTAATATAAAATACAAAAAAAACAAACAAACAAACAAACAAAACAAAACATTTAAGGAAAAATAAATTTAGAGAGGAAATAAGAGTATGAGAGAAAGAAAATGAGAATAGAATAAATGAAATAGCAAATGAATTTATAGGTAAAAAAAACCTTTAGCGACGAAATAGGATTTGGTCGCTAAAAATCCTCAAATAGCGGGAATTATTTCCGCCAAAATTTTGATCTTTAGCGTCGAAATATTTGACTTTTAGCGTCAAATATTCGTCACTAAATTTCAAAAATTTTAAACTAATTTTATTAAGAGATAAATTCAAATTTTAGAAAGCGGGAATTTGAAAAATAACCTTTAGCGTCCAGATAATATTTCGAACCTTTAGCGTCCAAATAATTTTTTTACGCTAAATGATGGAACCTTTAGCGTCGAAATAAAAATTCGACGCTAAATCGTCAACCCTTGGCGTCAAATAATTATTTCGACACTAAAAGATAAACTTTTAGCGACGAATCTAATTTCGACGCTAAAGGGTTTATTGGCGTCGAACAAATTTTTGACGCTAAATGTTTGGACGCTAAAAATCTCTTTTATTGTAGCGACTTACTTTTGAGACGATCTTAAAAATATGTAGTCATAATTTTATGGCGCCATTAAAGCCATAAGGAAGTCGAAATGCATTGTGATTATTGTTAGATTTAATATGCATTATAGACCCTCTTGAGTGATATTATTATTTACCTTAGATAATATCTACCTTAGGGAGCCCTTTGTAATTTCCCTGCTAACCTATCAACAGTTGTATTATAACATATCAGTAGTCAATTATTTTCTCTGTTTTAGTAGTCAGTAAATAAGGCTAACTAATTGTACAATTCATTTTAATAATAATGATAATTGTGCAAAAAATAATAATAATAATAATAAATAAATAAATAAATAAATAAAATGAAGATCAAGTTCAATGTGTTTAGTGTGAGGATGATACATAGGGTTCTTAGCAATGGTTTCTGCGCTTTTGTTGTCACACCATATATCTTACGAGTTTGCATAACAACAACTTTCAACTCGAGAGCAGATATGTAATCTAGAGAATTTCAGAAGCCACTATAGCTACTGCTCGATACTCGGCCTCAGTTGTGGAACGATAAATAATGTTTTGTTTCTTGGAAGACTATGAAACTAGGTTGTGACATAAATAGACACAATATCCTTTTATGGATTTACGATCATCAGGATCTGATGCCCAATCAGCATCTGAGTAGGCAATGATAGACATATTGCCATTGTGCACGAACTGCATACTAAAATTTGAAGTGTTTGGCAGGTATCTCGGAACTCTCTTGCAAGCTTGCCAATGGAATATTGTGGGAGAAGCCAATAACTGACCGAGCTTGTGTACATAATATGAAATTTCAGATCTTGTAAGTGCAACATATTAGAGTGAGCCAACTATGCTTCTGTAAAGTGTTGGATTCTCAAATGATTTGCCTCCATCTTTCTGCAGTTTTTCAATTGTGGTCATTAGTGTAAGACACCCTTTACTCTCCAACATATGTTCCTTTCTAAATATATCACTTATATACTTTGTATGGGAGAGATGCAAACCTTCAGCAGAGAGAGTGACTTTCATTCCCATGAAGTAGCTAACATCACCAAGATCTTTCAAGGCATATGTGGTGTTGAGCTTAATAATGATATCTTCAACCAGAGTCCGATTAGAGCCAGTGATCAAAATATCATTAACATAAACAATAATCATGATAACATATGAGGCAAAGTGTCTAGTGAAAAGAGAAATATCTGATTTTGAGACATTGAACTGTCATTGTATTAATGATGCCTTCAGCTTGTCATACCAAGCTCTTGGAGCTTGTTTCAGGCCATAAAGAGCCTTATTTCAAAAACATACATGGTAGAGCAGAAATGAATTATTGGCAGAACATGCTCTAGGTTCCAATCAGATTGCAAATGTGCTAACTAAACCATCGAGTTTTGATCATTTTGCTGATTTACGCTTCAAGCTTATGGTCTGTCCTAGACCATAAGCTTTAGGGAGGATGTTAGATTTAATATGCATTATACACTGTCTTAAGTGCTATTACTATTTACCTTATGGAGCTCTTTGTAATTTCCCTACTAACCTGTCGACAGTTGTATCACAGACCAGCATGCAATTATTTTATCTGTTTTAGTAGTTAGTACATGAGGCTAACTAATTGTACAATTCATTTTAATAACAATGATAATTGTGGACAGCAAGCTTTAGACCACAACTCTCTCTCAAATGTACTAAGATTTTTTCAAGTACTTTCTTTCACTTTCTTGCGTGGTCCCTTGATTATGGATATGAAAAAGGGTCGAGGATCATAATTTGGATCGGGGTTCAATCGGGATCGATCCGGATTAATAATCAATTATTATTTTATTATATATTTATATGAATATATATATATATATATAGATAAATTCAAAAAATAACCTAACTACATATTAAATATTCATTGTAATAGAATAGCATAGTGTACTACAAATATTACAAATATTTTATTGGTAATTGGGGAAAATCCGAATTTGACTTAATCTCAACCCTGATGAGCGATGATAGACTTCTGGAATTTTAGGAGAAAGAAGTGGGAAGAGTGAATCTGATTTCAGGTGAAAGGGGGCACAAAGAGAGTCTATGACAAACAAGTGGAGAGAGGAAACTTGAAAGTATGTTTTTCATTTTACCAAACGCCACCGTTTTACACAAAAGGGTGTAAAAGAGGTGGTATAGATGTGTCATTATTGTTGAATAAAAGTAAATTTCACATCATGATATGGACATATCTTAAAATACGTTTAAACTAGCTTGCAGCTCGTGTCATGTGCATGTTCATTTTGATTATCGATATATGATTTGTGATTATAATTATTATTGTAAAATCATGAAAATTGAAACAAAGTAAATTGAAAGTTTAAACCACTATATTGACGACCGAAAAATCATATTACAAATCAACCTTAAATCTGGACATGATATGTCCCCAAGAGGCGTGACTTGGTGGCGTAGAGCTCATGATCTCACATTGAGGTCATGTGTTCGAATCAAGAGAATGCGTTTCTTGTAAGAGTCTAGGACATTCATATATTTTACCTGCTCCACTAAAATCTCGAATGGGTGGTTTCCCGATGGAGTTTTCGACGATTTCAAAAAAAAAAAACCTGGACATGATATTCTATTTATGCATTCAAGATTAATTCATAGTTTCATACATCAAGCATGATCTAAAACAAAAAATATTTGAACTCAAAATAAAATAATAATTAAAAGCCTTAAATATTTAATAGTTATTATGAAGAAATTAATTTGTTTAAACAACCTCAATAAATTTGCAAGCTAAAAACATTTAGGTTCTACTTAATTAAAATGCATTAGATCCCACTAAACAAAACACACATCCCACATTCTACATTTAATTTCAATTTAATCAAAATACATGAATCCAACTTAACAAAACACACTTTTCACATATTATATTTAATGCCAACTTAACCAAAATTCAATATTTTTCTCCAAAATAAGGAGAGATCACTATTCACATTGAATCAATGAGAGCAATTCTTTTATATTAAGATTAACAGTATAAATATAGATAAGTTGAAAAACAGACCCGATATTTAGAATTTAAATATCATTATAATAGTCACAAGCCAGTCCAAGTTAATTATCGATTCATTTGGCTCTATTGATAATTTGAAGTAAAAAACTTTCACGAGATGTTATCATTTTTAATTATCATTGATTTTATTGTCTCTCGTAAATCACAATATAAATTGCTATTTTCAAATAGTATGTACATCCGTCAACATCTTAATAGATGAAGCCAAACATATCATCTAAATTCTTATCAAGCAACATTACTGCTTTTTTCCAAAAAAATAAATAAAAAATTAAATCCTCGTAGTTTCAACTTTTATCAAATCTTATCATTACTCTTCCTAAATTCCATGGCCCATTTCGATTTATCGTGTCCCTTTCTTTTATCTGGGCCCATTTAATTTAACAATTTTCGAATTCAAAGCCACACTCGAACAGATTAGATTGGACCCCCCCGCTTTACCAACGTATCAGCTCACTTTGTCCTGCTCCAATCGACGTTAGTGCTGACCTGCCACCCAATCCCAGACTGCCACCTCAGCAAAATAACAAAATTTATGAAATCCCATTTGGGGCCATTTTAATATTTTCATAACTACAGGGCCCTCCGCGCAATACGTACAAAATTTAATTTGAAAATAGGCGGGATTTTTTTTATGTCGCTCTTAACCACTGAACTGACATTCAGCTTTCGATTTTCAAGTTTCAAATCTCAAGTAAAGCATTTTCTGCGATTCCGTTATTCCCAAAGATGTTATATTCTTCACGAAAGCCCTCTCCTCTCCTCTTCTAATCTTCATGGGCAGTATCGGAGAAAAATTAACAGTTTCGATTCTGTAAAAATTTTATTAAATAACATGTCTAAAGAATCTCTCAGTGATCGATTAAATTCAAAAACCTTGCAACACGAACCAAACGAGAATGAATTTGGAGCTTCGTTAAATCCGCTTCATTTTCCGCCGCCAAGAACGCCGTTGAATACGATTCAAGATCCGTCTCAGTACCAGAAAGAGACTCAAGATTCTGATCAGGTCAATAAAACGAATCGATTGTTATCAGATAGGAAATTAACAGAAGCTTCTGGAAGTTTAGTCGTTACTCATGGCTGTACGCCTAGGGTTTCAGTTCGTAGCCACGGGAAGATTCACTCGGAGCCGAGCTCGGCGCAGAACACTCCAGCGCGGAGTGGCGGCTCGAGAGTTTCGCTTGGTGGACGTGGCGTGAGCTCTTCGGCTTTATTTTCTAGGGTTTCGAGTGGAATTTCGGTTGTGAATCATGAAGGTTCTGTTGATGTGGAACATTTCGAGCTCGTTGATGATCCTTTGTTTTGGAAAGATCACAATGTCCAGGTTCGTGTATTATCACTATTAAATTGAACGAAATTCATCATATTCTTGTGGGTTAAGGTTCTAGAAAAGTTTAAATTCAAACATTTTATTACCTGCCGATTTATGTTAGATTATTACAAATTTTGTTTTATTTTTTATTTCCATGGGATTTTGACGTGGCGAGTATTGATGGTTATAGGTGCTGATAAGAATTCGGCCGCCGAGTAATGTAGAGAAGGTTTCGCAAGGGTACAGGCGGTGCTTAAAACAGGATAGTGCACAGACATTGGTGTGGCTTGGTCATCCTGAAACTAGATTTACTTTTGATAATATAGCTTGCGAGATGATATCACAGGTATAAATCGAAGGATACTTTTACTGGATTGTTAGTTGTAGTTTGATTTATGGTAGAAAATAGAAACAACTGGTGAAACAGCTGATGTCAAGTTATGTTGTATTAGGCTCAACTTTAGTTGGATTTGGTGCAGGAAAAGTTGTTCAGGGTTGCTGGACTGCCCATGGTGGAGAATTGCTTGTCTGGGTATAATAGTTGTATGTTTGCATACGGTCAGGTAGGTCATGACTCACGCTGGGGCTATATGTTTCTCACGGCATAAACTGTAGAGCAAATTTTGAAGCATGAGTTCTTTCTTTGCAGACAGGTAGTGGCAAAACATATACCATGATGGGTGAGATAAATAAAGTGGAAAGCAAGCTGAATGAAGATTGTGGCATAACCCCTCGAATATTTGAATATTTATTTTCAAGGATTAGAATGGTCTGTTGCATACATGTCCATTGTTTCTTATCACTATGTATTCACTCTTTATATTTAGGTCGATCATTTTTGCTTTTGCTTTTGGGATTGTGATAGTTGAGTTTTGCTAAATTTGTATCTTTAGGAAGAAGAAAATAGGGGGGATGAGAGGCTGAAGTTCAGTTGCAAATGTTCATTTTTGGAGATATATAACGAGCAGATAACTGATCTCTTGGAGCCTTCATCAACTAATCTCCAAGTAAATTTAGTTTTTCTGCATAATTCATGTTTAGTGACTTTATTTTACATCATTGTGGTGGGTTACAAAACTAAATTTCTTGTTTTAGCTCAGAGAAGACTTGAAGAAAGGTGTATATGTGGAGAACCTTACAGAATACAACGTGGCAACTGTTAATGATGTTGTTGAGCTTCTGTTAGTGGTGGGAATTCATGGTTAAATCTTGTGCTTAGGTCATTTGGTACGTGACCGAGTACGGACATAATTAGTAAGATTTTTTGGTGCACAGGGTGCTGCAAATAGGAAAATGGCAGCAACCAATATGAACAGCGAGAGTAGCCGATCCCACAGTGTTTTCACCTGTATCATTGACAGCCAGTGGGAGAAAGATTCCATGACCCATTTTAGATTTGCAAGGTTAAATCTAGTAGATTTAGCTGGTTCTGAAAGGTAATTATTGTTTATCACAATAAAATTTCATATCATGTTTTCCAATGTTTTGAAGCTATGAGCTCATTTATTACTGACAGTAAACTAACTAGATCAAATATTCAGGCAGAAGAGCTCTGGTGCAGAAGGAGATCGTCTGAAAGAAGCAGCAAATATAAACAAATCATTATCAACTCTTGGGTAATTAAATCAGAGACCTTCACCTGCTTCTAAGTTGGGTTGCTTCAAAGACACTGCAGTGATTTTTTTTTTACGCTGTGTGTAGTGGTGCCATATGCATTCTTTCTTTTATCATGCATGTTTAAGTGTTCCACACATGAAACATCAACTCCTGATAGAAAAGACTTGTTAACAGTATCATTCTCTTGCTAGGCTAATTTGGTATTATAAGCTGAATTTTATAAACATCTTTCATAATTGGATTGAGTAAGTTCTTTTTATGCAATTAAATAGAAGTTTTTCATTTGCATAGTTGATTTACCTTCTTTTGATCGTTTTATTGTTCTTAGCTTGGTCATAATGTCTCTTGTGGATTTAGCGCATGGAAAACATAGACATGTTCCCTACAGAGATTCGCGGCTCACATTCCTACTTCAGGTTAGTTACTGACAAACGGCTCTAACTGAAGATTATTCTATCTAGTTGTGTGGCTGTCAATTTGGTTCCTCACAATAAAGAGATTACATATATAGATCTTTGAATGCAGGATTCTCTTGGTGGAAATTCCAAAACAACAATCATAGCAAATGTCAGCCCATCTGTTTGGTCTGTCTTACACATCAATTATTGCACCTGAAAAAGCATATTTCTTTTTGTGTGGGATAGTTTCCTTCTCTTTGTAGTTGGAGGTCAGGGTGTCTGTTTTAGTGAATAAAAGATCTTCTTTCCCTTGCAGCTCTGGAAATGAAACACTGAGCACTTTAAAGTTTGCCCAGCGCGCCAAACTTATCCAGAACAATGTATTCACATTCGACTTCTATCTGTATCTCTCATATTAAAAATGAAGGTGGGTTTGAAATTTGCTTCTTCTTTTTTCTAGGCTAAAGTCAATGAAAATGCTTCGGGTGACGTTACTGCATTGCAGCGGCAGATCCAACAATTAAAGGTAAAAAAATTTCTGTTAGTATTATCTTGAATATGTACAACTCAGCAGAACTTAAAACTTTTTTCACTCTCAAACAGGACCAATTGTCTTCTCTAATGAAGCATCACAACCTTTTGAGGTCTCCATCTAGTACTAGACCAATATTTGGAGAATCTAGGCAGGGAGATGTTATCAAGAAATATAGTTTTTCAGGAGACAGGATGATGGATAATGAGGTACAAAATGTCCAACATCAGAAGGTAACTTCCGTATCCATGTTGAAGTTTATTTCTTAAGAATAGTATGATAGACATAGTGACCAATGCTAGTGTACTTGTATCAGAAACAACGTCTGGAATCTATGTTGCTTGGAGCGCTGAGGAGGGAAAAGACGGCAGAGGCTGTTGCACAGAAATTAGAAGCTCAAATTGAGCACATGAATCGTTTGGTATGTCATGGTTTAGCAAGTGATTCCATGGTGTTCTTATTCTGATTATTTTCTATCAATTCTAGGAATTATGTTTACTAAGAATCAGCTGCTCTGCGGAAGTAAAATTCATATTTTGTGGCATTATTTTATGACTGAGGCTTTCTATTCCAGGTCTGCCAAAGAGAAGAGGATGCTCAACATACTAAAATGATGTTAAAATTTCGAGAGGAGAAAATCAAACAACTTGAATTGTTCGCAAATGGCTCTCTGTCTGTTGAAAAGTATCTGATGGATGAAAATAAAGCTCTAAAGGAAGAGATTCAACTGCTTCAAGCAAGGATTGACCGAAATCCAGAATTGACACGTTTTGCTCTAGAGAATATTAGACTTCTTGAGCAGCTTGAGTTGTAATTCCCATGAATGATTTGCTTACTCTTCAGATAAATTGTTGTCATACCTTTCGGATATGAATGACTCTTTGCATTATTTTTCATGCCAGGTTTCAGAACTTTTATGAGCAGGGAGAGCGAGAAACGCTGCTGACAGAATTAGCAGAATTGCGTGACCAGGTTTGAGGAGACTATCATCATCATTAATCTGTTGTATTATAGTACTGAAACAAAATGGCCTTTAGTGGCTAAGTTAAACTATTATTAACTTGCAGCTTTTGGAAATCATCGAAGGAAAGGAAATATTTTCAACAAGACATGGGAATCAGGTAGTAATGAAGTTTTTAGTTATTTTTATCATGTTTTTCTTATTTATACCTTTAAAGAGTTACTATTTCTAATCTGTATGCCAACCTTGGATGAAGGATAATGACAATGTGAAGGAGTTGGATGATTGTAGGAATATGAACTCCAAACTGATGAGGTATCTTTCAAACCAACTTGGTAATAGGCATTTTACTGCATCGTTGTGCTTCTTTTGGGGCCAGCTAATCAATTTATTCTCCTTGTGCATTTTTTAAGACTGGACCAAAAGATCTTTTCATTTATCACCCTTGCTTCCTTTTCTTTTATCTTATTTATGGTCGATCTCAACAGAGAAGTTGAAGAATTGCGAAAAGAATTGGGAAATTACTTAAACTGTGGACAAGCAACATCAAGCTCTGTAAGTATAGTTTATGAGCTATTTGGGAGAAGGGTTGCTGAGATGGCTTAGCCTTTTCCACAGGTAGTTTACATCTTTTCCTTGCCTTGCAGGCTGCAGATTCTTTCTCCAAGGATTCTGACGAATTTAGGCAAGCAGATAAGTTTTCATTGGTGAGAAATCAAACTAACCGGTCTACTGCTAGGTGTTGAAATACTTTAGTTTTAGCATAAGCAACATAAATTTTACTGCCATGATGTCATTGTTTGCTATTCGATGAACTATTACTTCTAGATTTTCGGCTTTGAGGATGAAGCTAAAATATTGGGTTATTCGTCAAGTTCGTTCTTAATCTTTATGTGTTCTCACTTTTACAGGTTGAAACAGTATCTATGAAAAGTGACTCCGGAGATGAGGTGACACCCTATAACCAGGCAGATGATGACCAGAATATAAGAAGTAATTCAGTTTTGCATCCTAGTGATACTAAAAAAGAGTTGCTGGATGCTAGAATGTTGATTGAAGAACTGGAATCTGAGCAGGTCCATCTATATAGGGAGTTGCAGCTTATGCAAGAGCAGAATCTGAGATACATGGAGATCTTAAGCAACAAAGATTATTTAGAGGGCCAGTCTGTGCTTGAAAATGAGAATTATTGTGTGGAGTCTGATGATTTTGAGAAGCCGAACAAAGGAATGGTAAAGGAAAGCAGCAAGGCCATTGACAGAATGTCGTTGCAAGACAAATTGGACAAATTGACTAAAGAACTTGAGACTGCCAGAATACTAAATTGCCAATTTCAAGAGGATCAGGCATCACAGTTATCTCGTCAGCACCAAGTTGATTTAGTTTGTGAACAAGTTGAGATGGAGGCAACTAAGACAATTCTTCATTTACAGGAAGAGGTCGCTTCTCTTCAGTCAGAACTTCATGAACGATTATGCTGCATGACTGAAGAAAATAAATATTTAAGAAACACCATAGCAGCTAAAGACGAGGAATTAAAGTCACTTTATATAGAGTGGGAAAAGGCAACCTTAGAATTAACAAACTTCCTGGTAGATGGTTCCAGATCTCTCAAAGATGCCTCATGCCAGATAGAAAGTATTGTAAGTTTATTCCCTCAATTTAATGTTCAAATTACTGAAAATGTTGAGAGGGCTGCCAAAGTTTGCATTGAGAAGGAGGAAACAATTCTACTACTGCAAAAAAGCTTGGAAGATGCACAGAGGATGGTGACCGAGATGGAGGAGAAATTAACTTCCTTAAAGGGAGCAACGATTGCTTTAAATGAATTTCAACATCTAGATAATGAGGAAAGCACAGAAGAGGCAATCCAGCGAAGCGTGACATTGAATGAGAAAATCAATATGGTGAAGCTGCTAGAGAGTAAACTCAAATCAAAGGAGGATCAGATTACTGAAGCAGAAAAACATGCACAAGCTTCTTTCTTGGTTGTAAAGTGGCTATATGATTTTAACAAGGTTGGTCTCAGAGATGACAGGAACGAGGAATTAGCTTCCCAATCGCTAAAAGAGCACGAGTCTCTGAAGTTGGAAAACCAGTTTTGCATTCTTCAGCAGATAAAAGATGAACTTGCTGAAATAACTGACAGACTCCATATCATAGAAGATATCATTAACAAAAAATCAAGTGCGCATGTCTTGCCAGCCAAAGATGAAGATTTAATCTATGTAGATGGATGGAGTGCTGATTGTTCTACATCAATATCAGATTATTCAACTGACAGTGTTGCTTCAGAAAAAAGTTCAGACGGATCCTCTTGTTCATACTCCTCTAAGTTTTGTTCAAAGGCATCTGAAGAGATAGTGGACTTGAAATTTCCAGGACACTCAGTACCCAAACTTGATCCTGAAGGCTCAGATAAGGCAAAGAAACTATTGAAAAGGTCAGTTCACAGTGAAGCAGTTACATTGGGCCTGAGAAAGGAGTTGGAAATGGCATTTGATGCTTTTAATAAACTTTATTTCCGGTTAACCGCACTTCTGAATGAGAATGATGCAGGAGATTATACTTCGATTCAAGGTATATATTTCTTGGTTTGCATTTATTCATAATTACAACAAACCTATATGAAAGGGCTTACTTGAGTGATACATGACAGGGATGAAACAAGGGGTTCCATCTTTCGGGCAGACAATGGAGATAGAAAAAACAGGCTGCACTAATACCACAGAGGTACACTTTCATTTGAAATTTCAAATCTTGGTTGTTTTGATGGTTATTTATTTATTTAAATAATAACAATTTTGAAGTTTTGATAATTTATTATTTGATAAGGGCCATAAGGCATAAACAAGATCACTTCTTTATCATGTGTAATATCTTCTACACGTAGGCAGTTGCCAGTGAGTCAAATAATCATGCTAATAGCTTCTTAAACAAATTTGAAGAAGCCCGTGAAACCATGAGAGAAGCTGATTCTATGTTAAATGCATTGCTGAAAGCAAATGAAAAGGCAAAACAGTTGAATGATACATGGAGGCAGGCTGGTCAGCAATTGATGGCAGAGCGAACAAGTTTAACCGAGGAAGTCGATCAACTCAAGTTTTCAATACGTTTGAAAGAGGAAGAGAATGAATTGCTAATGGATCATCTGCATTGTAATATGGCAGAAATAGTGAAGTCAATCTCCTTGCTTGAAGGGTGCTTCTTGCAAGTACAAAAAGAAGTGGAGAATGGATTTAAGGAACTATATTCCGATATCTTATTAATGGGGAGGGATGTGCATCACTTCATTTCTAAGTCAAAATCATCACAGGAAGATTTTGTCTCTGTGATAATGGAGAAAGGGTTTGAGCAATTTGTCCTTTATCTGTGCCATATTGAAGCGTTTATGCCCAAAACCCTAAATCATAGTGTGGAATCTGGCTTTCATCCACTCAGGCAGCAAGAAAACTACACGCTTAGAAGTATCTCAACACGTATGGGCTTGAATGGTCAAGATGACATCTTGATTACATATAAGAAAGGTGCAGAGGATGGGGATCGTGATGAGCAAGTTACAAATTTGGAAGAGGGAGAATTCTGCCTTTCACATAGTGATATATTATATGAGAACTTGTCTCTTAAGAAAGAACTGCAAAAGAAAGAAGTTCTATTACAGGGTTTACTTTTTGACTTCAGCTTGTTGCAGGAATCAGCTTCTAATAAGAAGGACATCAAGGATGAAACTGAAAAGCTTTTTTCAACTTTGAGCCATGTCCGAAAAGAGTTAGATAGGAAGACAAGTCAACTTGATGACCTGTTGCTTCAGCATGAGAAACTTGAAGATAGTTTGACAGATACTGAAAATGCTTTGGTCATGGCTAAAGAAACTATAGATACTTTGTCTGATCAAAATGCTGACTTGAGGGTGCTTTTGAAAGACCTCTATCTCAAAAAATCTGAAGCTGAAGAACAATTGGAAGAACAGGCTGAGGTGATCAAAGGACTGGAGAAAGAAATTCTTCATCAAACCTCGAAGGACAAAAATTCAGTAACTTCAGTTGAAGGCATTGCTGAAGATTTGAGGGTAGTCACTAGCAAAAGAGACAAACTCCGTGAAGAAGTTGAAAGCATTGAGGAAGAGCTGAGTAAAGTCTGTAGTGAAAGAGACAAACTCCACGAAGAAATTTTCTCCTTGAATGATAAGCTTGAAATGGCCTATGCGTTAGCTGATGAAAATGAAGCTATAGCAGTAGAAGCTCGCCAGGTATAGGAAGCAATTTGTTCTGTTTTATGTCAAAATTTATGCTGCGGGACTTATTTTATATTCTACTTGTTTTTTTGAATTTTCCTAGGAGTCAGAGGCAAGTAAAATATATGCTGAGCAGAAGGAAGAGGAGGTCAAGATTCTGGAACATTCTATTGAGGAGCTTGAGTGTACGGTAAATGTATTGGAGAAAAAGGTTAGTCCATTCAACAATCTTCTTTGTATAGAAACTTAATGGCTGTGTTGAGATTGAGAATGGGTTCTTGAAACTTGAAAGCATGCAAATTCTTAACTACTTAGAGATTCAAGATTTACAAGCTCAAAACATTAGTATGAGCTCTTATTTAGTTCTCCACAGTTATTGTTACTGAATCACAATCTCTAAGATGATCGAAATGGAATGTTTCTTCTCTCAGGTTTTTGAAATGAATGAGGAGGTAGAAAGGCATCATTTGATCAGAGATTCATTAGAACTGGAAATTCAAGCTCTGAGACAGAGATTGTCAACAGTTGAAAACTTCTCTGACATTGTAGATTCAGAAAACATAAATGCTGAGCATACCGAAGATCAATTGTCCAGGTCAGAAGTGCTGCTTGCTTTCTTCTTCTGATTTTCTGGTTGCTGTCTGCTTCTATTTTCACAAAAATAGTAGTTTTGATGCAGGCAACTGCAGGATAGACTACTGCAACTTCACGAGGCACATAATCAGATACGGCTGCTGGAGAGAGAAAAAGAACAACAAAATGAAGAGGTTTCATCCTAACTTCACCTCCAGTTTATAATCCTTGCATTTTTTTTCCAGTTGTAAAAAATACTTCCATGATCGTCTGCTTTCTGTCTATTTAATAATGTGATTTTCTTCTTATTTTGAAGATTAAACGATGCAAAGATTACATGTCGGAAGTGGTATTGCATTCCGAAGCCCAGGCATCACAGTACCAACAAAAGGTACATTTTTTTATATCCATTGCAAGTTTGTTACGAAATGAAAATGTAGTAGGAAGCTATACATTGTGGGCTCATGTTAACTGATCTATATCATGATTCATGAACACAGTCTTTGGATCCACTATCATCATATATTATGACATACAATATTATAATATATGCACATTGGTGAACTAAGCAGTTTCTATTCATCGTGAAACATGACTTGCATCCAAACCCTTTGAAACAGTACAAGACTCTGGAGGCAATGATTCGAGAAATGCAAACAAATTTATCCGATACAACATCAACAGTAACAGCACAGGATAAAACTGATAAAAGCTCAACAAGGACAAGGGGTTCAAGCTCCCCATTCAGATGCATTGCAAGTGTAATTCAGCAGATGAATTCAGAGAGGGATCAAGAGTTGTCAGCAGCCAGGCTTCATATAGAAGAACTAGAGTCATTGGCAGCTAGCCGGCAGAAAGAGGTTAAGTATCCCTTTCATTCAATTGTGCAGTGCAGAATCTGCACCAAGAATTTAATTGTCAATGGTACTTTTTCTGATTCAGTCCTATTCCATTAGGTTTGTATGCTGAATACCAGGTTGGCTGCAGCGGAAAGCATGACACATGATGTCATTCGTGATTTACTTGGTGTCAAATTGGATATGACTAATTATGCAGTAAGTGTCATGATATCGTCTTAAAAGTTGACTGTTCAATGCCATTGCTGCACAGCTCATTCACTTCATCTCTCTTGTTGGTATATTCTAGAACTTGATAGACCAGGAGCACGTTCAAAAATTAGTGTTAGCGGCTCAACAGCAGACAGAAGAGTTGCTTGCAAAGGTTAATATCCCCAGAGTTCGATTTATTTTTTGTGGTTTTCATCTAGTGCTGATACACTTTTCTTTTTCATTTTAGGAGCAAATAATTCTCAATTTGAGGAAGCGGATCGAGGATCTTATTGAGGATCAAGAGGGGTTATTATTGCAGTTTATAATATTTCTTCTCTCCTTGTAATTCCATACTAAATTTTTACTGATATTTGATATTTGCTTTGATTTGTCTTATAATTATTGCAGTTGTACATCATCACTAAACCAGAAAGAAGCAGATGTGCTTGCAGCCCAGATTAATGTAGAGCAACTTAAAGAGCGAGATCAGTTGATTTCAGCTCAGAATGAAATGTTGAAGGTGTGCATGATTTGAAATGCTGTTTGAACTTGTACATTATATTGATAGAGTTTATAAGGCAATTTATTGCCGCTCCTTTGTACAGAAGGACAAGACTAATTTACTAAAGAGGATCTCAGAGTTGGATGATATGGTGAAAACACTTCTTGGTGCACAGAATACCAAAGAACAAATTCAACAAAAGCAAATATCATCGAAGAACAAGGCATGTATACACAGTAGTGAATTTCCAATGGCATTGATTAATCCTTAAGTGCTAAAGTTTCTGCATCTTACAGGAGAGAGGATTCAAGAAACTGGGTGACAGTGATACTGATTTCACTAGGAGGCTGTCGCATTCGGAAAAGCTGCTTCATCGAGTAAATGGTGAACTCGCTCAATATCGTAAAGGTGGTACCAGTCGTCCACAAGATAAAACATGTGTACCGGCATTGAAACAAAATACAGGTATGCAAAGGCATTGCAAGCAATAAATATATGCATATCATTATCATATTCTTGATTCAGCTGTATTATTAATAGAAGTTGGGTAACAGGAAGCAGAAGGCTTAGTTTGATTTAGCGCCGTGATGCAGTTAATGGAAGCTGGTATTCTCCGAATAAACATCAATTTATGATTGCCAATGAAATGCAACTCGAGTTCTTAGATAAATTTACCTGCATATAATTTTTTTTTTTTTTTTTTAAAAAGAAATAAAAAATCAAGGCCCCTCGTCCGTTCAGAGTTTCTACATTTTGAGATGTATTGTACCCGCCCTTGCATTTGAACTTTATACAATTTTTTTTCTTCCCCTTTCTGTGTAGCGTGACTGTGAAGTGATTTTGTAGGGTGATTCGGCGTGATCTGGTTGTGAGCCGCGTGTATGCTTGTTAATCATTTTGATGTTTGTCATATTGGAATTACCACCATGTGTGAATCCCATATTATCCTCTAGTAGAAGAGAGATAAGAACACATGGTTCTAGTGATTTGCCACTGAAAAACTAGTGTATTTTTTTTTTATTGGTTCCTTCGATGTCCTTATTTCATGTAGTACACATTTTATAGTTTCTGTTTACGGCAAACATTTGGAGTTCCATTCACTCACGAATCACTTTCACTTGCATGCGTTAACTATACAATACAATAAGTGGTATATGTAATAGTAAATTACTTATAAGAAAGTGCCAATAATAATAAATTTATACAAATTCCAGCGGAATTTCTATTGCAAATAAAATTTCGGGTAGTGTACTAGCACTGGCACTGGTTATGCTGAAATCATTTCAATAAATTGGATGGGCTACATTCCCACAACCTCTATATATTATCAGGTTTACAAATAAAATACGCGCATTTACAATCCCCATCCTTCCCCTTTTGTTCTATTCTCTTTTTTAATCTCTCGACATAATTTAGTCAACAAAACCTCAAATAATGCAAGTTAGATAAACTAGTAAGACCAGTTAACGCCACAAGAGTTTCAATTCCATACCGACACTTAACTGGATCCTTGATCAGCTAGAGATGCATGCAAATTTTCATCTGTTGCGATCTTCAGAGAATTGTCACCCTGTGGCACCGCACTGCTTCTGTCATCAAACATCTACACAAGTATTTCAAGACGAGTACAAGGTGGAAGTTACTTGTGCATCTCAATGAACTAATCTTTATTGCAATAACAAAATGCTATTTCATCTTTAAATATAATGGATTCGAAGAGAGAACATACTTTCAAATTTTCAAATTTTGCGAGCATCCTCATATACTGATCACGTGCTTCTGGGTTTCGAACCATGGATTTCACTCTTTCTAGAGCCTTTTCAACACCAGCAAATTTCTGCTTCCTCCCAATACGCAAAAACTCATATTCATCCGTTTTCTCATTTTCTGATGTCACATTGGCAGTTGTATTTCCCACCCGAAATCCTCGCAAACCTGACCCTCTCCTCCTCCAACGCAATATTGCCTTCTCCACAATGCCGACAGACCAAACAACTTTTTTATATTGCTTGCGCACTTGATGTCCTCTCACATGAGCCTGAAAGTTAATAGAAAATACACAAAACTAAATATCATTTACTTCAAGATGATGTGCACTTTCTCAAAACCAAACGTTGTAGTCAAGTACCTGGAGTTTTACTATACGATTACGTATCTTCAAAAAGTCTTTTCTCCCTTTCCAGCCACGATATTTTTGTTGGATCTTTACTGCTGCAAAATGCAGATAATCCTCAAAATGACTCATCTTTGGGACCTTGTTCAAAGAGCCAAGAGCAACTAGGTCAACTGAAACTTCAGAAACATCGTCACTGCTCTGAATTGATTGTCTCTGACGGAAAGAACGAACCCGAAAGGCTTGCTGAATCAGAGCAGCGGCATGAGCTGATTTCCTAACAGCAGCAAGTGACCCTCTCAAAGAAAGTTGCTCAGCTGCTGCCTCGTTTGACTGTACACCAATTTGAGCTGCAGTTTCAGTAGCCTTTTCAGCTGCAAGAGCTGCAGCAACATCGTCCATCCCACTTTCATTGACAGTTAATGAAGCGAGATGACTGGTTAAATCTGCTTCAGCCAAATATCCAGCAATCCCTTTATGTCCTCTACTGGATGCTACATCAGCAGCTGTTTGTCCTCCAGGACATGCTGGTGTTGGGTCCTCGAGTGCACCTGGAGCTGCACCCAATTTAACAAGTGCAATAACTGTTTCCTCCCTGGCAACAGGAGGAGAAACATTAATTCAAAATAACCATCAGCATAGACGTTATGTATAAAGACCTGAACAATCAGAAATGGTTCTTCAAATCATGCTTTAGGGGAAAAGGAGGGAAAAAAAAGCAACAAGGGATAAAAAATGTGAGAAGTGAACTTTATGGTAGCAGCCTAACCTCCCAAAATATGATGCCCAGTGAAGTGCTGTCCGTCCTCGTGCATCTCTGAAATTGGGACCGACACCGGCAGCTGTTATGGGCCCCATAGCCCAGTCATAGCCAAGAGCAGCTGCCAAGTGTATAACTCCTTGTCCAGCATCATCAATTACATGTGGACCTTTACCTCCTCCATGAATTTTCCAGACCAACCACTCACAAAGTCTGTCCCTTAACAAAATTTTGATCAGTTTATCTCTAGAACATGGGCCCTCACCTTTACAGACCATAGAAGTCTCCTCAACCTGTCCACAGTCCTTCTCACTGACGCTTGTCATTGAATGTATGGTGTTTTTGAGCTTACATTTGTCACAATCTTCAATAGTACAATCTAACCACTTCCTCTCTGGATCCAAATACAACAACTTTGCTAGACGTGTTTGCAAGCGCACTTTGTCTTCTTGTGCACTTTTAAAAGTTATAGAATCCACAGCTTTGGATGTTTTTTCTTGATACTCAAACTCCCTCACCTCACTGCATGCTAATCTGTTACTGCAGGTGACATAGAACGCTACACGCCCTGCTGCATGAGAAGGAGCTTGACATCGGATGACATTATCTGTCAGGACTTCTGCAGGAACTTCAATTTCACCAAACATACAGCCCCATTTAGTATCACTTGATAGCTTTCTGGTTCCCAAAAACATGCCTATGATTAAAACCTGACAAAAACAGTTACTAAAGATTAGCATGGTTTTACATCTCAATCTCTTGGCATCAACAACTTAATATTTAATAAAAGAGAGCAATAAGCAAGTTACATGTGATAAATAAAAGCTAAACATGCAAATACCTTGGTTTCAATCCCAGAATAAGCCCAGTCTGGTGAGAAATCACGAATACTAAATAGCTGTTCCTGAGAAAGAGAAGGGCCAGGCGAATCCATCTCCAACTGCATATGGCGTGACAAACTGGATACTTCCTTGTCATCATTCTCAGCATCAATTGTATTCCAATATTTTCCAGAGTCTGAAGCCATCAAGGAATCATCACAATCTCCACCAATTTCTTGATCCATCCATCTGCCAAAACTGTCAAGTTTCTTCAACTCTCCTAATTCATCCTTGGGTTTACTCTCAGGCTTAGAGACAGAAGCAACTGATGCCTCAGGGACAGAACAATTTTGATAATGGTTATTAATTAATTTGAAATCATGTTCCGGCTGCACCTGTGAAATAATACATCTGGTAAATTTCAAAGGTAGAAACATCTATCTAAGAAGATCACCGGAGTTACAATAGGTTGATCCTAGAGCATCCTAAATACTGGCAGGATGATGATTGGCATTTCTCTTATAGGGGATTTTCGAATATATTAGAATGAGCGAAGGTTGACTACAATCATAAGCACTGTACAAACTAAACAAACATAACTCATCCTTTGAAGCATTTCATGAGAAACATTAATTAATCAAAATATTGAACGAAGTTAGACATCTATTTTGACCAGTAATCATCATACCTGAGATGCTCCTTGAGATGATGTCGTGACTGCATGCACATATACATCAGTGCTTAATCTATCTCCAGAGGTTCCCATATTTGCAAAAGTGCTATCACTAGCCAATCTAGCACTGGTTTGCTTATGGGGTATGAAGTCAGCTCCACTAGGTTGTCCAACATAAATCTTCTGGTGCTGATCAAGAACATTGAAAGCATTTCTGCTTGAATTATCAATTTGAGGCCACATAGATGAACCAGTGCCGTGGTTAATTTTAGATCCAGGAAACCATGAACCAGGAGGATGTCCCGATAACTCCGGAAGTCCTGACATGACAAGAAATACCTACTTATATCTATGATGATTCTAAAACAAGATAATTCGTACAGGAGATAAGATAGGAAAGGAAAAAAAATGCATTTTAGCACGCATGACGAGCTGCTGCTTGACAGTTCATATCATAAACGATTTGCAAAGTGTGAGTTACTTGAATACCAAAAGGCAAAGTTACATTTTTTATGACAGCAAAAACACTAGGGAGTTCAGACAGCCACAATTAGTTACTGATTCCAAATCTTTGCAATGTATTTCAAGCGGAGATATATAATCATCTTTTAACAGCAAAGTTCCTTTTAGCATTTCAAATTATCCCTAGCAAGTGCATTTTTATGAAAATATTTAGTCCATGTATCATTAGAAATGAACATAAATCAGGCACACATTGCACTGCACCTTACCAGCGATGCCAGCTGCAACTAAGGGAGCATTCTGCGACATGGAACCATAAATAGGTAGAGTAAGAGAACGTGTTCCAGAACCATGTCCAGAATCCACATCCTCGAACTCTGAAGACAATGCTTGTCTATTCCAATCAATTTTGTTGGGGCTTGATGCATGGGAAGTCTGAGCAGTAGGGGTAGGAGAGTTTGTTCGTGCTAAGGATGCTGAACTAGTTTGGGGGATTTCAATCTGTGAACCGGAGTCTGCTACCAAACGTGAGACACCAGACTTGTACCCCTGCAAAGCATGCATTGTATATAATCAGCCATCCACAACACTTTGACAGTTTTGACATTAAGGATGGAATATCTAAATGTACAAAGGCCTAGAAACTTAAAAAAATGAAAGACAAAAACAAACAGTAAAAGAAAACATGAAGACCAACTATAATCCAAAATATACCTCTTTTACTTCTCTGTAATGCACAAGAACGATGTGCTCCAACTGCCTGAAAACAGGGATAAGGAAAAAAAGAAAAATAAGAAAATAAGAACAAAAATATCCGAAAATTGAAAACCGAAAATACTGACAGCATAGAATCTAATTATAGTATCATTAATGTCATCCGTTTCACATAGCAGCACCACAATAAGCTATTTTTTTTAACCTATACTATTACTAAAACAAAAACTTCATAGACAATGGGAGCTCTGAATGGAAGGAAAGAGCCTTAAATCTATGGACCGTAGCCCAAAAGATGTGATTTCTATTTCTGAGTGAATAGGACACGTCACTAGAAAATTGGCATCTTCTGATCTTCAATATAAACCCAATGGAAACTTGTGTAGAACTAATGAACTATTAATACTCATCAGGAAGTCTCAACTAATTACTAATATGAGATCATAAGGAGACCACTGAACATCCTCTACACAGGCTACTAAAGCAATTTTGTGATTTCTAAAACTTCAAATCTTGAATTCTTAAATCAGTATGATCAACAGTGAACACACCCATCAAGCATCCAATAACTTCGTCGCTGAAAGTTCTCATTGTCCTCTCCATGGGCGTAGTAACAATGGAGAACATCAATACTACCAGCCTACAAGAAAAGGTTAAGATTAATTCAGTAAACAGCCTAACTCAAGCTTAGATTGTCATAATAATCCATGATTAAACTACCAGCCTACATGAAAAAACTAAGGCATAAAATTAACAATTGAAATAAAACATGAGAAATGAAAATCACAATTGCTTGAGACTTTTAAAGAAAATGAATGATGAGAGAAAATGTACACAGTGTGTCAAGAAGAGGAGGAAAATGTACACAGTGTCAAGTAGAGGAGGGAATCTGAGCCATATTTGAAGTTCAACTGCATGCATAGCATATATATGATAGATTTTGAAGGAAAGCAAATACCAATCAGCAGGCTGCAGCCAGATTGGTATATTTATAACAAAATTCTCTTTTCCAGAATGTAAATCAGTTGGTAACATGAGGAAAGATGGCCCATGATTCACTGCCTAGAAAAATCCTTAGGAAATGTAGAAGGGATATATAATTCACAAATGTTCCACCCGGATGAAGTAAAACACAAATCTATGCAATCACACAGGATAAAATTTGCAACCTATTGCTAGAATGCCTACTTATATGAAAGGCAAGCCAAGGTGACACTTTGACTACACTGCACAAGACCAATATCCAATAAAAAAACTGTGAACTTACAAATACAAATTGAACAGCACACCTTCAACTTTTCATGAGCTTCTTTGATGGTTTTTCCGTCTTTCTTTTTCCTCCATCGGTGGCCATCTTTACGGAAAAATCGAAGTGCTTTTCGATCGAACAGGAACAAAGAACCAGCTGAAAAATGAACAACATTAGTTGCTATCTTACTTTTAAATATTTTCCGTTGATAATTTCAATATCAAAAATGTTTCCTGTGATTATTCAAGCATCACGATTAAACATCAACCACTGATAAAAGAAAAAGAAAAAGAAAAAGACTAAGACTAAAACTGGTTAAGCAAGAGTTCCTAATATAACTCATTAGAAATCGTGCAGAAGTTAAGAAAACACATCCACACGCCTAACTATACAGAAATGATTCAAAAAATAAACAATATAAACATATATGCAGTTCTAAACAGGTATCAAAAAGAGACCACTGACAACCTGGAGGCCTAACAGGTGGATCCGGCGTTAAGTGGAACTTCTGATAGTTCCGAAGTATTTCACAAATTTCAGTTGGTCGAAGCCAACGGTACTGTGCTTCTCGCAATATCTGTTCAAGATCTGCCAAATTTTAAGAAATCACAGTTAGTCAAAAGCTTGACGGTTAAAATATTCAAAATTCACAGTTTCACACACATTACAATGTACAAAATACATGTCCAATACACAAACTAATCAAAATGACACAAAGCCAAAGATCAAAAGTTATAAATACATGAAAATTTCTAAACTAAGATCCTAAACAAATACCGAGCAATTATTTATAATTGCTTGCACTGACACACATAATGTCAAATGTCAATCCAATACCATTTAATCTAGGTTTTTTCCTAAGCATTATAAGCTACAAAGCTCTCACAATCTAAGCATATAAGTGATAACACACTGAAATAGAAATCTAGGTTTATACAGAAGAGAACTTTACATCCATGCATGAGAATTAAACACATGAAGAAACCAAACACATTCACGTTCACAGTTCAACAAATACCAAAACGTCCTCAAAATTAGCGTTTCCTAGGTGAAACATTACACGAAGGAAAGGCGGAAACAAAAATGCAAACCTAATTGTTGATTAGGAACGTATCGTCTAGTCTGAGCCATAAACCCTAGATTTCATCAGCCAAACTCTGATCATAAAATCACACGAACCAAAAGGAATCTGCAATTAGAAACAAAATTAATAATTATTAAAAACAAGCATAAAAAATATTTAAAAAAAAAAAGTGAAAATTCGATTACGAATCAGGAAACGTAACGAAACGAAATCGAGATTACGAGACTTGAAATTGAAAAGGGAGGGAGAAACAGTACACACATAATGATTTGATTGATAAGATTAGGAGAGGATGTTTATCAGAGAGCGAGCGCGAGAAAATGAGAGATTTTTTAGCGCGTGAGAAAGCGACAGCCAATAAAAATGAGTTAAAAAAGAAAAAAAAAAAAGAAAAGAAAAGAAAAGAGAGAGAAACGAGGGAGTTAAAACGTAAGAGAGCACCAATGAAAGTCAATTTCGTAATGGTTCGTGTTTACATTAGAGACAGAGAAACAAGTATGTCCTTGATCCGACGTGGCAGAGTCAGCTTGCCTTATTTGATCACTATGTATATATTTGCATGTGGTAACGTGTTTTGTACACTCGCTCGTATGAGTGCACCGATGGTTGCTGTGATCATAAATTACGTGTTTATTATTTACATTTATATTTTGTATTCATAACAAAACCAGATACTAATACTCTATTTTGAGTGCTTAAACAAGATACTAATTTTAAAAATTAAAATTATTTAAAATCTCTTAATAATAAATTTAAAAGTGCTAGTTAAGCCAGACTGACCCTAAAATAGAAAAGAAAAAAGAAAAAGGAAAAGGAAAAGGAAATGGAAAAAAAGACTCAAATCAAAGCCAATTTATAGAAGTGTCTCACTTACCATTTTTTTTTTTTATTTTAGCAGCAAAATACTGGTATTTTGAACATAAACATATGAGCAATCAACGTGTAAATTGCTTGTTCACAACATATGAACATATCATTTAGGGCATTATTAGTCATTTTTACTGTTAAAAAAAAAAAAGATCATTGAACTGCTTTTATAAATCGGCCCATTATTTTAGGCTATTTTAATAAATTTCTCAAATAAAAAAAAAATGCTTGTAGGATGCACTCTAAAATTTAAGATGTCAAGAATATGATCATAAATTGTGATTGGTAAAATTTTATGAGTATTAAAGACAGTGAGTTGTGCACTCAATGTTCTTATTATAATACTGATCAAACTTGTGAAGTAGACCTGGAGAGATGAATTACATTTACAAAGGCTGGCATATGCAATTTAAAACCTTACACGATCATCTTTCAAGAATATTAACTCCCCGCCTTGAGAGGTGTAATTTAATGACAAAGGGTTTACGACTTGATTGTTAAGTCCTGAGTTCGAGTCCAAAATATGCATTTATTATTTATTATAAAAGCTTGAGACAGTCGAGAATTTTACCTGCTCAATTTAAGATCGGATCAGGTGGTTTAACAACGAGATTTCCAACATTTTAAAAAAAAATTATTAAATCCCTCTAATGTTTATCTCCATTTCTTTTTTATCTCAATGAAGTTTTCACATGGTTAAATGATCTGTTCATGACAAAATTTCACCTACAGATATTGTAAAGATTTCCAAGTTATAATACAGTTAATGAATCTCACTTCCATATTAAAAGCTTGAAAATTCCCATTTATTTGCCAAATAAGCTGCACCTAACCTTTTTTTTTTGGATAACCGGGGTGTCCGGGCCAGCTTACGCCCACCTCGACTAATCCTCGAGACCTGTGCCCCGTGCCCTCAGGAGTTTCCCAACACATATCAGGGTAAGTCGCTGGCTTTTCACACCAGGGGGCATGACCCTAAAGAAATGCATCTAGTGAGATTTGAACTTTGAACCTTGAACCCGGGAGGGAGCAAACCACTCAAGCCCAAAGTCTTTACCATTGAGGTTACATCGTTTCATCAGAGTCACATGCACGGACAACATATCCTAGCAAACACAGAGCATGAAAGAGAAATGTGCATTTGAGATGAAAGAGGAAAACCAAAGGTTTCATTGCCAAGCTTCCGCGGCAACAGCATGAAAGAGATTTTTGAATCGACACATTTTGAATGCTGCTAAAGCTATCTCTTCTTTTTTCCACCTTTCCCGGATTTGGAAGGTCCAGCAGTTGAAGAAGTGGATGCAGGCTCTTGCTTCTTAGTCCTATTAGAATGTCTTGCTACCAATTCCGCAACATGAAGCATCAGCTGTTTCCCTGCAAGTTGATGACAGAAAAAATCATCTGCTATAACAAATAAGACGCATTCATTCAGGCTAGAGAAACCAGAATCATCAGCTATTTTCCAACATTAAAACCACAGAGAAAAATTGCACGCATATGATGAATTCAGACACGTTTGTTCAGGCTAAAAGATCCAGCAAACCGGACCAACCAATGAGGTGATCCAATCCATCTTCCTTTTATTTTTTCTATCTTCTAAGAGGAGAATGAGAGCATTGGCAGATGAGACTTGAGATGTCTCTGAGAAATGCTAAAACTAAAACTGTTAAATCAAGAGAAAATTGATTTAACAGTAACAGCCTCATATGAATAATTCATTCTCCTCAAAAACTAATCTGCTAATGGTGATATTATCCCAAATCAATTTGAGAAGGGGCAAATGAACCGGCAATGCTCATAATAAATGAAGCAGGCTATGTATGAGAATGAAGTCTTCCTAAAGGACATCATGCAGAAAACTGACTTCTGGATTAACTGATCTTAGCAATAATACTTTCAAATGTGGAATATAAGATACAAATGGACAAGTATCGGGATCTCGGTTTAAACATTTTATGAAGTTTATCAGTGTACCCAGTAAACCCAAATGCTTTATATGATTCGTTTAAACTGTGAAAACTATGGCAGATTACAGAGATGCCAGGGATGGGAAAACAAAAGGAAAGAATGCAGAACCACTACCAGCAACAGCAACATACTAGCAGAACTCAATTAATTTTTGGCACATGGGGCTTGTAAATTACACGATGAAAGGTGTGTAAACACCTCAAATAAAGCTTTAAAGAAATAAAATATGCAATTGCCAGTAAATCCACACACAACAACCAGATGATAATATGAAGAAAGCGGGCAGGCATATATGAGCTGACAGACATCACTGCTGGGTATTTTATATTAGGACACCAGTGACTAAAAAAAAAAGGAACCAGACTACTAACAAAATATTAATAAATATATTTCAACTAAATGTTAAGTATAGAACTAAACAGATCATGGAGAGTCTCTCCCAATAACTTTTTTTTAAAAAAAAGTGGTAAAATCACAGAATCATGATGCACATTCCAGGAAAAAGAAAGATTATGATCAACTATCAATGCAAGGAACATGAAAGGTGACCAACAGAAACTATAAGTTAATCAATCCCCTATCTCTAAACGCCAGCCCTCAAATATTTTAACATAGACATACCAGCCGGTCTGGCCATCGATCCAGGGAGCTAAGATGGAAAGTTCCATATAGAATTTGGATATCAGCCATTTAGAGCAGCGCTCAAAAGGCTCTCAAACAATCCAATATTTCCCCACAAAAAGAATTTTTCCCAAAAGAACCACTAAAGTTGCTAGACTAAAGCCTATTGAGCACAATTTGGTACGATCATACTAGAGCAATGGGAACAATCTGTTCAGGCATGGATGAATGTGACTTACGTGAATGACATATCTTCAGAAACCCCATGAGTTTATCATAAAAATCACAACCATGAACCAACTGCTCTTATTGTCATCTTATTAGGCCCTTTACAAGCCATCTCCTATTACTAAATACCAACACAACGTTCACAACTCCTTACGCCAATTAACCAAGTACCGGCTTATCGCCTTAACACAATCTTAACTACTCGCGTGCAAGTTGCAACAATTTTTCAAATCGTTCAAAAAACTATATTCAAATAAAAAACAAGCATACTCGATGTTGTAGCAGTAAATTATTGAACCACAATACAAGCAATAGAAGCAGCTGAAAGCCTAAAACAGCAACTACTTCAGGCTGCACTTACTCGAAGAAATGGTTGTATTGACCAAAGTCCCATCTTCCCTTTTCAGCATGACCCTCACTCTCCCTCTTTGCATAAAATCCCGTGGATACGCCTTGTCAATCTATATCAACAAAACCCATCACAGGTTACAAAAAACACTCAGTAATAAATAGATAAATAGACAAATAAATAACCCATGAACGGACCTCAGTTGCGTGAGGGATTTTCAAATGCCGACAGCAATCAGCAATTTCAATACAAGTAGGGTTTTCACATGCTTTACTGGCGCTTATTCTTCTTCCTTCAGCAATCGTTTTCCTTGAGTTTATGTAAACGGGATACAATATGACCCACTTCTTTATCTTAGCCGTTTCTGCATCCATCTCTCCTATCTAAAAATTCTACCGAAATAACTTAAATCGAATTGAAACCTCATCAAATGTTTGCAAATAAATTACAAATTGCGAACAATAAACAAATAATTCATAAGAAAACAGACCAATGTGGCTGCAATAACAACGAATTATTGAATAAATCTGACCTGAAAAATTCCTTGATCCTCTGCGGTTGTTGATCTTCAGTGGGTAAAAGGGTCCAACAAAATGTATACCCAAATAATGCGTTCAAATGAATGTTAAGAGTATAAATAATCTCATATGATTTTGTTAATATCATTTTTTTTTTTTTGATAGAATTTATACCGTCATTTCACTCATTTGGGTCAGCAAGAGGCTTACTGGGCCGATGATGTTAATGTAGAGGAATGATGTAACGAAATTTGATCCCATAATTTATCTCATCAATTCCCAATTTTCAACTTAACCCCATTTATTTTCAGAATTATCATTATTTAAAAACTTCTAATATTTTTATTTTCTCTCTCTCAAACCTTGCAATGAAATTTATGTATTCACCAATATTTTTTACATTCATCTTAAGGTCTGTTTGGTTCAACGGAGGGGAGGGGAGGGATTTTAATGGAGGGGAGGGAAGGGGAGGGGAGGGGAGGGGAGTGATGGATTTTAATTAAATATATGTTTGGTTCAAAGGAGGGGAGGGGAGGGGAGGAGAGAGTTTTTAATTAAATATATGTTTGGTTAAAGAAGAGAGGAGAGAGATTTTAAAACTAATTTACTATTTTATCCTTATAGTATTTTATAAATAAAATTAAAACAATATAGGCTTATATTATTTTTGAATTAAACAAATAATAAAATTAAAATTAAAAGTGTTATTAAAAATAAAATTAAAATAAATATAAGATAAGAGAATAAAAAAAATTGAATGGTGAAGCAAATATAAGAGAGATTTGTAATTAAGATAATTTTGGATTTTAATGTATAAGTATGGATAATTTAGTCAATGCATTTAATATTTAATTGCTCACTTTCTCTCCCCTCCAAAACCCCCCACTTTTGGAGGGGAGCAAAAATTGGCTTAGGAGGGATTTTGCTCCCCTCCCCTCCCCTCCAAAAAATTGAACCAAACAATCAAAATTTAAAATAATCTCTCCCCTCCCCTCCCCTCCCCTCCAAAACCCCCCAGCCAAACAGACCCTAAAACATAATAATTAAGCTCGAATTAACGATGGATGCATCATTTGGTTAAATGGTTTGGCTAATTTGTAAAGCTACCAATTTATAGCTTCACCAAAACTAAAAATACTGATGTTGATGATTAAAATTAAGAAACAAAAGGTCCTTTGCATATTTCATACTTTCATATTCGACAGCGAGAACAAAATTGTGAATAACAAATATAAAAGCAAAGTGAACCTATTTGCACAATTTTTTCTCAATGCGCGTCTAAGGTCCAAACCTCCCGAGATAAAATCACAGCAAAAGGTGTTTGATTCTGCAAAAAATATCTCTAAGGGGCACAAGCACACAAATTACAATTCTACAAATTACAAAGCTAAAAAAATAAATTACATTGCTCGGTATGAGTCTTCATTATTTTTCTCCTTTTTTCTCCCCCAAACCTGGATCTTTATAGTGAAGAGTCTTGTTAACCGTTCGAGCGGTTTTGCTTTCCTTGATTCAAAAACTCCATGTTTCACACTTGCGCGTAATCGCTGGGTCGTGTATTTAACTGCTGAGTTGTGCGTTTTGATAACTGTCAGATCGTGGGGGCTGCCTAAGTCGTGTTCCCTGATAACCGCTAGGTCGTGGGATCAACTTTGAGGCGCCTGTCCGTATGGTAATCGTCCCAATCGCTCTTTTGTTCATCGTCCTTTGTCAACTCATTCACCCTATGGACACTCATTCGTCATAATGAGATTTTCTCTACTAACAATTGTCCCCCAAATTCGCATTGATTGATTCGGAAGTGAAATCGAAAGGGAATTTCTTAATTTGGGCGAAGTTGGGACGATCCATTCGGCCAACTTGTTCATTCGGCTTTGGCGTGCTGCTATTCACCCTCCATTTTGTTATCCCTTGCGCGTATTGAGGGTCGTCATTTATATTCCCTATGTAGGCCTATCACCTCCTCAATAAATGTGCGATTTTCCAAACATTTGTCATCATATCACCCATTAATGTGCCATCTTGTGTGTCTTTTATATGTCAAATCATGTCTAATATCGCCTTTTCCTCTTCCCGCTCTTTTCTTCTCCATTCGAATTAGGTTGCAACACCTATCTAGGGCGACCCTTCATCTCGATTTTATATAAACCCATAACTTTTCTTTTGCTACTTTGTTTTCTTTCTTCTTTCCTGCAAATTTCAACTTCCCTGCTAGTTGATATGGCTTATTCCTCTACTTCCACGAAAAAAGCTTCTTCAACCTTCAGCGATTACCAAACTGCTTTAGGTGATCTTTTTGTCGGCCTCTTTGGGGTCCATACCCTTGACGAAAACTACAGATTGCATTCTTTGGGCCCGATTTCATTAGTGATACAGCCATTGCCACGACGCTCCTCTAGCTCAACTGTTTCCCTCTATTTCCAACCTTCCTTTTTCAGAACCTTTGAATGTGTCTCCTCTTGTCCAGTCCAATCCTATCCACACTTGGCCCAAACCTGACTCCTCGTTCGAGACCTGGTTACAGCGGATGAGATTGCATGCAGAGACCCGCACTTTTATCGAAGACAATAGTTTGCTTTCTCTCATAGAGCTTTCTTAGGCCTTGCCTCATTTTGACCGAAATCTATTTCCCATTTCGTTGCTCTTTTGGTCCTCTGATTACAACTTTTTCTTTTTCCGTCCGGTCCATTTACCATTACTCTTCGTGATATCAGTGCCTTGACCGGGCTAAATCCTTTCAGTGCGACCATTTCCTCTCGCGCTACTTTTCATTTTTCTTCTCCTTCCATGGATACTTCGTCATTCTCTTCTTATTCCATTTTTTCGCGTATTTTCTGAGTCATTTGGTCCAATTTCGGTGTTAGAAAGCACACATTTTATTCATTATTGGCTTTGCAAATACATCATTTGTGTGCCCAGTCAGAAATCTGTGGCGGGTTACCTTCCCATTTCGTCAGATATTGCTAACGGTCGGCGTTTGGATTTGTGCTCCTTTTTATTGGCCGTCATTTATCGGGGTTTAGCTGTTCTCCAAAAACAGCTTTGATTTGGGGCTTCGCCGATCGCCTCCGGTCCTATTTGGCTCCTCCAGCTTTGGCTTAGAGCCTATTTTTCAGTTTTCGGTTCCATTGAATCAAATCGCTCGTATCTTTGTGCAGGCCTCCTGTTCGCCCAACTGGGGGGCCCATTTCCCTCATTAATCGCTATATTTTTGAGTATTTTTACACTCTTTCTCGGGTTCCATCTTTCTTTCCTTTCTCCTTGGGCGACAACCCTTCTTTTGTCCATGAACTTCCCGAGTCAGATGGGGATGAATCGATCAATCGCATATGGCGCAAGTTTTTATGCACCAGTGATCTGATTCATGATATTTTGACTGGAGCAAATGGCAAGACTGGGGTGGAAGTATACTCTCCCAACCTCGCCGCCCGCCAATTCGGTCTCGTTCAAGAGTGGCCCCTTCCGTTATTTTATTCTCGTTCCACCCCATCAGAACGTTTCAAGGTCCTTTTCGCTTTCAGACATTGATAAGTGTTTGTCTGAGGCTCGTTCTTTACTATCTTCTTTTTCTTGTGCTTCTTTCTCTCCTTGCACATCGGTCCACTCCTTCTTTGATCATTTTTTACCGTCTAGCCGCGAAATACTATTTTCTTTGCCTTCTTTTTGGTCTTCTCTAACATTTCTTTCTCCTCAAAGCCTTCGGAGACAGCTTGGTCAAGGAAGCCTGTTAAGAAAGCTGAGTCGAAGAAGGCGAGCTCCAAACAAGTTAAACGAAAACACCCTTCTCCGACCCATAGTTCTAATTCGGACGAGCTTCTAATTCCTCATCAGGCTAAGGTATAATTCTGTTTCCCTCAATTCCCTTTTTTTAATTGATTTTGTTTCTCGTGCAGACGTCCATGATGGAATCGTCGTCCGACATGCCTGAACCAGCCCAAATCCTAGTGCCTGAAACACCAATCGTTCATCATCCATTCGGGGGAATTGAAGCCGCCGAAACCCCGGTCATTCAACTTCCATCAGAAGGGGGTGAAGCGGCCGAAAACCCAATCATTCAACACCCACCAGAAGAGGGTGAAGCGACTGATGCAACTTCTTCATTCATGGCCGATCCCCAAGGTATGGGGTCAAGTATAGCATTGGGCCGTATACGTCCATTTTTTGAGGAAATTCCAAGAGACCATCCTTTATTCGAATACCATCCATTGGACAATCCTGTCCCCATTGTGCAAGAACCAGATGACGAGCCTCCTCAGCCAAAAAATGAGCCTCTTCGGTCGGACGACGAGCCTCTTAGGCCGGATAACGAACCTATTTGGCTTTGTCTTAAATGGATTTATCCTTTACTGCGTAGGTGGGCTGCCGCAGGATTTAGGGGAAGTTATAGGGATATAGACGATCTGTTCAGTCTGGCCGAATTGGAATTATTAGAGGAGGCTCGGTCCCTGTATAAAGATGATGTTATTCGCCGTATTTATGAAAAAATGGAAGTTATTTATGTTTCTAACTCTTCCGATTCTGATTCTTCTACAGAGGCCCAGCCGTCAGGCATGCCTAGTGCTTCTCATTTTGATTCTTCAATACATCGACCTTTTTTCTTCTGAACAGCCATCACCTTGTTGGGCGGTGTCTCTCGTTCTTCCGATGCAACAGACTTCTTCTCGAGAATGGCCATCATCCCCAGTTCTTTTGTCCAGTTTCTCTTCAGACATCGTCCTCTATTCCTCCGCCTCCATCTCCTAGGCGAGAACCTGCGTCGCCATGTGGTGTTGTTTTTATGGCGACCGAGGATGAGCCATCCAGTTCGAGCTTTAGGCCTGATGCTGTAAGTCTCTTCTTTTTCCTATTTCTTTTATCGTTCCTTTGGCTTTCATTTACTAATTCCCTTTCATTTGCACACCGATGTCCGATCCGTTACTGCAATCGGTCCAGGACATTCTGGATGATCTTGATCGATTTTCCTCTACTCCATCTCAGCCTTCCTCGTCTTCGGCCAGAGCTACAAGAGACTTGGAAGCTCTTCGGGAAGTCGTTAGTCAATATGTTTCCCTCACTACAATGGAGATCGGTCAAGCCGCTATGCCAGAAAACTTGCTCAAGTTGGAAAAGATCTCCTCAGAGTTAGAGCGACTGCTGGGTCTCCTTGTTCTGCCTATACCAGTGGAAAATCGGCTCTTTCTTCAAGATTTACAGAACAAGGTTACAACATTTATCCTTCGTTGTCGAAATATACACAGTCAATAGGTTGGACTTCGTTCTTCCATGGCCAAAAAAGAAAGACTCTGTGATTCCTTTGTCACTTTCCGCCAAACTATACTGGAAACTACGGACGAAATGGTGATTGAATAGTCGGTATTGCTGGACTTAGAACGACATTTATAAGATATTCAGCGCCTTATCGAGGAGAGTCGCATGAGGAGAGAGGCCAAGAGAAAAACCATTGCCTCACAATTATCGGAGGTGAATACTGCAGAATATAAAGACTTGGCCCAAGTTGATTTTGAGAGGAGGTTGACCGATTTGGCGGCAGCTGATGTGGAAATGCAGAAAGAGTGGCATCGGTTAAGGGAAATGTTCTCAGCCATGAAAGACTCGACTTCAAATTTTCAGCGGCCATCGGCCAAATACTGACCATGTATTTATATGCTATAGGACGTTACATTGTCATTTGTTTGTAATTTTTGGGACGTCTTTGTCCGTACTTAATGAACCTGCATTATTTATTTATTTGTGTTTACATTTCTTTCCTTTTTTTTTTTTAATCTGGAGAATGTTACGTTCTCATGCTCCCATAACGAAGACATATATTTTTTCAAGTATTTGTCGTTGATCACTCTGGCATGCATTTCTCCATTCAAACTTTTTAAATGATAAGCCCCATTTGGAAATACATTCTCCACCTCGAATGGGCCATTTTCCATATGCGGGGTTATTGGTACCTAATGGTAGTATGGTTTTCCATACTAACTCCTCTTTCCTGAACGATTTGGCCACGACTTTCCGATTATATTCTTTGGCCATCCTTGCCTTTTGTGCCTCCAAACGGTTAATGACATCGCACTTGATGTCATCCAACTCTAATAAATTTTGGATCATTGCTTCATTGTAGTTTTCTTTTGTCAACTCCTTTGGTAACGCCACCCTAGTAGACTTAATATTGACTTCAACTGGTAGTACAGCCTCCTGACCATATACTAGTTGGAACGACGTGATTGAGGTACTTGTTCGGGGTGACGTCCTATAAGCCCATAAGGCTTGACTTAAGCATTCGTCCCATTGTCTGGCGTTATCCGTTATCATTTTTCGGATTAACCCTTTAAGGATTTTGCTGGACAACTATGCCTGACCATTTGACTGTGGGTAAAATGGAGTAGTGTTTACTAACTGGATCTCATATTCGTCAGGAAGCTCTTAACTTTTTCGCCGTTCAGAGAGGTACCATGATCTACCATTAATATTTGAAGGATACCGAATCGATGGATGACATGCTCTTTTATGAACTTGATGATTTGTTCTTGAGAAATTTCTATTAACGGGATTACTTCCACCCACTTGGTGAAGAAATCTGTGGCGACGATGATGAATGTGTGTCTTTTGCTAGATGCATGGTGGATTTTCCCTATTAAATCAATCGTTCTTCCCATGAATGGCCATGTCTTAATAACGAGGACCATTTCTATCGCTGGTGCTCTTTGAATGGGCCCATGCTTCCGACAAGTCACGCATCCCTTAGCGAATAGTATGCATGATTCTCTCATTTTTGGCCAATAGTATTCGCTCCTTATGATTAACCATCTCATCTTCACTCCGGCCTGGTGAGCCCCATAAACCCCTTCATGCACTTCGGCCATAATGGTCTTGGCTTTTGATGGTCCTACACATTTCAACAACAAACCATCATGGCATTTTTTATACAATACATCTCCTGATATCACAAAGTTCAAGGCTTTTAGTTTTAGCTTTCGATCTTTCACATTTTCTGGTTTCTTTAAGAATTCTCTAATCTTTTTCCTCCAGTCGTCCTCATTTTGATCTTCATCTTGGTTTTCGGTGGCCATAAGGTCTATCACATTCCTTCGTCTTACCAGGACTGGTTTGGCCTCCTCTCTTTTGTATATGTCATCTATGTTTGTCTGTTTATACCATGAGGCTGCTTGGGTCAGTTCATTAGCCATCTCATTCTTCGTCCTTGAGACATGTTCCAGTTCTATGAAGTCAAATTGATCTAACAGCTCTTTAGCTATATCTGACAGCGTCATTACCGACGGACTCTGGCACTTAAAGGCCCCTATCACTTGTTGGATCACTAGTTGTGAATCTATCTTAATGGACATGTGTTTCACTCTCATATCAAGGAGCACCTCTAAACCAAATATCAAAGCCTCGTATTCGGCCTGATTGTTAGTGCAACATTCGTCCAACTTGATAATGAAACATAATGATTCTCTCAACGGATTGACCAGGACTATTCTCATTCCTTCTCCTATTGATGTGCTAGATCCATCAAAATACATCGCCCATGGTTTCAAACTGCACTCGCCTATTTCAATTCCCATTTCTTTAGTGGCACTTAAACATGGGTGATCAGCTAAAAAATCTACAATGGCTTGATTTTTCACGGCCTTTTGAGGCTTATGTCGTATGTCGAATTCGGACAATGATAAAGACCAAAATCCTACTCTTTGATGCAAAATGGGACGAGAAAAATATATTTCACTATATTAATTTTTGTGATTAGATAGACAATAGTCGGCCTAATGTAGGCGCGTAATTTAGTACACGTGAAATACAAAGTCAAACGCAATTTCTTTATTGGAGAGTAATTACATTCATATTTCAACAATTACCTGCTAAGATAATAAATGGCTCTTTTCACACCCGTGTTATCGTCCTGTGCGATCATTCCAGCTATGGATTGCTCTTCAGCGGATATGTAAAGCTTCATTGGCCGTCCTGGCACAGGGGGTACCATCACCGGCGGCTTTAATAAATAGTTCTTTAGGATTTCGAAAGCTTTTTGATGTTCTTCGATCTAGACGAATTCATCCTTTTCTTTTAGCCTTAGTAGGGACGAGAAAACTTTAGTTTTTCTTGCATAATTCGAAATGAACCTTGACTCGTGCATTCACACACGTATAACGCAAGTGCACGTATCGTTCAAGTAGTATAAAAATATCGATCCCACGAGGACTTAATTCCTACTGTTGTTATTAATTATTGATACTATTTATTTACATGTATCTAATTGAGGGAGAAGAGGATGATTGCTTTTGGTTGGTTGAATGTGGATTTGATAAAATACTTAAAGACACAAAAGAAAATACTAAGGAAAATAAACAAAAGACTCAAGGATCTAGGGTTGTGACTCCACACAATATTATTATAAAGATGAATTAATTCTTTTATATATGTGTAATAAATTAGTTTGCTAACCTGGAATACGATGATATGTAAAAGCCTCTTCCGATGGTTAGACGCAAATATCCAGTATAACCCAATTGAACCATATGTCTATGTCAACCAAATTACATGGATTCATTAAGTTTAAGTTCCAATTATGGCTACTCACGACTGACAGGTATATTCCTATCCTGTAAGGAAATCTATTAAAAGGTTATCTATCCTCAAGAAAGATCATAAGCTATTGAATCTAAGGCTGACACCTAAAATCCATTTTCCAAGTTCATTCTAAGTTTACTAAATCAATCTTACTAATGGCCAATTAACAAGAAGCATTAAGCTTAAGACTCAATAAACAAACTAAATAATTGCCCATAAAAAGAAAATCAATTATTAAGTATAGATATTGTGTTTCATCACTTCCCTAGAATAAAAATAAAATGCTGGGGTTTGGGGATCCACATTTACTATTCCTAATTTAGAAATCTCACTTATTATAATATAGAATTTATCCGTGATATTACCAACCGACCATATAGGTGGTATCCTCATTAAGTCAGATTTTAATTGAGTCCAACCGGCCTTGAAGGCGGTATCATTATTTATCCATAAACCAGCCATATAGGAGGTAATTATCTGTCACATAAAGACCAGCCATATAGGCGGTGTCACTTTATGTTAAATAAATAAAACCAGCCATTAAGGCGGTAATTCTTTTAATTTGAATTATAATTTCCATATTATAATTAAGGGAGATTAATCTAAATTAAAGTAATAAAAACTTCACATTTTCCCCAGCGGAAATCTAACTACTAAACATAAAAGAAAAGAGAAGAAAAAGAAACTACTACTATTACTGAAAATAAAAATGCATAAATTAAATTACTAAAGATAAACACACAAGATGCAATCCTTAAATTCCTTACAAAAATCTAAGGAAAGCATGAGAATTACAAATGAAATGGCTTGGTATTTATAGGAAAATCTAAAGGCTTCCACCAATTTCTCCACAAATTGTTCCACCGATTGCTCGACCAAATATGGCACCAAACATGGCATCAAACATGGCACCAAACATGTCATCAAACATGGCACCAAACATGCAAGCATGTTTGGTGGAAGTTTGAAATTTTTTATTTTTTATTTTATTTTATATTTTGAAAATGACTATAGTAGTTACACAAAATACATTGGATTGTTCATCAATTTCGGCCTTCCAAACTTCAGAATTCGAAAATATTTAAATCTTCAAAGTTGTAGATCTTTGAGTCTTCTTTAATCTGAAACTTGAATTAGCTCAATCGAATATTGGATGAAAAAGTTATGGCCAAAATAGGAAACATGCGCAAAACTGAAATTTAGGACTGCACTTCGTGACGCGTATAGTAAAATTTCGTTTTTGACTTTTTTTTTTCCTCTGGATTTCATCGTTTTAGCCCTGAGTTGATTCCATTAAGTCCTAATACTATTTTTATCTGCAAAATAAATAAAAAGACATCAAAATGTTAATAAAACTCGAGAAACTATACAAAATATTAGGTTAAATGAGTGAGAAATAGTGATATAATTACCACTCATCACACCCCAAAACCTAATATTTTGCTAGTCCTCGAGAAAAACAAAAAAGTAAAATAACATAAACATCTTTAAAATAAAATTAAGCTAAGCCACTTTCGTAGGGATCACGGTTGCATTTAGCATATGCAACAAGCCTTTAAACCCCTATGTGTCCCTAGTGGACGAGTTGTAGTCTCGTGAGGGCTTACAACAACGATACCCACAAACGTCTTATAAAAGTAAAAAGATAGTAAAACTAATACACACAAAAGCAAAAAGACAAGAGAATAAAGAAGTTAGTGACTAATCATGTGAAACTTCTACTACAAGTTAGTAGTTGTTTTCTTTCTTTCTAAATTACCGAATAAGTAAATTCTCCGATTATTTTTACCATTCTTCATATACACGGCCAACAAAATATTAATCAACTCATTTTTTCCCACAACAGTCATAAATGTAGTTAAAAAGAGAGTAATATTTTTGTCCTAAAGTTTTATTAGAATTCACACCTTTTTGTAATAATGTAATAATTTTTCTGATTTTTCTGATATTTTTTTTATTTTTGATTTTTTTTATTTATATACAATATCTTCCGTTTATATAGCGAGCTTTGGGCCAGTGGCTCCCAAATCAGTTGGCTTTATGACACTATGTGTTAAGACACCCCTACGGACTTAATTACTCAGACTTCAGATATAAAAATATTTTTAGCAACATCTTCGATCCATGTAACGAGCTTTGGGCCAGTGGCTCCCAAACCAGTCGGCTTTATGGCACTAGGTGTTAAGACACCCCTACGGACTTAATAACTCGGATCTCATATATTTTTTTCACATTTTTTTTGCTTTTTTTTTTCTTTTTTTTACTCCATTGCCATTTATAGATGCTTCATCCAATTAAACTAGAGTACTGAATATTACAAACTTTTCAATTACAGCTCATGTTCGTATGTTACCATGCATGTTGATAATACCTGCCAACTGAGCATATGAAGATTCATTTTAGTCAGTTTTATGGAGAATTCACAAATTAAATAATTCAAAATGAAATAAACAAAAATTAACTTGTCTCGAAAATGGGTTTGAGATACGTATCAAAAGTGGAAACTCCTTACACAGCTATCTCTCACCAATTTCACCTAATTAATCAAAATAAAAACAAAAACGTAAAATATTTTTTTGATTTTTGAAAATTTTTCAAATTTTTTTTTTGTATTTTTCGAAAAATTTTGGACTAAAAATCTAATAACACAAAATAAACAAGATATTAATCAACTATTCCCTCCCCCAAACCTAAAAGAGACATTGTCCCCAATGTCTTAAACAATAGAGGAAGAGTTTAGAAGATCATACCTGGTTAACTGAAATTCTACGAACAAAATTACCGATTAAGATCTATATCCAATTTACGCTTCTTACCACGATCGCTATCTGACCAGTTCAACTTGGAAAGAATGTGGTCGATTTTTGGTTCAAAGGCTAAGATTTGGTCGATTAATTCCTCGGCCTTTGTTGCAGTGAGGAAAATATCTTGTACTGATTTTGTGACAAACTCATGTCTTTTGGCTTCCGCAAGAAATACAAACAGAAAATTGAAAAAATGATCAATGTTGAGTAATCCAATGGGCTTCCGATGAATGTTCAAGTGCGCCCATGATGCCACTGTGAATATTTCTTCAAACGTTCCGAGCCCTCCTGGTAAAGAAATAAACGCATCAGCAGTATTGATCATTTCAAGGAGTTGTTCAGACATCCCCGAGACAACGCGTTCATCTCCATTTGTTTTTCCGATTATGTGTTCGTCTGCCAAAGTTTTTGGAATGATTCCCAAAACGTGACCGCCACCCTCCTGAATGGCTTTTGAAATGCTTCCCATCAATCCATGATTGCCACCGTCATATACTAGGTGCATATTTCGTTCTGCTATTGCTCTCCCCAATTCCTTTGCAGCCTCTATGAACTCTGGTTTATTACCAGAGTTGGATCCACAGAAAACACAAATTCGCTTGACTCGCTGCTGTGAAGTTGCTTCCATTTTCTCTCTCTTATTTGGATGTATATCTGGATGTGTCGAAAAGAAAAATGTAGAGCTGAGTTTATAAAACCTGAAATGGGTGAGTAATAGTAGCACTAGTACTCAGCCATCACTAATGAATTAGCTCTCATCCTTGTGAATGCCAAACACCATTCCTTCTGTCTTGTTTTGCCTTACATGCTCCGTTTGTGACTTTCCTACAAAACTAACACACAAAATTAAAAACTTTACAACATGTATACACAAAATATGAAAACAAAAATTATAATAAATTGCATGAGTTGCCTCCCTGCTAGCGCTAAATTTTTCATCTTCAGCCAGACGTGACTGAAATCCATCTGTCAAAGTGGTTTCAGCGTCTTCTTGGATGTCCGATTAAAGACAATCATGTGAGCGTTGATTTTGAAGGGTCTCTTCCAACGGTAATGTAGTAGAAAGAATTTTGTCTCATTCAGTGCTTGTGCCACCTTTTTAACCTTTGTTGCTCCAGTGGTTCCTGAAAAGAAAGAAATACGATCAGGAGGTCTCATATGGTGCTTGACTTGGAATGTAAGTTCCATTCTGTCAAGCCTTTGGGTGATGTCTTTAATTTGTACTCCCCAAAACAGTGATGTTTCGCCTGAATTCACTGGATCTTCAATCAGGTCAGACATTTGCTCATCCATTTGTTCTGCTTCTTGCTCCACTTTTTCTTCACATATGTATTTTAAAATTTACGCATTCAGCTCTTCATCTATCATTTGTGAAATGCATATTTCATAAGTATCAACCTGAGGATGTAAAAAGATGTCAGATTTTAGGTCTTCATCCTCTGATATGACTGGAATGGATGGTTTAGGTAGATCTTCTTCAAACATTTGTGCAATGGACGCTCCAAGATCTTCATTTTGAGGATACATAATTCCATCCTCATTTGTTAGTGTAGTTGGCACTAACAACTCAGCTTCTTCATCCTCATCAGAGTCTGAATAATAAAAGTCAAACAAAGACTTTGCTGGTTTGGGCTCCGGAACTGATACCTCGGGTTCTTGATACTGCTCAGCCTCCTCCCCTGCTAAAGTGTCATCAGGAAATGCTTGGTACTCGAAAACTTCATCAGTGTCATCTGAAAATGCTCATTGAGGTATGTAGCTCTGGTTTTTCTGTTAATTGTCTCGTTTGATCTTTCAATCTCTGAATGAATTCTGATTGTCTCTGAATACTTTCGAATTGCTTCTGGCATGTTTCAAGCATTGTATCCAACTATTCATCTCGTTTCTTGTTCCAATCTTTGAGCATGTCAATTATCTGATATTCCTCTGATGGTTCTGGTTCTTGATGAAGATCGTAAGTAGATGGTGGATAAGATGGAAAATATGATGGTTCTTCATACCTTGAATGATTCCAATAATTCTGCCACTCTGAAATATATATACATTGATCGCTGGGTTACCATCACAAATTACACATCTCCTCATTTCGTTCTGTTGAGCAAATATAGTATTGCTTGGTCGGGTAAACGCTAAAGGTTGATTTGACGGGCATTTATGAATGTATGATGGCTTACGGTTTTCGAGGGACGTCTGTCATAAGGGTAGAAGAGGAATTTTGCTCGGTTGGGAAGAAAGTTGGAGAGAAGCATTGGCATCCTCCAAACCGAACACCTGAAGATGATCGATGATGGTTTGGAAGAAGCACGAGGAAGCTCTCTGTTTTGTTTCTGAGTCGGCCCACCAATTTTTTATTCATACCCACTTCAGATTTTTTGTAGTTCCCGGTACCAACTCGTACACTCGTTGGAACTGAGAACTAGAAGACATATGTTGATAGGGATTTTTGCGGCTGAGTCTTTTGTATAGTTCGGTAAAGACAGAGAGGAAAATTCACATCATCTGGTTTCACGAGTATGACCGACCAAAGGATACAACTTAGTATAGATTTCAGAAGCTGACCACTTCGAGCCGAGGCCGATCACATTTTTGCCAGGAGTTCGGTTTGGTTTGGCCTTACCATCTGGAACCAGCGGATAAGCCAGGACATTTCAAGACAGGACGGAAATGGTTTGAGAAGCTCGGCAGACCACTTGACCGATCTCTTGAAGACCGACACGGGGTCAGAGTTGTTGGGTTTTCCCTCCAAAACGTGTTATCATTTCAAAAAACGCTTTACAGGCTGTCATCATTATTGTTGCGTGTAGCAGTGGAGAAAACAAAGTGATATGACAGGCCGTCAGGCGGCATGTTTGCTTTCGGCGAGGGCAGACCTGGGGCAGAGAATCTGTCAATCAATCGGAGACCGCGCAGGAAACGTCATAATTTGGAGGAACAGTGTTACACTTTCTTAGTATATAAAGGGAAGGTAGATTCATTTGTATATGTTGAGTCTTTTAGACATAACAACGGGTAACAAAAAAAGAACACCACTTGTAAACTTTTTTGAACTGCTCGGTCATGTTCAAACCTTACTCTAAACCGGTCGGTCGAGTCGGTTTGTGGTCGTTTTGTGCCTGTGGACGTAGGCTGTATTCACTCCGCCGAACCACGTTGAAACTGTCTTATCAATCTGTGTGCTTTTCTCACCTCCTTCTAAATTTGCCTTTGGTCTCCCCATAACCAAACAAATTAAAGGTTGAGGGAAGATTGTCTCGGGGGAGTTATTCCGAAACTGTCCCTGAAACGAAAATCGGCCGTCAACGTGCGTATATATATATATATGTATATTAAAACATTCAAATATAATCCTTATACTGATAACAATTATAACTTCAGATATAAGAAAGTGTTTGATGATTTTAATTATTTACTTTACCATTTTTTATTAAATAAAATACTTGGCATGTTATTCAAACTAAACAACACACTCAAATTAAAAATATTAATATTATTTAGTTGGGTAAACATTTTAATTAAGAATTATAATATATTACTGAGTTGAGTTTATATTAAATATTTGATAACATTTAGGAGATAAATGAGATTCATATTAGATAAATTTTAATAATTGATTCGGTATTTAGTACATATTAAATGATAATCCTTTAATTAATTTTTTTTTAATAATTTAATGGCAACTCAATTCTTCTTTAAACTAAACTTTTTATTTATGCTAAAAAGGATTGTTTTTGATTGATTTGATTGATTAATTTCACAGGATCTAATACGAAACAGAATATCCAACGGTCATAACCACCTTTCGTTTGGAGGCCCAACAACCGGCAAGTCAAATCATCAAATCAGCCCAAAAACTTTAACGGTGCCGTTTCATAATCCGCACCCACTACTCCAAGGACCAAGGTAGATCCATTCCATTCATTACGTCTAAATTAGCTCAGCTCAGAATTCTCAAACATTCCTAAATTCCAGTATTAAAAAATGGAGGGAAATTGAATTAACAGAATCGAACAAATGGAAGACGAAGACGAAAATCACCACCACCAACAGCAAAAATTCTGCTTTGAGTGTCTTCACCGACTCGTAAAATCTGATTTCTCAGATCAGTTAATTTGCTCTTATGGCATCTCTCATTCTCCTCTCCCCTTTGCCTCATCCGCCATCGTTCAGGTTTCGCTTTACCCTATTTGTTGTATACGAATTGTGCTTTGATTTGTTAATTGTGATTTTAGTGTTGATTCATGCGGTGTGAGTGTTTGTTGCAGCTGAACAATTCAACTGGCGAGAATTCTTCGGCTTCTCAGTTCATTTTGGTGTATTTGTCTAGTGACAAACAAAATTGCCTCACCAAATACGTGTAAGATTAGTACATATACAAACTATTTGTACAGACTTGTTATTTAATAGGAGTGAAAGTGAAGATTTAGAACTCAGTGTTAATATATTTGTTTTCAAATCTTTAATCCTGTCATATTGTTTCAGTTTTTGGGTTTGTATGTGTAGTATTTACTTTTTCAATTAGATCAAGTTAGTTGAATGTCAGTTGACAGAGCATTGTATTAAAGGTAATAAAAATGGTAATGTTCATTGTTACTTATTCTAAATCTGTTGATGTTAGATGAAGGGATGGCATGTGATTGTTGAACTTTTATCTTTGGGTTGGCAGTGATGAATATGTCGTGGAGAATAATGGAGGAAGTGATAATCAAGATGGGGCAAAGGATACAGTTGGAATTATTAAATCTACTTCAATGGATTCATTACAGGATGAATCTCATGTCTTGTCGAACAGTGGTGGAAAGAGGTCCCAAGATGGGAAAGAATATGGAACTTGGATCTGTAATCATTATGGGAGGTTCTCTTGCTCAAGAATGATGACTGCATTATTCCCAATTGCTTATGTTGATGTTTGTTCTTACTCTGTCTTCGAAGAGCTTGCTTCTAAATTCTTGTCTGGGTGTCTTGAAGATCATGTATTGTGTTCAATCAATCTTCTCATTGAAGGGAAAGCTTCAGGGCGAGAGAGTAAAAATTTTCTTCGTTTGATTGGGGCACCTTCGTTTGATGGGAGTAGTGTCCCTGGTTGCCTGAGGCATCCAAACATAGCTCCGGTTCTTGGGTTGCTTAAAACTTCCGGTTTTATTACCTCAATTCTTCCTAAAACTCCATATACCTTGGAAAACATTCTTCATTTCAGCCCCAGCGCATTAAAGTCTGAGTGGGATATAAAGTTTCTAATGTATCAGCTACTGTCTGCCCTAGCTTGCTTACACCGTTTAGGCGTTGCCCATGGTAATGTCTGCCCGTCTAATGTAATGTTGACTGATTCATGCTGGTCTTGGCTGCGCATCTGTGATAAGCCTTTAGTGTGGTCCAATTCAAGTTCAAGAAATGACAGATGCGCCATCCCTACCTCCTCAAGGATGGGCTGCTGCATGGAGGGTTGCTCTTCTCAAGGACTTTATGCTGATTTGAAGCTTCCCCAATCTATGGACTGGCATACTCAGTTTAATCAATGGTGGCGAGGAGAGCTGAGTAATTTTGAGTATCTACTTTTCTTGAATAAATTAGCTGGAAGAAGGTGGGGGGACTATGCATTTCATATGGTAATGCCATGGGTTATAGATTTTAGTACGAAACCTGATGAGAATGATGACTCAGGATGGAGGGATTTAAGCAAGAGTAAATGGCGGTTGGCAAAAGGAGATGAGCAGTTGGACTTCACCTATTCATCATCTGAAATTCCTCATCATGTGTCAGATGAATGTCTTTCTGAACTGGCTGTTTGCAGTTATAAAGCTAGGAGGCTACCTCTGAGTGTTTTGCGAACAGCCGTGCGTTCTGTTTATGAACCTAATGAGTATCCTTCTACAATGCAAAGACTTTACCAGTGGACCCCTGATGAGTGCATCCCAGAATTTTACTGCGATCCCCAAATTTTTTATTCTCAACACTCTGGTATGACTGATTTGGCTGTACCTTCATGGGCTGGTAGTCCTGAGGAATTTATAAAGTTGCATCGAGATGCTTTGGAATGTGATCGGGTCTCAAGTCAAATTCATCATTGGGTTGATATCACTTTTGGGTACAAAATGTCAGGGCAGGCAGCCATTGATGCCAAGAATGTTATGCTGCCTTCATCAGAGCCAACAAAGCCAAAGTCGGTTGGACGTCGCCAACTTTTTACTCAACCACATCCTGTAAGACAAAGTGCTACCTGGGAAAAAGGGTCAAAGAAGAATGTTAGGTCCCAGAACCAAGTGAACGCAGTAGATAATGTGAGTTCTCTCCTCTCTGAAGCTGCCTATTTACAGGAACTAGAAGCAGCATCTGCTTTTTCTGAACATGCTATACATTTGAGTCCTCTGTATTATAACCATCAAGAAAACCTTGCATTCTACATATCTCCTACAAAAGATTTTTCAAGTGAGAGTTTTGAAGGAAGTATTTCCAATCCATTGGACAATGGCAGTCACCATGTGGCACCGTCTGATATTGATTTGGAATTTCTTCTGGAGCATATAGAAGTGGAGGATGAAGGTTCCATGGAATATCAGGAGTTACTACTTTGGAGGCAGAAATCATCGTGCTCAAGGACCTTCTCTGAACATGTTTCAAAGGATATATTTTCTATTGGTTGTCTTTTAGCAGAACTCCATTTGCGAAGGCCTCTTTTTGATTCGATCTCATTGGCAATGTTCTTGGAAAATGGTGACTTACCCGGAATGATGGAGGAACTTCCTCCTCACACAAGAATTCTTGTCGAAGCATGCATCACAAAGGACTGGATGAGGTTTCTCTCTCTCTCTCTTTTTTATTATTTAATTTTGTTTGCGTGAGGTTAGATTCTTTTCAATTATGCTTCAATTAAATATTTTATTATGCCTTTATTTTCTTCCATCTGGTGTGCATTACTTATTTAAGTACATTTCAGAACTTTAATTTATTTCCTTTAAACAAATTAATCAGGAGGCCATCAGCCAAAAGTCTTCTAGAATCTCCATATTTTCCTGCAACAGTCAAGTCATCGTACCTTTTTGTTGCCCCGCTTCAGCTTATTGCAAAAGATGAATCTCGCCTTCAATATGCCACAAATTTTGCTAAACAAGGAGCTCTGAAAGCTATGGGGTCCTTTGCTGCTGAAAAATGTGCCCCTTACTGTTTACCACTTGTAGCGACTCCGTTATCGGATGCCGAAGCTGAATGTGGTTACATACTTCTAAAAGAATTCATAAAATGTTTGTCACCAAAAGCTGTGAGGACAAAGATCTTGCCTGCTATCCAGAAGATTTTACAGGCTAGTCATGTTCTATTGTTCTTTCACATCTCTTGGTATGTGACATTTTTTTTGAATTCCAACTCATCAAGTCACTTATTTCAGACAACAGGTTATTCACATTTGAAGGTTTCTCTTCTTCAAGACTCATTTGTGCAAGAGATATGGAACAGGATTGGTAAGCAAGCATATCTGGAAATGGTACATCCACTGGTGATATCAAATCTGTATGTTGCTCCTCATAAGAGTTCAGCTTCTGCTGCTTCCGTGCTGCTTATTGGCTCTAGTGAAGAGCTTGGTGTACCAATAACCGTTCATCAGGTTAACCTATTTTGTAGGTTTTTGGTTTTGTGAATTAATAAGAGAGGCCCTTATTTCATGCAGTTTATTTTTTATCTCTTCATATGCATACACCTGGAATTTGTCTTCTGTTTATCATATACTGATCTTCGAGTCTTAATGCAGACAATCCTCCCTCTAATTCAATGCTTTGGGAGAGGAATCTGTCCTGATGGAATAGATGTGCTGGTTAGAATTGGTATTTTCAGTTCATTGAGTTTATGGGACTGATGTCCTTTGTGGAAATTTCATGTTCATCTTCTAACGGTTCTTTGACTTTGCAGGTGGCCTTTTGGGGGAGACGTTTATTGTCAGACAGATGCTACCGTTGCTAAAACATGTCGCTTGTTCCAGCATTGATGTGTCATATACGAGTAAACCTGAGCCAGTGCAGAGCTGGAGTGCGTTATCTCTTATTGATTGTCTAGTGACATTAGATGGTCTAGTTGCATTCTTACCCAGGGAGGTGGTTGTAAAGGAGCTCATAGAAGTATGAGTTTGGTTTAAATTCCATTTTATTGCACTTTAACTTATACAAACTTGGATAATGTTAAAGAATTAATAGTCTATCTCCTATGATTATGCAGGACCGCAGCTGCTTGCATGTTATGGTTCTTATGCACACAAACTTGGAAATTACAGTTCTTCAGGTTTTTTCAAATTTCTATTTTCATTATTTGCAATGTACTTGGTCTGTTTCGGTTTGAATTTTTTGTAGCATTTTTCTTCTTTGTTCTGTTATAACATGGAGTATTTTGATGAAACCCTCAAAATCCCTCAACAATTTCAGAACAAAAACACACAAAACAGAAGCTAAAATATATTTCTATTCATAAGAAAATCAAACTGAGACAATAACAAGGATGGTTGAAGGTGGAGATTAATCCACCAGCCCATGCACAACAATTGTGAGGTGTTCCCAAATTTTCCTAAATGATAGCCTATCTAAAACAAAACAAAACATTTCTAATTTATATCTAAACCCTAATGACTAAATTTACCAAATTACCCTTCCTTGTTTCCTATTTTACCCATGGGTCCTAACATATTTCTCCTCATGCTTAAGTGCCACTGCAAGTCTTTTTTTGTTTGGAAATGTATTATGCCAAAAAAAGGGCATTACATTATATGATTGATAGGAACTGTTTTATTAACTCAGACTTACTTGATGCAAGTTGAGTTTATTATTCTTAATGAGGCATCAAACACTTGTGTGCTGCATGAAACTACATGAAACATACACCTACTACGCAACTTGCGTGAGCACTGTAATATGCTTCGTTCTTTGTGAATATCTGTGTGTATGTTGGAAAACCTTTACCTTATTACTATCTTTATGTGAAACCGGATTCAGTTGTCCAGATTTTATGCTCCATAGTTATTCTATATCAAGTTATTGTCCTAGTCATCGTTTTCTGCCTTTTTGCATTCCAGCAGAGCAGTTCTAGAGTTTCACTAATATAATATGCCTCTATATCCAGGTTGCTGCTTCAACTCTCATGGCAATTTGTCAGCGGATTGGACCGGAATTGACAGCATTGCATGTTCTTCCTCGCCTTAAAGAACTATTTGATGAGCTTGCTTTCTCACAGGAAAGTTCCAACGGATCTGGTTCTCTTAGCAGAAGCTTGAAGGTTCCCAAACCAAAAGTTGATGGGGAGTCTCAAATCGAAAGCCGAATGGATCTTGTGTGGGTGCTAGTCAAAGTTCATTATATTTGCTTAGAAGCCCAATTTAGTAAAGTTTTAATTTATTCCATCTTGAAATCTTGGCCGGAAGTCATCACTAATTCTTGCAAGCCTTTAGTTTATGTTTACTTTGGTTGGATGTTTGCAGGTTGCTTCTTTATCCTTCTTTTGCATCTCTTCTTGGGATAGAGAAGCTTCGTCAATGTTGTGCTACGTGGTTACTTCTTGAGCAGTTTCTTTTACGATATCATAACTGGAAGGTATGTGGGCTTCAGCTCCCAAGATTATTATGGTTCATTGCATTGGATACTTGAGCACTGTATGCTGGCATGTATAGACTTTTTCTGTCTCATATTTTTGAATCTGTTATGCTTTAGTGGGAATATACCGGAGAATCATCTCGAATTGGTGCAGAGAATATTAGTGCTAAAAGGCCTCATATGAGTAAAGGCCCAACCTCTCAGTACAATCCTGCTAAACTGTTGCTTAATGGGGTTGGTTGGTCAATTCCACAATCACAAGGAAGTAGGAGTTCCAAAAACCTGATGCCTCAGAGATGGGTTTATGATTCTCATCAGAGTTCGGTTAGGCAAGAAGCAACATCTAACCTAATGAAGTGTGAGCCCTGGTTTTGGTTCCCTAGTCCAGCTGTTGGTTGGGATGGGCCGGAATTTCTTGGACGGGTAGGGGGTCTGAAAGATGAATTTCCATGGAAGATAAGAGCATCCATTATATCCTCCATACGTGCACATCATGGAGCGTTAAGATCCGTAGCGGTTGGCCAAGATGAGTGTACAGTTTTCACTGCTGGTGTTGGTCCAGGATTTAAAGGAACTGTACAGAAGTGGGAACTAACAAGAATAAATTGTGTATCTGGCTATTATGGCCACGAAGAGGTTGGTTTTTCCTTTTTTATGAAATTTGAAGCTCTCTGTACAAGTCGTAGCAATCACACATGCATAAGAGATCAATTGCTTGCTGGAAAAATTGTTTTGAATATTGTTTGTGGACATTGTGGTGATTGTGATCTGTGCCTGTAATTGGTTATGTGGCTTTTAGGTTGTAAACGACATTTGCATCTTATCATCCAGCAGAAGGATAGCATCTTGCGATGGAACTTTACATGTTTGGAATAGCCAAACTGGGAAACTTATATCAGTATTTGCTGAACAATCCATGGATTCTTTGCAAAATGGAAATCCTGCTTCTTCTATTTCAAAGATTAATACTGACCAGGTCAATATGCTGAACTCAAATGCTCTAGCAAGTGGAATGTTGTCAACTACATTCGATGGGAACTTGTACACTTGTCTGCATCATGTAGAATCTGTTGACAGGCTTGTAGTTGGCACTGGAAATGGATCTCTAAGGTTCGTGCTACTGTTGATTGAAATAACTCAAATAAAGAATGTCTTAATTATGAAATTCATTTTGCCATTTTTTTCATCTGAAACAGGTTCATTGATATTGCCCAAGGTCAAAAGCTTCATTTGTGGAGGGGTGAACCTAATGAATCAGGTTTCCCTTCTCTTGTTTCTGCCATTTGCTCATGTGGGTCTGAAAAAATGCAAGCAGGTGGAGCTGTTGTTGCTTCACCATCGTGGATTGCAACTGGATTAAGTTCTGGCCAATGTAGGCTATTTGATGTGAGGAGTGGAAATGTTATTGCCTCGTGGAGGGCTCATGATGGATATGTGACAAAGGTAAGCATAATTTCATAGACTAAAAAAAAAGAATTTTTTTTTTTTTTGAATTAAAGGATGGCCCAACACATGAGACTGGGCTCCGGGAAGTATTCAATATGTACGCAACCTTAAGTTTCGTTTTTCTTTCATGTTTCTAGTTGGGTGCACCCGAGGACCATTTACTTGTTTCCAGTTCCCTTGACAAGACACTGCGTATTTGGGACTTGAGAAGGTAATGCAACATTTTTTTTCTAGAAATTTGTCTTCTTGGTGCAATCATCATCAGTTGCCCCTTCTGTTCTTACCTATGCCTATGTTTTATATTATATCTATCCTATCTGAATCCTTCAGTTTCATATTACTGGCAGGAACTGGCCATCACAACCTATTGTTTTCAAAGGCCATACAAATGGGATATCTGGTTTCTCTGTTTGGGGCCAGGATGTGATTTCTATTTCCAAAAACAAGATTGGACTTTCCTCTTTATCGAGATCTGCCGATGAAGTAAGTTTCTGTGCTTGGATAACAAAACCCATATATATGTTATTTGCATGTTTTGTATTCACTAGGAAGTCAGGAAATCTTTACTGTATACTAATTATCTCAATATTCTTAAAATCCTACCTTGTGAACATTATACACACACGTCACCGAATGCTCTTAGCGTGTCCCATCACCTATGTATGCTAAACGCCATCTAATCTCTATGTATATGATGGGATATCCCTGCTAACCGTCAATACTGTGCAGGATGGGCAGCATCGGCTTGTACCTCAAAAACTGTATATGGTGGATAATGGAACGAAAAACTTGTCGGTTTTGTCAAGCATAAGTATACTACCTTACTCGCGATTGTTCGTTGTTGGAACTGAAGATGGTTATCTAAGAATCTGCTGTTAGAAATAGTTCGATGTACAAATCCTTAAAAAAGAAAAGGCAAATAGACTTGTGTGATATAAGAGCTTTCTTGTTTGAAGGGGTAATCTCTTCCATTTTAACTTGTCAGCTGTATGGGGCTATTATATCTTTATTTTTGCGAGAAAAACTTTTATATAGGGAGAGAGAAACTTGTATATAGGGACGGTGATAATCCAATCAATGAATAACATATGTTCTCATTATTTCTCTTTATATTTTGATTAGTCATTTTCAAAATAATTAGAATACATATCATTTATTGATTAAATATTCTTATAGGGATTTCATCATGTTTTTATAGTAGCTCGATTGCTCAGCTCATGCAAAGATTATGTTATTCTTTATTTTCTTTTCAACAACATTGCATTGGTTCGCTGGGAAGTGTAATATTACTCTTTCTCAATCCCAGTTGTTATTAATTTCAATAAAAATTAAACAAAAGATGACAACGTTTTCTAATTCATAATAATTAATAAAAACCGAGTGAATTATATACGTTATTTACCTTCACGAAAAAATATTGTAATTGGAACATATAAATTGAAATTAGACAACCAAATAAAAAATTGACTGTTGTGTTGTAGAACAAGAAACTATGTTTTTACTGGATGACATGGCAGAATATGATTGGTGGTAAAAGTCGACTTGCACAGCGGAAAAGTCTTTCTTGCTTTACGGAGAGGGAAAGGGCCCAAAAAAAAAAAAAAAAAAAAAAAAAAATCCCAAAATCAAAACCACCGGAGAAACGAAGCAGAAATTGGCAAGTCCAGCTGTCTCTGCTATGGCCGACGAGGATTCAGGCTTAGGTCGACTAATCAAATCCGTCGAATCCATGAAAGTTGATGAACAATCAAAGCAGCTGAACGCTACTGATGATGCTAGTGATAAAAGCAGCGTAAAAATCACGTGCTTCTCCGACCTCGTCAATGACGTCACCCTACAATTCCAGATCATCCGTCTTCCTAACCAGGTACTCTTTTCAACAACTGTTAATTAATTAATTAATCGATTATAAGAAGTCAAGTCAAGTCAAGTGAAGGCAATAGGTTAGGGTTTTCCTCTTCCCCGTTTCCTATCAATTGATTTATGTTCGTAGCAGATATATGCCTGGATTGGTTGTAACTCTTCCAAATTAGGACACCTGTACGCAGCTGCACCTACACGGCCTGTATGTCATTTCCTTTTTGTTGAATTTGTCCATTTAATTTTATATATACATATATTTTTTTTAGTTAAAGACTAATCATGTGTTAATGTAATGGATCCACAGAACAATACTGTGAGTGTTACTTCAATACTTGGAGGAGTTTCTGATAATACAGGATCTGGCATTGCTCGAAGAATAGGTAAATTATATCTAATGGTATTGAATTGTATTCAAATACTTATTTTTTGTGGCCATTTGTATTTTTTCTCCACTCTGCATTATGTACCAGTAACTCCTGGGTCAGGAGTAGCTAAAAGATAAAACTTTTCTCAAAGTTGTGCTTGGGGAGTTGCATGATCAATAGTAATTAATGCATTAGATTCCATGGTTTTTTTTGGGTCTTGTAGAAATCCTTGACAAGTTTGGATTTTAAAAAAATATGAGTATTTGCACCTAAGAATTTTTTATATATACATATCATTTTGGTTATGTGGACTGATAGAGATGTTCATGGCAGTGTTGAAGACTGGTCTCAATGTAATTCTTGCTTGCAATATCCCGAAGGATAGTCTGATGCTTGAGGTTTGGCTTCTCTCTGGATGTGCAAATTTATTTATTTTGTTTTTATTAATGGGAGTAATTATTTGGTCTTGGTTTTTGGTTATTCAATATGTGAGGCGCATCTCCCTTCTCCCCCCCCTTTTTTTTTTTGCTTTGTCGTTGTTTTAGAGTGTTGTGTTTATATCTTTTTTGTTTATTGGGTTTTAGGCAAGTGCGGAGAAGAAGTTGGTGGAGAAGCTAATCAGTTTGGGTTATACAAGGCCAAAATCTTAAAGCTGAGATGGAGTGTAATTTCTGGTTGTTCAAGTTCAAGTGGCATTGTGATGCATGCTGTAGTTTGATACATTGAAATGATCAAGTTTTTCCTTTAAAATATACAAATAGATTGATGCTAATATTTTTTACCACCACCAGTAGTTGATATTTTGTGGTATAATGATTGGATCGCTTGTAGTTCTAGGTTTTGCTTTGTTTAGGAGCTGTCTTGAGATGCAATTTTCTTCTCCTACAATCAGAAGTCTACAGAATGAAGAGAATTTAAGTCGCTTTAGCTTTCACTTTCAATGAGAATTGAGCTTGGTGCAATTTATGGTTGATGTGAGTTTTGATGGAGTTGTTCAATTAATTAGGTAGCCTCCTCTTTTTCTGTTACATTCTTTTAAATATTCTCATAATTCTATATAAATTTTAAAACGTTTATTGCCAATGAAATGAAGTTTCTACTGTTCTACACATTTTGATCAATAACCAACAAGGATAAAAGTGGGAGAAACAAAAGGAACATGATTTTTTTTTTAATTTTATTGCATCAACTCGCAGTGTAATGAGTTTTATAGAGTTTGTTCAAAATGATGTGAAAATGGTGAATGTGTTAAGAAGAATCCGAAAAATGATGAAAGAGGCTAACTGGAGAAATGTTGAAGTGAAAACACAATTGATTATTCTCCACGGCCGTTTTTCCAAAAAAAAAAATTAACAAGTTTTACTTGGCCCTAATATTAATGGTGTTTACTAAAACACCCATCCATTTTTTCAAACCGAGCACCAACATACCCAAAGCTGGTGATCGAAGTGGCACCCCAATATATGATTACAGGATTTGAGTTGGATATTGTATATAATTTTTTACTAATTGCGATTAATAATTATTGAATAAAAATTTATATGTAATTGAATTTTAATTGTTATTTTTATTAATACTTGTGTGGTAAAATATTATAAAAAATTTAGCACAAATCAGCTTGCTCCAAATTCATGGTTGCAATAGTTTGTTGTAACAGCATGTTTTTACCTTATCTTGTAACCTAAAATATTTTAGGTTACATTTGATCAGAGAATTCTGTATTTACAATCCAAGCAGTGTATGTCTAATGTAAGTTTGGAAAAAGGTATATGCCATGCCTCAACCCTTGTTATTTTTAGATTTGCACACTCCAGGAAGATTTAAATGGATGCTTATTCTATTTTCAAAAAGCAATCCAAGCAAAGAACAACAGTTTCGTGTTTCTTAAAACACTTTTTTAAGTTTGGAATATTTAGCTTTCTCTTGTTCCATATATATACATATGAAGCTGATTTCTGTATATCTCAGGAATTTTGTTGCCATGGGGGATAAAATAGACGGTAAGATCCAATAATATTCTGTGATCATATATTTTAAAATTTTCTTCTTGTTTTCAAGAACATATCAGTAACAAAATCACACTATTGCAGGGGTCACAAGATCAAATGCCGAAGCACCACCAACGCATTACACAGTCAAAATACAGTCATTTTCATTACTTTCGAAAAATTCTGTGGAGAAATATGAATCCGGGGAATTTGAAGCCGGAGGCTACAAATGGTACATTTTTGTTTTCTTTTAACATGAACCAAGTCACATGTTCATTCCAATTAACTGTATTAGCTTATTTATTATATATGTTAATGAATTCAGGAAACTGGTTCTGTACCCAAATGGAAATAAAGACAAGAATGTGAAAGAATACATGTCTGCCTACTTAGCAATAGCAAACACAAGTTCATTCCAACTCGGTTGGGAGGTTTATGCAGTTTTCAGATTGTTTTTACTTGATCAAAACAAGGATAACTACTTGATAGTTCAAGGTTAATGTACCAACTTATATAGCCATATAGTTTTTAAGTAAAACAAGGTCCTCCCTCCATGCCCCTTTTCTAATTATTTTATTTGGTCATTTGTAATATGCCTCAGATGCCATGGGAAAGGAAAGGCGGTTTCATGGGTTAAAGCTTGAATGGGGATTTGATCAGTTTCTCCCCATAAAAGCATTTAATGATGTTTCTAATGGATACCTCTTGGAGGACACGTGTGTATTTGGAGCAGAAGTGTTTGTTAGCAAAGAAAGAAGCACTGGCAAAGGAGAGTGCTTATCAATGATCAAAGATCCCCCCAGTATTAAGCATGTTTGGAGGATTGAGAACTTCTCAAAGTTGGACTCAGAATGCTGTGACTCGCAAGTATTCATTTCCGGAGATCAGAAATGGTATCATAGCTACTAAGATTTCGTTTCTTTTTAATATCATATATATATATATATATATATATTTTAAAACTTTTAGTTTAGGCTTACTTCAATAAGTGTGATACATTTTCAGAATTACCATTGCTTAAATTTTTTTTCTATGTTTGTTGTTGCAGGAAGATACAGCTCTATCCTAAGGGAAGACGCCATGGCACCGGCACTCATCTTGCTATCTACTTGGCTTTGGCAGATTCGTCAACCCTTAGTACTCCAGGTTCCAAAGTTTATGCAGAGTTCACTTTGAGACTCGTGGATCAGGTGCAGGCCAGGCACATTTCTGGTAAAGGTAATAAGCAATCAATACTAATATTTTAACTGACATGTTTTCAGAATTAACATGAAGCACAATAGTTAGAAACATATACTATATATGTAGACACTAATTTGAAGTGAAGTAAAATTTAGATAATTAAGCATTAATGTTATTGTTCATTTTCTCCTTCAGCAAATTACTGGTTCAGTGACTCAAACCAAGAGAGTGGTTGGGCAAGATATATTTCATTCAGTTATTTCAATAATCAAGGTAATGGCTGCCTATTGAAAGGTGTGTGCTTGGTGGAAGCTGAGGTGACTGTCCATGCAATTTCCAGTGCTCTGTAATCAGAAAATTTCATTCTTTGGCTTATATATAATTGTAATTTGATCATGATCATGATCATTGTTTCATTTCAATAATTAAGTTGCATATTACTATCTTTAATCTTCATAATTATAACTTCTCCCATTTTAATAAGGTAATTCTTAAGACTCAAATCATTGGCCGGATGGTAAATAAAGCCCTTTTCTCCCATGAGTTTGAGTTTCCATTGGTGACCTGATAAATTTTATATATATATATGAAAATTCTCAGTGAGTTTTTTTAGAAGTTATCCATCAAATTTTCTTATCTTTTAACTTAAAATTTGCGAGCTCGATTTTTGTGTAAGTCGAATAAAATTTAAATGTTATTTTTTTTTATATAATAATAAAAGATCTGAGTAGAAATAAATAGGATTTATATTTTTTAAATAAAAGAAAATAATAATAAAATATTTGAGAATACATATAATTATGAATAAGATTTGTCTCTTTTAAATAAAAGAAAAATGATGCTTTAAAAACATTTATATGTGACGCTTTAGAAATAAAAATAGTGAACTTTTATATATATTAATATGAGCCCCGCAGTTTTTGCTAGTTGAAAAGATCGTTGTCAAAACTTCTGAGTGTAAACCCAACAACGTGAAAAAGCTTTCAACTTTGCAGTATGTGGGGTGTGGTTGATTTGGTGAAGCAATAATGCAAATGTTGGGCTCTACCATCTTTGCATTCGATACTTTTATTTTTTTTAGAAATCTCATCATCAAATCATCTGATCCGGATTTAAATAGAATATATAATGTTGACGGTGGATTTTGGTCTCAGGGTAATACAGGAATATCACCTCCGAGGGAATCCTCCTCCAACTGTGAATTTGTTTGGTTATGCGGGAAACCAAAAACAAACTTAGCGGAAAGCAAGAAAATACGCCAATCAGACAAGGTGATTTAACGTGGTTCGGTGGATTTTGAGATCCGACCTACGTCCACGGACAAGAACAGTGTGGTACTCTTTTATTGCTCAAATATGCCTCTCGGGCCTCTTTGTTCTTACAAATCAGAACTTTTTGATTTTAATCTCTCACTCTTGTGATGATTTTCAGATGCCTTCAACTTGTGCTCTACCCTCCTATTTATAATAAAAACAGGAATCAGACTCTTCTCTTACAAGGGTTCCTAATTGAGTCAACCTCCTTCTGCCACAAGGTTTCCTAATTTCAAACTACCTTTACTTCCTTTATCCTATTAGGATATTAACTTATTACTTTACCCCATTAAAGTAGGACAACTTATCTATTTTCTACAAGAATAGGATGTTTTATCTTCTTGAGCACGCCTCGTCATGTGTTCGGTCTTCATGAGGTCGGTCACGATAGCCATTTGAACTGAGAATGCTGTTGTCGATCTAATAATGCTCGGTCATCCGATCTCAAGTGCTCGGCCATTTAGTATAAAGTGCTCGGCCTCTTACCGTCAAGCTGTCGGGTCGGCTTTAACGGTCTCGATCAATAGAGTTACCCCTTTTACCCCTGTCGTGTTGTTTAAATAACATAGTGCCCGAAAAACACCATCAACATCTGTCCCCTAGTTCTCGGTAACAACGAGTTTGTGAGTTGATGCCGGGAACTATAAAAAAAGATGGTGTGCTGATCGCCTTGCTGGTGGTCGCTCCAGAAATCACCGAGAAATTGTCTTTGCCATCAACTAAGTCTTCTGTTTCTATCTTCATATCCTCGGTTATTGGAGATGCTGACTCTATTCAGAATGATTCTCCACCTCAAAACAAATTGCTTACTTGGGTCGTTCCATCAGGAGATGAAGTTCCTTTTTTTGTCCAAAAAATGACTCATCCTCTGTAATATCTGTACCAGAGATTTGGGGGTCCTGACCCCTGACTGATCCAATCTCGATTGTGAGGAGAAAATTTTGCCTCTGAGCTAACGATGATGTGCTCGGTGGCATGTGATCCTGTCTCGAGCTGTGAGAGATGCTCGGGCCTGGGGGAACGTTACTTCCCCAGTCCGGAGGACTGACTCGGTGGGACGCAACCCGACCCCGAGCTGAGAACGACAGTTGGACCTGAGGGAATGTTACGTCCCCAGTCCGAAGGGCTGACTCGGTGGGACGTACCCCGACCCCGAGCTGTGAAAGGCACTTGGACCTGAGGGAATGTTACGTCCCCAGTCCGAAGACCCTGAGCTGAGAAAGATAATTGGACCTGGGGGAATGTTACGTCCCCAGTCCGAATGGCTGACTCGGTGGGACGTACCCCGACCCCGAGCTGAGAAAGGCACTTGGACCTGGGAGAATGTTACGTCCCCAGTCCGAAGGGCTGACTCGGTGGGACGTACCCCGACCCCGAGCTGAGAAAGGCACTTGGACCTGGGGGAATGTTATGTCCCCAGTCCGAAGGGCTGACTCGGTGGGACGTACCCCGACCCCGAGCTGAGAAAGGCACTTGGACCTGGGGGAATGTTATGTCCCCAGTCCGAAGGGCTGACTCGGTGGGACGTACCCCGACCCCGAGCTGTGAAAGGCACTTGGACCTGAGGGAATGTTACGTCCCCAGTCCGAAGAGCTGACTCGGTGGGACGTACCCCGACCCCGAGCTGAGAAAGGCACTTGGACCTGGGGGAATGTTATGTCCCCAGTCCGAAGGGCTGACTCGGTGGGACGTACCCCGACCCCGAGCTGAGAAAGGCACTTGGACCTGGGGGAATGTTATGTCCCCAGTCCGAAGGGCTGACTCGGTGGGACGTACCCCGACCCCGAGCTGTGAAAGGCACTTGGACCTGAGGGAATGTTACGTCCCCAGTCCGAAGACCCTGAGCTGAGAAAGACAATTGGACCTGGGGGAATGTTACGTCCCCAGTCCGAATGGCTGACTCGGTGGGACGTACCCCGATCCCGAGCTGAGAAAGGCACTTGGACCTGGGAGAATGTTACGTCCCCAGTCCGAAGGGCTGACTCGGTGGGACGTACCCCGACCCCGAGCTGAGAAAGGCACTTGGACCTGGGGGAATGTTATGTCCCCAGTCCGAAGGGCTGACTCGGTGGGACGTACCCCGACCCCGAGCTGAGAAAGGCACTTGGACCTGGGGGAATGTTATGTCCCCAGTCCGAAGGGCTGACTCGGTGGGACGTACCCCGACCCCGAGCTGAGAAAGGCACTTGGACCTGGGAGAATGTTACGTCCCCAGTCCGAAGGGCTGACTCGGTGGGACGTACCCCGACCCCGAGCTGAGAAAGGCACTTGGACCTGGGAGAATGTTACGTCCCCAGTCCGAAGGGCTGACTCGGTGGGACGTACCCCGACCCCGAGCTGAGAAAGGCACTTGGACCTGGGGGAATGTTACGTCCCCAAACCAAAGGAGCTGGCTCGGTGGGACGTAACCCGACCCCGAGCTGAATAACCAAGTGTCCTCGGCGGAATGAAATTCAACCCCGAGCCGATTAATCCAGAGGCCTCGGCGGAACGAATCCAGCCCCGAGCCGATTAATCCCTGGGACTTATTCAGAAGGGAAGTGAATCAACCTTTGAAGCCCTACCGAATCTGGCATGGGCGTCCCTCTGCCAGACCGGCGAAAAAATAAAAACAAAATTTTCGAAGATAAAATCAAAAGGTGGGGGTGACTTAGCACTTGTCCCAAAGTAAAACTTTTCACAAGTGTAAACAACGGCACGGATGCCTCGAAACAGCGTCCTGCCCAAGGCCTCCAAAACACAATTCTGAATCTTTCAATTCAGTGTCCCGGCGAACCAGGATTCGGATCAGAAGAGCGTATGAACGGTAAGGGCACATCCTCTACACGTCGGTTCGCTCGGGAGCCTGTGTATTGTATGAGGGCTCCTCCTTACCACGCTGGAGTAGGCACACGCCACAGGGGTATACGCCTCCCCGTGCTGTGCCTCCCGCGGATCCGGATGATGAATGGATCAAAGAGTGTCCGGGATATTAAGGGTATGTTCCTCCTTAGGCCCGGTATCACTGGAGTTAGCAATCGTCACGGGGGTGTCATTATCCCCCGTGCTATGCTTTCCACGGATCCATTACATCGGGCAGGTGAGGATCAGAAGAGTGTTCGACACATTAAGGGCATGTTCCTCCTTATGTTCGGTAACACTGGAGTAAGCAATCGCCACAGGGGTATCATCCCTCCCTGTGCTATGCTTCTCACGGATCCTGTATACTGAGCATGCCCCTGAGGGCCTGAGCCAGGAGAGATGCTTGGTTCTGGGGGAATGTTTCCTTCCCCAGACCAGTGAGTATTGACTCGGTGGGACGTAACCCGACCCCGAGCCGAAAATGGCCTCGGCGGAACGAAATCCAGCCCCGAGCTGACTAACGAAGAGGCCTCGGCGGAATGCGATCCAGCCCCGAGCCGATTAATGAAGGGGCATCGGCGGAACGCTATCCAGCCCCGAGCCGAAAGACGTACTTGGCTCTGGAGGAATGTTCCATCCCCAGACCAATATGTATGACTCGGTGGGACGTAACCCGACCCCGAGCCGGATAACTGAATAGCCTCGGTGGAGCAAGGTCCAGACCCGAGCTGAGCAAGTCTTATTGTTTGGTCGCTTCTTTCTATATTTAGGCGCTAAGTTTGTCCCTGGTTTTTGAATAGGTCCTTCTTTTTATGTTTTAAGAAAGTGGACGAGAACCCTTTTTGAAAAGAGAATTTTTATTTATGTTTCGGGGACAAACTGCCCTTTTTTCAGTTGATTTGGCGGCCACATGCTCTTTGTCTGGTCGTCATAACTTCGTGGTCAATGTATTTGTTCAGATATCCGTTTCTTGCTAGGTCTTCCATCTGCTCTCGCAGATCTTTACATCCGTCCGTTGCATGTCCTCTGGAGTTGTGGTGTACACAATAAGCTTTTTGGTTCCTTCTGTCTGGTGGGAATCTCCTTTGGTCGGGTTCTACTAAGAGGCCTTTCCCCTGAATCTCCATGAAAATTTGTCCCAATGGTTTCTTTAGGGGAATGTATGCATCTTCCCTGACCACGTGGTTTACTTGGGTCGGCGCTCTTCTCTCCTGATTGTCCCGGTGCAGTGGCTTGAATTCTTTGTGTTTCGGGGGTGGTCTTCTGGATTCTTTTTCTGTTCGGCGTTGGGCGCCCTCCCTTGTGGTTCTATCCCTGATGTTGTTCCCTTTCCGGGACACTTTCTCTCTTCGTTCTCTAACGAAACGAACTTCCGGGCCACCTCCAGGGCGGTGGCGTAGTCCGGGGTGTCCTGGATCCTTAGGTAGGTCCAGAGTCTTCCGACCCTCAAGGCTCCTTTCAAGCTTTCCAGGGCTTCATACCCTCCGACTTCGAGTACCATATTATGGTACCTTTCAATAAATATCTTCAGAGGTTCATCGTCTCCTTGCTTCATGAGCCGGAGTTCTCCAATCGTCTTTCTGGGGACACAAGCCCCCTTGAAGTGTCGTATGAATGACTTCTTCAGTTGTGTGAAGCTGCTGATGCTTCTTGGGGCTAAGCTCCTGTACCATAGAATGGCTGGTCCGGCCAGAGTTAGGGGGAACACTTTGCAGATGGCGTCCCCTGTTACCCCTTGCACCTCCATCAGCAGGGTGAAACTTTCAATGTGGGTTTTAGGGTCGGTATGGCCCTTGTACGGTGTCATGGTCGGCATGTTAAATCTCTTCGGGAATTTCTCCGATTTTATTTCCTCCGTGAGGGGGGACTCATCTTTGACGTCCTGGATATCCCCTCTGTTTGCGTTGGGGTATACTCCCCATTTGACCAGCTCCTCCCGTAACCAAGATTTCATACCGCTGTCCCTGGTTCCATGCCGCCCTCTGAGGTTTCTTTTCTTTCTGCTATCTTGGGAGCGGCGTTTCTCAGGGTCGGCGTCGTCCCGCACCTCTTCGGTATGTTCTTTTCCTCTCCTCCGGGTACTGTGAGGGCTATCGTAGGAGGGATCTGGTGATGATTTGTCATCTTCCTCCTCCCATGTGTCCTCGGTTTGGGAATCCCTTTGTACTACCACGGATCTCACCCTGTAGGGTTCCCTCCTTTGAGGTCTGTCGTCTTCGCTTGTATCAACAATTCTCTTTCCTTCCGCTATCTCACTCCTTCGCCGGCTAGTCCCGGCCTCGAATTTTCCGTCGCGTGCTCCTTCCATCCTTTCCAACCGGTCTACTATGGTTTTTAGTAGAGTTTGGTTTTCCTCCCTTTCCTTCCTAAGGTTTTCCTCGATCTTTTCCATCCAATCTGCAGCCGAGCTCCCTGATGATTGTTGGTTTCCGCCTTCCGCCATTTGTCTTACTACGCGAGTTGCTTTTTGTAGGGCTCCCCACAGACGGCGCCAACTGTTGACGGTGGATTTTGGTCTCAGGGTAATACAGGAATATCACCTCCGAGGGAATCCTCCTCCAACTGTGAATTTGTTTGGTTATGCGGGAAACCAAAAACAAACTTAGCGGAAGCAAGAAAATACGCGCCAATCAGACAAGGTGATTTAACGTGGTTCGGTGGATTTTGAGATCCGACCTACGTCCACGGACAAGAACAGGGTGGTACTCTTTTATTGCTCAAATATGCCTCTCGGGCCTCTTTGTTCTTACAAATCAGAACTTTTTGATTTTAATCTCTCACTCTTGTGATGATTTTCAGATGCCTTCAACTTGTGCTCTACCCTCCTATTTATAATAAAAACAGGAATCAGACTCCTTCTCTTACAAGGGTTCCTAATTGAGTCAACCTCCTTCTGCCACAAGGTTTCCTAATTTCAAACTACCTTTACTTCCTTTATCCTATTAGGATATTAACTTATTACTTTACCCCATTAAAGTAGGACAACTTATCTATTTTCTACAAGAATAGGATGTTTTATCTTCTTGAGCACGCCTCGTCATGTGTTCGGTCTTCATGAGGTCGGTCACGATAGCCATTTGAACTGAGAATGCTGCTGTCGATCTAATAATGCTCGGTCATCCGATCTCAAGTGCTCGGCCATTTAGTATAAAGTGCTCGGCCTCTTACCGTCAAGTTGTCGGGTCGGCTTTAACGGTCTCGATCAATAGAGTTACCCCTTTTACCCCTGTCGTGTTGTTTAAATAACATAGTGCCCGAAAAACACCATCAACATATAAAATTTTTAATTATCCTAGACTCTTAAAAAAAATACATCCCTAAACTCAAATCCAAAATTTGATAATCAAATTTTAAATATTTTACGATCAAACCACTCCCCTTGAGGTACCTTTGCATGCAACACATGTTGTGTCTTACATCAAATTGTTGTTAATGAATGACAATGATGCATTTGAAAACACAGGCAAGCAATGTCTTTATAAAAGAGAATTAAATAATACGTGTAAAGAAGATTAGGTAGAAAATAATGAATTTGCATAGGACCCCCCATCCCCATGAGGACAAGAAATAGTTACTGGTGTCCAAATTGCAAGATAATTTCGATTTCTTTTTTTTTTTCTTTTCTTTTCTTTCATCATTTGTTACTTTAGATCACAAAAGTGCCAAAAATTGACCCCCAAAAAAAAAAGGAATTGATGAAAAGTTAACAAGAAAGGAAAAAAGAGAGAGAGACAGGATCACGATACTTCGAATCTTATCATTTACTGTCACTTGGTAATTATTTGATAAAAAATTAAATGTAAAAATGATTTCAATTATTACAAGTATATTTTTCTCAAAAGGATAATACAAAATTTCCATTGACATTAGTCATGGAATCAGCTTTCAACACATATTTAATTTATATCATAGTCTGTCACGTGTTCTTGAAGTCCTTAACATTTATGACGCTCATTCCTATAGAAAACAAGAGATCAAAGATTTTTAAAAAAAAAAAGAAAAAGGACGAGGTCCCTCTTTTAGTCATTCAATGCATCTCTCCCAACCAAAAAGAAATTAATTATAAAAAGCTAAAGGAAAAAAATACAGGAAATTAATAATAAACAAAAGTGCTTCCTTCTTCAACAACTAGTAAAATATCCTACTTAGTACCAACTCTTATTTTATATATGAATGATTAATTACCACCACAAATGCAAGAAATTTCATTGTAAGAAAATATTTACATGTCAATTTGAAGCCTGCTTAATTCTTCTATTATTAGTCTACATTTTACAGTTACTAGTATAAAGTCATCATCATCACCATCATCATCATCATCATCAAGAAGGCCGCTTCCTCAATGGAATTAACAACACTAGGAGGAAACATCAAGTCATCTTTACGAAAACATGGATCAGTTGATGATGATGATGAACAACTTCAGCTGCAGTGGGCTGCAATTGAAAGATTGCCAACTTTTCAAAGGCTTAGAACCTCACTGTTTGATGCAAGTAATGAAAATGAAGAAGATGGCAGCTCTACAATTAATGAGTCTGATGGAAAGAGGGTTACTGATGTTACCAAGCTTGGAGATGTCGAAAGAAGCCTCTTCATTCAGAAGCTTATTAAGCATATAGAGAATGATAATCTCCGGTTGCTGCAGAAGCTCAGGGAGAGAATAGACAGGTAAAAGTTTTCATATATATGTACGTGTGTGTGTGTAAGGTGTGAGGCGGATGTGTTGTAATTTACTTTTATCATGTATATTTCAAGCAAATTAATAAATAATAAACATGTAATCCTAAAATTAATACAAACGGAAGGATTTAGAAAAACCTGTTGTAGAAGATGTAGATTATACCAAACTGAGTTTTTACTCGGTCTTTAAGAAGTTATTTTGTGGCTAACGTTCTCCCAAGATTCTTGGTGATTTCTTGATTTAGGGGCATTCCTTAAATCAAAAATACGAACTAGGACAAATGGTGAAAACTTTCTCTAGTATGAAAACCTTAAACGTTCTAATATGCCTAAAACTTATGAAAAAATTGATGGAAACTCTCTCTACTATGAAAAAACTTTTTACCGCCTCTAAATTGCGCAACATTACATCACAAAGTACTTTTTACTACTTCAGACTCCCTCTACAGGTAGTGTGGTCAGATAGAACAACATTTTACTCTGTCACTGTTTGAAGTTTGCTCCACCAAACTTATCCGGTTTCTCTCCATGAACGACCGACACTATAATATTTCCACTAGCCATGTGTAACTGGAAATAAACAATTACCAATAACTCTACACAAGACAAATCACCGAAAGATCAACTTTATGATCTTGTTTATGTGTTACACTAAGAATTCATTTGTTATTATTTTGGATAATAGTACCAAATAACACAAGTCCTTGAAATTGTGACTAAAATTTCTTTTGATAGGTGAAACAAAGGAAAATTCTCAGAGGACGATGGGGGTCCAGCGTAATCACTTAAATCTATGCCCTCTTAAGCTCTTATCGCCTTGGTGACAGAATTTCCTTAATCACTTTCTCAATAGAAAATCTTAGGCATTCAATCTTAGTGTTACAATTCAATTCTCAAGTTCAAGTATAATAATTATATAAGGTATAAAGTCAATCAAGTTTGAGAAGAATTACTTGTGTATAACTCGGACCAAGTCTTTCGTGATACACTTTAAATTCTCAACCAAATATGCAACAATCAATTAATAAGATTAAACAATTCTCAACTTTATCACATATTGGACTTGGTGCATGTATGTGATAATTGAATACTCTAATATTAATTAAAACCTATACTATCAAGTTTACAAAAGTTCAGTATATGATTTTTACTAAGTTAATATTACACTATTAAATATTCAACTTACGTATATATTACCAAATTTTATAATTAAATTATATGTATAACATATGATATATAACTAGGTACTAGATTTATCTAGATCTGTGAATTTATGCAAACTAAATTGTGTATGTTATTTTTATCAAAATTAATTCAAGACTAAAAAGTTCCAGGTACGACTTGCGTTAGTGTCATATTCGTTCAACCGTTCGAACGAATCTTTCCAGGGAGTTCGCTTTCGTGTGGCGTTTGATAACGCGTTCGAACGAACATTTCCAGAAAGTTTGCGTTCGTATTACGTTCGAATGAAAATGCGGAATACATGGTTTTTTCTTATGCGTTCGTCGGATGTTCGAACGCTCTTATGTATTTTTCATGTACATGATACATTTTTCCAGAGAAAGAAGAATAACACATGCATAAATCAAAGTTAACAACACATATAAGTTAATAAGTTCTTAAGATTGTTAGGCGGATGTGTTGTAATTCACTTTTATCATGCATAATTCAAACAAACTAATAAATAATAAACATGCAATCCTAGAATCAATACAAACCCAAAGATTTAGAAAAACCTGTAAAATATTTTGTAGAAGATGTAGATTATACCAAGTCGAGTTTTTACTATGTTCTTAAGAACTTATTAGCCTCGACTCGGTGCACTATGGATCTTGTGGCTAACGTTCTTCCAGGATACTTGGTGATTTCTTGATTTAGGAGCACTCTTTGAATCAAGAACACGAACTAAGACAAATGGTGGAAACTCTCTCTAGTATGAAAACCTTAAAATATCTATAATACCTAAGACTTGTGAAAGAATTGATGGAAAAATGAATTATGAAAAATGAACCCAATGAACCTTTTTTTTATAGACGTGAAGGATTGTCTTTAGAAAGGTACCCTTATATCAATGAATATAACTGTTTAATGATCATAACTCTTTAAGGAACCCTTTCAACTAGGGGTGTCAAAACGAATCAACGAATCGAATTTGTATCGAATCCTAAACGAATTGAATCAAAATGTGATGGATTCGTATTCGATTCGTTTATTAAACGAATCGAATACGAATATTCGTTTATTCGTTTAGTCAATGATATTATTTTATAAAATAATTACCACACTTAATTTACATTAATTCTTCATAAATATAGACATATGAAATATGTGATTAATATATTTACTAAAAATACTTCATCAAATATCGAAAATATTACTTTTTCTATGGTAATTAGCTCTAATTTATCGAATCTTAATTGAAAATTAGCAAGAACTAGTAAATAAAAATAATAAAACGAATCCTAAACGAATAAACGAATCAATGAGCTTAAATTCGTATTCGATTCGTTTAATAAACGAATCAAATCGAATTGACCCATTTATTAAACGAATCTATTTTTCCAAACCCGTATTCGCTTTAAAGCGAATCGAATCGAACGAATAAACGAATCCTGACCCAAATTGCCACCCCTACTTTCAACGCTAAGGGTCTTGTCATTTGCAAGGTACCCTTTAAACCCCAAGAATTATGTTCTATCATTCCCTATAAATATGCACCCTTATTTAGAAAATTCCTACCCAAGGCATATGCATCATTTAGTTGAATTAACAAATGAAACATTTTTGTTGTAGAGTGAATGTAAAGCTACCCACTGTTGAAGTGAGGTACAAGAATCTGTTTGTTGAATCAGAATGTGAGGTAGTACATGGGAAGCCTCTTCCTACATTGTGGAATTTTCTTCTTAGCTCTTTTTCTGTAAGTACTTTTCGGATGACCCATTTCTGCTCAAACTTGTATTCATAATCATAACCAACGACTAAAAAATTAACACCTTTAACAGGTTTTCAAAAAGCTAACACCAAGCAAATCTCAAGCAGCCAATATAAGCATTTTAAAGGATGTCAGTGGCATCATCAAGCCATCCCGGTAATCTTGATCTTTATGTTTTGTTTTTAATTATAAAAAGGGATCAGTATCAGTATCACTCACTGAAGGATTTTGATGCAGGCTCACCCTTCTTCTTGGTCCTCCAAGCTCTGGCAAAACCACCTTGTTATTGGCCCTTGCAGGAAAGCTAGATCACTCGCTGAAGGTTAAACTTTCAAACACCATTGATACACATAAAGGAAGCAAACTCTCTGTTTGTTTGTTTTGTCTGTGTGTGTTTCTGTCTATATATAGAGTAAAGATAGACATCAATTTACTTATTTATTTAAAGGTAAAAAAAAGCACTAAATGTATTTAACAGTTAAAATACACACACATACACAGAGCCATAGATTCTGCTGATTATTATAATATGTTTATAATTGTGCACTCTTCCTTGACATTACAACCTTCAGAAATAAACTTCTTACTTTTTGCTTTTACAGGTGTCAGGGGAAATCTCCTACAATGGATACAGGCTAGATGAGTTTGTTCCTCAAAAGACTGCTGCATACATAAGCCAGTATGACCTGCATATACCAGAAATGACTGTGAGGGAGACCATTGATTTTTCAGCTCATTGCCAAGGTGTTGGAAGCAGAGCAGGTAAGGTCCTTTGTTTTACTAGGTTTAATTTTTTTCTAGTGACAATACTAATTTGAAGTTCAATTTCCATTTCTGCTTGTAAAGATACAATAATGGAAGTTATAAGAAAAGAGAAAGAAGAAGGAATCGTCCCTGATCCGGACGTTGATACCTACATGAAGGTATGCTCACTAATGTTCAAGTTTTTGTTGCAAGAAACTATAGATGGTAATGAAGAGGGTAAAATGACTACTACAGGCAATTGCAGTTGAAGGACAGAAAACAAATCTCCAAACCGACTATGTTTTAAAGGTAAATGCTATTCTTCAAGCAGAACAAGATAGTTCAAGGGGAATGGAGTATCTCAAACGTTTCAATATTGTGGCTTGTTAGATTCTTGGACTGGATATCTGTGCTGATATAATGGTTGGTAGTGCTTTGAGCAGAGGCATTTCAGGTGGCCAGAAGAAAAGGTTAACGACAGGTTGTAAAGAAAACAAAGCTTCTTGTTGCAAAATTCTATTTCATTTGCATATTTTGCCATTCTTAGCTTGCAATGCAGATATCTCAACCAACTAATGCTTGTCTATTTCAAATGGCAGGAGAGATGATTGTCGGTCCCCAAAAAGCCTTCTTTATGGATGAGATATCAACTGGTTTAGACAGCTCGACAACCTTTCAGATAGTCACTTGTCTTCGGCAATTGGTGCACATCACAGATGTAACTGCATTGGTTTCACTTCTTCAGCCAGCGCCTGAAACATTTAATCTATTTGATGATATAATACTGATGGCAGAAGGGAAGATCGTGTACCATGGTCCTCGCAGTAATGTACTTCAATATTTTGAGGATTGTGGTTTCAAATGTCCGGAAAGAAAGGGCGTAGCAGACTTCCTCCAGGAGGTGGAAAACAGTTTTTTGCCATTTTCCTCTTCTATAATTTGATGCTAATCATCTCACACAGTTTGGTTTCAACTATTTACAGGTGACCTCCAAGAAGGATCAAGCACAATACTGGCACCATAATGACATTCCTTACTGCTATGTTTCAGTTGATCAACTCTCTCAGATGTTTAAAGAGAGTTATCTAGGAAAGAGGTTAGATGAGGAGCTCTCAAAACCATACGAAAAATCGAAGTGTCATAATAATGCATTATCATTTAGCAAGTACACCTTAAGCAAGAGGGAACTATTCAAAGCATGCATGTCTAGAGAGTTGCTTCTGATGAAACGAAACTCGTTTGTCTATGTGTTCAAAACAGCACAGGTAATCAGTCATGAGCAATGTCACTACTTTGTGGTGTTTTTACAGCTTAACTCTCAAATATTTCCAACTTATCATTGTGAATTCTCTAATTCCTCAGCTGGCCATCACTGCAATCATTACAATGACAGTATTCATCCGTACTCAGATGAAACTGGATTTGATTCATGCAAACTTTTTGATGGGTTCACTCTATTATGCAATTGTCAGACTTATGACTAATGGAGTAGCAGAGCTTTCCTTGACTATTACTAGACTCCCAGTTGTTTACAGACAAAGATCATTCCTTCTGTACCCGGCATGGGCTTATTCTCTCCCAGCTTCTATCGTAAAAATTCCAATTTCACTGGCTGAAGCTCTTATCTGGACAGCCTTGACTTACTATGTCATCGGTTATAGCCCTGAAGTAGAACGGTAAGAATTGTTGATAATTGTCATCGAAATACATCCAAGAATTGTTGACATATATCTATGATCTTTAGGTTTTTCTGCCATTTCCTTCTGTTATTTGCCCTGCATCTAGCCTCAACATCAATGTGTCGGTTCTTGGCCTCGGCTTTTCAAACTATGGTTGTTGCAACAACCGTTGGTTCTTTGATTTTGGTGCTAATGTTCCTGTTTGGAGGTTTCATTCTTCCACGATGTAAGTCAATTCATAAATATTTTTACTCCAAAAGCCGGGGGGGGGGGGGGGGGGGGGGGGTGTTATGATTCAGCTACTTGACAGAATTTTGTTATTTGCAGCCTCTTTACCACCTTGGTTGAGCTGGGGATTCTGGATTTCTCTCATGACATATGGGGAAATAGGTATATCATTGAATGAGTTCCTTGCTCCCCACTGGCAAAAGGTGCACTGAAGATTAAATAGTTTCTTGACATTTTGCTGATGAAGTAGTTTCTTGACACTGTGACAAGTCACATAAATTTGTTAACAGCTTTAATTCATTCTCTTTTCTAGGCTATTGAGGGAAGAAATACAACCATAGGGAGGTATACTCTAACTAGTCATGGTTTGAACTTCGAAGGCTACTTCTACTGGATTTCAGTAGGAGCATTGATTGGATTCATGATCCTTTTTGATGTCGGGTTTGTCTTAGCATTGACTTACTTGAAACGTGAGTTTCTTTTAAGTAGTTCAATTGACAGAAAATGCATAAACTTAAGAGTTACAGTAGATTAAGTAATACTATACCTTTATGACTTTGTACAGCTCCAAAGATGTCCCGAGCCATCATATCAAAGGAGAGATTCTCTCAACTACAAGGAAAAGAAGACAAGGAATCAACTGTAGCTGCATTTCCCCAAACTAAATCAGAAAGTAAAAAGATTGGTGAAATGAGATTGGCTTAGCATCCTGCTTTATATTGGCTATTGGAGGAATTTTTGTCATCAACTAATGCAAGGAAACATTTTTTGTTAAACAGGAAGGATGGTCCTGCCATTTGAGCCACTAACATTGGCATTTAAGGACGTGCAATATTCTGTCGACACCCCTCCGGTAATTAAGTGCAGTCCTTTGAGTCATGCACAAGGATCATGAATTTGATTACCTGTTAACTTCATTACTCCGGTGCAGGAAATGAGAAAGCATGGTTTCAATCAGAAGAAACTTCAGCTACTTCATGATATTACAGGAGCATTTAGGCCTGGTATTCTTACAGCGCTAATGGGTGTCAGTGGGGCTGGCAAAACAACTCTCATGGATGTTCTTTCTGGAAGGAAAACAGGCGGTGTCATTGAAGGAGAAATACGAGTAGGAGGGTATCCTAAAGTCCAGAAGACTTTTGCAAGAATCTCAGGTTACTGTGAGCAGACTGATATACATTCTCCTCAGATTACTATAGAGGAATCAGTAAAATACTCAGCTTGGCTGCGATTGCCACCGGAGATTGATTCAGAGACAAAAGCAGTATGATGTTATGTGCACAAATAGTCAAGTGGAATGATTTTTATATGCAATGAATGATAATAATTTGTCTAGCTACAATTCTATAATGAACTCACAGCAGTATCTTCTATCTATGGTGCAGAGGTTTGTGGAGGAAGTTATCGAAACAATTGAACTTGATGATATAAAAGATTCATTAGTTGGCATACCTGGCCAAAGTGGCCTGTCTACTGAACAGCGGAAAAGGCTAACAATTGCGGTGGAGCTTGTTTCAAATCCATCAATAATATTCATGGATGAACCCACATCAGGTTTAGATGCTAGGGCTGCTGCCATTGTCATGCGTGCTGTTAAGAATGTTGTTTGCACAGGAAGAACAACTGTATGCACCATCCACCAACCAAGCATTGATGTTTTTGAGGCTTTTGACGAGGTGTTAATACTATTCCCTCCTTGAAAGTACATATCATCCAATCCACTCTAGTTCTAATGCAGACTCTCTATTCATGCAGTTGATTCTAATGAAAACAGGAGGACGCATTATTTACTCAGGGATGCTAGGTCATCATTCAAGCAAACTTATTGAATATTTTGAGGTATGGTTACAACATTTGCACTGCACCATGCTTAAGTAATAGGTAATTAGGTATCCACGGCATGCAGAGTTTCCAGAAGCAGCTGATTTTTTTCATTGTTTTTGCCATCAAATAGAGCATTTCAGGTGTGCCAAAAATCAAAGCTAATTACAACCCAGCAACATGGATGTTAGAAGTCACTTCTGCATCAATTGAAGCAGAACATGGATTAGATTTTGCTGAAATTTATAAGCAGTCACCTCTGTATCAGTGAGTAACAAATACCGAACTTATCAACCTCTAATAAAATGATCACTTCATTGAATCTATTTACACTGGGCTATACATTAATAATAAGAACACGAATCTGGTAATGAACTAGTCCTGATCCTTAAATTTTATATGGTTTTTAGGGAAACCATAGATTTGGTGAACCAGTTGAGTGAACCACAGCCAGGTTCAAAAGAATTACACTTTCCTAGTCGATACCCTCAAAGTAGCATGGAACAGTATCTGGCATGCCTATGGAAACAACACTTATCATACTGGAGAAGTCCTGAATATAACATGGCTCGTTTTGTGTTTATGATCTTCGCAGCACTACTTTTCAGTGCAGTACTTTGGCAGAAAGGGAAGGAAATGTAAGTCCTAACCTATCAGATTTAAGATAGAACATTTTTGTAATAGGTGTGAGCCTAATGAACTTCTTTCTTCTGAAGAAACAAAGAGGAGGATCTATTTATCATACTTGGGTCAATGTACATTGCTGTCATATTCTTGGGCTTAAATTATTGTTCAACAGTACAACCATATGTTGCAACTGAGCGCTCTGTTCTATACCGGGAAAATTTTGCTGGAATGTACTCTCCATGGGCTTATTCCTTTGCACAGGTTCGGCACACCATCTAGAAAGTTATGAAGTGATTAGATGTTTTGCTGATAATTTTAAACAGAAGCAATTAATCATATTGAATGTTGCAGGTAACCATAGAGATACCTTACCTAATGTTGCATGCAATGATATTTGTGAGCATTACGTATCCAACAATCGGGTACTATTGGTCAGCATACAAGGTCTTCTGGTATTTCTATGCAACATTCTGCACATTTCTATACTTTGTATATATGGGGATGTTCCTAGTTTCAGTATGCCCGAGTCTCGAAATAGCTTCAATTTTGGCAACTGCAATCTACACTTTACTGAATCTTTTTGCAGGCTTCCTTTTGCCAGGACCGGTAGCTTCAAAATCTTGTTCTTCTTTTTCTTTAATTCATGTCCAATGCATATCCAAAGAAGGATCATAACTGGGTGGTGTTTATAAATGCAGAAAATTCCCAAGTGGTGGATTTGGTGCTATTGGATATGCCCAACATCATGGTCCCTGAATGGCCTCTTGACATCACAGTATGGAGACCTGAACAAAGAGATATTCATATTTGGGGAGCAGAAAACAGTTAGTTCCTTTTTACATGATTATTATGGTTTTCATTACAATCGTTTAGGCCTTGTAGCTGCTGTTCTCATTGCTTTTCCAGTTGCTTTTGCAATCCTTTTTGCCTACTGCATAGGGAAATTAAACTACCAAAGGAGGTAAAATTAGAAGGCATTATATGTATATTTCAACTTAAACTTTAAGATTATTGTTAAACATTCGCAACCGCAAGTTTCTGGTCAAATGTGAATATAGTTGATGTATTTTTTTTTTGCCTTTTTTTGCCTTTTTTTGATGAATAATTTAATTTAAAAAAATAACACAAACATAATTTTTTCTAATTAAGTTGTAAAAAGAGGACAAGAATACTAAAAAAATGTCAGCATTTCTAACAACTGGATGGAATATGTTTCCATTTTGATGAAGGATCTAATTCTTAGAATTTAAAGCTAAGCAGAAGCACATCAGTTAAAAGCATACCATTACCATAGGTCCATAGAAGCAACAAAGAAAAGTTATACCATAGTACTCTATTGCTGCTTCACAATGCAGAAGTGATTTTAGCATATCAAATAACAAAAAGGCTTCCTCAAGTTTGCTAAAATGCACTAACCAGTTCTGTGGTTAGCTACATCAACGCTGTACATACAATTAAGGCAGCCAAATAGTGTCCCACAAAACAATGAAAGATTTCAAAAAGAATTATTAGAACAGTTTTACACAAGCCATACAGATAAACCAGCAATCTGCCTTTTCTTTCGTCATTGATCAGTGATTCTGCTGACACAGCCATGTCTCAAAACATATAAATTTAGACATTTATAGCACTTGCAGTTGATTCGCATTCTCAATCGAATATTTTGTTGCAGTCGCTAATCACTTTTAGGATAATCAGCAAGCATCTGTTGTTTCTCCTGCTCTAGATCATAGACTTTGTCATTCATACCCTTCTTTGCATATGCCTCCATCATGATAGAGAAAGTTTTAGAATCTGGTTGACAATGCTGATCTTTCATTCTTTTATAAACCCTCTCCATCTCCATTAAGTCATCTGCCTTTACACAAGCAGATATAACCGCATTGTAAAATGATGCATTCTCTGCTATCTGAAGCTTTGCAGCTAACCTAACACTGCTAATAACCTTATGGAAGAGCCCTGCATTAGCATACCCGTCAATAAGACAACAAAAAGTCTTGGTGTCAGCTTTCATGCCCTCAGCACGCATCTGTTCAAACGTGTACTCCATGTGTTTTGCATCCCCCATGTCTGCAAAAGCCTCAATCACATTGTTATAAGTCGAAGACGTCCAAGGAAATTGAAGCTTACGCATGTATTCCATCACAGATGACATCTTATCATACATCCTTTTCTTCCCATAAGCACCAATCAAGATATTAAATGTCCTTGTTTCAGGATCAATACCAAAATTACGAAACTTTTCATACCAACGCTCCATCATATCGACTTGACCCTTGTTAGCAAACACACTAAGTATAGTATTCATGGTCCAAACATCAGGTTTGCAAGCTGCATTCTCCAACATCCCAGACAGCACTTTTTCCATTTGATCGAACATCCCAGCCTTACAGTACCCACTTATCACAATGTTCTGAGTGACCGTATTAGGAGTTATCGATCTTTCATCCATATCTCGATACAATGTCTCAACCAACTCAAAACGTGAAGCATCAACACAAGCCTTAACCAAAGTAGTATAGGTATAAACATCCGGCTGGCAATTTGGTAGAGTTTTCATTTGCTTAAGAGTAGCAAAAGCCTCATCAATAAGATTGTTCCGACAAAAAGCAGAAAGAAACGCCGTGTAAAGTTCAGGCGTGGGCTCTATTCCTTCTTCCACCATTTCATTAAAAAGCTTACGGGCAAGCTCCGGTTGCCCAGATTTTCCAAGCAGAAGAAGAAGCTTCATATAAGTCCCCTCTTTTGGTTGATAATAAGGTTGCTCTTTTAGCATCTCAAACACCTAACACAACATACACAATTAGCAATCATAACAACACCACTAAACTCAGTTATAGAAAGCTAAGCAAAACTTTTTTTGAACTTTTCAAGTGTCATTAAGTTTAAAGTAGCAAATCAAAATCCCCAGAAACCAAATAATAACATATGCTAACCTGAAGGGCTTGGAACCACCGTTTCTTGAGAACATGATCGGATAAGGTTTCGGCAACAGTATTGACCCAGGCCTTGGCTTTGGCTTTGCGCTCGAGTTTCTTCTTTACATTCTTGATGGGCGTTCTCTTCGAACGGTACCGAGGAATCGAAGTCTCTGATACTCCAGGGTACTCTCCTTCTTTCCACACTCTCTTTTTGGGAGCCACCGCTGAAGAAGAGTCTGTCGTTACTGAGCAAAGAATAAGCTTCAAGTTTTGAACTTGGGATTTGTGTTTGTTGCTTTTTGTGTCATTGGGGAGAGGAGAGTGTACGAGGAAGGAAGAGAAGGAGAGAGAGATGGTGGAAGCCATGCCCATCTTGTTTGTTCTTCTCTTCTTCCATTCACAAGTGATTTTGAAGCTGAGGGTGGGGGTGTGAAATGACATTTTCACCCTTGACACATTACTTAAAGTCTATCTCTCTCTCTCTCGACTCGAAGGAAAAGAACATAGACACCCCTTGCTTTGTAGAAATTAACAAAGAGGCCTCCTTATTTTTAAAAAATGCCTGAATAAATATATCTCCATATTTACTTGAAATTTGAAAGGAAATCGTCAATTGTTTCGATATACTAAACCCAGCAAGAATCTGCAGCTGCAACAAATGTAGCACTTCCGACCCTTATCAAGCCTTTGCTTTCAAAGCACCTCAGAATGACAATAAAAATATTTAACAACAAATCCAGTTGATTTCATTACTGAGCTAGTCACTCGACTGAAAATTTCACTATATATATATATATATATAATTGAAATGGGCTATCGTTGACACATATAAAGTACTTATTTCCCTTTGAATTTCTAAATCCATACAAGAAGCAAGACTTCGTCATTCTTCTAATGCAGAAGAAAGAAAGCCAAGGGGAAGGAATGAAAGTCCTGCCTTCTGCCTACTGTTACTAACAAGTACTACCACCTTAGCTAGATCCGTACTTGAGCACTTCCCACCTAAATGGTCGGAAAATGTAAAGAACTTCAGGTGAGCTTTTGAAGAGAAGTGCCACACAAACACAGACAGCTGCAATGGCCACGATCGAGAGCATTGCAGGCCTGTATACTAATGAAGATCTCATGTTTCCATAAGCCCGCTTCTGCTCACATAACCTGCATTGGTGCTGCATCACTTTGGTTGTGATCTCTTCAGTCTGCAAGCTAACAACTCGGGACCCATCTGATTGTTTCTGCTTGGAATCGTAGTCTACAATGCTACTAGGTATATCTAGAATCAGATGCCCACTTTCTGATGATTGCTTTTTTATTTTCCTTTGGACTAGATGGATATACGAGTGGTGGCCTCGCAGTCTTGCATAATCATTTGGTGTCAAACCTGTACTGTCTCGAGCCCTCTTCCAAGCTTCTATCCCCACCTGAACAATAACATTCATACCATCACTATGAATGAGGAGGCTCACACGAGGAAAAAATAAGAAGAAATATGCAAAACCACTAACACAAACAGAAATTCAGGAACAGATGGAAAGATACCGATCCAGGATCATCAGTTAAGGCATCCAACACTTTATCAGCATCATCGCTACAGGCTGCGACGTGAAGTGGAGTCAATCCAGCTGGCCCAATAACATCGGGTTTAAATATAAAGCCACCACCAGCCCCGTCTGCTAGTCCCTTCTGCTGATATCCTGGTTTATCCAATTCTTTATCTGGGGCATAATGTAACAATAGTTCCACCATAGGCCGGCAATTTCTCCGAACTGCTCCATGAAGGAGACTCATATCTAATAACGCAAGCTTAATTGAAGTGTGCTCTCCTGTATCAACTGTTCCGTCAAACAGAATGCCCAGGAGTTTCTTCACTACGGCACACCAATCATGTTCCATTGAGAATTCCATCAGCCACCTGAACCGTTTGAAAGGGAAGCGATGAGAGTCAGGATCCAAGTGACCCAGCCTAAACTTCAAGCGACTTCTATGAAGAAGCCAACCCATTTCGTGCAAAAAGTCCAGTGCTTGAGTCTTGACTTCTGTCTTCTCATCAATCTTCTGGAACTCATCTGAAATCTCAGCCCCATCAATTGCACCCTCAAGCATACAAATCTCAGAACATACTTCTTGCTCTGCAACTATAAACGGAAAGAAGCTGCTGCTGAAACCATGGTCTTCAACCTAATAGAATCAAATGACCAAACCTCATGTCAGACATATGGTACCCTGAGAAAATTGAGATGAAATATTCAGCAAAAGAAGATGATGGGAACTGGTTAAATAATTGAGTGAATGTGGAAAAAACAAAGAGTGTCAGTAATAATATTCACAAGAACATTACACTGTTACAGGTGCAATCCAAACTAAACCAAGAAGAAACCACCAACGGTAGTTTGGCTGAAAGAGAGGAATAAGCAATGATTCTTTCTAGTACTCAACCCCTCTATCAGCCATCAGTTCATATCCTATTAAGATGTTGGATATAAAACTATATTATTCTAAAAGAGTATGATAGCGTGTGATGAACAAGTCTCAACATTTTAAACTGAATATTCCACAAGTTTTGAATTCAAGCCAACACCTTGAAAGAGCTTCATTTCAACATGACTTAAACCAAAATAACTTGATTTAATGGCTTAGGAGTGTTCAGTGTAAAAGCCAAAAACAAGATGACAAACATCAGAAGATGTCTAAACCTCAATGAATCCTCTCCCAGATACATTTGGTATAGAGCAAGGGAAGCTCAGTTGCTGGAGCTCATCATTCTCATTAACAGGATCAGCACCATCCTTCAAGTCATAAGATATTTCCTGGACCAGATAACTTCCTTCTATAGCACAGAGTAACCTGAAATCAGAAAATACTAGACTTTTTAATTTTGAAGCAAATCGAATAGTTTCCACAGAATTCTACAGAAGAAGTGCGGTCAGTCCAGTAGTCCTTGACTTTCGGTCGTAGGTTGAAAGTAAAGAAGTAGTAGCTGCTCTCCTAGATGCACGAAGGAGGAGAGAAAGAAGCAAACACAATAAACTAAATAATGAGAAAAATAAAGAAATAGAAAACTTGAAATGTTATTCCTTCCTTTTCCACTCAGTCCAAATTAAGTGAATAAAGTACTGGTGCATCCACAGAAGATGATGATCACCTTGTGGCGGACCGAGAAATATTGAAGCCTTTAACTAAAAATTTAACTCTCTCCGACAAAGGTACAGCAATGGGCTTGATGCTGGAGATCCTGCAACTTTTATGGCTTTTAAGAAGTAAGGGTGTGTCTAAAACAACCTGACCTGCAGCACAGAAATAAAAAAGATCAAAATAATCTCTTATATTTGCAGTATCACTGCAGACTTCTAAATTTTCCGAGCTCAACATTAAAGGGGGTTCCCAGAAAGATCTTTCAAACCCAACATGTGCGCATATATAGGTAGGTGGGGGGGAGCAAACCGTTATATATGAATGCCACAGAATGCCGCACCCTAGCATATAACCATCCTGCTCTCCAAAAAGAGTCATCAGAACCATCAAGAAGCCTCCTCAAACTGGAGCCCAAATCACAACAAAGCTGTATGGAACAAAAGCAGTTAGAAAGATTAGTTGTCCTTTCCGAAATGGGAATCATCAAATCATCCTTTTGATTACACTTCCGGAACTGTATGGCAGAATACCTCCTCCCATATGGGTTTACCCAGGCGAAGATATATTGTTAGTACGATACAGCCAGGCCTTATATAGCTCTCAATGTCTGTAGGACTGTGGGATAACCAATCAAGGATCTGAAAATTGAACATGTTTTACCAAATCTAATTATCTGCAAGGAAAACTATCAAACAGAATTTTGCAACCAAATAACAGTCCAGAAAATACCTGTCTTCGCAGTACAACAGGGAAATCATTCGGGTCTTTCCCAAAGAGCTTGAAGACAATCCGGTCTGTACAACTCTGAAAATTGATAAAAGAAAGAGTGGTGGTCAAGAAAAACAATCATTTAAGGTCTATGTAATGATCGTGGATACTTGTACTAAAGCATGCTTTATCTCAGTTGTCTCATTCCGAGTGCAAAGGAACCACTGTTATTTGTATAGAAAAGAACTTCAAACAATACTCCAGAAAGATATTGTTGATATAAAACACAAAATACAAAAGAATCAATATAAGTTGAGCTTGTACTATAAACAATAGTCACTCCTGAGATACAAATCCCATAAATTTGAGCACTCAGCTTGCTTTCTCAATATCCCATGTCAATTAAAAGGTAAAAGCAAAGAGTATACCTGAGCCTCTCCGCTGGAACTAGATGGTGAGTGGCTAGAAGTTGAAACTGAGTTAGCACTGGTCTGGGGTGGACTTGACTTGTTAGAGCCTGGATGTAACCATAAAGGGGAATACAGAGACCCCCCAGTACTTGGATTTACAGGGTTATGAGACCTTTCTAAGTTCTCAACACGGTCTTGTGAATCATCATAAACATTATTCAAATCAATGTTACTCATCTTGCTCCTTCCAAACGTAGCCTCTGGTTCACTTGCTTTGGCCAAAAGGCTGCTGCTTGAAGGAAACATCTCTATGGACTGGCTAGCTGATAGAACTTGTACACTTCCACTCTGAGCATCACGAGTAGATATTCTTTTCTGCATCAATTCAGAAGCAGGTACAGTTCCACATAGGACCATAGATCTCATTGGTTCTGAGAATTCAATGTGATTATCTGTCACACAAGCTGGAGTAGATGGTCTAGAAGGTTCAGGACCAGTTGAAACCACATCCAGTACCTTTTCAACATTCCCATTAGACGTTCCAGCATTCAGCAAACCTTGGGATCCTTGCAACAACCCAGATATGTTTCTTAAATTGTTTGTACCAACTAGACCAGCCAGGTTCCTGAACAGATGGGAAAGGAGATCCTGATCCTTTGTTTGATCAGAATTGTTTGCTGTATTATACAGAAGGAAAAATCTGTGCAGTCAAATATGTATGCTAAAAATGAGAGCTGAAAAGGAAAGTCAGAGAGAAAAGGTACACATTGATGAACAGACAAAAAGGTAAAATGAGATTAAATGTCAGTTTTATTACTGGATAGCTGGAATTTATAAAGATAAATTAGGCCGATTAACCTTCCAACCATCCTAGATTATCTTGTATAGATTAGCCTAAAGATTAAGAAAAATAATCGTGGGAGGAAACAGTGCAGTATCAGATAACAGAAAGTGAGTTGATCTATGGAAGTCATTACTGATTGATCCACAAATTGAACAATCCACATCAGGAAGCAAATAATTTAGGCTATTCATAAAACTAGGCCACAATCTTTGATGTGGTGCCTTCAACCTTGATTAAAAAGATTACACATTGCACAATGACTAGAATTTTTCCTCTTAAGTGTGTATCTTCTAATGAAGTGTGTGCTTTTAATAACAGCTGCTATTCTACTAACTGCCACCCTCTTTTATTAAAACATGAGATCTGGGGTTCAAACCCCGTTCACATGGGTGGAGAGGGAATTGGGTTGTCATTAGGTTAAACTACACACACACACATATATAGAATCTTCTCACTCAATGGTAATGAGGTATAACTTTTCAGCTGCTGAAATTGTAACTAGACGAACCATATCCCTGCAGTGCTCAATGCAACTAGACAAACCATTTACTGGCAGACCTCAATAGGTTCATATGTAATCATTAAAACTGAATAACAAAATAACACTGATACCAAAGCAGAAGAGTAAGAATAGCTGATCAACTACTTACAGTGCATGTTTGAAAGTATCCTCAGCAGACTAATCAATAGATAATTACTGCCTCTTTCATCATTCAGGGAGCCTCCACTGACAACGTTATCAGGATGTGTTTTCCTTCTTCGTTTATTATGGCCAGCTAAACGCCTCCGGCAACTTCTCTTCCCTTCATCAAACTCTTGAAGAACATGAAACCTGCCCATAAGTATAACCAAGTTACAACTAAATGGAGAAAAATAAAACACTTCTCTATCACAGCAACTAACACTGGATTACTCAAAAATTAACAAAGATAGTCATATAAGTAACCCGTTCACCTGCTACACTGCTGGCAGAATCGCTGCATGACATTTCCCACAAGTGCCTTAGCTGCCTTTGAATGCATATGACAAACCTTATGTCGCCGGTGGTAATCCTTCGCATTGCTAAGATCAGCCCTACAATCCTCCACTTGACAAACTGCTCGATTTGCACTAGTCCCAACAATCTTAGTCTTCTTCCCACTCTTTGCATCCCCATCTATTACGGGGTAAACTTGACCACCAAGCTTTAGATTAAGTGACCCACCTTCATCATTATTAAATTGTTCATCTTCAACAACCAAAACCCTCCTCTTCTCCAATTCCCTCTTCCCTTTCTTATTCCCAACATTATTATCCTCCGAACAAGACAACGAACTATTCAACTGACCCCCATTTTCCAGTATTTCAGGTCCAACAGGAAACAACTGTCTATTTCTACAATCTGATGGTACAGAATTTAATTGACTAGCAGCAAAAAGATCACCATCCCATTTCCAATCATTCAAATCCCATTCCAAGCTCTTTTTACCAACTGATTTTAAATCTGACACCACCGGCCCACAAAAATTTTGAACCTTGCCTCCAAATTTAGCCTCCATTAATTCAGATTCCACAAAAACCAGATAAACAAAATAACCAGACTGTAATTCAACCAAAACAAGGACAACAAAAGTACAAGAACCCAATCAATAACAAACAAAGGAACAAACTTTTCCACAATACCAAGCAAATTAACTACTCAGATGTATCAAACCCCAAAAAAATTTCCTACTCATCATTCTCTCTATGCCCAAGGTAACCCAAAAACAGCATACCAACACATCCATGGATCCAAACAGGAGCTGCCCGCATGGCCAAAAACCCACTAATCAACTAATTCACCTGAAAACAATTAAGAAGCTCCAAAACAAAACACCCCAGAATTCCAATTCTTGAAAGTTCCAATATGTTACATCATGACAAGCTCAAGAAAACAACTTTAACTCAATAACTTCAAAAGTAGACAACTTTGTGCAAAATTAATAACAAAAAGTACAAAAACCTGCCCAGAAATTGCTCAGTTAGCCAGCTGCTGAAAATTTCTAACCTGAAAGAACGACAAAAAGATGACCTGACAAAAAATAGAGATAAACAGGAGGAGGAAGCTAAGGAACTTTAGGGAAAAAGTAAGGAAATAGAGAGAGTTTCAAAGTTCATGTAAAATAAACAAATGCGGTTTCAGTGGTAAGAAGAAAGAGTAGTACGCTTTTGTTGCTTCATATATATTTATTTAATTGACGCAACCTTTTGGAATCTAATACCACATGTTCACTCCTTATTCGCTGGAATCCTTAACTGTTTTGTTGGGTTAAAATGTTTTAGCATGTCAGTTCTGTTTCTGTTTCTGTAGTCGCACAAAACTCACCTGTAAAGCCTCGAGTAAAGTTAACAGTTACAGTGACACGTTCTTAGCAGATTCTATATGTTTCAGTGCTGCTCCTTTAACATCATTTGCTGCCATTTCTGCTACTTATTATTATTATTATTATTAAATGCAAGGGCTAGTGATTGCATCTTATGCCCTTAACTTTCATTGGGTTGGCGAATGTAATAATTGTGAGGTGAAAATTCTTTACTTCAACTTTAACAGATCTGAGATGAAAAATGATGAGGGTGATTGTAAAGATTTACTGTTGTATTTCTGTGGGCATGGCACCAATCAATCAGAGAGGAATCAGGACAAAGCTGATAGGGACCATTCAACTCAGTGGACTAGAGCCTTTACTTGATTAATGACCATTCTTAATAGTGTGTGATTATGAAGTGTTTTTGCTATTCTTAGTACTAAACTCCCTTTGTTGGACAAATTAAGTTTGGACCTTTTGTATATTAAACTTGTACTGTACTGTCAACATTAACTGAGATTTTTTTTAAAAAAAAAAACAGACACTCACACAGACTGGTACATGAACAGAAATATTTTACAAAATCCAAAGTCCGAAAGAAAGATGCCAAAACGTGGGTAAGTTAAGATCAGATTTTGAGATTTGATTCTTGACTTGTATTTTGGTCAAAACTAGGAGATTATACTCAAAGTAAAAAGCATTGGCTGTAAACCATGCATGAGGTTTCTTAATTTTGTTGTTAAGTACCTAGCTTAAGAACAAATTACCATATTAATTAGGTGTTAGAAAATCCGTCAAAACATGGAAGTAATAAATCACTAAAGATGATGAACAAAGTTAATTCTAAGGCACCATTTTGTTTTAGTTTTTTTTTGGCATCTGGGGCTTAAAAACAACATTACTTCTGTCAAGTATAATATTATTTTGACAGCTATAGATTTCATTTTACAATAGCTATAGGCTATAGTAAATCTCTTCCTCTTATGCAGCTTTCATGTTTAGCAATAATTGAGGGTCCAAAATGCAGCCAAAATAGTACACAATAGCAGATGCAATGGTGAAGTGTTGCAGTAGGTGCAGACCCACAATGAGGCACATGTCATTTACTGATTCCATTTTGCCAAGGGAAGGATGATAAGAACATATCCTTTTGTACAAGATGCCTTACAAACTTATTAGCTAAACTCTATGGACCCTACTCTCTGCATATAGCTACAAAATAACTTGGGGCCATATATCATGGATTTTTTATTTTTGGAAATTCTGTTGTCAAATCATCCGATCCGAACTTAAGCGGCCCAGGCCTTTATAATAAATGCACCCATGAATTCGAACTCATGACCTAACAATTAAGTTATAAGTCATTTGTCACCCAATCACACTCCTTGGGAGCAAATCATGGATAATTGACACTTGCAAGACTAATCAATTCACACTGTTATGTTCCTTTCTTCTAAAACACCAAATTAAAATCAGTTCAATATAGAGTCATGGAGATTTTTTATATTCGCTGATCTTTTTGAATAGAATACCCAAATCCAAAAAGATGGAATCATTGTCATCTGTGATTACGTGATTTCAAAATGATTTTAACAAAACAACAACTAAAGGTGACAATTTAGGGTTCATGCATGAGAATATGGAATTGTAACAGCTCATGTGAATGGTGGATGGAGGCTGTTAAGGCATATATATATACACACACATATATATGGACCAAATTAATGTATATGTCCTGCTAATTTATAATTAATTTCACTGTTTGTTTGTTTGTCTTTTTTTTTTTTTTTTTCTCTCAAATTTATTGGAGGGTCCTATTCCTCCTATAAATGAACATTGGTCTCCTCCACTACTGCACGTGGATGCTTAAAAGCCCCAAAGCCAGGATGGAAGTTGCTTTATATCTCTTCTTTTTTATTTACTTTCATTTTGGTAGTGTCAATAAAACAAAAATATTAGAGAATAATGTTGTGATTCTCTGATCACTCTATAGTGTATTTGAGGAAAAACCGAAACCTTCTATTACTTACACGAATAGAATTACACGTGTTTAAACTTACAAAAACCTCACTGCACTCTCTCTATTTTATAACTTTGGGATGATCCTAAACTCACTGAAAGCCTTGTATTTATAGTATAAGTTTTGGCTCAAAAACTTCCACCTATCACTCCCTGGTTTTCTACCACCTTTTGCTCTTAATTTTGTGGCCACCAAACCACCGAAAGTTCCTCCAAGTTTCAAATCCACCTACAGTTGGTTTGGAGGCTTCTCATGATTGCATGGCAGAGGCTTGATCAAAAGCTTGACAGTTTATTGATTGTTAATGCTTGCTGGATTCATGCATGGGATGCAGCTGGACTTTACAATTCTCCTCCTCCAACTGCATTCGAAACAATCGTCATCTGACAGCTATCCCGGCTTGTCTCTGCACAACTCTAGCTTGTCCCGAGTAACCACTTTTGTTAACATGTCGACTGGATTCTCATATGTATGGATCTTTACTAGTCTCAGCAGTTGTTGATCCATTAATTCGCGTATCTAATGATAGCGAATATCGATGTGCTTCGTCCTGGAGTGATACATTGAGTTCTTGCTCAGGTCCAGAGCACTCTGACTGTCACAATGTATTTTGTATCCCGTCTTCTTGATCCCTAGCTCTTGGAGAAATTTTTTTAACCATAACATTTCTTTTCCTATCGGATGCCTCAGCTATAGCAATGTACTCGGCTTCTGTTGTGGATAATACAATACACCTCTGTAATATTAATTGTCATGACACAGGTCCCCCTACAAAAGTGTATAGAAAACTTGTTGTAGATTTTCTACCATCAAGATCTTCTGTCATATCTGAATCTGTATAGCCTTCCAAAATCGGATCAACTCTCTCATAGCACAGACGAAACTTCAATGTACCATTGAGGTACCTGAGAATCCATTTGACTGCCTCTCAGTGTTGCTTTTAGGGTTAGAGAGAAAACGGCTCACTACACTCACTGAGTGTGCAATATTTGGCCTGGTACATACCATTGCATACATAAGGCTTCCAACTGCTGAAGAATATGGTATCGATGACATCTCATCTATCCATTTCTTGGATGAGGGGCACAAACTCTTGCTCAATTTGAAATGGTGTGCTAGCGGAACGCTGACTGGTTTGACTTTCTGTATATCGAACCTCCTGATTATCCGTTCAATATAACTCTCCTGTGAAAGCCACAACTTATTGTTCTGTCTGTCACGAACAATCTCCATTACCATAATCTGTTGAGTTGGTCCTATGTCTTTCATGTCAAAAGACTTAGAGAGTTCCTTCTTCAGCTGGCTGATCTTCGCTGCTTTTTGTCCAACAATCAACATGTCGTCCATATATACTAGAAGAGCAACGAAATTTCCATCTGGAAACCTATGGATGTATACACACCAATCTGCTGCAGTTCTTTTGTAGCCTTGACCCACCATGAATGAGTCAAACTTCTTGTACCACTGTCTCGGTGCTTGCTTGAGCCCGTACAAGATCTTTTTCAGCTTGCAAATAAGGTTTTCTTTTCCTGAAACCTTGAATCCTTCTGGCTGCTCCATGTAGATTTCTTCATTTAGATCACCATGAAGAAATGTTGTTTTGACATCCATCTGTTCAAGCTCCAAGTTCAAACTGGCTACCAATCCTAGGATAACTCGGATTGAAGCCACTGGTGAAAAGATCCCATCAAAGTCAATTCCTTTTTTCTGTAGGAATCCTTTGACTACTAACCGAGCTTTGTGTTTCACCACATTTCCGCTGCCATCTTTCTTGAGCTTGAATACCCATTTATTTTTCAGTGCCTTCATTCCATGTGTGAGCTTAACTATCTCATAAGTGTTTTTTTTTTTTTTTGCAGAGATTACATTTCATCCAGTATTACTTGCAACCATTTATCTTCATCTTTATGAGATACAGCTTCGTTGAAGGTTTCTGGCTCCCCCTCGTCAGTAAGCAGAATGTATTCAGATCCTAAGTATTTGGATGATAGAATCCGGCCTCGCTCAGATCTTCGTACTAGAGGTTCACTGGTTTCTGGCTGCCCGTTGTTATCCAGTTCTGTAGATGATCATGTAGCCTCTGATAGAGTAGGTTGCAGCTCCCACTGATCAACACCACCTTCCTCCTCCGGATATGCTTCTGGTATGTCTTGCACCCCATCATCATCTGTGGCCACTCGTGTTGGTGCTGGGGTTATGTTTGGATTTACATCAGATTTGTCGGCACTGGAATTAGAAGACATTTTGGGATTTTCAATGTCTTATATTGTTTGGCCTTCGAGAAACACTACATCTCTGCTTCTAATGACCTTCCTTTCATTTGGGTCTCATAGCCTGTATCCAAATTCCTCGTCTCTATAGCCTATGAAGATGCATAGAGTAGTTCTTGCATCGAGCTTCTGCCTGAGCTCCTTGGATACGTGTGCAAAGGCTAAACAACCAAATGTTCTGAGGTGAGAATATGAGGGATTCTTACCAGACCACACTTTCTCCGGAATCTCAAAGTTCAACAGGATTGATGGTGATCTGTTGATCATGTAGCAGGCGGCACAAACAGCTTCTCCCCAGAATGGATTTGGCAGTTTAGCCATACTGATCATGCTTCTGACTTTTTCCATAATGGTGTGGTTCATCCTTTCAGCGACACTATTGTGTTGTGGGGTGCATGGAACAGTCCTTTCGTGTCGAATACCATGACTTCCGAAGTAGGCATCGAACTCACTGGAAGTGTATTCGCCTTCATTGTCTGTGCAAATGCACTTCAGTTTCTTCTCTGTTTCACGCTCGATTATGGCATGAAACAATTTGAAATATTCCAGGACCTGATCTTTTGATTTCAAAAAATATACCCATACCTTTCGAGAGGCATCATCAATGAAATTCAGAAAGTATTTATTACCGCCTAGTGAATTGACCTCTAAGGGACCACAAACATCAGAGTACACAAGAATGAGTATCTCTGATCTTTTTGTAGAAGAGAAATTGAAAGAGATTATATGTTGCTTACCAAATAGACAATGGTTGCAAGGATTCAGGGCAACATTTTTGGAGACAGAGATTAGATCCTTCTTTGTCAAGGTAGACAACTCTCTTTCACTCATGTGACCGAGTCTCTGATGCCACAGATTCTGAGAAGCCTCTGGTTCAGCTACATTGAGGCTTTCTGCATAAATCTTCACATGAGTCTTGTATAAAGTTCCACAAATATGTCTTCGAGCGATGACCATGACACATTTTATCATTCTCCAAGTGTCATTGCTGAAGTGGCTAGCATAACCCTGTTTGTCAAAGGTTACCCCCGAGAGTAAGTTGAGCCGAAGTTCTGGAACATGTCTTACCTCCTTCAGGGTTATTGTATACCCTGCATTTGTCCGCAACTGATTTCACCAATTCCCACTATCTGAGAAGAATTGGTATTTCCCATCTTCACTGCTCTAAATTCTCATGCTTTGTATGTTATGAAAAAATCCATGTGAGGAGTGACGTGGTAGGATGCTGCAGTATCTACCACCTACTCGACATCCTGAGTTGCGGTGTGAAGACATGCTTCTTCCTGGCCGGAGCATATAGCTACATCTCCTGTGGTAATTACTAGTGTCTCTGCATCATTTTTCTTCGACTGGTTATCGCCTTGTCCCTGCTCTCGTTGCAGTTTTCGGTAATTCTTCTTTAGGTGGCCTTTTATGCCACATTGGAAGTATTTGTATGTAGGATTTCTCCCGTCCTTGGATTTGCCCCTACTTTTGCTTTTGTCTTTCCCTATCCCTTGATTTTTCTCTCGTTGTCTTCCTCGATGCTCTGAGACAAGGGCTTCTGTTTGATCTGAGCCCACGTCTTTTCTTATGGCTTCTTCATTAGACAGAGCGTCTTTTACCATAGGCATGGTAAGTTTGCCTCCTGGAGCTGAGTTGCTGAGAGTAACCACCAGTGTCTCCCAACTATCAGAAAAAGAACTGAGTAGTAAGAGGGCTTGAACTTCGTCTTCCAGTTGCTTGTCTACTGCAGACAACTGGTTCACCAGGCTTTGGAACTCGTTGGTGTGTTCTGTAATAGAAGTTCCACTCCGAAGCTTCAGGTTCACCAAACGCCTCATGATTAAGGCTTTATTTCGAGCTGTTTTGGCATGGAACATGTCTTCCAATTTCCTCCATATTTCGTAAGCATATGTATCTTGTGCTACGTGGTGGAAGACACTGTGACCAATCCGCTGTCTAATTTGACCCAGAATTCTGTTATTGAGTTTATTAAAGTCATACTCTTTAACAGATTCTGGTCTCACTCTCTTCACCTCGATAGCATCAAGCAAATATTTACAGTGTAAATAATCTATCATCCGAGGTCTCCAGAGAGAGTAATTAGTTGTTGTCAGCTTGATCATTGCACCAGAAGGGGAATCTTCCATTTTCATTTTAAGTTTTAAAATTTAAAATGAAAATAGGTTAAAATCGAGGCTGAATTTCACAAATCGGAGGTCACCGTTGCGTCCGAAATGGTCGAAAATGGTGGATTATACACTTCGTTGGTCCAAATCCGACTCAGGGACTGATTTGTAATTTTCTAAAACTTATGGGGCTAAACTGTAAATTTCAAAGACTTCAGTGAGCTCAATGAAATTTACAAGGATTAATGACGTGTCTGACATGTGACTGCTGATGTGGCAAAAGTGGGACCGGCTTGCTGACGTGTCTGGCACGTGTCGCTGACGTGGTGGATGACGTGGCTGTTGACTGTTTGATGATGTAGCGCTGACGTGTGCTGACGTGGCGCTGACGTGGATGCCACGTAATCGTCTTCAACCTTCAGACGCGCGTGTGGCGTGTGACTGATAATGGGCTTCACTCTCTGGTGCGTGTGAGCGTGTGTGGGCTTCTCGGACCTCCGTTTGATCGCCGGAAAATACAACCGAACTCGTCTCGACGTGAACTAGCTTATGGTATCATCAAAATAGATTTTTGACAACTTTTTTGAAACTCAAATTTTCCGAACCGAGTTTCGTTCTTCGGTTTTACGACCTCAAAGTAGAACCAAAGCTACTGATACCACTTGTTGTGATTCTCTGATCACTCTAGAGTGTATTTGAAGAAAAACCGAAACCTTCTATTACTTACAAGAATAGAATTACAAGTGTTTAAACTTACAAAAACCTCACTGCACTCTCTCTATTTTACAACTTTGGGATGATTCTAAATTCACTGGAAAGCCTTGTATTTATAGTACAAGTTTTGACTCAAAAACTTCCACCAATCACTCCATAATTTTCTGCCACCTTTTGCTCCTAATTTTGTGGCCACCAAACCACTGATAGTTTGCATGTCTCCTTCTTCCAAGTTTCAACTCCACCTAAAGTTGGTTTGGAGGCTTCTCATGATTGCATGACAGAGGCTTGATCAAAGGCTTGACAGTTTGTTAATTGTCGATGCTTGTTGGATTCATGCATAGGATGCAGCTGGACTTTACAAATAAGGTCATGTTTGTAATTGAAATGTCTATATGCTTAACAACTACTTAAATTGTTTTTAGAAATATTATAGCGCATTATATATACACACACACACGAACTAGTGTCTTAATTTGGCATACGCAGCATGAAATTTGTGATTTGTAATGACTGTAAGATAATATAACCATAAAATTAAACTGTAAAATTTGAACTCCACACACATAACTTTTAAATCAGTTTTACGTCATAGCCCATCTCATTATGATCAGAGGGTTGGTAAATGGGTCAGCCTTTGAAAAATCATATCATATTTTGAATGTTTTTTTATTTAAATTCGGATATGAAAAACACAATAAAAACATTAATTCAAAATTTAATATACCAGATTTTATAATATCTTAAAAATATCTCTCTTGAATAAAAATCCAAAACCATATAAGCTCACATCATTCAAAAGACAAATAATGGGCCAAGGCCCAACCACTCGGCAGCTTGGCCGATTAAATGGCTATATATTCGTCCTGCTCCTGCATCTCCTTGGCCACACAAAACAAAGTGAAAGTTGACAGTTGACCCACTTTTGAACTGATTGGTTTCCAGATTCCAGTTCAGTTCAATTATCCAATAATAGTTGTAAAAATCCAACATAAATTTATAAGGGTCATGCTAAGTAGTGCCCTAAGGGTATGTTTAAAACATAGTGCATGCAACTGGCATGCAATTGGCGCCAAAAGCCAAAGTGACAGCCACTGAAAGCAATGCAAGCTGTGTGTGTGTGTTGCCAGCTTGCTCAAACCGCGTGGCACTGTTCACGCGGTTTGAGCACTATATAAGGAATCCAAAATCACCATTGTAAATGTATCACAAAGTGTGTGTAAGCTCCAAGTAGAGAGCTTGAGAGTGTGTGAGGTTTTTTGTTAAGTTTCTAGTTGTAAACTTGAATTTATTCTTGTAGTAATAAAATTACAATTCGGTTTTTCCTCAAACACACTCTAAAGTGATCGGTGAATCACAACAAGTGGTATCAGAGCCTTTGGTTCTTCATTGGGATCGAAAAACCAAAGAATGGAGTTTGGTTCGGAAAATTCGAGTTCCAGAAAAGTTGTCAAAAATTCATTTTGAGCACACCATCAGCTAGTTCACGTCGAGACGAGCACGGTGGTATTTTCGGGCGACCGAACCGACGTCCCAGCAGGCCGCACGCGCCTTCCAGAGAGAATCCCACGCACCGCCAGTCGCTCCACGCGCCACACGCGCAGACGAAGGTTGAAGACGCTGACGTGTCATCCACGTCAGCGACACGCGTCCGCCACGTCAGCATACGGGTCCCACACTGCCACGTCAGCACGCAACGTCATCACACCACGTCACCTGCCACGTCAGCAAAGCGGTCCCACCTTGCCACGTCAGCACTACCACGTCAGCGGCCTGGTAAATTTCATTTTGCCCCCTGAAGTTTTGAAATTTACAGTTTTGCCCCAGAATTTTAGGAATTTACAAATCAGCCCATGTGTCAGATTTAGACCAAAGAAGTGTCTATTCCACCATTTTCGACCGTTCCGGACGCAACGGTGACCTCCGATTTGTGAAATTCAGACCCGATTTTAGTGTATCTCCTATTTTAAACTTTAAAACTTAAAATGGAGATGGAGGATTCTCATTCTGGTGCAATGATTAAACTGGCTGCCACTAATTACTCCCTCTGGAGACCTCGGATGATAGATTTCTTGTACTGTAAAGATTTGTTTGATGTCATCGAGTTGAAGGGAGTGAAACCAGAGTCTGTTAAGGAGTATGACTGGAATAAACTCAACAACAGAACTTTGGGTCAGATAAGGCAGTGGATCGGTCACAGTGTCTTCCACCACGTAGCACAGGATTCAGATGCTTACGGGATGTGGATAAAGCTGGAAGACATGTTCCAGGCCAAGACAGCTCGGAATAAAGCCCTGTTAATGAGGCGTTTGGTGAACTTGAAGCTACGGAGTGGAACTTCCGTTGCGGAACACACCAACGAGTTCCAGAGCCTGGTGAACCAGTTGTCTGCAGTAGATATGCAGCTGGGAGATGAAGTACAAGCCCTCTTACTACTCAGTTCCCTTCCTGATAGCTGGGAGACATTGGTGGTTACTCTCAGCAATTCCGCTCCAGGAGGTAAAGTTACCATGCCTATGGTAAAAGATGCCATGTCGAATGAGGAGTCCAGGAAAAAAGATGTTGGCTCAGAACAGACAGAAGCCTTCATCACAGAGACTCGAGGAAGACATCAAGGAAGAGACAGAGAGAGAGGCAGAAGCACAACCAGGGGTAGATCCTCAAATGGATGGAAGCCTACCTATAAGTGCTACCATTGTGGCATTGTAGGCCACCTAAAGAAGAATTGCCGAAAACTGCAACGAGAGCAGAGAGAAGGCAATCACCAGCTGAAGAATGAAGAAATGAGAGACACTGGTCGTTGTCCAAGCAGATGTAGCAATATGCTCCATACAGGAAGAGACATGCCTTCACAACGCAACCCAAGATGTTGAGTGGGTGGTAGATACTGCAGCATCCTACCACGTCACTCCTCACAGAGATTACTTCACAACCTACAAAGCGGGAGACTTTGGAGCAGTGAAGATGGGAAATATCAGTTCCTCTGGGATAGTAGGAATGGGTGATATTCAGTTGCGGACAAATGTCGGGTGTACATTGATCTTGAAGGATGTCCTGCATGTTCCAGAACTTCGGCTGAATGTACTCTCGGGGATAGCTCTTGACAAACAGGGTTATGAAAATCACTTCAGAAATGGCACATGGAGAATGATGAAAGGTGTCATGGTTGTCGCACGAGGAAATGCTTGCGGCGCACTATACAAGACTCATGTGAAGATTTGTGCAGACAGCCTCAATGTAGCTGAAAAAGAGGCTTCTCAAAATCTGTGGAATCAGAGACTCGAACACATGAGTGGGAGATGGTTGTCTACCCTGAACAAGAAGGAGCTTACCAAGGATGCTGCACGAGGTCCTTGCAACCACTACTCGATTGGTAAGCAACGCAGAGTCTCATTTGATTTCTCTTCAGAGAGAAGATCAGAGTTGCTCAGTCTGGTGCACTCTGATGTTTGTGGTCCATTGGAGGTTGATTCATTGAGCGGTAACAAATATTTTCTGAATTTCATCGATGATGCTTCACGGAAAATCTGGGTGTATTTCCTCAAGACGATGGATCAGGTCCTAGATCAGTTCAAGCTGTTCCACGCCATGGTAGAGCATAAAACAGGGAAGAAGCTGAAATGTCTTCGCACAGACGATGAAGGCAAGTATAGTTCCAGAGAGTTCGAAGCCTACTGCTGGAGACACGAGATTCGACATGAGAGAACTGTTCCATACACACCACAACATAATGGTGTCGCTGCAAGCATGAACCGCACCATTATAGAGAAAGTCAGAGGAATGAACAGTATGGCTAAGCTGCCAAAGTCATTCTGGGGAGAAGCTGTTCGTGCTGCCTGTTACCTGATCAACAGATCACCAACTGAACCGTTGAACTTGGAGATTCCGGAGAAAGTGTGGTCTGGTAAGAATCCCTCCTACACTTAACCTAGAGTATTCGGTTGTTTAGCCGTTGTACATGTATCCAATGAGCTCAGGGAGAAGCTCGATGCAAGGACAACTCCATGTATATTCCTAGGCCATGGAGATGAAGAATTTGGATACAGACTATGAGATCCAAAGGAAAATATGGTCATCAGAAGCCAGGATGTAGAGTTTTTTGAAGACCGAACAATTGAAGACATTGAAATGCCCAGAATGTCTTCCAATACCAGTGCCAACAGAAATCCAGACCCAGCACCAGCACAATTGGCCATAGATATGGTGCACGAGGAAATTCCAGAAGCAGAACCAGATGAGGCAAATAGAGATGTTGAGCAGGGGGAGACACAACCTGTTCCATCGGAGATGACAGAAGAAAGTGTTGAGCAGGGGGAGCCGCAACCCACTCCACTAGAAGCTGCAAGATCATTCACAAAGATGGATGATGATAGACCTCCTGAAACCAGTGGACCTCAGACAAGAAGATCTGAGCAAGGCAGGATTCCATCAACCAGATATCCGGGATCCGAATATATTCTGCTTACTGATGTGGGGGAGCCAGAGAGTTTCCCAAAGGCAAGAAGGCACTGAGGAACAAATGGATGAAGAAACATGACAGCAAAACTGTGCAGAGACACAACAGAATATTACTGTGCAGAGACACAGTGGATTGTACTATGCAGAGACATAGCAGGAGAATACTGTACAGAGATGCAGTGAAGTGTGCTGTGCAGAGACACAGCCGACATGTCAACAAAGGAACAATGATCGGGACAAGCTAGAGTTGTGCAGAGACATAACCGGGATAGCTGTCAGATGATACAGAGAACTACGATTGGCTTAATCCCAACTCAGGGTACGTAGGCAGTCATTCAGATGCAGCCAGGGGAGGATCCTTTGAAGGATCCTGATTTGGGTGATTGATGTTCGGCTCAGATTTTGGAGAAATCTTCACCGAGGGGGAGATTTGTTAAAAACATAATGCATGCAACTGGCGCCAAAAGCCAAAGTGACAGCCACCGAAAGCAATGCAAGCTGTGTGTGTGTGTTGCCAGCTTGCTCAAACCGCGTGGCACTGTTCACGCGGTTTGAGCACTATATAAGGAATCCAAAATCACCATTGTAAATGTATCTCAAAGTGTGTGTAAGCTCCAAGTAGAGAGCTTGAGAGTGTGTGAGGTTTTTTGTTAAGTTTCTAGTTGTAAACTTGAATTTATTCTTGTAGTAATAAAATTACAATTCGGTTTTTCCTCAAACACACTCTAAAGTGATCGGTGAATCACAACATGGTACTCATTAAGGATCCATTTTTGGTAAGTTTTCATATCACTTTTATAGGGAAAATAAAAAATTGTCAAAACATTAATTACCTTTTCACTTTTCCTATAAACACTTTTCTAAAATGGATCCTTAATGAGTGCCCTATGGGCACTCATTAGCATTTCCCAATTTATAATAAGATCTTGACACAATTAAGTACAACACAGAGAATCAAAGTAACATAAATTCCCACCTCAAGGTCATTATGATAGCATAAAATTCTGAATTCTAATTGGGATATGAAATTTTGTACGATTCGTTTTGAAATTCGAGAGGAATATAAATTCCGACCTCATGGAAATTAAGAATGCGGAAAATTCCGAATTTCGATCGCGACTGGATCAATTGCGAACTCTAACCCTCTACCTTTTAAGGATAAATGTAGACCACTTCAACTAAAAAAAAAAGTGTTGGCCACACATTCAATCTAAAGTGTCACCCTAAGACATTAGAATGGAATTGAAGGTACATAATCAATGTGTAACAACAACATAAATAAGTAGCCAAATCCAAGTGGGATGATTGATTGATTACACCATTCATTTCATGCCACCTAATTCCAGCACAAATTCACAATTCTTTTGGAGTTCACACACACATTTATAAATTATAATGATGCACTCACCCATTCACCTCCTTTTCTTCTCATCTATCACTTTTCCTATTTTCTTGTGTTTTGGAGCTTTGATTTTTCTGTCCATTATTATAATTTGGTACAAAATATTTTTTCATAAATAAATAAACTAAAAAAAAAAAAAACACCGTAGATTATATAATAAATATACAAGTGTCGTTCTCTGTTAAAAAAGAAAAAAGAAAAGGAAATAATATCACACATTTTATTTTATTTTTTTAAATTATTATTAAGCGACGGTGGTGGTTGCCTGGTTGGCATTCAAAATATTGTGGCTATGGTATAAAAAGGGAAACGCGGAATTTTCAAAACACACGTCAAACTTTAAGCAATCGAAAGTACAAAACAGAGTCTTTTTTTTTAATTTTTTTTTTTTTTTTTTGCAAATTTATAAGCTTCCCAAATTTCTTCGATCTTTAGACTCTTTGTTGCTTGCATCTTACTGTTATAAAATTTGGCAGAAGGCCCAACAGTTGCTTCATCAACAAAGGGTGAGAATTGTCTGTTGCCTTTTTTTTTTTTTTTTACTTTGACAAACTGTGTGCTTGCTTGATTGTCTTTTTGAGACTTTGGTTTCTCTTATTTTGTTCTCTCTCTCTCTTTTTTCCTTATCTAGATTGAGGAGATACGATCATGAAATGCTTTCGCTGTTGTGAAGAAGATGGTATCCTTAAAGCTTCTGAAAATGGACCATTTGTGCCGAATAACTCAGCAAATAACCCCGGAAGTTATTATGTGAAAGAAGCTCCAGCAAAGGAAACAAAGACTCTAACTATTCAACCTATAGCTGTCCCCGCCATTTCAGTGGACGAGCTGAAGGAGAAAACGGATAATTTTGGTACGAATTCTTTGATTGGTGAGGGCTCCTATGGAAGAGTGTATTTTGGTGTCCTAAGAAGTGGGCAGCCTACAGCCATCAAGAAGCTGGATGCCTGTAAGCAACCGGACCAAGAATTTCTAGCACAGGTTCAGCCTATGAAATATCATCTTCAACGCTTTTATTGGGCTACAATATGTGCTGCCTTCTGATTTATATTACATTTTTTGCCACTTAACTTTATAGGTCTCCATGGTATCAAGACTTAGAAATGAAAATCTTGTCGAGCTTGTCGGTTATTGTGTTGATGGACCTCTTCGTGTCCTCGCCTACGACCATGCCTCTAAAGGATCTCTCCATGACATTCTTCATGGTGAGTGTTATCATATTATTTCTCTGTGCTTGAATCTCCACTAGAAATACTGATAAAGAACATAGTAAATGAAATTACCTATGATCACTCAAACATCAAATACAACTATACCCAAGAGGTGGTGAATTGGGTATAAGTCCAAATAATGCGGAATTAACAATTCTTTACAATTTTAAGCCACTTAGTTAGTAGTTTTACCAATTAAGCTCAGTGTGCAATTTTCTTAATCACAATTTATTATCAAATACAAGTTTCTAAAGTAATATGCAATCTTAAAATAAAACTTGCGATGATTAAAAGAGTTTAGGGATATAGAAAATAATACCAAGATTTATAGTGGTTTGGCCAACAATGTCTACGTAAATGTGATTCTACACTTTACACCGAGAGTTTTCCGTGACTCACTCACAAATCAAGAGTTTTGTCCCTAGGTTCACCCCAAACCTTTACACAACAACAAGAGTTTTATCCCTAGGTTTATTCTTAAATCTTTTCACAAATTCACCCTTTTGAGTATGCCCACTCACCACAAGGGATTTCACAAGCACAAGTGTTTGATATAAAAAGTTTTACAACACAATTTTTTTTCTTTTTGAAATCCGCCAAACCACCCATTATGTGCTTAAGCGGAGCAGGTAAAACCTCCGGTTGTCCCAGGCTCTTATAAGAAACGCACTCTCTGAACTCGAACCCAAGACCTCAAGGTGAGATCCTGAGCCCTACACCACCAAGTCACGCCCCTTGGGGACTTTACAACACAACTTGGGTACTCACAAATGATAAAAAAGATTAAGGGTGTGACTTGCTAACCCAAGTAAATACAAGCTCACTAAATGTGTATGGAGATGTAGTGTGTGAGCTTTGATGATCAAGAGAATGTATGGTAAAGAAGATTAAAGAAACTTTTTTTGCTTCTTTTTAAATGTATGAAGGTTGTAGAAGATAGCAAAAATGAAATGAGGATTCAATTTATAGTGAAAGAGGAAACTGTCTCAACTCTCTATCCTGAGACCGGTATGCCGCTCTCCAGAGGCCGGTATGCTGTTCCTCCAAATTCAAACGGCTATATTCAAAATATGACCGTTGAGCATTTACGCGCATGACTTACCGGATTACTGACCGGTATGGACTGGACTGGTTCCAGTAACTATGCAAACTCCAGATGATCGGTATGATATACCGGTATGGAATAGCCTGGTTCCAGAGAGCATGCAAAACTGTCCAAAGCAGGATAAGGACACCAATATGCCGGTATCAGGGGTTGGTGTGCCCGTCACAGTGCAGAAAACACAAGATTTGAAGATTAAAACATTATGCACATGACCCAAAAGCATTTTATAAGTGTGTATGAGTCCTATGAGCTTAGAATACTTGAATTATCAACTCACTTACATTGAGAGCCCTAAGTTATAAGACTTTACTTGATTTCTTCATTTAGTGTTTGAGTCTTCACATCCAATTTGCTTCGACATCTTTTTGTAATGCTCTCGAATACGTGTCGAAGTCCCTAACGTTGCATCATCAAAATCCTTCATCGAGTGCAATGCCGCTTACAGTAAATCCCTAGAGTTATAAATTTTGCTATGACGTTTGAAGTCAGGTTAGGTGCTTCTAGATCAGGGTTCAATGTGAGAAAAAATAGTATTCTTAAATTATTTTTTTTAATTGGCTTAAATTAATGATGTTCTTTCCTCTCCTTGGTAATCCAATTGACATTGATCTGAGGTTATAGGAAAGAAGGGTGTAAAAGGAGCAGAGCCAGGTCCAGTCTTGTCATGGGCACAGAGAGTTAAGATTGCTGTGGGAGCAGCCAGGGGACTTGAATATCTACATGAAAAGGCAGAGCCTCGTATCATCCATCGTAATATAAAGTCCAGCAATTTACTACTTTTTGATGACGATGTTGCTGAGATTTCTGATTTTGATTTGTCAAATCAAGCCCCTGATTCAGCAGCACGTCTTCATTCCACACGTGTGCTTGGAAGCTTCGGTTATCATGCACCAGAGTAAGCTCTTCTTTTGCTGTTCAAAAGTTATGCTTTCCATACTTTTCTATCTGTGTCTCATAAAATTGTAACCTTGAAGTTCATAATGTGTGATTATGTTCCAACTACAAGCTGTACACAGAAGGCAAGCTCAGGGTGGCATCATCATATGATAGTTTTTGCTAGGAAATAGCCATCACACAGGCGATTGCAATAATATAATGTGTCTCATCTTGTAGAATAATAAGAATGTGCATACTTATCAAAAGAACTTTTAGATTGCAAGGAATAAGGGTTCAAGAGGGACAAAAGGTCATTTTTGTTTGTACTATTTAACACCCTGCAGTGCCTTTGCCCAGCACTAAACATGGGAATCTGAGGCGGTTAATGGACTCAGTTGTGAACTACTTTAACACTTGAAACCTTGATTCGGCAAATTGTCTTCCTTTTAATTAGTATTAGTGAAGCACAAACAAACGCACTGTATTCAGTTTTCGTGGTTTCGTGGCAGATATGCTATGACTGGACAGTTGAGTTCAAAGAGTGATGTTTATAGCTTTGGAGTTGTCCTGCTGGAACTCTTAACTGGGCGAAGGCCTGTTGATCATACTCTGCCACGCAGACAGCAGAGCCTTGTAACATGGGTACAAACTTCATCTCATTTTCTTTCTGCCAGTAATTTGTTTTTGGGGTATGCATATTTATCATCTTCTAAATGATGGCTAGGTCATCGATTTCAGAGATTGCACTCGATCTGATCCTTGTATAATTTTATATTGTTTAGGCAACACCAAAACTCAGCGAAGATAAGGTGAAGCAGTGTGTTGATGCTAAACTAAGTGGAGAATACCCTGCCAAGGCGGTTGCAAAGGTAAGACAGACAATGTTGTAACTGATGAATTATCGAGCATTTCTGTTGCAAAGTTTTATGTAACTGGAAATGCCCATTAAAATGGTCAGTTGGCTAGAGAATGAAATCAAATGATCTGAGGGCAAAGCAGGAACCTTTCGCGGCTGCAAAGGCTATTATGGAGCACTAATCAATTCTTTCTTTTATTTATGTGGGAACAGATGGCTGCTGTTGCTGCCTTGTGTGTGCAATATGAAGCTGATTTTCGGCCAAATATGAGTATCGTAGTGAAAGCTCTCCAGCCTCTATTGAATACTCGTTCAGGTACCACACATTGAACCACACACTTGTGAATCACCTCCAATATTTAACCATGCAATAATTTTTTTAATGCATTCTCAGAAAATTTGTTTTGTGAGGTGATATAGATGTTAATAATTTTCAGTACCTTCCTAAAGAGATTCCAGATTACTGGAATTTTCTTTGTAGTTAAATTGAATTCTCAATTATATATTAAATTATGCAAGTGACAAGATCACTTCTTTGGATTTGGGTTGTGTTGGCTGATGAAGCGTTTGCATTTTCACTTCCATAATTGTGTGACTTAGAAACTTATTCAGGAACTTTGGATGTCTTGTCTTGCTTCTATTTTGCACCAAGGTTTCACTTGTGGTGACGTGGCTTAAAAGGCATTCACCCAAGCCCAAGCTGAAAATGGTTCAGCAGTTCATATTATTTATTATTAGTAGTCACCGAGTGTGTTGGATACACATGCATGCTCAAAAATAATTAAAAAAAATTCAAACATCCTTGTATAAGAAATAATAACCTAGAAAGCAACTTCCTTTTTTTGGTTTTGATATATATGTAAGAAAGAGCCCAACAAAATACCTGTACATTGTAAATACTACCTACAACAAGATTTGTCAACTTTCAGATACAAACAAACTAATCCCCTCTTCAACAAGTAAAATATTAAATACCCAAATGGACTATATAACATCCCTCAATTCCCCAATTCCCTTTAGTCTCCATATCTGGCTGTCCTAAGACTTTGTAAGGTCCTAAGAATGTAAGGTATAAGGAACGACCTTTGCATTATACTTCTCATTCTACAAATGACTCGGACCAAAGTCTACGACTGCTGGTTTCTTCCTTCTACTATTCAACCTCGACTCTGGATTTTCATTCTTGTCTGTGTCAGAATTCTCCTGCTGAGACTCGGACTCTTTGGCCCCTGCTTGATTCCTTCGGCGTCTACGATCCTAAAATTTCCAAACCAGGATAGATATCAAGCGTCTAAATACTTTTCTGAACTTAAAATTATAAATGTCAACATGTCAAGTAGGGGGGGTGTTGGTGTACTATCTATTACAATCTAGTTTTGTTTAGAAAAAAATATTCTCGTGTTTTTTAAATTTTATTCCTCTAGTCAACTTAGCTATTGCTCAAGAGAAGATTGGCATAATCAAACCTCTCGTGGAATGGGATATTCCTCTGATTCAAGCATGCGAACTACTTGACTCATCTTTGGCCTTTTGTCAGAATCTGGATCAACACATCTCAAAGAAGTTAACAAAGCTCGTTTAAGGGCACTTGTTGATGGCCTAGTCTCAATATTTGGGTCTACAACTTCTTCTGAACGCCTGAGTTGAACCATCATCTTGAGCCACTCAACCATATTAACCTAAAGAGCACCAATAAAAGTGTGTCAAGGCATTTATCATAGTTGTGTCCTTACATATTATAACAGGAAGTTCAACGACAGGGAAGATAAGTAAATAATAGATAGATCGACAAAGAACTCCCAGTGCACTCACGATGGCTTTAAAGTCTCAGAGTTAAACAAAACATGTATCAAAATCTTGTGCTACAGAATTTCAACACTCATTTGGAAAAGATACGTTTATTGCAATACCTCAGACTGAGGGCGACCGTAATCAACTGGATACCTTCCAGTAATTGCTTCTAAGAGCACAACACCAAAGCTATAAACATCACTCTTCTCGTTCAAAAGACCAGAATTGGCATATTCCGGAGCAACGTAACTGAAAAATCATTCAACAAACAAAGGAAAAACAAGGGTTATTTCCCAACAGATGCAACAAAACAATCTACCAACCCTGGGAACAAAGGCAATGCTGAATGAAGGGGAGACAATATGAGCAATTGCACCGTTGGAGTTGTAAGGCAATTGAAGGTAAGGGAGAAAAAGAAAAACTCACCCAAAGGTTCCCATAACTCTAGTAGTAATATGACTTTTTCCAGCACCCAGCAGTTTGGCCAGACCAAAATCAGATATCTTAGCGTCAAAGTTTTCATCAATCAATATGTTGCTTGACTTTATGTCTCTATGCACCACCTTCGGTTCAATGGCCTCATGGAGATAAGCTAGCCTGCAATGTAGAACCAAGAGTGACAACTAAAAAAATAAACTCAGATTAAGCTATGGAAGGAGTATTGGAGAAAAAAGAAAAAGGGAAGCAGCAGACTTACGCTTTGGCAGTACCGAGGAGAATTTTCATGCGAGCCTCCCAAGTAAGATATCCGCGATCGCGCATATCTCCGCGTAGCCATTGCTCTAGATTGCCGTTACTGACATACTCATATACCAACAACCTGAAATTTTTGGCAGCGAGAAGGCAAAGGGATGAGCACGGTCCGTGTCAACTAGGCCCAGGATTTCTCTTTTAAATGATAGATCATAGAAACATAAACAAATACGATATCGGCAACACTTTGACATGCCAACCATTAGGTCCAGCCTTAAATAAAGCTATGTGAATGCAATCTAAGTTTGCAAATCAATGAGAGGACACAAAAGGACGCTTTACCTCTGGGTTCCTTCAATGCAGTATCCCAGAAGTCGAACTAAGTTTTTATGCCGCACATGCCCAATAGCCTCGACTTCAACTCTAAAATCTTTATCAGCTTGTCCTCTAAGAAAATCAGTTTCAAAGATCAATAAAAGTCCACAAGCAACAGATAATTAACAGGAATAAACAAAAAGATAAAATGTTGTAAGCTGATATGCAACTTACGGATTATTGAGGAGCTTCTTAACTGCAACAGCAGTCCCATTCATTAGTTGACCACGATAAACAACTCCATAACCCCCATCACCAATAATATTATCCTTTGAAAACCGGTTGGTTGCAAATTGTAGGTCTCTCAAGGTGAACCAATGACCCCAGCCCAGGTGTGAAAATTCAGGCAGGCCGGACAGAGGTGAAGGCGCAGTCAAAGGGTGCGAAGATGGTCTGAAGTTAGATACGTTTCCATTGCCCACTTCTTCACCCAACTGAGACCCTACAACATCTTTCTCTAAATGATTGAAGGATCCTGATTGGACACTATCATCACCATTCTCTGCTTGGGAGATCAACACCTTCTCAGATTCCCCATCATTGAATTTATCATGAGTCGAGAAACCACCATTGCTGGATGAAACTTGATCGACTCTTATCTCTTTGATTTCCTCTGAAACAACAGGGAAATGGCTCACAGGCAGCATGTCATTAGCTCTTCTTGATTTCTTCTTTCGAAAAGTAAGCCAGAGCGATACCCCAAGAATTATCCCAAAAACCACAGCCAGACAAATCACAATCAGTACCCACAACTGCACACCAATATAAGTCTTTGATAAACTTTGGTTAAGATCAGACGCCATTTCTTTATATGCCAATATCCCTGCAAATAACAAAGCAAAATGTAAGTGGCAAACATGGTATGAACCAAAAATATAAAGTGGGTTCAACGCTTTGGTTTCAGATTAAACTTGAATACTATTTTTAAGGTTCCTGATAACAGCTAACAAACCTGGATCTTACAACAGAATATGGATGCCCAACATCAAGAATGAACTAAAAAGCTGACTTTGGTACATGTACCAGAACAATTATGGAGATAGAAAACATAAAACAAGGAAAAAACAAAAACAAAAACCAGAACCAGAACCAGAACCACATTCAACTTCTCAAAAACCAAAGGAGAAGATGCTAAAGAAAGCACATAATTCTTCATTAATCAAATCCACCGACTACCATACTTTAAATAAAATAATTAAAAAATATATCATAATCAAAAGGAAAAAAGCACGTTACATTTTTCAATACAAACACTACCGACACATACATACATTTCACATATCATTTGGACACGATCAATGAAATAAACAGCTAAATAAGATCAAAACTTTCACTGTTAAATAAATCCCAAAATCAACTCCAACAAACTGGAAACAAAACACAAACCTGATTTAATTTTGAATGAGTCAACTCCTTCACTAAGCAACAATCTCTCTCTCTCTCTCTCTCTCCAAAAGGGAATCAAATTCAGGCACTAGCTCTGTTTAAGCAAAAAAAAAAACGCACGCGCACAAACCCAGTTGAAAATAAGCAAATTCAGACACACCCAGATCAAAGACATTGTGAAAGTTTCCAAATTGATGTGCTTCTTGAAGAGTTTCCGCTTTAGGTGTAAGAAGATATGGAGTTGTCAGTGTTAGGTAACAGGCAAATAATTGCCTCACATTATATATCGGTGAATGAGAAGCATCATAAATAGAATTGGAACTTGTAAGCTTTCATTGCTGTTTCTTTAAAATTCAAAATTTAATAAGAAATTTATATTTTGATTCTTGATAGTGACAAATAATCGGAAACTTTTTTTTTATTTTTTATATCAGACACAAATATAAAAAATATACGAACTATTGCACTCAAAATTAATTAATTAATTAATATACATACATAATTAAGTATTAATAATACAATGTGGGTTATGATTACGGGACGGGATAAGCTTAAGTTAGTGAAAAGGCTAAATTAAAAGGTCAAAATGAACAGAGTCTAGACACCTAATTTACTCACAAAAAAAAGAAAAAGAACTCATTATGAAATTTCTCTGGCCGATTTTCAAAAAATACAATATGTTTGCTATTGAAGAAAAGCGAAACTTATAATAATATAATAGGACATATAGTCAAAGAAACAGACTGGCCACCATACCATATTAACCAGGTTTTGTGATGTGATGTGCCCATCAATCATCATCTGTTGGCTGGAAATTTCTGCCATTTTTTTTTTTTTTTTTTTTTGGGGAAGATAGACATGTGGATGTGAAATGAAATGAAGATTGAAGAATCAACAACAGTCCCCACCACCAGACAACCCACAAACACACATCATTTTTATCTCATCGTTTTTGTGTAATGTAATGTAAGTTGTTGCAATGAAATTTTTTGATTCAAGTAAAATCAAATTCATTCTTGGTATACATTCACAAGTAAATGCAGGATCAACCATATTCACATACTTTCCGAATTCAAATTCAAATTAAAATTATTGTCCAATAATTCATAATCATAATTATATAAAAATATATAGATAGATAGATAATCCATAGTAAAGAAAAACAAGAAAGCAGTATGTCATTTGGACATGTAAGTAACTAACTACTCTGGCAGAGACCTGGTCCAGCTCCAAATTAAGACAAAATGTTATCGTCCAAACTTCTCTTTTGTGTCAGGAGGAGCCAAAGAAATATATATATATATATATATATATGTATAAAGAAAGAAAGAAAGAAAGAAAGACACTTTGTTTGTCCCAATGAAGGAACAGCTAGCCCTAGAGCTCCTTTGTGACATTTAATTAAATTCCCTTTCGTTAAATTACTCTCCACAATTGGGATTTAGTTGGTGTTGTATTTAGAAGATCTTCGTTGACAAAAATTGTGTATATAGCTAGGCTAGGCTGGTATGGGTCCATTGAATCCCTTGCAAACATGTCAGGTCACCATTATATAAAGATATAATAATTTCATTAATTATTATCAATAATTACACCTTTTCTTTTTTTTTGAATTGTTAAAAATTTTGCTGTCAAGTCACCTATTTCGGGCTTAAGCGGAACAAGTAAAATCTCAAATTGTCTCAAGTTCTTACAAGAAATGTACTTACTGGATTCGAATCCAGAATTTCAAGGTGAGATATTGAGCCCTACACCATAAAACTATGTCCCTTGGGGATAATAATTACACATTTCTTCATTACAAAAACCATAGACTTACAAATTTCTCTTTTTGTTTCTTTTTTTTTTTAAATATTTGTATAATATTTTATCCCTAGCTCAATAAAAAATGTGCGTGTCGTTTTATTTAAGTTTAATTGTACTAAATGAATGTGATTTGATGACAAGAGTTTATGATTTGATTATCTGATTCTGAGTTTGAGTTTAGAGGTACATTCTTTATAAGAGTATGAGGTAACTATAGTTTTACTTGCTTTGTTTAAACGCTAATCTTCATTTAACTCATCATTATCCACCCCACCTGTACATTTCTCGTACAAGACTCTTGCATTTGCTACACGTTATTAGGAAATTTCCATGTTGGAGGTTTAAGGCTCCCACGAAGAAGCCATCCGTCTCCTTTCAATTCAAACCCCCCCTTCCTTTGTCTTGGCTCAATATTTAGCCGGTTCATATGAGATTTTTCATGTTTGCACGTTACGACGCCAATCTTGAAACTACTCGTGTCATGACGCGACCCATTCTGTGTCGCGACGCACGTTAAGCGTAACTTGGTTCAAATAATTTCTTCTGCCTGATTTCAAGATTGTTCTGCAGCACTTTAATGATCTCTTCTTAAGCAAATCCAACTCCACCATATCATCACATACAAGGTTGAGGCTGCATTTTTTTTTTTTTTTTTGGTTAAGTTAATTACTTGTATAATTGTTCAGCTAGCCATTGTGTAAAGCTGTGTGATTGATATTTTGAATGTTAAAAAAGATATTAATATAAAGTTTATTAAACATGTGTATATTAGTTTCCTTGATCAAGTTAATTAGTTTCCTCGCAATTTATTTGATGCTTACTAGCAGTACTAATATGAATATAACTCTTTTTATTTTTTTAATTATAATGATTTTGAATAGATCACAATATCATAAAAAAATCCATATATTACATTATTTATTTATTTTAATCCACCCTCAATCCATTTAGTTGTCATTACATCTAAAGTTTTAGAGTTGTGTATTGAATATCAAGTGGCGAAATATTAAATTGCATGACTAATTAAGAAAAATAATGTAATTAATATAAACAAGACATGATGATTTAGTTGAGCTAGCTAGCTCTGATTCGAAGTTTGAGAGTTTTGCATAAAACAAAATATAACATTGCATGGTTATGTAAATCTAAGACCAAGTTTAGGGGTCTTCATGAAAATTGGGAGGGTTACCTACCTGGCTGGGATAGCTTTCCGCTAGCTTGCCTATATATGCTTATTAATGATAATAGTATGAAATATCAATGAATTTTTTATTTTTATTTTTTATAGACATGTTGGAAATTCCGCCATCAAATCATCTCTCATGGGCTTAAGCGGAGCAGGTAAAATCTCCGGCTGTCTTAGGCTCTTACAAGAAATGCGCTTTATGGATTCGAACCCAAGATTTCAATATGAGATCTCAAATCCTACATCACTAAGCCACACATCCCTTAAAAATGAAATATCAATGATTACTTGAAAGATATATGCCAATTGGCATCTCTAAGTACGCGCGCGTATGTATATATATATATTTATTATATATATATATAACGATTAAATTAATTCTGATATAGAACGTCAACAATTATCTAATAATGATATGAAAATTGAGAAGGCCACAAATACTTTGAAGATTAAAAAAAATTGAGATAAATAAGAATATCATTGAAATTAAATATCAATCAAAGGCAAGCAAATGAAAACTTTTGAAGATTGTTAGAAAATATAAGTAAATGTATCATCTATTGTTTGGTGAAATTAAATAAATTCTATTTCATATTTCAAAATTAAGCGAAACCTCTCACATGCGTAAAAATCTTAGATTTTAGCATACAAAATTTATAATCTCGGTCGGAATTTGGGATCTCTAATCACTTGGTTAGAAATTCGGAGTGCCCAATTCAAAAAATCGATCAATATTTGAGACGATTTTTCGTCTTGATTCACAATCAAGATGGAATGAGACGGGATTATTCTAAAAAATGATATATTGATTGCCATCACTACCTCATGTTCTACATTAAGATCCAAAATATTGATGACTGAATCCTATATAAAGAGTATCTCTTAGTCTTAAAATATTAAAACGATTCCGTTTGATTTAGCTAAATAATAAGGGGATTTTACTATTTTTCACTATAGGAATATGATGATGAGTTGAGCTCACATTCTCAATCTCAAAGTCAAAACCATTATTAATAGGAGTTTTGCTGTCCACGCTGTACTTCTTAATCCTATTTTACTTTGAACGTTTCTTCAATTCCACCTTTGTTCTAATTTTTTATCTTATAAAATGGGCCAGAGATGATAGCCCATATAATCTTTCCTGGGCATTGCTCATTGCACCCCATCATGGACAATCAAATTAGTAGCCAGCCATAAACCATAATGGTGTGACTGTGAGCTGATTTATTCAACTGTTCAATATATATATATATATATATATTGATAATAGAAGCCTCTTAATAATTGACATAACAATCATACTAACGTAACGATGGTGTAACAAGAAAATAACAACTTAATGGAGATGGAGTAATATAACAATTGACATAACGAAACATATAATAATAATAAATAATGAATGGAATAATAGCCATTGATGTTAATGTTAGTTGAATACATATTTTGTTATTATTGAATTTGTTTTTCCAGAAAATGATCAATAATGCAAATAAATAGAATATTATATCAAAGGAAAATAATACATGATTTCACGACAAAAATCACAACCGTTTGATGCAACCCACTGTCACTGGAAGATTATTTCTATATATAAAAGCCACAATATTTTGCGTGTGTGAAATCTGACATGGTACGGCCTTCTTCTTCTTCTTCTTCTTCTTCAGAGAAATTGAACTCGACCTGTCGTTTTCGTTTCTCATTTATCGATACTGCCAAAGACATTTATTACAGGGCACTGTTCTGTTTCTGTGAATACTCTTTTGATTGGCTATTGTTTATCGGTCTTTAGTTTGGATCTTTTCGTAAGGGTAGCCAATTTTCTTTTAGGGTCTGTTTGGTTCAACGAAGGGGAGGGGAGGGGAGGGATTTTAATGGAGGGGAGGGGAGGGGAGGGGAGGGGAGGGATTTTAATTAAATATATGTTTGGTTCAAAAGAGGGGAGGGGAGGGTTTTTTATTAGATATATGTTTGGTTCAAGAAGGGAGGGGAGGGATTTTAAAACTAATTTACTATTTTATCCTTATAGTCTATTATAAATAAAAATAAAACAATATAGGCTTATATTATATTTGAATTAAAATTAAAATTAAAAGCTCTACATATATAATACATGTTATTAAAAATAAAATTAAAACAAGCATCAAACCAGTAGCTAGGTTTTGACATAGATGAATAAATAAAGAAACATTGCAAAATATCCAAGTTCATAACATAAATTACTAAAATGATTAAGTTCAGATAATACGCAAAATATTAATAAGGTTTCAGCAAAATAACAATCATGAAGCTCAAGTCTTTAATCAAATGCATCATCTCTCTTAAGAGTCAAAGACCATTTGCATGATCACTGTCTTGCGTGCTTCCGCTGGACATTGAAGAATTATTCTAAGTTTGTCAACATCTTTCATTAAAGAGCAATAGATCTTAGGCAATGAGTTTGTATCACATCCACAATCCTTGATTAAATTCCAAGCTTCTTCCCCAGAAATTGGCGGCAGCTCATAATTATGGCGTTCTCTCATTATTTCATTTCCTTCTCTTATTGCTGCATTCCCTTCTCTCAAAGCCTCTGCAACCACATGCATTGTCTCTTTAAGTTCAACAAATTCATTATTTTCCTTGCCGAGTACTCTTTGTGGGTGGATTTCTTGCCGAGTACTCTTTCAGATGATATCGAACTCCTCTATAAGGTGTAATAAGCCCACTTGTCAACATAAAGCCAGCATTAACAAGGTAATATTTTCCTATAATCAATGTAAATAATCAATTTCCTATAATCGATGTGATAGATTGAAAAATGAGAAAATGAAGAATTTTAATATACTATGAGTTCTTAATTACCTTGAGGAATTTTAAGTCTATCTTCTCGTGTTAATGCATTCTTTATAATTCTTGAGTCAGAGGCAGTGCCTTCCCATCCAGCGAGCACATAAGTAAACTTTAAATCAAATGTGCACGCTGCTAACACATTTTGTGTTGGGTAGTCTTTCCTACCACGATACCGAGGAGCATCCTTTGAAGATACTTTGACACGTATATGTGTCCCATCTATGGCACCAATACAATCCTGACACAATGCATTTATATTAATATAATATAAGTAGATCATGCTAACGTTTGAGTGTAGGGTGACTTAATGATAAAAAAATTTACCTTAAAATATGGGTAGAATCTACTACTCCTATGAATTTCAAGAGGGACTGTTGAGCCATCGGGTTGTACAAGGAATTTTTCTTCCAATTCAAGAATAGCTCTCAACACTTTATGAAGATGACGACTAATTGTCTCACCAGAACGACGAAACCAAAAGTTGACTTCACGATTTTTAGCATTATGTGTCAATATGTAAATTGATTTTGCAACTTGTTCTTCCACACTTGACCATCGTGTTGGTTGTAAGCCACCCTCTCTTTCTAGCATACCACATAATGTTAAGAAAGCTTCCGGACCCATTCTTAATATATTTCTACTAGTTTCACTATTTCTAATTCGACCCATTATTTCTTCACGCACTCTTTCTCTTTCGGAGCTCATATTATAACTCAATTTTCTCTTACGAGACATCCGAATAATAAAGCAATAAACGATAGCACACATGAGTTGAGTTATAGCTCTTCGGCGTAAATCAAACCATCTATTGACGATAATTTTCCAATCTTGATGATCCATCTAAAATTTAAAAAATTTATAAAATTAAAATAGAATTTTTGTATGGTTCAAAAAATAAAAATTATAAATTAAAATAATTTATCTACAGCTAATAAACATGTTCCATGAAAAAATATAATGATCATAGAAATTTAATTCTGTTAATTCTATTTAAAAAGAAGAAACATAACATTTCTTGTAATAGAAGATATTGATTGCAGATGATCAGAGAAATTTAATTCTGTCAAATTCATTCCACTCCGCCTTATGACCAATCAAAACTTTTACACAAAGTCATATTTTTCAGATTGCAATAAAGAGGACTTTGAATAAAACTTAAAACCAAAGGAAGGCAAAAACATAAAGAATAGTTCTAATCTGCAATCCCAAATGTATATCAATGATAATATCAATCTAACCAAATTCTTCTGTTTTTTATCCAAAACACTCTCCTGGCCCAAGACCTTAAAAAAACTCTCACGTCACTCTTAGTTAGAAAATTTATATCCATCATCTATACTTCAAAATAACAAAATCCAATTGCCCTAAATATTTTAGCTACTTACTCATTCGCCCAGATTGTGATATTAAGGCCTAGCAGCTTGAACTTTCGATCAATTGATTAACTAATACGGTATCAAATTCAAGGAAAAGAATTATGTGCGCAGCAAAAAGAATGAATAAAAGATAGACATTGCACAGCAAAAAGAATGAATAAAATATAGACATACCTGATTGAAGAAGCTATTAACAAGAAACTAGGTAACTGCAAAAAAGAAGAAGCAAATACTAGGGTTTAAATGGTGAAGTAATTTATGATTTTTTAATTAGGACAATTTAGGAATTTTAAAATATAAGTAGGGATAATTTAGTCATTACATTTAAAATTTTAATTCTCAATTTCTCTCTCCTCCAAAACCCCCCACTTTTGGAGGGGAGCTAAAATTGACTTAGGAGGGATTTTGCTCCCCTCCCCTCCCCTCCCCTCCCCTCCAAAAAATTGAACCAAACAACAAAAATTTAAAATAATCACTCCCCTCCCCTCCCCTCCCCTCCAAAACCCCCCAACCAAACACACCCTTCAAGGCAGATCGGATCCGACTCTGCCTTGTTTTAGATCAAAATTTGTTTTTTGTTTCCCGCTAAGTTCTATATGGGGTCATCTTAATAGAGCAGCAATTGTTTGTGAATTGTGACCCAGAAGCAAATATGTCTTTTTTGAGCCAAAAAAAAAAAAAAAAAAATCACTAGGGTCGTGTTCTTTTTAAGGTTTAGTTCGCTCGCATTGCTGTCTTTTTAACTTTACTTATAGCGACGTTGTTCTATTGTTACAGGTGTGAATTGATTGGAGACGTGCAACAAGTTTTTAGCTTTATTATAAATTGGTAATGGGAGAGGAGATGAATTTGTTTGCTAGGGGTTTGATGCTTTTTATTGAAACCGATATGCTGTAGAGTCCAGTGCGGATTAAATAGACAGTTCCATTTTCTAGTTTTCTTTTGGTGCAAGAAAAAGATCAATGAAAATGATGATAAACAAGCCACTTGTTTTGACTTATTTGTACTTGTTGATCTACATCTTGCTTTCATCCGGAGTTATATTGTACAACAAGGTAATCCCTGTTCCCTGCTTCTCTTTAACTTGATGATACTAAATGGATTATGATACTTTGGACTTTTGTGGTTTTGATTAACTAAAAAAATGTATTGATGTTCAACCATATGAATCATGAAAACACAATGTTCAGTGTATTGCTATGCTTAAGCTTACTCAATATCTTCTTCTGGTTGCTTTTTTCAATCTCCATACATGCACGCACGAATCTTTTTTGGGTGCTAGAGGGAGGCTATATCTATTATGAACCTACTTGGTCACTTATTCTATTCCTTGGCTACTTATTTATGTTGCCTGAGAAAATGCTGAAGACCTCATATGTGCTGTCAGATTGTAGATCATCATAGTTTTTGTCTCCCATACCGGGTGATTGCCTAGGCCAAACCTGTATAAGACCTTGCATTTTGCTCAGCATTAGGTGTGGTCTAGTAGTCTATTACCCATAACCCACTTTTGGCTCACTCTAATATTTGTGATACCGTGACTTTGTTTCTTGTTACATAGTTCCATTTATATGTACTGTCTTTTCTTTTCAGTAGTATGATGTTTCATTAATTGAAAATTTAGTCATTATTTCTCGCTCTTAATTTTAAGTCATCTAATTGTTGAATATGACTTTGTGAACTTTATTGCAGTGGGTTCTTTCTCCAAAATACTTCAATTTTCCTTTTCCGATAACGCTTACAATGATTCATATGGGATTTTCCGGACTTGTAGCATTTTTTCTTGTTCATGTATTCAAGGTGAGACTTCTCAAAGACTTTGTCTCTTTTAGTCCTGGATATTCTTGATTGGCTGTGAAAAAATTTCCTGCAAGGGTGCACATGTTTGAACTTGTTCTATTTGTAAGTTGTAACATTTGTCTCATTTCCTTTTCTGACTAGTAGCGATTTCATAACGCTTGAATAACATAAATTATTATAAACCCACTATTACAGACTTTCTATATGTTTCTTTGTTTAACTTCTTTATATTAATTTTTGTTTTTTCCTCTGAATGTGCAGGTTGTATCTCCTGTCAAAATGACATTTGAAATGTAAGTGAAGTAGCCTGTTTTCTCAGAAATCACCATGACTTTTCTGATTCTTCAGTTTTCCCTCTTAACCTCCTTAAATATTGTGCTTGAAATGGCAGATATGCAACGTGTGTGTTGCCAATAAGTGCCTTCTTTGCATCAAGTCTTTGGTAAGTACTTATATATGGTGAAATTTGGATTCTTTTCTAACGCATGGGGTTTTCTAACACTCAGATATTATCAATAAGTTGTTAGGTCATTAACTTTGGCATTTTATAGTATTTTTTCCTTAATGACAGTTCTCAATTATATGTGCTGTGTTATTTGCTAAGAACTATGTCTTCTGACCATTTGTACGTCTTCTTGTTACAGGTTTGGTAACACTGCGTACTTGCACATATCGGTTGCCTTTATCCAGATGCTCAAAGCTTTAAGTATGTGAAAAGAAGTGCTCAATTCATATATATATATATATATATATTCACTATACCTTCTTTACTGCTGATAAATTTATGCTTATGGAATAACTTGGATGTTACAGTGCCAGTGGCAACATTTTTCATGGCTGTTTTATGCGGCACTGATAAAGCTAGATTGGATGTGTTCTTGAACATGGTGCTGGTCAGTGTGGGAGTCGTCGTTTCCTCGTATGGTGAAATTCATTTTAACATAGTTGGCACACTTTACCAGGTGACTGGCATCTTTGCAGAAGCTCTTAGACTGGTCTTAACTCAAGTCCTTTTACAAAAGAAGGGCTTGACCCTAAATCCTATTACCAGCTTGTATTACATAGCTCCTTGCAGGTATTGTCCTGTTGATGACTTTGGACTTCTCCTTTTCTCTTAATCGTTGTTGAATGTGATTTAAGGTGCTACTCATATCCTTCATAATCATACATTGTTTGTGCAGTTTTGTGTTTCTATTTGTGCCTTGGTACTTGCTAGAGATGCCCATGATGGACGTATCACAGATTCAGTTCAATTTCTGGATCTTCTTCTCTAATGCTCTCTGTGCTTTGGCCTTGAACTTTTCGATCTTCTTAGTGATTGGAAGAACTGGAGCCGTCACTATAAGAGTTGCTGGTGTTCTAAAAGACTGGATACTCATAGCCCTTTCAACTGTTATATTTCCAGAGTCTACGATAACTGGGCTGAACATTATTGGCTATGCAATCGGTACTTATCATTTTACATAACATGGGGAAAGTATTTTACGATGACCACACGGTCACATGTTTTCTTTTCAAAAGTGCTTTTTATCAAGTAATGAGTTTCTTTGTGCAGCGTTATGTGGTGTTGTCATGTACAACTACATAAAGGTTAAGGATGTTCGTGCATCTCAACTACTTGCTGAAAGTTTGCCCGATAGAATTGCAAAGGTCGGTATTATTGATATCAAAATGTCGATCCTCATGATTTGTAGTTTTCCTATCTAATAGAGTTAGGGACTTGGCATGCTTCTATTCCCTTATTGTTTAAAATAAAAGTGTACGCTGTTCACTGACCCTATTGGTCTCTTTCATTTATTAAGGACTGGAAGTTGGAGAAGAAATCGTCAGATATATTCAATCCTAATAGCAGCAAAGACAACGATGGAGGGAATATCAACTCTGAACCACACATCGATGAAGAAGAACCTCTAATTGCATCATCAAGATTATCTCACATTGGTCGCACTCAGGTCGGTAACCATGGCGTATGATCTGTGAGCTAAGTATGTAGATTCATCATGTTAAAGATTCAAATGGAGAAGAAAAGTAAAGAGACACGAAAAGCCAAAGCTCAAGGGCAACATGATATTCTTTCTTAGTAAATGGATCTTCAGGTTTAAAGCAGTTAGCAGCAGTTCATCATCGTGATTTTCCTGCTAGGGTTAAAAGTAGCTTAGAACCCATAAGCTCTTGATATGTAATCAAATCAAGGTTACTGATTTTGAGCATTTTTTTCCCCTTTTTTCGAGCAACAATTACAAGTTCAGTTGGTATAGATCGGCATTGACTTTTGGTAATTAGTATGGTTGTTATGCAGCAGTCGTTTTGAAAATTCGGTTAAGCTATTTGTATTCATTGATCATGTTCAGGTCGATTTCTTCCAAGCCCCAATTTATGCATTCCTCTTTATCTTTTATATTTACGCTGATTCATGGTATCACAAAATAACAAAGCTTGAACTACATGAATAACAATGTACAGATCTTTGAAAACTCGAAAGAGCTCAGATTATAAGAAGCGGAGCATGTAGAAAAAAGCGCACATTCTTCATTCAATTACACAGCAGAGTATATTATATATGCCCAGAATTCGAAACAATGCAAAAAAAAAAAAAAAAAAAAATGTTTCACGCAGAAATCACAAACCAATATGCACACCTCAGACAAGAATACCCCCAATTGAGGGGGGAAAATAGACGAGTAGATGCCCACAAACAGCAGTAGCCTTCCCACCCCTTTCCGCAATCCACTAGAATTTGAATCATAAAATCTGGATTCTTCCAAGTAAGAAATGATGAATCTACTCAGAAACGTTCTGGAGCTTGCAGGGATAACAGCCTCCTTGCCGGAGCTGGAGGCGCCAATCCAGGGATGTCCCTAATGTCTTTATTATTGGGATTGACAATCTGCAAATTTACAGATAGCGATTCGAACAATGTTATGTTGTGTGTTGTTGGTAAGCATGTGAGATTTAATGGAATACACCAAATATACCTTCACAATTATGATGGCTATTACACCACAGACAATAAGAAATAGGAATAGCATTATGCATTTATCTGTAGCCACCTGAAGAAAGACAGCCACTTTAGTTTATGAAAACTGACACATGAAAAAGAATCGGATTTCAAGAGTAAACAATCAACTAACCTGTCTTCCAATCTCTTTCACGAGCTGGGAGGCCTTCTTAATTGAGAACTGAATTGTATCCAGCTCATTAACAATGCGGCCCATTTGATCCGTCTACACAATTTTCAATTAGTATATAGAAGGCCACGCTGACAAGATGACATATTACACAGATGATTAGTGAATGATACTTACTTGGCTCTTCAGGGTGGTAGCAGTTTCGGTTCCCACTTCAATTGTTTGTTCAACAACCTTTGTCACTCCAAAGTTCAGTCAACAGAAAAGGCAAAAAAAAAAAAAATGATCAAAAACTTGTCCCATTAGCTTTTTACCATTTGAGAACGTTTAATAGCCTGATCGGTCTCATCCATTGTCTTATTCCCAGCATCTATCAGTTCTTGATTCGACATGGCTACAGGGCAAGACACATCAATGAGAGAGTGTGGCAGTACGATCAGAATCAGTCACAAATGAGGGCATTCAACAATATATTCACACACACCCATTTTTGGTACATTAAAGCATTTATAGAATCACACTCACATGATGCCACTTGAACATTTTCTTCAGCTGTAGGTTCACCGACTCCCGTTCCCATATCAAAGAGTTCAACCCTCTTATTACCAAGGCTATTCAGATACCTGAAATAAACAAAATAGAGTGAGAAAATTATGCTTACCACCTCCTGTCATCCCCCAGACCACCGTCATGGTACATTGGTGCCACACAACACACCATCACACAAGTCTCTCTAAATCCCATCAATCAAATGAGAGTTTTTTGTAATTTGTATTTTGGCTTTGGTTTTGTTTTCATGTTCACATCCTTGGCTGTTTATAGGAATTAGGAACATTTCTAGCATAAGAAAATTGTTATTTTTTGTCTTGATGTGGCACATCTTTGGGGTTGGTGGTCATTTGTGGCATATTTTCGCTTGTGTTTTCTTCTACTGGCAGTGCAAATTTGGTTTCACAATTAGGAACGGACCAAGATTGGTTTCATTTTAGCTTTCCATAGAAATGGAACCAAAAACAAACATCCCTACATACATGAATGCCAAGAGCACTGAGCACCCATGAGATACAAGAACAGGAATCAAACAAACTTCACGGGCTTGAATATAAATACATGAAGGCCAAATTCTAACAGAAAACTTCATTTTTACCTTACAGTTTTAATGAACCAACTGCGATTAGCAATAAGACTATAGTTTTAATCCAGACTGTACAAGCTCTAAACTCATGACCTTTAAGACAGGAAACTAGTGAACTTACGTTTTTCTCAATGCCACATAAGAGTTCAACTCTTTGATCTGCAAAGATGGAAAAAACCAATAAAAGCAGATGTTACAATACATGCTAGAAAAATTATAAATATCCTGACGAGAGAAATAAAAAGAAAGATGAAATTCAACTGTGCCAAGGGACTAGGAACCTAGGGTATTCATACTTCTTTCCTTATTCACACATGTAATCGTTAGATGAGTGGGCACTAGATACTTTTCCAAACCTGCTACACATGATATTTACCAGAAATAGATAAAGAGGTCTAAAATCTGACTTAACTGATCTGGTCCTACTGACAACCAAATTTATAATCTGCCATATTGTGACGATCGAGATTGAGGACCATGAGTGTAATTTCTCTACAGCTGCAAACACTTGCCATTGAGCTTCGGGGAAGTTATACAGATAGCCCAATTTAAGATATTACAAGAGCTCTCTTAGGATGATCAAAGGCTGCACCGATATTTTGATTGTCCAGATTTATGAAAAAGTGAGGCCTCTACAGGATAGGTATGACTTTGCGGTTATGAACCAATAAGAAAGTCCAAATAAACGTCTAAACCCCATATCACATTTACACATTCACACAGTGAGGAAAATCCAAGTTTTAAGGAACTGACCATAGATTGCTTCTCGTCGTTGAGTCGCTTATTGACTTCAGGAGGATTTCGGGTTTCTTCGTCTTTAATTTCACGATCCATCTCTTTAATTAATCTGAAACATTTAACTTCACATAAGTATAGTAGATAAATTATACAAATTACAAATGCAAGAAAATGATAAATTTCAATAAAAAAATGCATGTTACTTTATTTCAATTTCTATAATTTCTTTTCTGGCATGCTCTTCCCACCTCTTTTAACAATTGAACTAATCTAAATCAGTATATCCAAAGGAATTTATGAAATAAAAAGTGCTAAATCTCAAATGCACTAGCAAATCATGTACGTTGATAAACACTTGAGTTTCTAGCACCCAAGAATCATCTAGTGAACCTAGTTAATGAGCAATGACTTTAGGAGTTGAACTTATGATGTATTTGTAGACACATATTTCTTTTTTCTCTTTAAATTTAAGTTAGTGGCTAAGAGAGATATACGATGAGATAAAAGAGAAAACCTGTAATAGAAATAGCAAACCTTTTACACTCCCTCATCCTCCCAGTGAGTTCTTCCAGCTGCTTACTCTGTCTATTGGAATCTTTGATCTTATCCAGCTTCTGGAAGCCATTTCTGAACACAATGAGAGACAAGCAAATCATAACCATAACATCAGTACAACATTCTACTAGCGAATCAAAATAGCAAATAAAAAAGAAATTTACATACCATCCTCCTGAAAAGAACTAACTCAAATATTCCAACTTTATTATACCCAAAACCTAATTTTAATCAAAACAACCTAATGACCTTCATAAGCTTAACTTTTCTTCTTCCCAACAGCAATTAAAAAAACCAAATTTATAAACCATCCTTCTCAAAAGAACTAACAAAACTACCCAAAACCTATTTATAATGTAAACAACCTAATGATTGCCTCTTCCTGAATAGTTCTCTAAATTATTATGATCATTAATAACAACTAATTTTCGAAATCTATCTAATTTTCAAGGGGAAAAACATTTTTTTTTCCTTGACAGAAGAGGGACAAAAGTAACACCGATTGAATGCACTTAAATCACTATTGAAAACAAAAAGTTACGTTCTGTATAAACCCTAATCATTCAATTAAATGCCCTGAACTCACTATTTAAAACCAAAAATGGACGTCTATTTATAAACTCTAATTATTCAATAGAGGCGATTAAGAAAGGGAAAAAAAAACGAAATGAGGGAAAACATACGAGAGCGCTCGAAAATTATCGCGAATTTCGCCGTGGATCTGCTCCAACTGAGGGGTCATCTGCAAATCGGCCGCCATAATTACGCCGGAAATTTAATCAAAATATCCGGCAATTAAAATATCACCACGGCATTCAAATCACTTCGATCCTCTATGTGGGGGGTTTTTAGGAAATAAGAAAATTAATTAATTATTAAATAAGACCTTCACCGAACCGTAATTTTTTTTTTTTTTTAAAATAAAATTATTGTAGGAGGAGAAATTTGGGGTAATGCAGAGAGAATTTTCGAAAATAAGAGAATCGGTGTCAGTAAGGTGGTCAGGTAATACATAAATTATTATTATTATTATTATTATTATTATTAGTAATTAATAATAATTGAGAATGGATAATGGATTATGGGGAAGGATAAAAAGAGAGAGGAATTTGTTTGTGAAATGAATAATAAATAATAATTGTAATAATTAAAAAAAGAAGTAAAATGGGTGGAATGTGCTGTCATAACTCATAACATAAGAAAAGCGGGGCATACAATTACAAAGTAGAAACCATCCGACAGATTGCCATTTTATTAAATTTTAAATAAATAATGAAATAGTTTTTGAGGTGGCATGAATGACAGTACCGTGGGGGGGGGAAAACTTACAATCCTTCGACAATTATTCAATAATCAATCAATCAATCAATCAATGAATACGTTTTTCGCTCTCATGTTATTAAAATAACTGAAATTCATGTGTTTCATTAGTTAAATAGTGTCGTCCTATGAAAAAAAGCTTCCATCAATAATAGCAGTCGATCAAAGCGTGAAAGCTTTTTTTTTTTTTTTTTTTGAATTATTACAAACTACATATATTATAATATGCTATCAAATGAGATTCTAGATACATATAATTATAGTACTGCCCAGAAATCAACCGAGATGTAGCTCATGACTTACAAATTCTAAATCAACCAAGACACAGTTTGAGAATAAACTCCCATATATGAAACTTCTTATTCCTAAAGAGGAAAGTTTGAGTCCCCACTACTTTTGTGGGGACTCGAACCCATATCTCTCACTGGGTTACCAATGAGGCCACTACCTCATTGGCAAGCGTGAAAGCTTTCATGTGCCTATGTTGTTCCCAAGGGAGTTTGCGCTTCGGACTTCACTACTAAATTATTCTTATATATAACAAGTAACAACCAAAGGCCTAGGCAGTAGGCATCATTGGGATAAAAGTATTAGAAGATGTTACTAAGTATCAAGGTAGGTTCTTCTTCTGTTTAATCTCTCATCTGTCTGCATTTTTAATTTGTTGCTGTGCAAATGTCTGTCTGTTCTGTGTTGTTTGATCAAAGTCCAACCAATTGCTTTACACCCACCCAGAAGCTGACATGGGATTATGTGCTTCCAAGTCCAATAACCTGTCTCTATGCTATTGCTCTGCAATACATTTTCATTTTTGGCTCTACTCTATTGCATCTAAGTGAAATCCCTATTCCTCGACGTTTAGAATGTATCTCGGATTTTGTACGCTATATCAGCATTTAAGTTTGTCACTTATATTTATTATTTAATTTGTTGATGGTATGCCTCTGATAAGCTTACGGTTCTTCATCTCTCAGTTTTTTCTTCTTTCATGTCTTTCTGGAAAACCCCTGCCAATGAACTTCCAATGCAATTTCAAAGTCAAAAGTTGAGCAGAGATCAAATTTGAAACTATTCAACAAAGCTATGCAATTTGTACAAGAAATGCTTTACGGTCAATTTTGATCCTAATAATTTTAATCGCTTGATCTGAAGAGAACATACCAGTTTGATCCTAATCAATATCAGCTTACCATATGTTCCATATGTCAAAGAAATATTATTATGGAACCAATATTAAGGAAATATTCTATGTAAAATATATTTTCTAGAATCCCTAGGATTTGTGATTTTATTATATATCCTTATTTAGATTGGTTTTTTCTTATTTCAGTTTGATATATAACCTATATAAAAGTTTCTACCATTGTAATTATAATATATAGTACATGCAATACTTTCTTTCATGATCTAACATAGTATCAGAGCTTAGGTTATGATTTTTCTAGTTTCACTTTCTCTGATTTCTCATAGGCGAATGGGGGATCACGACTACCATCATTGCGTGACCCTCACGCGCCACCTTACTCACCGTCAATGCCCCTTTCACTTCACCATATTAACTATTCTTTCATCGGCACGCAACATAACATCCTCTTTTTCCATTGCACCTCCTCCACACGCTTCATATTGGCCTTATCATTATTCACAGTGTTATTGTTCTTACTATTAAAAATGGTAGAAGTCCCTACGATCTCAGCCTCCAAGTTCACATTTTGCACAGGTCCTACAGTTATCCAACCATTCTGAACCAAGATCTTTTAATATTAGGAAGGGCACTAGGTTCACCAACTTCAAGCACCACTGGTTCCACCACTTTCTCTTTTACATTGCTTTTCCCAAGCGCCACTCCAAACTAAATCAATACTTACCCTCTTTTTCGGCCTTTTTTAGAAGCTGCTGATTAATATTAAGCAAAATACGACCTTGTCCACAGTTATCATCGTCTTGCTTCTTCGTAACTTTCTTCTTTTCAATTTCATTATTTGCTTTAGGGGTGTTCATAGGGTCGGGTCGCGGGCCGCAACGACCCGACCAGACTCGGTCGGGTTTATGATTTTTAAAAATTAATTTCGGGTCAATTTGAACTCGACCCGAAATTTCGGATCGGGTCACGGGTGTGGGTCAGAAAATTCGGGTCTGACCCGACCCGATGTAAATTATATATATAGTTTTATTGATACAATTTTGACAAGAAAAAAATGTAGCTGAAGTGGCAAAATGTTACTTAAATCGTACCTGGTCATAAGTTCAAATCTCGGTATTTACGTTTTTTTTTTCTTTTTCCAAAAACAAAAAACAAAATATATGTTATTGCTGAGAATTGAACTTAAGATCACTTCCAAATTAATCCAAGACTTAACAATTTCAGCCACACACACATCATGTCAAAATTATATCAAATATATATATATATATATATTCACGGCATATTATGTCGACCCGATAGGACCCGAAATTTTTTGACCCGACCCGTTGCGACCCGACCTGCACGGGTCACCTTCTTAAATTTCGGGTTTCGGGTCGGATGACCCGAATTACCCGACCTGATCGGGTCATAAAAAATTATGAAATTTTTTTTGTTGTCCTTTCGAGCTTCGACTCTCTGTCAGGATTTCGCTCCCTCTCGGGCTTTGGATCTCTGTCGGGATTTCCCTCCCTGTCGGGCTTCGGCTCTCTGTCGGGATTTCCCTCCCTCTCGGACTTCGGCTCTCTGTCGAGATTTCGCTCCCTCTCGGGCTTCGGCTCTCTGTCGGGGCTTCGGTTCTCTCGAGCTTCGGCTCCCCTTTCGGGCTTCGTAGGTTAAAGCTCCATTTTGGGTTTAGGCTCCCTCATCGGGTTTCGTAGGTTAAAGCTTATCAATTATCTCAGTTTCCAGCCTCCAAATTTCAAGATTTCCAATTTCAGAACTCTGATCTCCGATTTCAAGATGCAACTTCAAGCTTATTCTTTCGTCACCGGAGTGAGTTTGAGGGGGTGTTAAAAAATATTATTATGGAAACAATATTAAGGAAATATTATTAAGGAACCAATATTAAAGAAATATTATCTCTTTGTTATGTAAGATATAATTTCTAGAATCCATATGATTTGTGATTTTATTATATATCCTTATCATGATTAGTTTTTTCCTATTTCAGTTTGATGTGTAGCCTATATAAAGGTCCCTATCATTGTAAATATAATATAGAGTGAATTCAATATTTTCTTTCATTATCTAACCACCTGAATTCATTTTAATCGCTTGATATGAAGAGAACACGCTATTTTGATCCTAATCAGCTTACCATATGTTCCGTAACAATTACGGCAAACATAAGTTCATTAATACATTTCATACAACTAGATCCTCAGTTCTGCTTTTTTTTTTTTTTTTTTATGTCAAAAGAATTAAGAGTTGCAAATAGAAGTGAGATTTCAGTGCCTACTTTGCTCCGTGCGTTTTTGTGACTGTCGACCCCTTATCTTCCATTTATCATTTCCAGCTGGACGATTTTGATCTTCAATCTCCCGAACCTTTCTCTTCCTGAATGACATTTATGCATGTAACTCACTCAAATGAGCAAATTAAAAGAAAGCAGACGGCTTTAGACAAGAATGTGATACTGTCTTTGGCATAACTCACCTGTATTGTCCAAGGTTAGGATCAGAAAGCAGCTCGTCAGCCAGAGTGGCCTTCCTTTCCTTCTTAGTTAGTCTACTTGGGAAGAAATCTGTCGATGACTCTACTACTGTGCCCACCTGATTAACACTCAAAACAACAAGATTTATTCATTTAGAATCAATAACATAGATTATGGTAAGAGGAAAAAAAAGGCATAAAAAGTTGAATGCAACGAGATTGTTGAGATATTGGCATATAAGGTGCAAAGTATCTGAAATATTTTCAGGAAGTTAGTTGCTAATAAATAGCCTAGAATCAATTTGTTTCATTATTTGATATTTGATTTGTTAGTTAAAGTAATGTGATGTAACAACTCCTTAATTTTAGCATCAAGTTAAGCAAACTTTGTTATCACAAGCTAATATAAATAGCTTGCCTCATATCAATATAACTTAAGCCAATTCACATCCTTTTATATTCCTCTGCATTTCAAACTCTCCTATAGCATAACTTTATATCCAACATTTAGTATCAGCGCTCCATTGATCTTACGGACCTGCTCATTCAACAACTCTCCTTCCAACCAAAAGGCAAACAACAACCTCTCCTTGATTTCCCCACATACATTCACTGACGAAAACTATCAAATATGGTCTGTAAAAATGAAATGTTTTTTTGGAAGCACACGATCTATGAGATATTGTTGAAGAAGATAGGCCAATGGCTCCATTAGGTAGAGATCCTACTATGGCACAAATCAAGGCACACACCGAGGAGAAGACAAAGAGGTCAAGAGCTAAAACCTTCTTACAAAAATCTGTTTCTGATGCAGTGCTTTCCAAAATTATGACTTGCAGGACAGCAAAAGAAGCATGAGACAAGCTGAAACTGGAGTAGCAGGGAAGTGCCAGAACCATTCAAATGACAGTGCTGAATTTGAAGTTGGGAGTTTGAAGCTTTGAATATGCAGAAGATGAAACAATAGCCTAGTACTCTGATATAATTTCCTAGATTGTCAACAAACTCAGGTTGCTTGGAGAAGACTTTCCTTATAGTAAGATTGTGGAAAAAGTGCTAATTTCCGTCCCTGAGAGATTCGAGTCAAAGATCTCTTCGCTTGAAGAAACCAGAGACCTCTCTACAATCACTCTTGCAGAACTCATGAGTGCCTTGCAGGTACAGAAACAGAGGAGGGCTCAAAGACAAGAAAGGATTACTGAAGGTGCTTTGCAGATGCATCATCAAAATCCAGACAAAGGCAAGAAGCAATACAATAACAAGAATGATAATGCAGCAAAAGACAATAGTGATGGCATTAAGAACAAACAGTATCCTCCTTGCAGATATTGTAAGAAAACAACACATCTGCATAAGTATTGCTGGTGGAGATCTGATGCAGTATATGGCAAATGTAAGCAACTTGGGCATGTGTCTAAGGTTTGCAAATTTAAAAATAAGAACTGCCAATCCAGTCAACAAGCACAAGCAGCAGAAGAAGAGACTGGCATACAAGAGAAAATGTTTGTTGTTACGGGTTCATTGAAGCCAAGCAACAATAATACCTGGATTATTGATAGTGGCTGCACACACCATATGACCTATAATGCAAGCTTGTTTACTGATATGGATAAATCTTATAATTCCTCGGTGAGAGTAGGCAACGGAGAGCTGCTGCAAGTAAAAGGCAGAGGCACAGTAGCAGTTGCAACACAACGAGGTATCAAACAAATTTTTGACGTGTTATTTATGCCTAACCTTGATCAAAACTTGTTGAGTGTTGGCCAGATGCTTGAAAGGAAATACTCTCTGGAGTTCAAGAACGATGTCTGCACAATCTTTGAACCTAGTGGGGCTGAGTTGCTAAAAGCTAAAATGAAAGGCAAGACATTTACAATTGACTGGAGTGAAATTGTAAATGTTTGTGCAGAAACTGAAGACTCAATTTTATGACACAAAAGGCTAGGCCATGTCAATCACAATAGCTTAGTCTCTATGAACAAGCAAGATTCTGTCAGAGACTTGCCCTCCTTCAGAAATCAAAATATGTGGAGTATGCCAGCAAGGGAAACAGACAAGGCTTCCATTTCAAAAAAAGCAAGCTTGGAGAGCCTCTGAGAAATTGCAGCTGATTCACATAGATACATGTGGTCCCATGAATACAACATCATTGAATGGAAATAAATACTTTCTGATATTCATAGACGATCATACAAGAGTCTATTGGGTGTATTTCATCAAGTAGAAGAGTGAAATGTTTGTTGAGTTCAAGAACTTCAAGGCCCTTGTTGAAAACAAAAGTGGCCTCAAACTAAAGGTGTTAAGGTCTGACAATGAGGCTAAATACACCTCTAATATGTTTGTTGAGTTTTGCAGGAACTCGGGTATTGAACAGCAGTTTACAACACCATACACACCACAACAAAATGGTGTTTCAGAGAGAGAACAGAACTATCATGGAGATGGTCAAGTGTCTTCTATTTGAGAAGAAAATGCCTAATCAATTCTGGGCAGAAGCTGTGAATACAGCTGTGTATTTGCTGAACAGGATACCTACAAAAGCTTTGAAGAATAGAACACCATATAAGGCCTGGAATGGTGTCACTCCTTTTGTGCATCATCTGAGGATTTTTGGAAGTATTTGTTATTACTTAATACCACATCAAAAGAGGAGCAAACCGGACAGTAAGGCTGAAAAGGGAATATTGGTTGGCTATGGAACTTCAACAAAGGGGTACAAAATTTTCTGCCCTCAATGTAACAAAGTCATCTTGAGTAGAGATGTGAAATTTGATGAAGATGCAGCCTATAATTGAGAAAATGAAGTCAAAATGCAGACTAAAAAATGCAGAAGTGATTACTTGATTGATGACAGCTTTGATGATATTCCAGTTAGAGGCACAAGATCTCTACAACACATTTATCAAAGCTGTAACTTGGCAATCACAGAACCTGTAGATTATGCCGAAGCTAAAGATTTTCAAGCATGGAGGAGTGCAATGGAAGAAGAACTAGAAATGATAAATAAAAATGAAACATGACAGCTTGTGGAAAGACCAAGTAATCAAAGAGTCATTGGAGTCAAGTGGGTATACAAGACTAAGCTTAATCCTGATGGTTCAATCTGCAAACACAAGGCCAGGTTAGTGGTGAAGGGCTTTGCACAAAAATATGGAGTGGACTATCATGAGACATTTGCTCATGTGTCAAGATATGACACTATAAAGCTACTCATTGCACTGGCAGCTGAAAACTTATGGCAACTATATCAATTGGATGTAAAGTCTGCCTTCTTGAATGGCTGTCTTAATGAAGAAATATATGTAGAACAACTTGCAGGTTATGCAATGCCGGGAAAAGAAGACCGAGTGTATCTCCTGAAGAAAGCCTTATATAGACTTAAACAAGCTCCCAGGGCTTGGTATGAAAGGATTGATCAGCATCTGCTCCAGTTTGGTTTCAACAGGAGTCAAAGTGAAGCTACTATGTATGTGAGAACTAACAAAGCATCTTATTTAATAGTCTCTATATATGTGGATGACATGCTCGTGACAGGAAGTGATCTTGAGCTGATTCAAGAATTCAAAGATGAAATGAGAAAGATCTTTGAAATGGCAGATCTTGGCACCATGAAATATTTATGCAATCCATGACTGGAATTTTCATATGTCAACACAAGTATGCGTTGGATGTGCTGAAAAAGTTCAAAATGCATGATTGTAAACCAGTATCTACTCCTATGACAACTGGCGGGAAGCTAAGAAAAGAAGATGATTCAGAGAATGTGGATGCAAGTATGTACATAAGCTTAATTGGGAGACTTTTGTATCTCATAGCCAGCAGACCTGACATTCTGTTTGCTGTGAGTGTGCTCTCCAGGTTCATGCAATCACCAAGTCAAAAACACTTTACTGCAACAAAAAGAGTGCTCAGATGCATCAAAGGGACAGTGACATGTGGTGTAAAATTCTCAAATTCTACAGAAAATAAGCTGGAACTAAAGGGCTACACTGACAGTGATTGGGGTGGCTGTGAAGATGACTCAAAGAGTACATCACGTTATATATTTTCACTTGGTTCTGTATGTTTTTCTTGGTGCTCTAAGAAACAAGAAACCACAGCTCAGTCAACAACAGAAGCATAATATATTGTTGTTGCATCAGCTGTGAATCAAGCTATTTGGTTAAGGAAACTGTTGATTGATTTGGGACATGATCAAGTTAAGGCAACTAAAATTTTTTGTGACAATATATTTGCAGTCTCTATATCAAGAAATCCAGTATTCCATGGTCGAACAAAGCATATTAGAATCAAGTATCATTTTATTAGGGAAGTTCAGCAATCTAATAAAGTGGTCCTTATTCATTGTTCTTCTCAAGACCGGCTAGCAGATATATTCACCAAGCCATTACCAAAGGAAAGATTTGAAAGGCTGAAGAAAAAAATAAGTGTTTGCCACCTTAATGCCAAAAAGGAGTGTTGAGATATTGGCATATAAGGTGCAAAGTCTCTGGAATATTTTGAGGAAGTTAATTGCTAATAAATAGCCTAGAATCGACTTGTTTCATTATTTGATATTTGATTTGTTAGTTAAGATAATGTGATGTGACAGCTCCTTGATTTTAGCATCAAGTTAAGCAAACTTTGTTAGCACAAGCTAATATAAATAGCTTGCCTCCTACCAATAAAACTTAAGCCAATTCACATCCTTTTATATTCTTCTGCATTTCAAACTCTCCTACAGCATAACTTTAAATCCAACAGAGATAAGCATGCCTGGAAATACTTGGGCAGTGTTTTTGATTTTGCATCACTCTTCTTGTAGTGTTTCTTTGGATCCATGGCACTCCTCAACTGCATATCAACAAGGCATAAATAAAATGAGACAAACATTCAGTCACTCGATATGCATGTAACACCATCAAATAAGTTATCAAAAGACCTATAAATGCATATTACCACAAATGTCTGTCCTTTCACCAGAGAGCTATCATACGCAAAAAGTGATGTGACTCTTGCAGTCTTGCTAACTATGTCAGACACATACTAGAGTAGACATCAATGGCATTTAGGAGTTGATCAATTCAGAACAACTATGGAATCGCAAAATAATACCAATTTCAATTCTATTGAATACTTGAAAAACTACAATGTTACAAAGTAGTCATTAGACCAAGAAGTGAAACAACCATAACCCTTATAAATAATTGCAGAAATCTTTGAAACCGAAAGTAGATTCAGCAAAAAACATAGAACGTATATCATACAATATCCCAACTTCTGCTTCAAGGAAGGTATCAAACCGGTCCTCACTCCTCAGAAGAAATCTCTCACAAGAAAGACCAAAATTTGCAATACGAATACATAAGACATAGCAATGACACACACCTGATTAAGTTCCCAGAATTGCAGTCTCAAAACTAGCTTAATACACAGAGAATCAAATGATAATGCTATGAATAAAGGCCGAATATATATATATATTAAAAAATACGCAGGTACCTTCAATAACTGAAGATCTTTCTTCAATTCAGGAGTGATAGTTGCAGCCGGCATATCAAACCTATCATTAAAATTTCGCCAGAAAACAAATATTAATCAAACAGCCCACAAAATCAAAAAAAAAAAAAAAAAATTAAAAAAGTTACCAGCTTGTCCCGGCGGTATCTTTAACTTGCTTCTCGAGTAATTTGTTTAGCTTTTTGGGATGGTTAGGTGGCACAAACATCCCATCAACGAGCTCCGTATTGGGTCTCCAAAGCATGCAGCTTTCGCGCTGATTTTGCGATTCATTAACGTTTGTATCTATGGATAATAATGTTGCCGGCAACTTTGGCTGCCATGAAAGGCCAATTACTGGCTTCTTCTCTGTCATTTCACTCTCCTCAATCTCTGAATTAAAACCCTAGAAAATATTTTTTTATGTGAGAGATTTATGGAATTTTATCTGTTAAGTCCCCAAGTGTTTGTCTTTTATAAAACAAGCGCATAAGTGATAAAAGTTTTTCAAAAAAGTCCCTTTCTGTTTCTGACCTCTGTGATTGCTGGCTTACAGGATATACCCTTTTCTTTATTTTGAAAGCAGAGACTTATAATGAATTAATTTTCTTGTTGATGGTTTGAGGATGATTTTTGATACATACTTTCTGGAACTCTCTGAATGTTTTACATGATTACAAATTGATCAGCTCCCAAAAGAATTGATATCAAATGAAAAAAAAAAAAACAAAGCAAACAGAGAGAGTTGCTGTGACAATTTTGTTAACTTGATTAACTGCTGCTTTATATTACAAATTGATTAACAAAATACATGAATAGAACAACTCCCTACATAGTTTAGCAGAATGCAGGTATCAACATCTAATTGCTTCTATTCTATGTTAGTTAAATTAATCACTCGGATTCTTCATCATCAAAAAAATTCATATCAGCAGCATCATCGGCGGCTAAGCCAGCTTTAACAGGATTAACGTCCAATTGTTCTGTTTCAGATGAGGTCAACAACTCCGTGGATCCATTCCTAGCCTCTGCATTTCCATCTCCATCTTCAATCAGATCGTTTTCGTATTCATCATTATCTGCAGTTCCGGCTTCATCACAAAAGATTTCCTACAAGAACACAATCATGTATAAGAGACATATTTTCTTTGATGTTTAAGTGACAAACAAACAGTGTCATAAAAAAGATACCTCATCGTCTGGTAAAGCTTGTTTCTCTGCTTCTATGATCCAGTCATCCAGCAAATGTTCTTGAAGAGCACTCCCGAGGGAGATTGAATCATCTGACCTTCTCCTTGTATGGCATTCTCTAAGTCGCAAGTTATAGTGAACGTATATAAGATCGTTAATTCTTTTCTGGGCTGCACGACTGTGCTTCCGGCTGCGAACCTGATCATATATGCTCCACTTATGCTCGCACCCAACAGATGAGCATGTTTGACTTAATATGCGTACAGCTATTTGTTGAAGTTGTAAGCTACTTATCCCATGTTGTTGCCACCATGCAGCTAGTACATAAAATAGCACTCATCAAAACTACAATATCATTCACACGAGTAAGCTATCATCATAATCATAGCATGAATGCAAATTGATGAGATTCTCTCAAAGGAGTAACATAGCAGTCTAGTGCTATCACCTGGCTCAAGCTCTGTTCTTGTACTAATAGCCAATTCAGTTCCAAAATCAGCTTTTGCAGAAGTATAGTCAGAAATTTGTGACATAGCATAAATCCTTCTCAACTTGTCTGGCTCCAGCCGAACTATGCATTCATTTAGTCCACGGATCACCTCTGGATACTACAATGATATAAGAGAGAAAATTATGATCAGCAAAAAAAAAAATCCATATATAAATTTGCAATCAACTAATCATCATCGTTTCTCCTACCGCTACAAAATTAGGACGATATCTGTATGATGGATTCAAGAAGTATGCAGCAACATATAGAGGGTGGTGGCCCAACGAGTCCCAGTGATTATCTATCACACTCCAGAATGGTCCATATTTACTAACATCATCGCCATGAACAGATTGAATTGCAAGCTTTGCCCTGTACATTTCATTATATATGTATGGCATGGAGAGGCTTTGACCAGTATCAACCTTTTGAAGCACTTGCATTATTGGGTTCACTGATCTCAAAACATAGAGCACCTTCTTCCAAAACTTAGCATTCAATACAACATTTTCAACCTCTTTTCCCTTGTCTGATTTTGAGAACCAAGATGAAGTCCATATTTCTGATTGAAACATTCTTCTAAGATCAATCCTGTGATCCAGCAAGTTTTGCAAAGTTGTAAAGCTGGAAGCAAATCGGGTGACAGATGGCATTAGAAGTTCCCGTCCATGGGTAAATTCTTTCTTCATTAAATCCAACAAACGAATGTGATTGTAAATAAACTTTGTAATCTTTTGGGCCTTTTCTATGCACTTCCATACACATTTTAAGTTCAAGAAACCTTCCAACATCTTATCAAGACAATAGGTAGCACATGGTGTCCAGAATAAATTCTTTCTCTTCTCTTCAAGCATCTTACCAGCAGCTTTATAGCTCGGCGTATTTTGAGTGATCACCTACAAGAATGGAGGGCAAAGAGAATAAAAAAGAAGCAACATACGCACTAGCAGATATTAAAGACGAGGAATGAAAGCTAGAGTGACTACCTGCACAACATTTTCCTCACCCATCTCTTCAACCACTTTATCCAGCAGTTTAAACAAATTTGAAGTATCCTCTACTATGTCAGTAGCGTCAACTGATGACACAAAGTATAAACCATGCGGGGAAGAAACTAAAAGATTGATTAACGTTCTACTCTCAGTGTCAGTCCAACTATCAGCCATGACAGAACAGCCCGTAACTGCCCATGAAGCCCTGTGCTCAGCCAGGTTGTTCCTAATACTTTCAATTTCTTCCTGTAGCAAGTGACCAGATATCAGTTGGCTTGGAGGCCTGAGCAGACCTGATCCATGCTGCCCAACCAACTCCAGCATGTTGTGGAAGTACTGGGAGTTTGCAGCTTCCAAAGGAACTCCTGCATAGTAAAAAAATTTGCAAATTGCAGAAATAATTTCCTTCTGTGAATTTTTATCAGATCCTCTCTCAATTTTTACTTGTTTGCTAGATGGTGTTGTCTGCCTGCATCGTGTTTTTAGAGAAGAAGAATCAAATCTTGTACTTTTGCGCAATGGCTCTAAATCACTGCATGGAGACATCCCGTTGGAAGCTATTCTCCACTCATTTCTCTGTCTTTTATCACCAATCATCATTCTATTGCAGCCCATTCGATGTAGAGCATCTTCCTCTTGCTCATTCACTTCATCTTCAATATTTGAAAGCATGTATGAATCTGATATGTCCTTAGTCTCACTCCATTTTTGTCTCCTTCCACTACGGTGCCATTTCATATTCTCTTTCATTTTAAGATAAACATTCTCAGGAGCGTCTTTACAAGGTGCTACTTCTCCTTGAATTCTAGCTAGATGTTGTTTAAACCGATTGATACCTCCACTAACTACTTTCCCACAATAATTACATTTCACCTTCTTCTTCCTCTGATCCTGAGCAACACCATGTTCCCATCCAGGGTCAACACATCCTAGCGACCGAAGAGGGGTCAAATTTGAGGCCACACCCTTATCAACCATTAAATGCTTTCCCCTACTTCTACTAAACCTGACACGCTCTTCTTCCTCTTCATCCTCGGAACCAAAAGTCAAATAAGCAACTTTACCACCTTCATCTTGCCTCGATTTCTTACTAGAACTACATCCTTCCAAATCTTCTCTCATTCTAAGATACACTTCCTATAACCCCCTATCACAAGAAGCTACTTTAATCTCTGGATCCCACAAAGATAGCAGCAGCATTTCAACTTCTTTATCCTCTCATCTTGAGGTGAGAAACACCATATTGTGACATAGACTCCGGCAATAAAGCCTACTTATGCTGATATCTGATTAAACACACACATGCACAAGCAAATTCAACATGTCACTAACGCATTTTTTTTCATTTTAACCAAGAAAACAAAAGCTTGTGCCTTTAATAGATTCTCCATTGATACATAGAACCCAGTAAGATTTTATCATAACTTTGAAGTATATAAAAAAAAAAAAAGTTTTCATCTTTCAAACAAAATCAAAACTTTAAAGTTTAGCTTTATTAAATTATTCAAATTTATGTCAATACTGAATAACTAATGGGAATTTATTGATGTACCTGAGATGTAATTCAGAGGATCGGTTTGGGGAATTAGTGAGTCGCGGCTGGGTGAGGGTTTCAACTCGACTCAGCGTTTCTAGGGTTTTTATTCTAAAATTGGACCTTTTTTTTTTCCTTTTAAATAATTCAAAAGGACGAAAATGTTGCCCTTGAAACGAGACAAAATAATCATATTTAATATAAAATATGAAAATAAATTTAATTTAGTACCATTTTTTGTTTACAACTTTAAGGAAAAAATATTATTATTTTTAAAAGGGAAATGCTAACGATTGCCCTTAGGGCATTCGTTAAGAATACATTTAAGGAAAATTTTGATGGGAAAAAAGTAAAAAAATCATTAATATTTTGACAATTTTTTCATTCCCCATAAAATAATGTCAGAATTTTCCTTAAATGGATGATTAACGGGCACTCGTTAGCATGATCCTAAATAAAATTAAGAAAAAGGTATAGCCAAGATTGACCCTACCACTTTCTCAATTTTTTTGAAACATTCTTTTAAAAAGAAAAAAAAAATGGGTCACATGTTTTGAGTCGACTCAGTGAGTTAATTTAAACCCTAAACTTTTGCCCTCAAATACATCGTAAATTTGTAATGGGCTTTCCCCTTTTAGTTCTCACAGTAAATAACTTTTGGTTTTGCTAAATTTGTCAGCAACACAAAAATAGAAAATAAAGCATTTGGTGAGCAAGAAACTATTTCGGAGAATCGATAGGCGAGCATATAGTAATAACTGTCTTTTAACCACCATCATTTACAAAGGCAAAGATTGTCCTAAAGCCACAAGAGAAAATTCCTATACTTGAACATTCCTATAAAAAATTTCAATGCTTCAATCTCTTCTTCTTCTTCTTCATCTTCATTGTCACAATTAATCAATTCGAAATCATACTGAATGAAAGGAGGAAAGATCGTTTCTATCGGAGCTTCCATTTTGCTTCTTGTGGGTGTATGCATTGGTGTTATAGTTGGTGTAAGGAACAAAAATAGCAATAAGGAAGAAGATGATGCCATCTCTGCAAATTCAAAGGCAGTTGCTGCAGTTTGTGCACCAACTGACTACAGGCAAGCGTGTGTTGAGAGCGTGAAAACGGCTGCAGAAAATAAAACCGCTACCCCAAAAGATTTCATCCAAGCTGCTATCAAAGCCACCATCCATCTGGTTGAAGGAGCAAGGAATAACTCGGCATCTATACTTGACACCAAACTTCCTGCTCAAAAGATGGCAAAAGAAGACTGCGATGAGTTGTTCAATTTTGCTGTAGAAGAGCTTCAAGCCTCGTATTCAATGGTGGGTGATACTGAATTGCACGGGTTGAAGGATACAGAGGCCGAGCTTCTGAACTGGTTAAGTGCTGTAATTTCCTATCAACAGACATGTATTGATGGGGTCACTCAGCCTGATTTGAAGGATCAAATGATTATTGGACTTCAAAATGCCACTCAACTAACCAGCAATGCCTTAGCCATTGTTTCATCCATTTCATGGATCTTAAATGCCTTCCACATTCCACATTATAACATGGCTGCAACTTCTCGGAAACTTCTAAATGCACGTAGTATAACTGGTAATGGCGAATACCCTGAATGGCTTTCAGCTTCAGACAGGAGGTTATTAGAAAGCCAAAACAACAATCAAACGCCGCCTCCTAACGCAATTGTGGCTCTAGATGGAAGTGGGCGATATAAAACTATTGGTGCAGCCCTAGCTGCATACCCAAAAATACTGAAGGGAAGATATATTATATATGTAAAGGCCGGGATTTATGATGAGTATATAACTGTAACCAAAAAACAAGTGAATGTGTTCATGTATGGAGATGGACCCCAAAAGACGATTATTACAGGAAGAAAAAACAACCGTGAAGGCGTGTCCACCTATAGAACTGCCTCCTTCTGTGAGTTCATATTCACCATAGTAAGACTGGTTCATTTCCTGTTCTTCTAACTGTTCATATTGGTTCTGTATTGATTGCTCACGAACATTGATCTTGCAGCGGCAGTTGGAAGTGGATTCATGGCAAAGGAGATGGGATTTCACAACACGGCTGGTCCTGAGGGGCACCAAGCTGTGGCTCTACGAGTCCAGTCTGACATGTCAGCATTTTACAACTGCAGAATGGAAGGGTACCAAGACACATTGTATGTCCAAACACATCGTCAATTCTATCAAAACTGTGTCATTTCCGGTACTGTTGATTTCATTTTTGGCGACTCATCTACAGTCATCCAGAACTCTTTAATCATTGCCAGGAAGCCTATGGACAACCAAAAAAACACAGTGACTGCTCATGGTCGAGCAGACCAGCGAGAAACTACAGGCTTGGTAATCCAGAACTGCCGCATTGTTCCAGAAGAACTACTGTATCCCGTAAGATTCAAGATCCCAACTTACCTGGGCAGGCCATGGAAGTTATACTCAAGAACAGTTGTCATGGAATCAACAATGGGAGATTTTATTCAACCAGCAGGGTGGCTGGAATGGAAGGGGGACTTTGCACTCGAGACATTATATTATGCTGAATATGCAAACAAGGGCCCTGGGGCTGCAACTGATAAGAGGGTCAACTGGAAGGGATTCCACGTGATGACAGATAGAAACAAGGCTCTTCAATATACTGCTGGTAGATTTCTCCAGGGAAATGTGTGGTTGAAAGACACAGGTGGAACTTACTTGCTAGGTTTGAAAAACTGAGGAACTCTACAAGAATTAGGAGTGAATGTCAGTCAACTTCAAATAAAATCCAGACTTGTAAAGAGTTACAAGGATGAGAGGATGGTCAGCATTGGCATCCCCGTCCCATTTATCAGTTTTCTTGAAACTCTCCCAAAAGTTATGCTATTTTGTTAAATTCTTCTGTGAATGTAAACTGGCAATTCATCAAACATCAATTCTGCATCCAGGTTCCCAATCAGTTATATCATACTACTTTAAATTCAAATTGGTTAATCAATCTGAAAATGCCTTTCAATTCTGCATTCAGGTTCCAGAAAGACCTCTCTCCAGTTGTTCACATGATCCAAATCCCAAATCAACACAAGCAAGAGATTAGGCCAAAAAAAAAAACCCAAGAGGCAGGATTTCATGATGACAACAAATGAATTTCGCAAAGCCTTATCTTTTCCAACAAAAAAAACCTGAAAATTTTGGTGTGCACCGATTATATGTAGAAAGAGAGAAAACAATGAGGACACCAACTATGCATAAATTAGACCTGGAAGCTATTATCATCAACAACGAAGCTTTGCAACCGTTAAGGCTGCAGATTTGAAGATTAAACTTCAAACTCTCTAAGGTAAAAAGTTATTCTTTACAATTCATCACATGTTTCGACACATTCACATCATCCAAAGAATTCTTCACAACACCTTGAGATTAACAACAATAACATTCACAAGAAACCCACAAGACATAAATAAAAGCAAATAATCATGTACGAGGCACATAAGAAAAGCAAACTCTGGTAATAAAGAACGTTTGTACAGATAGAAAGAGATTACAAACAGGCCAAGACAATCAATACATTGAACGAGATTCCGTACACAACTTAACTGTCACTTTGAAAACATGATTACATAACAATGAACTTCTACTCAAATCTCCAAGCCATTCATGTCTACAAAGAGTCCGAATACAAGAGCAATCACAATATAGAACAAAACTACCCTTATCAACTCACCATATCCAAAAGCACAGAAATATAAATTTCTAATTTCTAATTCCCAATTCCAAAGCCTTTACTGTTCCTTCCCCCTCCATTATTCCCAAGGTTCGAAAACTCGGTGTGCGGTGTGAGGCGGTCCCTCGCGTGAGGCGAGGCGGACAGCCTCGAGGCGGTCGAGGCGACAGCCTCAATCCGAACACGAAAAAAACTAAAAGCAATAATAATCTACAACTAATACATAAAAGAATCTATCAAAATTAAACAAAATGAAATATAATAAAATAAGTCATGAAATAAAATGACCGCTAAAATCTGAATAGGCTATTATTTGTGTTTAATAGCATAAAATGTGGGTATGAAGTGTCATCCTTCAAAAGGTCATCATCATATATAATTTCTATCATAAATAAATTTATTAATAATAAATTATAATTAATAAATATATATAATAGTGAATGATTATTTTTAGTGATAATTATTTTTCCATTTTCGGCTAAGCATTGAGGTCGAGCTACTTTGTTAATATGGTTAACAATACTGCCAGGAAAATAAAAGTGAAAATTTTATTTTCTGTACATTTTTAGTCTATAAAGAAGCTCAAGTTGAGACTCTTTGTCCCTACTTTCAGTTTCCTTATATTTATTTTTATTTTTCTTTTAAAAATAATGACTTCACGGCTTTTGGGTTGATGCGTCCGCCTCAAACCGCCTCAAGCCGCCTCGACTCGAGGCGTCATGAGGCGGGCCGCCTCAGGACTTTGAGGCGGTCCTATTGAAAACTCGGTTTGAGGCGACAGCCTTGACGCGCTATAGCTGCGAGGCGGCCGAGGCGGCGCTCGAGGCGCGCCTCAGATGGAGTTTTTAAACTATGATTATTCCTATCAACTCTAGCTAATTTCCCTTTCTTCTCTTCAGCAGCCAAATACAAGAGCCTCTCTAGAGCTTCCCTTGCTCGTTTCTTGGCCAAAGCCGCCTCCTTTACTCTCCTCTCAGTCCTCGACCCTCGCCACTCGCTGCTGCTTTACTCATTGACAAAGCCGCTATTTTTGCCGCCGCCGCCACCAACGCCTTCGCGGATCCACATCCAGCAATCTCTCATTAACGTGGGTGTCTGTGAAGACAGCTTGTTGTTTCAACAAGCGCCGAAAGCATGCAATTAATGCATGCAATAATGAGACAGCTTGGTGTGAGCTGTGTATGAGTGCAAAACCGCGTGACACTGTTCACGCGGTTTTGGCACTAAAATTGGAGTCCCCAGATCATTCCTAAGCATCCCTAAATGTGTGAAAGAGTAGTGAGAGTGATTGGTGAGAGTTTTTTGTAAAGCTTGTGTTGTAAGCTTTGTAATTCTTTTGTGGATATATAAAAGAAGAGTTTTCTCTCAAATTATCCTCTATTTTGTGTGTTTTTTCACAACAAGTGGTATCAGAGCTACGGTTCCACGGAGGGATCCCGAAATTCAGTAACGAAGTTTCGGTTCGGAAAGTCGATTCCGACGAAAGTTGTCGAAAATCGATTTTGAGCATATCATCGGAGTTTTCACGGCGAGACGAGCTCGGTGATATTTTCCGGCGATCGATCGGAGGTCCAGAGACGCCGCAACGGCGCCGCACAGAGGGTTTCTCACGCGCCAGACGCGCACATCACGCGCTTCACGCGCCAACCGAGGGAAGAAGACGACGCCACGTCAGCGCCACGTCAGCGTCCAGTCAGCGCACAGTCAGCGCCCAGTCATCGCCACGTCAGCGCACAGTCAGTAGCCCAGTCATCCGCCACGTCAGCGCCCAGTCAGCGCCACGTCAGCGCCCAGTCAGCAGCCCAGTCATCTGCCACGTCAGCGGTGCCTGGTAAATTTCAGATAGGTCCCTGAACTTTCTTTCTGCAAATTACAGTTTAGCCCCTATACTTTCAGATATTCCATTTAGTCCCTGAACTTTTTGTAAATTGCAATATAGTCCCTGAACTTTTCCGTAATTGCACTTTGGCCCCTGAACTTTCGGAAATTGCACTTTGACCCCTGTATTTCTGGAATTTGCTATTTGGTCCCTGTGTCGGATTTTGACAAACGAAGTGTCATTTCCACCATTTTCGACCATTCCGGACGCAACGGTGAGGTCCGTTTTTTGAAATTCTTTTTAGAATTTTTATGATGGAGGGGAGCAACGGAAAAATGAATTTTGTTAACCAGTACAAACTATTCACATGGAGAGGAAGGATGAAAGACCTTCTGTATGTGAAGGACTATGATGGACCGGTATTTCTGGAGCGGAAACCAGAAGGAATGACCGATGAGAAGTGGGCTAATCTTCACCAGAAAACATGCAGTACTATTCGTCAGTGGATCGATGATAGTATCGTCAACCATGTCAGTGAGGATGTAAATGCACGTACCTTATGGGGAAAGCTGGAGGAGCTTTTCCGAGCAAAGACTGGCAACAACAAGCTGTACTACATCAAGAAGATGATGGGTTTGAAATACCAGGAGGGTACAGCGTGTGGCAGATCACATCAACGATTTCCTCGGAACCATGAAGGAATTGTCTGGATTGGGCATAGACTTCGGAGATGAGGTAAATGGCTTAATACTTCTTAATACGTTACCAGAATCTTGGGAAACGTTCAGATCTACGTGATCAATTCAGCCGCAGATGGGAAAGTCACTAGGAGAGGGCAAAGACCAGGATCTTCGAGGAAGAAAAGAGGACGAGAATGCAGAGTCAGCATCAGCCTCAACCTCAGAAGCTCTAGTGACAGAAAAGAACACCAGAGGGGGAGGAGTAAAAGCCGAGGCCCAGGGAGATCAGACAAGAACCGGGGGAAATCAAGAACGAGGGATATTGAGTGCTATCACTGTAAAAAGAAAGGCCATATGAAGAGGGACTGTTACAAGTTGAAGAACGAGCAGTCCAGGAGAGATGGTGACTCTAATCAAGAAAGAGTTGCTACAACCACCGAGAAAACCTCCAAAGAATTTTGCATAATGTATGAAGAAGATGTTGTGAATCTTGCCAGCCACGAGACCAGTTGGGTGATAGATAGTGGCGCATCCATACACGCCACATCTCGCAGAGACTTCTTTTCATCTTACACACCAGGGGACTACGGTGCTGTAAGATGGGGAATGACGGACAGTCCAAAGCCGTCGGTATTGGAGACATCTGCCTTGAAACAGAGAACGGGACAAGGCTAGTGTTGAAGGGAGTCAAGCACATCCCAGATATCCGGTTAAACCTGATCTCAACAGGCAAGCTGGATGATGAAGGTTTCTGCAGCACCTTTAGTGACGGATGCTGGAAGCTCACTAAAGGATCGATGGTCGTGGCACGAGGTAGAAAGACTCAACCCTGTATTTGATGCATGCTAAGCTTTCAAATAGTAGCATAAATACAGTCAACAGTAATGAGGCAGCCGAGTATGGCATAAAAAGCTCGGTCACATGAGCCAAACAGGGATGGAGATACTACGCAGGCGGAATGTTCTTCCGGAATTGAAGAACTCACACTTACGGAAGTGTGAACACTGCATGGCTGGAAAGCAGAACAGAGTATCCTTCCAGAGCTCCCCGCCTCAACGGAAACCGGAGGTACTAGATCTCATACATTCAGATGTATGTGGTCCGATGCAGGTACGAACACTCGGAGGGTCACTGTATTTTGTGACATTCATTGATGATCATTCAAGGAAGACCTGGGCATACACCTTGAAGAGGAAAGATCAGGTGCTGGGAGTGTTCAAGGAGTTTCATGCTTTGGTGGAGAGAGAAACCGGCAAGAAACTGAAGTGCATCAGAACAGATAACGGTGGAGAATACAGAGGTCCGTTTTGATTACTACTGCAGACGCAAGGAATCCGACATCAAACGACACCTCCGAAGACACCTCAGCTGAATGGCCTAGCTGAGAGGATGAACAGAACCTTGTGCGAGAGGATCAGAAGCTTGCTGTCACAAGCCAAGCTACCCGAAGACATTTTGGGGGGAGGCACTCATCACAAGGTTTCATGTTTTGAACATGTCCCCAGCAGTCGCACTGAAAGGTAATGTTCCTAACCAAGCTTGGACAGGTAAAAAGTGTCGTACAAACACTTGCATGTCTTTGGGTGTAAAGCTTTTGTACATATCCCAAAGGACGAGAGATCCAAGCTCGATGCAAAGACGCGACAGTGTGTCTTTATTGGCTATGGTCAGGATGATTTCGGCTACAAACTCTATGATCCTGTGGAGAAGAAGATTGTCAGAAGCCGAGATGTTCTTTGTTGAAGACCAGACCATAGAAGATATCAGAAAGGAGATGAAGACAATGTCCCAACAATACAGAAATGTGAATCCAGAACCTCATACACACCGGTGCCAATACGAGTTGAAGATGAGGTTCCCAGACAGGAGGGTACATGTGATGAAGCTCCCAGAGATGATGATCATGATCAACCACCAGTACCAGAAGTTCCACCAACAGTTCCACAGAGAAGGTCTGACAGAGACAGGCGACCTTCGACCAAATACTCTACATATGAGTATGTGCTGCTTACTGACGGGGGAGAACCCGAGAGCTACCAGGAGCTGTGGAAACAGAAGACAGAAAAAAGGGAGGAAGCCATGCAAGATGAGATGAAATCTTTGCATGACAATCACACTTTTGAGTTGGTGAAATTGCCAAGAGGCAAAAGGGCTTTGAAGAACAAATGGGTGTACAGGGTGAAGCAACAGGAGCACACTTCACAACCCCGATACAAAGCCAGACTAGTTGTCAAGGGATTCAATCAGAGGAAAGGCATTGACTTCGATGAAATCTTCTCTCCAGTTGTGAAGATGTCATCCATCAGAGTGGTACTCAGCTTAGCAGCAAGCCTCGACCTGGAAGTTGAGCAGATGGATGTCAAGACCGCATTTCTTCACGGGGATCTGGAAGAAGAAATTTATATGGAGCAACCAGAAGGCTTCAGAGTCAGCGGGAAAGAGGACTTTGTGTGCAGACTCAGGAAAAGCCTATACGGTTTGAAACAGGCACCGAGACAGTGGTACGTGAAGTTTGAGTCAGTTATGGGGGAGCAGGGATACAAGAAGACTACTTCAGACCATTGTGTTTTCGTTCAGAAATTTTCTGACGATGATTTTATCATCTTACTGTTATATGTAGATGATATTTGATAGTTGGCAGGAATCAATCGAGGATTGATAATTTGAAGCAGCAACTGAGTAAGTCTTTTGAGATGAAAGACTTGGGGCCAGCTAAACAGATTCTTGGCATCAGGATCGGACGTGATCGGAAAGCCAGGAAGTTATACTTGTCACAGGAGGAGTACATCGAGAAGGTACTTCAGAGATTCCAGATGGACAAGGCTAAAGCGGTTAGCACTCCTCTTGCTACCCACTTTAGATTGAGTACGAGACAGAGTCCCTCTACTGAGTCAGAGAAGGAGGAAATGAAACAGGTTCCATACACCTCAGCAGTGGGAAGTCTTATGTATGCCATGGTGTGCACGAGGCCAGACTTAGCACACGCAGTTGGATTGGTCAGCCGGTTTATGTCAAACCCAGGACGGGAACACTGGAACGCCGTCAAATGGATTATGCGGTATCTTCGAGGCACTTCCAAGATGAGATTATGTTTTGGAAGCAGCGACAAGCCAGTGTTGATGGGCTACACCGATTCAGATATGGCAGGAGATGTGGATACCCGAAAGTCTACTTCGGGGTATCTGATTACTCTCTCAGGAGGAGCTGTGGCATGGCAGTCAAGGTTGCAGAGGTGTGTTGCACTTTCTACAACAGAGGCAGAATTCATTGCAGCGACGGAAGCTTGCAAGGAATTGATGTGGATGAAGACATTCGTCCAGGAATTGGGTTTCAAGCAGGAGAAGTACATTTTGTACTGCGATAGCCAGAGTGCTATCTATCTCGGTAAAAATTCCACATTTCATTCGAGGTCAAAACATATCGATGTGAGGTATCACTGGATACGGGACGTCCTGAGCTCAAGGCTGTTAGAACTCAGGAAAATTCACACCGACGACAACGGTGCCGATATGTTCACCAAGGTTTTACCGAAGGAGAAGCTTGAAATCTGTCGTGCCATAGCCGGGATGACAAAACTCTCCACATAGTCAGAGTGGGGAGATTCAGAGAACTACGATTGGCTTGATCCCAACTCAGGGTACGTAGGCAGTCATACAGATGCAGCCAGGGGAGGATCCTTTGGAGGATCCGGATTTGGGTGATCGATGGTCGGCTCAGATTTTGGGAAATCTTCACCGAGGGGGAGATTTGTTGAAGACAGCTTGTTTCAACAAGCGCCGAAAGCATGCAATAATGCATGCAATAATGAAGACAGCTTGGTGTGAGCTGTGTATGAGTGCAAAACCGCGTGACACTGTTCACGCGGTTTTGGCACTATAAATTGGAGTCCCCAGATCATTCCTAAGCATCCCTAAATGTGTGAAAGAGTAGTGAGAGTGATTGGTGAGAGTTTTTTGTAAAGCTTGTGTTGTAAGCTTTGTAATTCTTTTGTGGATATATAAAAGAAGAGTTTTCTCTCAAATTATCCTCTATTTTTGTGTGTTTATTCACAACAGTGTCTCCGTTGACTTTGGGTTTCTTGCTGCTGACGTTAAAGAAAGTGAAATTAGGGTTTGAACAGGGTGGGCAAATGAAAGAAGAAGAAGATGACGTGGTGGCCACGGATGAGAAGGTGGAGGAGCAAGAGGAGTGGATAATGGAAGGGCATTTGGCGCATGTGCGACGCGCGTGAGACGGAGGAGGTGACGGGTCATAGACTTGGAGGCAAAGTGGGCAAAATAGACCTTGGTGGGTTTTCAAGACGCAGTTGCTGCATAATCGGCGGTAAGTCCCACGGTGTCGGACGTTGTGGAGGAGCAACCGTTCGCTTCCGCTGCCACAAAAGCCGCATTCCAATTGCTGGTCTCGCCTCATTTTTTTAATTAATTTGATTGTTGTTACTCCTCTTTTTTTAACGGTAACCCTAGAAGAATTAGGATTTTTTTTAATTGAGAAAAATAAATTCGAGTACGAAATGGGGCAAAAGGTAGTATTTTTGAACGACGAAGGGTTTTTTCGGTTTACAGTTTTAATATATTTCATTCAATGGAATAGATAACTACTTTAAGTAAGAATCTTATAAGAATGTCACTCCATCAATGTGATAAGTGCAAAATTGAATATGAAATAAGGGAAATATTTAGGATTACTTCACATATGTAAGGAAAATATGCTCATTTTGATGTTAAAATACGCAAAAATAATTCAAAAACAACTAAGAACAAAAAAGATCAAGTAAGAATCAAAAGGAGAAGATTAGATATTTCAGATATTAAAGATTGCAACCTTCATGATTTGTCTTTTTTATCCATATTTTCTTATTATTTCACTTATGTTTATTATATTGAACACTATGATGTTGTTGTTTATCTTTTTCATCATGAACTAAATCTTGTTTTAGGATTGCAATGAAAACCAATATGAACTTTATTAATTGCAATTTTTATGATTGATTTGTGACGTTTTATATGGATTGTTTATAATTCTCAAATTGACAATTAAGTTGTTTTGGAATCTTGTTCAATGTATTGAATATTGATTGTCTTGGCCTGTTGGTAATCTCTTTCTATCTGTACTGAATTTGCCTTTCTTATGTGCCTCGTACATGATTATTTGCTTTTATTTATGTCTTGTGGGTTTCTTGTGAATGTTATTGTTGTTAACTCAAGGTGGACGGTGTGAATTTGTTGAAACATGTGATGAATTGTAAAGAATAATTTTTTACCTTACGAGTTTGAATTTTAATCTTCAAAATGAATACAACCGTATGAATCGAAAGATGTTAAAATTAAATATGTGTGATACCTATTGTCTTGATTTACAAAATATGACGAACAAATCAATATCTCCTATACACACTGACCCATCGGTAAATCCAATAAGTATTTACTAAGGAAGGTTCAAGTTCAAAAGACATCTCCCCTGATGCATATCAATTTTATGTTTTCTCATGATCATGTTATGACAATAGCGACACTATTTGCTATACAAATGTGAGGTATTGTAAGAGTTTGTATATCAAATAGAGGAGAAAATCTACCATGCAACAGTGGTACCACGTCATCCATACAACAAGCCAATCATCAATTGCCACGCGTGCTAAAAAATTAAAAAAACAACTAAAAAATAGGTATTAAATTATACGTGTCATTTTCTAATTCGTTGGTGGTACCACGTCACTCATACCTCCGTTGCACCAAAGAATTACTCCAAATAGAGGGAATAGAGAGTAATCTCATATTGGAAAAATACATGGAAAATGAAAAGTTTATAAGTGTATACTAAACACTTATATCAAATTGGAAAATCAAGGCTTGGGCTTGGGCTCTGGATTGGATGTGTGTAGATGGGTTATTGGTGTGCCATTTGGATTAATAAATATTTAATATATTTACTTGGTCAAAAGATGGACATTGGGCATTGGGGCTTTTGGGCTCATATGATTCATTAAATGCCTTATTTAATAAAACCATTTTTTTCTTAATTTTGTCTTAATATGAAGATTTGTGTATGATCAACACACATCTACAGATTAATTGAAAAAACTAAAAATGTTTTAACTGCAGTAACCACCTCTTGTTGATTCTATATAAAAATGAACGGAAGGCTAGAGGCAAAGATATATGAAACATACAGAATACTTGAAATAAAAAGCTTTCCATCTTATTGATCTTTGAAAACGAAAAGCAAAAACATCATGTAGATTCTCCAGGGGTCGAATCTTCAGTGCAGAGTTTCGACTTTCAGATTATTGTATCCTGGTGGCAGACGTCCAACAAATCACAAGCACAATAGTAGGAGCGAATTTCTGCTATAGCACATAGCCTCATATGATAGCCTCAATCTTTACAAGTCAGCGTGTTTACTTATTTTGGTTACTTGAATTGTAAGTTTTGATTCTGTTTTGTTTGTTGATAATTTTAATTACTTGTATTGTAATTTTCAATTTCGAATTGGTTGTTGTTATTATTTATAGATTTATATAATACATAATTAGTACATTCACTGATTGTTCTTCAACAATCTATAGCAGAATTTATGGAACAATATGCGAATGTTGTGAAGCCTCATGTTGAGAAACTAGACGAGTTCAAAGAATTGGATTTCAAATGATGACAACAGAAGATGTTGTTTTATCTAACAACATTGAATCTTGCACATGTCGTCAAGGAAGAATACCCTGTGGCAGAGGGAGATAACATTCCTGTGGAAAAACTCAATGCAACTGATGCATGGAAACACAATGAGTTTTTATGTAGGAATTATATTTTGAACGGCTTTGATGATTCTTTGTATGATGTATACAGATCTTATAAGACTGCCAATGATCTATGGGAATCTCTGGAGAATAAATATAAGATCGATGATGCTGGTTCAAAGAAGTTCATTGTTGAGAAATTTTTAAAGTACCAAACGGTGGATTTAAAAACTGTTGTCAACCAAGTCGAAGAATTACAGATTCTTCTCCATGAACTTGTGTCCGAAGGCATGACTTTACCGATACAGTTTGTTGTCGGATCTGTGATAGAAAAATTACCTCAGTTTTGGAATGATTTCAAGATACATCTCAAACATAAAAAGCCTGATACGTCAATGGAGGGTCTGGTTCTCAAACTAAAGGTACAATATATTTCCTTATAAGGATAGACTTGATAAAAATAACCAAAAAATGCCTGAATTGAATCAAGAGAATGAGGATGATATTGCCTCTTCATCTGGTGTTTAAAATAAGGATTTGGAACCAAATAAATCAACTTTGTAAAAGAAAGATTTAGAACCTAGAAGAGGAAAAAGAATCAAGGTAGCGAAAGATTACGATTCTGATTTTTTAACCTTTCTCACTGAAGCTGAACCTCAAACATATAAAGAGGTCATCAATTCATTTGAATCAATTTATTGGAAAGAAGCAATAAATAGCGAAGTAGAATCCATTCTACAAAATCATATATGATGATTAATAAAATTACCATATGGTTGCAAACCGATTGGTTATAAATGAATTTTCAAAAAGAAATTGAAGCCTGATGGTACAATTGACAAATACAAAGCTCGTCTGGTAGCTAAAAGATACCTTCAAAAATAAGGTCTTGATTTCTTCGACACATACTCACTAGTAACCAGAATAACATCTATAAGGATGTTAATTGCGATTGCAGTAATTTATAATTTGGAAATCCATCAAATGGATGTAAAAATGCATTCTTAAATGGTGAGTTGGATGAAGAAATTTATATGAAACAACCTGAAGGGTTTGTAGCAAAAGGACAAGAGAATAAAGTATGTAAACTTGTGAAGTCACTTTATAGGCTTAAACAAGCACCCAAACAATATCATGAGAAATTTGATCATACAATGTTATCATGATGAGCGGAAAATATATCAATATTTACCGCTCATTTTACTTAATATTTTATATAGTTTCTCAAGTTTTGTGAATATTTTGATGTGTTTTATTTTATTTTGCAGATAAATATAATATCGGGACTCAATGGAATCTATTCGGGGCTAAAACAATGAAATCTGGAGCAAAAAAAGGTAAAAATGAAAATTTATTGTACGCGTCGCGAGCGCAGACCTAATTCTAACTTTGCGCAATTTTCATATTTTGGCCATAACTTTTTACTCCAATATCGGATTAAGGTGATTCAAGTTCCAGATGAAATAAGACTCAAAGATCTACAACTTTGATATTCATAAGATTTTCGAATTCTGAATTTTCAAGACTCAAAATTGATGAAGAATCCAAAGTATGTTAAATATTAAATTTTTAAAAAAAAGAAAAAAAATAATTTGTCAATGAATCTACCAAACATGCAAGACATGCTTGCATGTTTTGTGGAGTATTTTGTGGAGTGTTTGGTGAAGTGTTTTGTGAAGTGTTTTGTGGAGTGTTTTGTGGAGTGTTTGGTGAAATTTTTTGTGGAGTGTTTAGTGGAGAAATTGGTGGAAACCTTTTCTTTTCCTATAAATGTCAAGTTATTTCATTTGTAAATTTCATACTTTCCTTAAGGTTTCTAATAAGGAATTTGAGGATTGTATTTTGTGTATTTTATTTTCTAGTTTTGTAATGTATTTTTTTTAGTAATAATAGTTTGTGATTTTATTTCTTTTATGTCTAGCTAATTTATTTTCGCTGGGGTAAAAGGGTGAAACTTTTGATATGATAATATAAATTAATCTCACTTAATTATAATATATGAATTGTAATCTAATAATCTGGATTAATTATGTCACCGCCTATATGGTTGGTTTATATGATAAAAGGTCACTGCTATATGGTTGGTTTAGTTGACTTTATTACCGCTTATATGGCCAGTTGGACTTATTATGGACTAAAATGGAAGTACCACTTATATGGTCGGTTTAGGTATAATTAATACTATATATAAATTAAGTGGGTAATAATGACAGTTTGTTTATTATAATAAGTGAGATTTCTAGGTTTGAAATATTAAATATGGATCCCCTAACCCCATCAATTTATTTTTATCTAGGGAAATGATGAAGCACAATATTCACGAGTTTAATAATTGATTTTCCTTATATAATGTTTAATACATTAGGTTTGTTTATTGAATATTAATCTTAATGCTTATTGTTAACTGATCACTAATAGAGATTCAATAGCATACGATCTCACTTTAGAGATTTCCTTACATGATAGACATATACATGTCGGACGTGGATAGCCATAATTGGAACTTGAACTTAATGAATTCATGTAACTTAGTTAACATAGACATATAGTTAATTGAGTTACTTTGTGTATTTACATTCGACCATCGACAAAGGATTTTGCATATCTTCGTGTTCCAAGTTAACAAACTAATATACTACACATGTATAAGAGAATCAATTCATCATTAGAATAATATTGTGTGGATTCACAACCCTAGATGTTCGTGTCTTTTATTTTCCTTTTGTATTTTCTTTGTCATTTTATTTATTTATTTTAAGCCATCTCCAACCAACCAGCGAACAATCCATTCTCACCCCAACTAGATACACGTAAATAAAAAGCATCAACAATTAATAATCGTTAAGAATTAAGTCCTCGTGTGATCAAAATTTTTATACTATTTATGCGATACGTGCGCTTGCATATAGCTTGTGCAAATCGCGGATCATATCATGTGGATTTCGGATCAATAAATGTTATAAATGTGTTTACATCAAGAAAATGAATAATGATTCATACGTCATTGTATGTTTATATGTTGATGATATGCTCATAATGTGACCAAATTTAAGTGTCATAAACTCCATAAAGAAAATATTGAATTCGACATTTGATGTGAAAGACATGGGAAAAGCTGATGTTATCTTAGGAATTCAAATTCAAATAAGTAGTGATGGTTATATTCTAAGCCAATCACATTATGTAGAAACAATTCTTCGGAAATTTGGACAATTTGATAGTAGTCCGTCTAAAACTCATTTTGATCCTAAGAGTACATTAAAGAAAAATATTGGGGATAATGTGTCACAACTAGATTATTCTCGTATAATTGGCACACTACAATACATCATAATTTATACTAGACTAGACATTGTCTACTCTGTGAATAGATTGGCAAGATATACTAGTAATCTTTCAAATGATCATTGTGATGCTTTAGTTAGAGAATTGAGATACCTAAATTACTCAATAAAGTACGAATTACATTATACATAATATCCATCAATTCTAGAAGAATACAATGATGCCAATTGGATTTCGAATGATACGGAAAATGCAACAAGTGGATATGCATTTACACTTAGAGGGGCTGCATTATCTTAGAAATCAGAAAAATAAACGTGTATAGCACATTCAACAATAGAATCAGAATTCATAGCCTTGGATAAAGCTATTGAATAAGAAGAATGACTAAAGAATTTTTTGGAGGCTATTCCAATGTGGCCTCAACCTGTGGCATCCATATGTGTGCATTGTGAATGCATGGTTGCTATTGGGAGAGCAAAAAGCCATACATATAATGAGAAGTCAAGGTACATAAGACGAAGAGATAACACTATAAAACATATGTTCTCGATTGACATTATTTCCATTGATTTTGTAAAATCAAAGAAGAATATTACAGATCAATTAACAAAGGATATACCAAAAGAGCTAGTGTTATATTTATCGAGGGGAATGAGCTTAAAGGCAACACAATGAGAAGTAACTTAGCGGAAACCCAACCTAGCAATTTGGTAAATTAAATGTCTAGGTTCAATGTGGAAAATTAGTTAGGTGAAACTCAAGTAATAGAGTATAACAAACTGCTCATTCCTATGATAAAGAAAGTTATGCTACTATGACGATAAAGATGGATGATTAATCATTCTTAATGACACTAACAGAAGAATAAATTAGTATTACATGATACTTATAAATTTTGTGTCGCATATATAGAAGTAATATGAGGTCGCATTTATGAGAATTAAATGGCTAAATTTTCTAAAGCTCATATGAATCCAGGATTATTCAGGACCAAAATGAATGTAACCGTATGAATCGAAAGATGTTAAAATTGAATTTGTGTGATACCTATTGTCTTGATTTACAAAATATGACGAACAGATCAATGTCTCATATACACACTGACCCATCGGTAAATCCAATAAGTATTTACTAATGAAGGTTCAAGTTCAAAAGACACATCTCCCGATGCATATCAATTTGATGTTTTCTCAGGATCATGTTATGACAGTATCGACACTATTGGCTATACAAATATGGTGTATTGTAAGAGTTTGTATATCAAATAGAGGGAATAAAGAGTAATCTCATATTGGAAAAATACATGGAAAATGAAAAGTTTATAAGTGTATACTAAACACTTATACATGGATGTGTGTAGATGGGTTATTGGTGTGGAATTTGGATTAATAAATATTTAATATATTTACTTGGTCAAAAGATGGACTTTGGGCATTGAGACTTTTGGGCTCATATGATTAATTAAATGTCTTATTAATAAAATTATTTTTTTCGAATTTTGTCTTAATCTGAAGATTTGTGTCTGATCAACACACCTCTTCAGATTAATTGAAAAAACTAAAAATATTTTAACTGCAGTAACCACCTCTTGCTGATTCTATATAAAAAAAAGAATGGAAGGCTAGAGGCAAAGATATATGAAACATACAAAATACTTTCAGACTTTTAGAATGTTGTATCTTGGTGGCAGATGTCCAATGAACTACAAGCACAAGAGTATGGGCAAATTTATGCTATAACATATAGCCTCAATCTTTACAAGTCAGTGTGTTTACTTATTTTGGTTACTTGAATTGTAAGTTTTGATTCTGTTTTGTTTGTTGATAATTTTAATTACCTTTATTGTAATTTTCAATTTCGAATTGGTTGTTGTTATTATTTACAAATTTATTCAATACATAATTACTACATTCACTGATTATTATTCAACAATCTATAGCAGAATTTATGGAATAATCTGCGAATATTGTGAAGCCTCATATTGAGAAACTAGACAAGTTCAAAGGAATGGATTTCAAACGATGACAACCGAAGATGTTGTTTTATCTAAAAATATTAAACCTTGCACATGTCATCAAGGAAGAATGCCTTGTGGCAGAGGGAGATAACATTCATGCGGAAAAACTCAATGCAATTGATGCATGGAAACACATTGAGTTTTTATGTAGGAATTATCTTCTGAACAACCTTGATGATTTTTCATATGATGTATACAGATCTTATACGATTGCCAAGGATATATGGGAATATGTGAAGAATAAATATAAGATCGAGAATGTTGGTTCAAAGAAGTTCATTATTGGGAAAATTTTAAAATACCAAATGGTGGATTTAAAAACTATTGTCAACCAAGTCAGAGAATTACAGATTCTTCTCCATGAACTTGAGGCCGAATGCATGAATTTACCAGTGCTGTTTGTTGTCGGATCTATGATAGAAAAATTACTTCAGTCTTGGAATGATTTCAAGATACATCTCAAGCATAAAAAAACTGATATGTCAATGAAGGATCTGGTTTTCAAACTAAGGGTACAAGAATCTCACCGCAAGAGTGAAGGGTTGAATATTTCAAAATTTGAAGCCAAAGCAAATGTCATTTAGAGTGGAGGGGCACTTAAGCCTAAGCCTCAAAACTAGAAGAATAAATGGAACATTGAAGGCAAAGATAAAACTCAGGAATTTCTTGCTGCAAAAAGGAAGAATTTCAAGAGAATTAAAAGTGCTTGTTGGGTTTGCGGAAAAATTAGACACAGAGCACTAGACTACCACCACAAGAAAGGAAATCTGGATTCAAATGATAAGAACAACAACAAACAAGAAAATATTGTTGAAGAAGAATTTGTTCGTGTTGTTGTTTCTTAAGTAAATTTACTGACTGATAATAATGATTGGTGGGTGGTTACTGGTGCAGTAAGATATATTTATGGAAACCAAAATATGTTTCTTACCTACACTCCTAACAATGGCGATGAAAAGTTATATATGGGCAATGCGACTGTTGCAACTGTTGCTGGAAAAGGGAAAATGGTTTTGAAATTCACTTCCAGGAAAGAACTTGCCCTTATGGATGTACTATATGTCCCTGAAATTACTAAGAATTTTTTTTCTAGTCCTGTTTTAAGTAATAAGGGTTTTAAACTTGTATTTGAATCTTACAAACTCGTTCTCATTAAGGGGGAACATTTGTAGGAAATGGCTAGGATTTTCAAACTCAATGTAATTGCTGATGCAAATATTAATAAAATAAATAAGGCTTATGTTTACTTGCTTGAATCTTCTACTTTATGGCATGCTAGACTAGGTCACAATAACTTTAAATGTATGTATAAAATAGTCAATATTGGTTTATTGCCTAATTATACAGAAGATAATATGCATAAATGTTGAACATGTATTGAATCAAAGTTTGCTAGCAAGTCATATAAATCTGTGGCTGAGAAATCAAATGAATTGTGAGGATTAATTCATACAGATTTGGGTGATTTTAAATCAATACCAAGTCGTGGTGGAAGAATTAATACATCACTTTCATATATAATAGTAATAGATATTGTTATGTATATCTGATATATAGCAAAGATGAATATTTGAATATGTTTAATACATATAAAACTGAAGTGGAAAACTAGTTAGACAAGAAGATCAAAATATTGCGATCTGATAGAGGCGGAGAATATAAATCTACTGTCTTTGCAGAATTTTATGCTTCTAATGGAATAATTCATCAAACAACAACACCATATACTCCTCAACAGAATAGAGTGGTTGAACGTAAAAATGGAATGTTAAAGAATATGATGAATTTTATGCTTAACAGTTATGGTTTACCATATAATAAGTGGGATGGAGCTTTACTTACGAATAACACCATCTTGAACAAAATTCCGTCAAATAGAGTGATTAATCTCCATATGAAAAATGGAAGAAAAAGCCGCCGACATACAAAATATTGAAAGTACGGGGTTGCCCGGCAAAGGTTCAACTTCCCTTGCCTAAAAGAGTTAAACTTGGACTTAAAACCATTGATTTTGTGTTTATTGGATATGAAAATAATAGTGCAGCATATCGATTTCTAGTAATCAAATTTGGAACTTCAGATATCCAAGTAAATACCATTATTAAGTCTAATAATGCTGAATGGTTTGAGTATATATTTCCTTATAAGGATAGACTTGATTAAAATAAACGAAAAATGCCTGAATTTAATCAAAAAAATGAGGATGATATTGCCTTTCCATCTGGTGTTCAAGGTAGTGAAAGATTACGTACCTGATTTTTTAACCTTTCTCACTGAAGCATAACTTCAAACATATAAAGAGGCCATCAATTCATCTGAATCAATATATTAGAAAGGATCAATAAATAGCGAAGTAGAATCCATTCTACAAAACCATACATGAGAGTTAGTGGATTTACGATCTGGTTGCAAATCGATTGGTTATAAATGAATTTTCAAAAAGAAATTGATGCATGATGGTATAATTGACAAATACAAAGCTCGTTTGGTAGCTAAAAGTTATCGTCAAAAATAAGGTCTTGATTTTTCGACACATACTCACCAGTAACCAAAATAACATCTATAAGGTTGTTAATTGCGATTACAGTAATTTATAATTTGAACATCCATCAAATGGATGTAAAAACTACATTCTAAATGGTAAGTTGGATGAAGAAATTTATATGGAATAACCTGAAGGGTTTGTAGCAAAAGGACAACAAAATAAAGTATGTAAACTTGTGAAGTCACTTTATGCACTTAAACAAGCACCCAAACAATGACATGAGAAATTCGATCATACAATGTTATCACATGGATTTCGAATCAATGAACGTGATAAATGTGTTTACATCAAGAAAATGAATAATGATTCACATGTCATTGTATGTTTATATGTTGATGATATGCTCATCATAGGACCAAATTTAAGTGCCATAAACTCCATAAATAAAATATTGAATTTATCTTTGAATTTATCTTTGAATTTAAAGAAGTAGTGATGGTTATATTCTAAGCGAATCACATTATATAGAAACAATTCTTCGGAAATTTGGACACTTTGATAGTAGTCCGTCTAAAACTCCTTTTGATCTTAAGAGTACATTAAAGAAACATATAGGGGATATTGTGTCACAACTAGATTATTCTCGTATAATTGGCACACTACAATACATCATAATTTATACTAGACCAGACATTGTCTACTCTGTGAATAGATTGACAAGATATACTAGTAATCTTTCAAAGAATCATTGGGATGTTTTAGTTAGAGTATTGAGATACCTAAAATACTCAATAAAGTACAGATTACATTATACAAAATATCCACCAGTTCTAGAAGGAAACAATGATACCAATTGGATTTCGAATGATACAGAAAAAGCAACAATGGAATCAGAATTCATAGCCTTGAATAAAACTGTTGAAGAAGCGAAATAACTAAAGAATTTTTTGGAGGATATTCCAATGTTGCCTCAACCTGTGACAGCCATATGTGTGTACTGTGACTGCATGACTGCTATTGGGATAGAAAATAGCCATATGTATAATGGGAAGTCAAGAAACATAAAATGAAGACATAACACTATAAAACATATGCTCTCGACTGGAATTATTTCCATTGATTTTGTAAAATCAAATGAGAATATTACAGATAAATTAATAAAGGATATACCAAATGAGCAAATGTTATATTTATCGAGGGGAATGAGCTTAAAGCCAACACAATGAGAAGTAACTTAGTGGAAACCCAACCTAGTAATTTGATAAATCAAATGTCTAGGTTCAATGTGGAAAATTAGTTGGGTGAAACTCAAGTAATAGAGCATAACAAATTGCTCATTCCTATGATAAAGAAAGTTATGTTACCTATGAAAATAAGGATGAATGATTAATCATTCTTAATGACACTAACAGAAGAATAAATTAGTATTACACGATACTTATAAATTTTATGTCACCTATATAGGAGTAATGTGAGGTCGCATTTATGAGAATTAAATGGCTAAATTTTATAAAGCTCCTATGAATCCAGGATTATTCAGGACCAAAATGAACGCAACCATGTGAATCGAAAGATGTTAAATTTGAATATGTGTGATACTTATTGTCTTGATTTACAAAATATGAAGAACAGTTCAATGTCTCCCACATACACTGACTTATTGGTAAATCCAATAAGTATTTACTAAGGAAGGTTCAAGTCCAAAAGAAACCTCTCCTGATGCATATCAATTTTATGTTTTCTCAAGATCATGTTATGACAGTATCGACAATATTTGCTATACAAATATGGGGTATTGTAAGAGTTTTCTATATCAAATAGAGGATCTGGTTCTCAAGCAAAGGAAACAAGAAGATCACCGTAAGTGTGAAGAACTGAATATTTCAAAATTTGAAGCCAAAGAAAATGTCATTGAGAGTGGAGGGGCGCCTAAGCCTAAGCCCCAAACCAGAAGAATAAATGGAACAATGAATGAAAAGATAAAACTCAGAAAGTTCTTGCTGCAAAAAGGGAAGAATTTCATTTGAATTAAATGTGCTTGTTGGGTGTGAGGAAAAATTGGACAAAGAGCACTAGACTTCCCCACAAGAAAGGAAATATGGGTTCAAATGATAAGAACAACAACAAACAAGAAAATATATTTGAAGAATAATTTATTGGTGTTGTTGTTTCTTCAGTAAATTTACTAACTAACAGTAAGGATTGGTGGGTGGATACTCGTACAATAAGACATATTTATGGAAAGAGAAATATGTTTCTTACCTACACTTCTAACAATGACAATGAAAAGTTATATATGGGCAATGTGACTGCTGCAAATGTTGCTGGAAAAAAGGGAAAGTGGTTCTGAAATTCACTTCCATGAAAGAACTTGCTCTTATGGATGTACTACATGTCATTGAAATTACTAAGAATCTTATTTCATCATATTTTAATTAATAAAAGTTTTAAACTTATATTTGAATTTGACAAATTCATTCTGACTAAGAGGGGAACATTTGTAGGAAATTGCTACATCTCTGAAGGGCTCTTCAATCTCAATGTAATTGCTGATGCAACTATTAATAAAATAAATAAGGCTTTTGTTTACTTGCTTGAATCTTCTACTTTATGGCATGCTAGACTAGGTCATATTAACTTTAAATATATGCATAAAATGGTCAATCTTGGTTTATTGCCTAATTGTACAAAAGATAATATGCATAAATGTGAAACATGTGTTGAATCAAAGTTTGCTAGCAAGTCATATAAATCTATGATTAAGAGATCAAATGAATTGTTAGGATTAATTCATACAGATTTGGGTGATTTTAAATCAATATCAAGTTGTGGTAGAAAGAATTACTACATCACTTTCATATATGATAGTAGTAGATATTGTTATGTATATTTGATACATAGTAAATATGAATCTTTGAATATGTTTAAGACATATAAAGCTGAGGTGGAAAACCAGTTACACAAGAAAATCAAAATATTACGATCTGATAGAGACAAAGAATATGAATCTACCGCCTTTGCAGAATTTTGTGCTTCTAATGGAATAATTCATCAAAGAACAGCACCCTACAGTCCTCAACAGAATGAAGTGGCTGAACGTAAAAATAAAACTTTAAAGAATATGATGAATTATATGCTTAACAGTTCTGGTTTATCACATGATATGTGGGGTGAAGCTTTACTTACGGCTAACACTATCTTGAACAAAATTCCACCAAAGAAGAGTGATCAATCTCCATATGAAAAATGGAAGAAAATGACACCGACATACAAAATCTTGAAAGTGTGGGGTTGTTTTGCAAATGTTCAAGTTCCATTGTCTAAAAGAGTTAAACTTGGACCTAAAACCATTGATTGTGTGTTTATTGGATATGCAAATAATAGTGCAGCATACCAATTTCTAGTAATCAATATTAAGTTTAATAATAATGAATGGTTTGAGCATGTATTTCTTGTTGGGGTTTTAAGGGGAATACCCGATAACAAAGCGAAAAACAGAAAATCAAAATTTTCTGATTTCATTAATTTTTCTTAGATAAATTAAATAAATTTATTTATTTAATTAGCCAATACTTTAAAACTCAATTTTACACAAGAAATCATGTTTCGTAAAAAATATCGTTTGATCCATAAACTTTACAAATTGATCGTTTTAGTCCTCAATTGTCAAAATAATTTTGGATGATTCTAAATCAGTTCTAAAATGATTCTTAACATGTTCAAAACATGAAAATACAAATTACAATACAAAATCCTCAATTTCTTTAAATGGATGTCCCGATATTTTCTAAAATTATAATTTGGCCCAAATTGTTCAAAACAAGTCAAGAGCGAATCCAATCAATCCCAAATTTGATACACATCATATATACATCATAATATGAAATATATATGAAAAGCCCCAAAATTGGATTAGGTTATGAACCCTAATTTCACAAATTACTCCAATTTTCCAATTTACAATAAATTGAATTAATTCCACACTTTAATCAATTATTTAACACACCAAACAAGTCTCACCACTTGAAATAACTTAAGAACAATTTTAGGCTATAAGTGAGTGGAATTAAAACTCTAAAATGGCAACGTGAATACTAATTATTCAAAATAAGCTTAATAACTCATTTTAAGCTTAATTATCAAACATACATGCAAACACCTTCAAACAAGTTTCCAACACAATAATTCACATAATTAAAGATTAGAAAAAAAATTCTAAGCTACACAAGTTAAAGCATAGAATCATAGAAACAATTTCCATGTTGAACAAAATGAGAAAATACTTACAAAACTCCAAGTTTTTCAAGATTTTCCTTTTGTTCCTCAAGCATTTTTCTCTCAAACTTTACTTAGTAAATATTTTGAAACCTTGTTGTAATAAAATAAAATGAAACAAAACACTTATATATTTTCCATACATATTGTCGAGAATAACATGAAAATAATAACAAATTGATTTTCAATTTTCTTCCATTTTAATTGGCTAAGTTAACTTGTTATAATTGATAACCTTTATCATAAAGTTAATTAACAAGTGTTACCAATCAAACAATGCCATTTTCTAACTTTATCATGTACAAAGATATTTCAATATTTAATTAATTTAATTATTTATCAAATAAACAATTAAATAAATAAATACAGATATCTTAAATATATGTATTATATTTACATTAAATATCTCAAATACATATATTAATGATATATGTCAAATATCAAAATTTGATATTTAATTAATGTGTATTTAATAAATCAATATTAAATACAAATACACATTAATTAGGAAATGACTATTATGTCCATTTGCATGTATCTTTCATTTAACCGTTAAACGAATTATAAATAATCTCCATTATTCATAAAAATTGCCTTAATGCTCTACGAGTATATTTTATTAGTGAGACTCTTTAGATTCAGGCATATCTGTTACAAAATCTAATTTTGTGTCAATAATTCACCCACCCGTAAATTATGATGACCACGGGTTGAATCATACAGGTCGAGGTCAATACAAATATATTATTCCTCCATCACAGGTATCCAGATATATCCCAGAGATATATATGTTTTTGGGGTTTTATCAGGGCAACACAGCAGGAGTGCGATTTGGGCGAAATCGTATTTTAAACATTTTAAACTTACGAATAAATTATTCAATATCCAATATTCACCTAAACATATTTATTCGATATCATATAATGACTTAAATAATATAGAAACATCGCGAATTTTTTGCGAAAATATTTTTCCGCAAAATAGCATAAAACGCGTTTCCGCAACCAATGCTCATGAGGACTGCCCAGGTCTGCCCTAAAAATATTTGGACAGTTCGTGAATTGCCCTAACAGTGACCAGTTCACTGTTTGGACATCTGTTATCCGGTAACGCCGTTTTTCACCGTTTTCGCGTATTTTCACTTCGAAACAATTTCCGATAAATACTTTTCTTGGGCAATTAAAATAAACCAATTTATTCTAATTACTCAATGAATAAAAACTGAATATTTATCTCAAAAATCAGATTTATCATAAATTACCGAATTGCCATATACTTTGCAAATTTTACATTTTAGTCCTAAATTTGTCAAATATAATTTTGGATGATTCCAAATCATTTATAAAAAGATTCTTAACATGTTCTAAACATGAAAACAAAATTTGCAACTTAAACCCCTCAATTTCTCCAAATTACCGAGAGGGTCCCCAATTTTCCTTTAATTGCGATTTGGCCCCAAATGTTCAAAACATGTCAAGATCAAATCCAATCAATTCGAAATTTGATATACATCAGAATATGCAACATATATGAAAAGCCACAAATTGGATTAAGTTAAGAACCCTAATGTAGACATTGCATTTTTACATAAAGCCCAATGATGAGCTTCGTATGGAGGCACTACCCGATAAGTTGAGGAAGTCGCGAGAAACGGACGTCGGAAGGGAAAATTCAAAAATTAATACATTATCAAATTTAATTCATTTGTTTAGCCTCAGGCTCGCTTGATTGATCTCTGTTTTAAATATTAGCCTTGGCCCAAAACTCCCGTAACCCATAAAAGCCCACATACATATGCACACCCATCCAAAACTCATGCAACCCTTCTAGGCCCACACACCCAAGCCCAATCCAAGACATTTCAATCACACTTAATCACATGCCAAATCCATCCCAAATCACCATCCAAATTAGCCAAGATTGAATCCCTTAAATTGGAAAGAAAATCAAGGCAAAATCAAGGAGAGGGGCGGCCACACACACACACATGATAAAATGAAACCCTAACGTGCACAACCCTAACCCGATCATACTATTATAAAAAAACCCTAAGGCTCCCGCCTATGGCTTCTTCTGACTCCACACACGGCAACTGAAAAACATAAAAAGAACTTTAACCCTCTTCTCTCATTATCTCTCATCTTCATAAAACAAACTAAACCCTAACATTCCTCTCTCATGAAACACTGATTCGGTAGCCACTCTCTTCTCTCTCTCGGCCATAACAAAGAAAAAGAGTCATAACCCTAAGGCTCTCCCCTATCTTTTCTCTCTCTCTACACCCTCACATGGCCTTCATCTTTTCTCTCTATTTTTCTTAACCTATTCGGCAGCAACAAAACACAAAAAGAAAAACCCTAAAGCTCACACAGCCCACTCAAAAAAGACAACATCTCACACTCACGAAAAAATGAAACAAGCCACTCACCCAAAACCAATACACAAAGCAGAACACTCTCTCGACTCATATCTCTCTCTCATTCGGTAACACAACTCTTTCATCTCTCGCCAGCAAACACAAAGCCTCGAAACAAATCAGCCACAACCGAAGCCACACAAACCAAAGTTAATGACAACACATATCACTTGCCACAAAAAATAGCCCTAAGCCGAATCATCATCAAGCCAAAACAGCATCCCACTCCACAAACAAACAAGGAAAAACGCAATAAATCGAGAACCACTAAATACTAAACACGTCAAACAACACCCTTCACCCTTCAAAAAAATAACACACACGACAAACCCTAAGACCAACCGACCAGATCAAACACAAACAAACAAAACCTAATACCCCACATTGACCGAAACAAACAAAAACACAAACCCTTCAAACCAGCCTCAAAATCGAGAAGAAATCAACCCTCCAGTCACCAAAAAAATCACACAAAATCAGTGAGCAAACAGCCCCCTAAACCACCGAACAATCAGTCCAAAAAACAGTCCCAAGATCATTCAAAACAGTAAGCCAAAATCGTAGAAAAACAGCGAAGAAAATAGAGAAAACAAAAGCCCAAAATAGCAGAAACAACAAATCAGCAGACTAGAAAAAAAAACAGCGGAGCATTAACCATTTCGATGACGTCTCGACACACTCATGAGAAGCGACTTAAAAGGTAAGACCTGAGGGCCACTTTCTTTAATATTTTGTTATTTAATTTTTGTGTCCATTTATTGTTTGTGTTTAGTATTCCGCAATTCACTTTCCGCATGTTATTTCATTATTTATTTATTTATAGCTGATTGTTAATGCGTATGGCTATTTATGTCGGATTAAAGGTCACTCCATTTGCGGGAAATGCCTGAGGGCAACTTTTACCATGATATTTTGCCACACCGGACGAGGTATGCTTGGTTGGTAGTGAAATACGTCCAACCGGGCATACAAGATCCTATATAGATGTCGGTAAAGTCTTTTGGCCGCATCTCTTCTCCTTTTGTCCTACCATTATTTTATTTTCTTTTTTGTTATTTATTTATTTATCGTATTCGTCATCGCGCATTTCCTTTCTGTTATATATTTAGTTATACGCCTTTCCATTGCCTTTTTAGTTATCGCTTCATATTCATTCCATTAGTCATCTTTATTTATTCTGCCGCATCATTTCACGTTTATTTCCATGATTATATTGTGTTAATGCCTGAGTGTTGCCTCTTGTGGTATATCGGATGGAAACCCAGACATAAATTCTGTAGCCGAATCCGAATGGACAGTAGTGCGGTCTGTACTTGGGATATAACTCTATGTACCGCTTGGGGAAAGATTCATGCACGTGTTTAGGTCGTTATATATGCCAATTTGTAATCTCGTTTGAACGCGTTTCTGAACGCCACCCGAACGCATGCATTCTGCCTCAGTTAAGTTCGAACGCGTTTCCGAACGCTACTCGAAAGCTTGCATTCTGCCTCATTCCGTTCAAACGCATTTTCGAACGCTACTTGAATGCTACACAGACTGGACATACTCTTTTATCATATTTTATGCTTGTTTGCCTCATTGGTTGTTTATTTTGCATCACGTACTTAATCATTTCTCTTTAATATTAACACTTTTACTATTATTATTAATTTACATTATCACGCTTCTTTGTTTAATATGCTTGTAGAATTATTTTTATGTTTATGGGTGTGCAAACTTGTATGTTATTTGAGTTACTTTGCATGTGCTGCATAATACTTGGTTATATTATTGCGTAAACCCGTTCATTACAACCGGCATAAGTAAGAGACCATTCCGAACCCAACGGTTTGAGGTATTCCCTTGCGAGGGGTGAGTGCAGCCTTAAATCATTTCCCAGTTCACACTGGGTGGTGACTCCTTTATTCTCCGATTTAGTCCCCTGCGGGCTACTCCATACTCCCAACGGGCCGCGAGCCCGGACAACGTCGCCCTTCTCTGTACCATGTCTACACCTAATTTCTCAAATTACTCCAATTGCACAATTTACATGAAATTGATAAATTTTAACATTTTAATCAATCCAATACCACACCAATCAAGTCTCACCATCATGAAATAACTCAAGAACAATTATAGGTTAATTTTGAATGGCTAAACAACTCTAGAATGACAACTTCACCATCAAATGGCTTTAAGATTACTAAATGAACAATTTCATTCAATCTTTAATAATCATACATGCTAATCTTTCAAACAAGTTTACATCCATGTAATTACATATATAAAAGAGTAGATAAAATTCTAAGCATCACAAATTGAAGCCTAGATACATGGAAATAATTTCCTAGTTGAAGAAAGTTAAGAAAAACTTACAAATTCCAAGCTTTGATTGAATTTTTCCTCTTTTGCTTCACTTTTCTCTCAAATTTTTCTTTGTAATTATTTTGTAAAACTTGTATTAGTCTTGAAAATGAAAACAAAATAAATTTGTTAAAATATTTACCCCTTGGCCGAAATTATCCAACAAAAATAAATAACAAGTATTTTTTTTCTAATTTCATTGGCACAAGTTTTACTTTAATAAAGATAACATTTATCTTTTATAAAGTAAATAAACAAATGGACTAATGGTGTCATTGTTAGGGTTGGTGCTCAGAGTGCCAATCCGAATCGTTTTATATCTGATTCATGAATACAAGCAATTCCATTTTCCATAATATTACCTAATTAATGGTAGCACCTCTTGTCTTTTATACACTTATTCGATCTAATTATGATTAGATATCTGATTACGATTAGATCATAACTAAATCTGGTTTAGTGATACATGCATATTAGATAAAGACTTTATGATTTATAATATAGTGCGTAGTTACAATGTAGTTTGTAATTGACATTGGAAAACGCACTGGTCGATTAGTAAAATCCACTGAGACCAGTACATGTCGTATATCGTTACTTGGTCCGATGGTTTATCCTAATGAACCATGAGTCTCGGGAGACTCGTATAGACATGTAGGTGTTTATTTGATAAATACTGAACGACTCAATGAAGATTTCCTAATAGATGGTACACCAACGTCAAAAGGAATCTTCTCGAGTTGAGCGAGCATAATGATCATTCGACTTGAGATACCACTGTTGATATATGAGTTATCCTCCACACTTTGATGGCAATCACGTCACCGATCTATTCATGATCAGACTTCCGTCTGTTGACCGGCGTGATCACACACGTATAACACAAGCACACATATCGTTCAAGTAGTATAAAAATATTGATCCCATGAGGACTTAATTTCTACAATTGATATTAATTATTGATTCTATTTATTTACATGTATCTAATTAAAGAGAGAAGATAATGATTGTTTTTGGTTGGTTGAATGTGGATTTACTGAACAAATAAATAATTAAGGAAAATAAATAAAAGACATAAATATCTAAGGTCGTGATTCCACACAATATTATTCTAATGATGAAATAATTCTCTTATATATGTGTAATAAATCAGTTTGCTAACCTGGAACATGAAGATATGCAAAAGCCTCTTCCGATGGTCAGACACAAATACCCAATATAACTCAATTAATCATATTCCTATGTTAACCAAGTTATCTGAATTCATTAAGTTCAAGTTCCAATTATGGCTACCCCACCCGACAGGTATATTCCTATCCTGTAAGGAAATCTATTAAAGGGTTATCTATCCTCAATGAAGATCGTGAGCTATTGAATCTAAGGCTGAAACCTAAAATCTATTTTCTAAGTTCATTTTAAGTTTACCACATCAATCTTATTGGTGATCAGTTAACAAGAAGCATTAGGCTTAAAATTCAATAAACAAACTAAAGAATTACATATAATATAATTAAATCAATTATTAAACTTGTTAATATTGTGTTTCATCACTTCTCTATAATAAAAATAAAATGATGGGGTTAAGGGATCGATCTTTAATATTTCTAATTTAGAAATCTCCCTTATTATAATATAGAAATTATCAGTGATATTACCAACCGACCATATAGGCGATATCTTGATTAAGTCAGATTTTCAATTAAGTCCAACCGACCATAAATGGCGGTGTTATTATTTGTCCATAAATCAACTATATAGGCGGTATTCATCTGTCACATAAAGACCGGCCACATAGGCACTGTCACATTATGTCAAACAAATAAAACCAGCCATTAAGACGGTATAACATTTAGTCCATATTATAATTAAGAGAAATTAATATAAACTATAATAATAAAAACTTCACCCTTCCCCAGAGGAAATTTAACTACTAAACATAAAAGAAAGATAAAGAAAATAAACTACTACTATTACTGAAAATAAAAATATATAATTTAAATTATAAAAACTAAACACACAAGATACAATCCTTAGATCCTTATTAGATCCTCAAGGAAAGTATGAATTTTAAAAATGAAATGGATGACAATTTATAGGCAAAGAAAAGGCTTCCACCAATTTCTCCACAAAACACTCCACAAAATCCTCCACCAAACACTCCACCAAACATGCCGTAAAACACTCCACAAAACACATATTTGGTGGAAGTTTGACAATTGTAAATTGTCATTTTCTATTTTTTTTTATTTTTGATAATGACTTTAGTAATTACACGAAACACACTGGATTATTCATTAATTTAGGTCTTGATTCAAAAATATTTAAAACTTTAAAGTTGTAGATCTTTGAGTCTTCTTTAATCTGCAATTTGAATCAGCTCAAATCGATATCGGATAAAAAGGTTATGGCCAAAATACCAAACTTGCGCAAAATTAGAATTTAGGCTTGCACTTCGTGATGCGTACAATAAATTTTCGTTTTTGCCTCTTTTTGCTCCGGATTTCATCATTTTAGCTCTGAGTTGATTCCATTGAGTCCTGATACTTTATTTATCTACAAAACACATAAAAACACATCAAAACGTTCCCGAGAAACTATACAAAATATTAGGTAAAAAGGGCGGTAAAATGTGATATATTTTCCGCTCACCACACCCTCAAACCTAACATTTTGCTAGTCCTCGAGCAAAAAAAAAACCGAAATTAAATTTAACTAAGCCATTATCGTAGGGATCACGGTTGCATTTAACGTATACAACAATCCTTTAAACCCCTAGGTGTCCCTAGTGGACGAGTTGTAGTCTCGTGAGGGCTTACAACGACGATACCCACAATTGTCAATTAAAAATGCACACAAAAGCAAAAAAACAAAAGAAAATAGAATAAACAAGTTAGTGACTAAGCAAGTGAAATTCTTATCCAAGTTAGTAATTGTTTTCTTTATTTCTAAATTACCAAATAATTGAATTCTCCAGTACTTTTTACCATTCTCCATAGACACAACCAATAAGGTATTATTCAATTCAATGTGCCCACAATATTCACAAGTGTAGTTGAAAAGAGAGTGATATTTTTGTCCTAAAGTTTTGTTAAAGTTCACACATTTTAGCAATGAAAGTTTATTTACAACAATAATCATTTTTTTCTTTTTCTTTTTTGATTTTTATTTTTTTATTTATTTACAACATCTTCAATCCATGTAGCAAGCTTTGGGCCAGTGACTCCCAAACCAGTTGGCTTTAGAGCACTAGGTGTTAAGACACCCATACAGACTTAATTACTCGGATTTCATATATCTTTCTTTCTTTTAATTTTTTTGCTTGGCATATTCAATCCATGTAGCGAGCTTTGGGTTAGTGACTCCCAAACCAGTTGGCTTTAGGGCACTAGGTGTTAAAACACCCATACAGACTTAATTACTCGGATCTCGGATGTCTTTTTTTTTTCTTTTTTTTACTGTGTAAACACACCTCACTGCCTTTGGGTGCTACCTCCAATAAAAATAGAGAACTGAATATTACAAAATTTTCACTTACACATATGTTTCATATGTTACCGTGTATTTTGATAATACATGCCAAATGAGAATATGAAGGTCAAATTTTAGTCAATATTATGGATAACTCATAAATTAAATAATTCAAAAGGAAATAAACAAAAACTCCCTTGTTACGACTGAGTCTGAGATACGTCTCAGGAGCGGAAACTCCTTACTCAGCTATCTCATAACTGCAATTTCACTTAGTTAGTCAAAAATTTTGAAAAAAATTCAAATTTTTTTTATACAAAATAACAACAAAATAATCAAAAATAGACAAATCAAAAATTCCCTCCCCCAAACCTAATCGAGACATTGTCCCCAATGTCTGAAAAAGAAGAAGAAGAGTTTAGAAAACATCATCTGGTTAGTGCATAATCTATGAAAAATTATCGATTAAGATCTATGTCCAGTTTACGATTCTTGCCACGATCGCTATTTGACCAGTTCAACTTGGAAAGAATGGGGTCGATTTTTGGTTCAAATGCTAGAATTTGGTCAATTAATTCTTCGGTTTTTGTTGTAGTCAGGAAAATATCTTGAATCGATTTTATGACGAACTCATGTCTTTTGGTTTCCGCAAGAAATACAAACTGAAAATCGAAAAAATTGATCAGTGTTAAGTAATCCAATGAGCTTCTGATGAATGTTCAAGTGCGCCCATGATGCCATTGTGAATATTGCTTCAAACGTGTCGAGCCCACCCGGTAAAGCAATAAATGCATCAGCAGTATTTACCATTTTAAGGAGTTGTTCAGACATACTTGAGACAATACGTTCATCTTCATTTATTTTTCCGATGTTGTGTGTGTCCACCAAAATTTTTGGAATGATTCACAAAACTTGACCGCCACCCTCTTAAACGACTTTTGAAACGCTTCCATTAATCCAAGATTGCCACCACCATATACTAGGTGCATATTACGCTCTGCCATGACTCTACCCAATTCCCTTGCAGCCTCAACGAACTCTGGTTTATTGCCAGAGTTGGATCCACAGAAAACATAAATTTTCTTGACTCGCTGCTGTGAAGTTGCTTCTATTTTCTCTCTCTTATTTGGATATTTATCTGGATATGTCGAAGAGAGAAATATAGAGCTGAATTTATAGAACCTGATGTTTCTCCTGAATGCATGGGCATTTTGCCTAATAAATAAGATTCGCAGACATCATATGAATTATGATCAAATCCGTCCAAGTATCCATTCTTCGAAAGAGTGGATATACGAGTCTTACTAATGTGTCCTAGACTACAATGCCACAGATAAGTCTCATATGTTTTCTTTAATTTGAGCCTTTTGTTTGTCATGTTATATGTTTGAGATTCATTTATATTCAAAATATAAAGAACATTACTCACATCTGCTGTACATATCTCAATGTCATCTTTATAAACAAAACACCCAGTGTTCCGTAATACAAAGGTATACCTGCATCGGGTTAAACTAGATATAAAGGTGATATTCCTAGTCAAACTAGGTACAAAATAACAGTCCCCTAAGTTAAGTACATACCCCGAGGGCATATTTAAAACATAGGTGCCCACGGCCAAAACAGCGACTCTCGTCCATGTAAGCACTGTATTTTTGCATGTAAGTCCCGATAATGAGTCTCATATGGAGACACTACCTATTTGATTGTGAAACCCGCGGGAAACGAACGTCGGAAGGGAAAAGTCAAGAATTGACGCATTGTTGGATTTGATTCGCTGGATTAGCTTCGGGTTTGCTTGTTGGACCTCCGTTTTAAAACACACCCTTAGCCCAAAACCCCACAAACCACACACCAAAGCCACACGCCCAAGCCCATTAAATCACATCCAAAAATATCCAACACATTAAACACATGATTAAAATCAAATTAAATCACCTTCCTAATTTAACTAAATCACATGCCTAAATTAAATAAATCAAATTAAATCACCTTCCTAATTTAAATAAATCACATGCCTAAATTAAATAAATCTAAATAATTCGCATTCCTAATTAAATCAAATCATATCCCTAACTAAAGAAGAATAAATCAAATTAAATCAAATCACTTCCCTAATTAAAAGATTTCCTTATCCTATACTAATTTAAAAAGATATCTCATTAATACACAAAGTATTCTCCTTCTCAAACAAGGAAAACCCACACCCCTTTGCCTATAAAAGAACCCTTCACCAACACATTAAACCCTGACAGATGCACACAAAAAATACAAAAATAATAACCCTAAACCTGCCCTTCTCTCTCCTCTCGCCTCAACACAAAACGCCCATAATTCAACGTCACCATTCAAAGCCTCACAGCCACGCCTTCACTCAAACAACGCCAACACTCAGCCTCTTTCACAACTCACCACCTGCCCTTCAAGCTCATCAAAAAATTGCCACATAATTACCCTTCATACCGCTCGCTGCCTTCAAATAACAATCCTCACAAATCAGCCAATTGACTCACGCAGACCTGCTCCCCTTATCAACGCATCAGCCACTACTCATAACCCTCACGCACCAAGAACCCATCACCCACTCACGCTAAAAAAAAAAACCACGCACTCACAAACTGCTCGCATCTACTGCTTTATTCACGTGGCAAAGTCATCTCACTAGCCCCTCCCTTTCACGCTAGCCACAGTCCACACTTGCCCTCCTTTTACTCACGCCACAGACCTGTACACCCCACTACCTCACGCATAATAACCCCCTGACTCACGCCTAACCAGTCCAGAATTCACTCGAAAATACTATCCAAAAAAACTGCACTATTTAGCCCCAAAAAATGCACCTAAAAATTTCCCAAAACAGTCCCAAAATTAACCCAAAATAGTGACCAGAAAATACCCTTAAAACAGCAGCAAAACGGAGTGAAAACAGCAGCCCAAACAGCAAAACAGCGAGGAAAGACATTGAGTTAGTGAACCGGAATAGTTGCGGATCATCCACCCTTCCAACGGCCGTGTAACGCGCTTTCGTGAGAAGACAAAAGTGGTTAGACGAAAAAAGAGGTTAGACCTGAGGGTACCTTTTTATTTATTATCTTTCGTTTATTTTATTTATTTTAAAATATTATCGCATGAGAGTCGTTTGTTGAGGCATGATGTGAATGTTGGATGGGCGGAATATGTGTTCCCTTTTGTGGTATATCGGATGGAAATCCGGACGTAAATTCCGTAGCTGAATCGGAATGGACGGTAGTGCGGTTTGTACTCGGGATACAATGTCACGTACCACTTGAGAGACACATATTTCATTTCATCCAAACTTGTATTTGAACATGATGTAGTTCGTAGGTTATTTATTGTTTAAAGCATGCATTAGCCTAGTTTATTATTTATTTTCAAAGCATGATTACGTTATTTTTATGCATGATATTTTGTTTAGTTTATGTTTATGTTTAAATTGCTATTCGTTTATTTTGGTTTAATGGTTCAATGTGCGCATTATGTGATATTGTGTGTTTTCCATTTAAAGACTTACATTCAAGCATGCAAACTTAGATTATGAGTAATTTTGATGAATACGAACTAGACATAGGTTACCATTGAGCATATATGTTGAGTAGATTCGGTTAATTTATTGCACAAATCATATCATCACAAGTGACATAAGTAAGAGACCATTCTGAACCCAACGGTTTGAGGTCTTCCCTTGCGAGGGGTGAGTGCGGCCTTAAATCACATTTTCCCAGATCACACCGGGTGGCGACTCCATGTTATTTCTTCGGTTTAGTTTCCCCCGCGGACTATTCTGTACTCCCAACTAGGCCAAGAGCCTAGAACAGCGTCGTCAATATCTGTGTCCTACAATCCAGTTTTCGACTCGCAGGTCGATCTCATTTAAAGCCAGTCTCTTGCTAATCTGCAGATCATGCACATCAGTACATATGTGAGTACCACATCCAGTATAAAAAATCCAATTTTTAAAACTAGTAGTGAACATGTTTATTTCAATAACAAACATACCTGAAGCCGGAGCTTTGCCTGCCTTCGCTTCCTTCATGTCCGCCTTGTACATACGACATTCATACTTCCAGTGACCTTGTTTACCACAGTGTAGGCAGACATCTTGGGATATATCATTTGTCTTCCCAGAAGGCTGTGACGATTTAGCCTTGCCCTTCTTTTTCTTCTTCTTCACACCGCAGAAGCCTTCGGCCAAACATTGGCCTTTTGGGATGTCGAAGTAAGATGCGCCTCGCGCTTCTTGCCTTTCAGAAGCTCTGGATCTGCCTCTTTCAGCATTGCCATTGACTCTCCAAGAGTTTTCTCTTGGTTCATCATATTATAGTTCATGACGAACCCGCCCTAGCAATCAGGCAGAGACTGTAAGATCAAATCTATGGAAGTCTCGGCCTCGAAGGTAATACCCAGCTGACCTAGCTATTCGATGTCAGTAATCATCGGCGACACGTAGTGCTCGACAGATATACCCTCTGACATACGAGAGCGAAAGAGCTTCTTCTATAACTCATACTTCTGAGATCTAAGATTAAATCTATGAAGATCCTTCAACTTCAACATCATGTTATAAGGATCCAATCCCTTGTTTTGACGACGAAATTGGGGAGTCATTGCAGCAAGCATGACAAATTGAGCAGTAAATTTATCATCACAATGAGTCTTCCAAAGCTCATGCTCTACTGTTTGCTCAAGTCCGTGCTCAGGCCCGAGATGTTTCTCTATTACATAGAGCAGCTTCTCAGCCCCTAGGACTATCCTGAGGTTCATTTCCCAATCTGGAAAATTTACGTCGTTAAAGACATTCTCACCCATGATTATGTCCATAACGCTAATCTTTCCAGCCATTTTGATTGCTATAGTCCAACTATCCAATCAAATGTTTCGGGTACTCTCAAATGCAATGGTTACTATAGTCCAACTATATAACCAACTACAAATGAAGTAGTTTGAGTACAGTCCAACTGTTCAAAGAAAACAACAAATGAATATTAGTCCAACTAATATATATAATGACGAAAAATAATAATAAAGAGCGTGTATATTAGCCAGTATTAAACGAAATTGCAAATTTAATACTTGCCTCCCACTAATTTTCGGCGAGCCTCTAACCATATTTGGAGTACTCGGGAAATATAGTTTCCTAGTGGGCTAGGATCCCGTTAAAAAATACACAACCTTGACTTTGGCTAACAAGCTGTATAAAATTTAACTAGGTAGATCTCTAAGATCAATTGGATCCAATCTAATTCCTTGATCCGGTAGGTGAACATCCAAGTCCGAAACATATATCCAATATATTCTGAACATGTTTCATCTGAATCAACTAAGCTAAACAAGCTTAATGATTCTAGTTAAGCGCGACCTATTGACAGTGGGAAAGCTTCGTAATCCACATCGATGAACAAGAAGTGACATTGACTTTGGCCAACAAGTCACAACTGCCCAAGACATGCGATGTATAACAAAGATTTCATGGTTCAAACACATCCGCGATAGACAATAATCTTGACTTTGGCCAAAAAATCAAAGCCAATCTTGGATCTTGAGAGAGAACCACTCAATGGAAGGAAAACGTTTAATATTCAAATGTGAGGGCTTTTTCGTAAATTGGCAACCAATTTATTATCTTTGATTAGGTCTCATCATACACCCTTAAACATGCATTTTAAAAGCATAATAAGGCGCGATAAAATTAATAATGATATGCGGATGGATATTTACATTTTGTTCCTAGAACAAAACTCTCTCTTTTCTCTCTCCCGCTAGCACTTTACATTCTTCTATGCCCAATTACATAACACTAAAATAAACCTCATTCACATTGAGTGGAATTGGTGAGAAGAGAAATACAATGAGAATAGAGGTGATATGCTGGACACGCAGTTCCAATTTCAAATAAATATCATATTTATAATAATTTCCAAAATTGCCCTCACCCATCTAATATCCATCCGATATACACTATTTAACAAATACATCCAAGTATTCACACATAGTATGTTGTCAATTAATCTAATCTAATTAAATTAATCTTCAATTAATGACCATCCAATGTTCATATAATGATTTGATTTGCGCGAGTCCAACTCATTTAAGAATAAATACTCAAAGTAAGTATTCTTGAATTATATCGAACTATAATTTTAAATCTAATTTTAATTGTATTCAATACTAATTCACGTTTAATTCCAAATTAAATCATTACACTTATAATAGTGCATTTTAGACTTGGATTCCAAATCCAATCCAAATGGGTCTCAAAGACCCAATTAGCATCCAATGCCAATTCTATTGGGTCCAATGGGCTTTCAATTAATTCTTTAGGCATATATTTTTGGCCGTTATGGATCCAACCCATAATGCCTTGGCCCATTTAAGAATCACCCTCTACCAAAAATTAATTTTGGCTCATTAGGCCCAATAAGATAATTAAAGGCACAAAAGTCATATTATGGACTTTTATGGAAATGGTTTAGGCCCAATGGGATCCAACCCAATTGTCTAAAACCAAACTTGGCTCAACCAAGCCCATTAGCCCAAATATAACCAAATTAGATTAATATATTATTCCAAATATCAATTAATCCAATTAAAGTGTAATTTAAAAAACTAATTAATTAATCTAATATTTCTAAAATTTTAATTAATCTAATTAATCATGCTTAATCATTCCAATTCATATCCAACACAAACTGAAGCAAAATCAAGTCTCCAACATGCATACATCTCACAGAAATAGCAAGAAAATAACACCCAATTTGATTTCAATCCAATTAAATCAACATTCAATATTTATTTCATGCTTTTAACACATCCAATTGTCAAATTTCAAAAAATCATCATGAGATAATCCTAGGGTAGTTTCGGCCAAGGTTAGTGAATTAGGGAAATTTTGATCCAATCAATTTTCACAAATCCAACAATGCATAACTCTATGTCATCATCATCTAACATCAACCAAACAATCAATATTGAATTTACATGCTCCAAGCATAAAATCCCCAAATTAAAGTGTATAAACCATAGAATTCAAATCACATTTAGAGAGCTCTGATACCATTGTTAGTGTCTCTAAGACATGCCCAAGATCCTAAAAATTATTTGTGTGTGAATAATCAAGTGGAGTTGCGGAAATACTTACATTGATGTGTTGAGAAATTTCCAAAAATTTGCCTTTGGATAGATGAAGGTCCAAGCTTTATATTGAGTTCTAAACTCTTGGGTGAGTTTCCCTATCACTTTAATCAACTCTCCAAGTGTTAGCTTGTAGAAAATTCTGGAAAAAAAAAATTTCCCAATGGAGAAGATAAGTCACGACGTTTAGAGGGAGAAGAAGAGAGAATAGTGTATCTTGTTTCCAAAACTAGTTAGGTTGTGTGTTTAATTGCCAAGCATTAATACAAGCCAACTACTTCCATCACTTGTCAAAGTTGATGTAAGTCAAGTGGGTCCTACCACTTTTAAATTCCAAATTTAAGTTGGCTCACACAACTAAATTACGGGCAATGTAACCGGGTTCGTTTAATTCTGAATTAAACGAATTTACCGTCGCGATATAACTAATCCAATTTAATTAAATAATTATGCCTCATAAAATTATTACGATAGTCGCTTACGAATTAACTCCAAATTAATTCATTCGCCCGAATTAAAATCCAATTTTAATTTCGTATTGAAATCCAATTTCAATTAATATATCCGATATATTATTTATCGATCAATTCCAAATTAATCGCGTTCTCTCTTCTATACGAATTTAATCCCATATTAATTCTTGCCGTAATTAATCCCAGGTTAATTCTATATGTAATTAATCCCAGATTAATTCTATATGTACTTGGCAAGGACATCACACTCGACACTACATGTATGGGACTTGGTATGAAGACATTCCAATTGAAATGCATGTATGAAGACTTGGCAATAATATTGTAGGCACTGCATTTTTACACATGAGTCCCTATGATGAGTCTCATTTTGGAGACACTACCTTTTAAGTCACGGAGGTCACGGGAAACGGACATCGGAAGGGGAAATTCAGAATAAACAAGGTTCACTGTTTTCGTTCGTGGCGTTCGTGTTTACGTTCGAACGTCAAACGGATTGCGGGCGTTCGTGCCGCGTTCGAGTAAGCGTTCGAACGGTGTCGGTAATTCTGGTTTTGCTGCTAGCCTCACATCCAGCCCAATTAGCCCCCCAAAGCCCATAAAACACATCCCAATTTAATAAATAAATATTAATTAAAACATTAACTAAATAATATAATAATTAAAATAAATTAAATGTTTAAATAAAACATATACCAAACATAAAATAAACAATTACCAACTTAAACTAAAATCATGCCTAAATTAAACAAATCACACACTAAATCAAAATATAATCATGCCTAATTAAAATCAATCAACCAATTATATTCCCAATCTAATAAGATTATTCCCAAACTTAAAATATTGTATTCCTAATCCAAGCCAATCAAATATCCAACCTTCCCTATCTAGCCAAGATTTGTCCCCCCCTCAATCTTTGACTTCCCTTAACCAAACCAAATCAAATCTCTTGACTTCCCTTAACCAAACCAAATCAAATTCCTTTCCTTGTCAAACCTAACCCTTTGCCTATAAAAAGAACCCTTCACCAACCTTCTCAACCTAGCTAGCTAGTCTCTAACTCATACACAACACACATAAAAACTACAGGAAGAAGACACCCAAAAACAGTAAGCAAAAGATAAAGAGGAAATAGGAGCAGAACGGAGTTGGAGCCGCAAGCAAATCAGTAAAGACAACGAACGAGAACAGTGAACCAGTGAACCGGGAGAGTTGCGGAGCATCCACCCTTCCGACGATCGTGTACCATACATCCGAGAGGTGATTTAAAAGGTTAGACCTGAGGGTACCTTTTCATTAGTTTATATTCATTGTTTATTGAATTCTATTCGCATGAGAGTCGTCTATGAATGCATGTTGTGGTCTTTGAGTAGATAAATATGCATGAATTATGAGATGTAATATGTTGTGGGTATTGGAGGAATGAGAGATGTGTCAACTCTCGCGGTATATCGGATGGAAACCCGGACATAAATTTCATAGCCGATTCCGAATGGACGGTAATATGATCTGTACTCGGGCCACAACTCCACGTACCGCTTGAGTAAACGGCACCATCTCTCTTTCGTTGTGTTGCTTTTTGTTTATTTAGTTTTCTCTTGAATTCAATATATTGTTTATCTTTGTATGATTCAACCAAGCGCATGGGCTTAGTGAGTTAGTCCAAAGGTCCTCCATTTGTGAGGCAAAGAGCCGAAAAGGCCACCTTCGTGACACTACTTCGCCGCGCCGGTTGATGTATGTTCGGTTGGACGCAAGATACGTTCAATCGAGCATACTTAGTTTGATATTATTATCTTCATTTTTGTATGTATAAGTCAATCGAGCGCATGGGCTTAGTAAGTGTGATGTGAGACCCCCTATGGGGAGGGGCTAAAAGCCCCCTTTTCCACAATGCTTTGCCGCGCCGGTTGACGTGTGTTCAGATTGGATGTGAGATGTGTTCAATCGGGCATACTTGGTTGATATGATTGGTTCTAGTCTTGTATGTGTGACGTGATGCGCATGGGCTTAGCATGTTGGTCTAAAGGTCCTCTCTTTGAGAGATCAAGAGCCCCAAAAGGTCACCTTTACGGCAGTGCTTCGCCGCGCCCCTTTATTTTCTATTTATTGCATCATATTTCATGCATCAGGTCCGTTTCCGTTCGAACGCGTTCACGAACGCAACTCGAACGCGCATGTGTTTTTGCCTTATTATGTGTCAGGTCTCGTATCCGTTCGAACGCGTTAACAAACGCCATACGAACGTGAACTTTCTGTCTCATCTCCGTTCGAACGCGGTTTACGAACGCTACTCGAACGTGAGCATTCTGTTTCATTTCCGTTCGAACGCGTTTACGAACGCTACTCGAACGTGAGCATTCTGTTTCATTTCCGTTCGAACGCGTTTACGAACGCTACACGAACGTGCACACACTGAACTGAGTCTGTCTTATTATATTCATGCATAATTGCCTATTGGTTGATCTTTCTTATGCAAATGTGTCACAATTCGTATGCTTATGTCATGATAACATTTGAGTATTATTTCTTGCGGTATATCGGATGGAAACCCAGACGTAAATTCCGTAGCCGATTCCGAATGGACGGTAGTGCGGTCTGTACTTGGGCTACAATTCCACGTACCGCTTGGAAAAGTGCCCATATGTGTGCTTGTAGGGTCAATATGTGTGCTTGCGTTTTCCTGAATGTGATATGTAAATTTGTATGTTCGTTGCTATCTTGATATATGTTAAGCATGCAATTTTAAATATGAGATATATGTAAAAGCGTACACATAAGTTTTATTTTGCATATGAGAATTTAGAAGCATGATACTATTGGAAATAAGTGTTACTTAAGCTTAGTTAAATTATTACATGAATCCTTTCATTACAAGTGACATAAGTAAGGGACCATTCCGAACCCAACGGTTTGAGGTCTTCCCTTGCGAGGGGTGAGTGCGGCCTTAAATCTTTGTCCCGGTTCACACCGGGTGGCGACTCCATGTTATGTAATCCTTCCCAACTAGGCCGCGAGCCTAGGAACGGCGTCGCTCAGTTTCTGTGTCCCACAGTCTGGCGACTCCACTGGGGATAGAGAATGGCCCCGAATATTGTCTTGTAATGATTGGATTTATGTTTTAATTGACCGTGTCTATAGTGGATAAAGTAAGGGTTTAATCAAAGGCACTTTGAGGCTAGGTAATGGTTTGGTGTCTTCCTTCACTCACTACCTTTCTAGAAGGAAAAGCTGTGAGGACACCTATATGGCCATCTACGTAGCCTTTGTGATGGACTAATTTGGAGGACTCGTTGTTTATTCCTGACAACAAGCGATAAGAGCCTAAGAGGCTTGGGTATTTAAGTGAGCCTCGCTCCACCTTCCTCTGGGGAATCTACAACGGGAAATCCATTTGACAGTCCGTCACACACCATAGCTCATTGGCACGTACCTTAGTGTATAAAAAAAGGGGTGCGCTCACTTGGTTGCTCGAACCCTTGAGTGGGGAGACCTAGTTGTGGGCTATCCTTCGCCGGTGAGAGCCTTTGTCTATACTCTTACTAACCCACCTATAGACCGGGTTGGCTAAAGTAGCAATTATTTCCTTGAGTATGTGCTTGTGGACCATCCTCATTTGGATGCAGTTGGACTATTGTCAGAAATGCGGGCTTGCTGGGCCATTTAAACTGGGGCAAGTTCGCACCGTATGACTATTAGGCCAAAAGCTTCTGAAATATTGATGGGCCACTTTGTAAAAATTATTATGTCATGTTTGCATCATCTTGCTTGTGTTTGAGAACATCGTTGTTTGGATCCATTTGGACCACTTATCATGGGATATGGGCTTGTTGGGCCATTTAAACTGGGACAAGAACACATCTTATGACGATTGGGCCAAAAGGTTTCTAAGTAACAATGGGCCATTTTATGATTGTTCGGAATTTTATCATTTGGATTTAGTTGGGCTCTTTGCCATAAGACATGAACTCGTTAGGCCATTTAAACTGGGACGGGTTCACTCTTATGACAGTTGTCCCAAAAACTTCTAAAATGATAATAGGCCGATTTGTTTGAGAATTTTATTTGATTTAATATATGTTATATACTTCTTATGCACATCATGCATACATACATCATGTTAACCCTTGTGTTCTGAAAGCCATCATAGATTCCCGTTGGGTTAGAAAAAAGGGAAGACTCACCAAAATACCGAGAACAGACATGAGTGAATCAGATACTGAGGTATCCCGGATAGATCAGTTGGAAAGTGGCTTCGCCAAGATTACTGAACAGTTGCAAGCCTTGACTGCTGCCATGACAAATATGGCTGTGCCCCGTGCTGGGGAGAATTCAGAGAATGTAAGGCGCGAGAAGCCTCCGAATGGGTTGGGGGATGATATCCCCGCTTTTGATGATGATAATGCAGAGTATGCAACAGACAGAGTGATTGGGTCTCAGGCCGAGATACAGAAACTCAGGGATCAGGTTGAATCCGTTACCCGCAAGATGAGGGGTAAGAATGAAGATTTGCTAGACTATGAGACAATGAAGTTTGAGGAGCAGTTGCCAGCGCAGTTTAAGATGCCGGATTTGGCTAAGTTCAATGGGAATGGAGATCCGAGGGTGCATCTCCGTCAGTATGTGTCTGTTATGAGTTCAGTTGGCCTGTCTCAGCGCCAAGTCCAAAAGATGTTTGGGATGTCACTCGAGGGGGCACCTGTGGTTTGGTATCATAGCCTTGAGAAGAAGGTTAAGGAAGATTGGAAGGAACTAGCTGATGCTTTTCTGAAGCAGTATGTTACAGACTTGGAGATTGATTTGTCACTTCGAGATTTGGAGAACACTAAGCAGAAGCCGGAGGAGAGCTTCAAAGAGTATGTGGACCGCTGGAGGAGCCAGCTTCTGAAGATGCAGACCCGGCCCTCAGAAAAGGACCAGATCAAAATGATCATCAAGGGCACCAAGCCCTCTATTTATGGCAAACTGAGGAGAATGACCTCCATGATTGCAGACTTTCGGCAGTTGAGGGAAACTGTCATGGATATTGAGGAAGAAGAGGCCGAGAATAGAAAATTCTATGGTCTAAACAGGAAGCCCATTGGGGGACATTCAGGGACTATGCCTGCTACTGCTGAAGTCACTGCCATTAAGAACAGACGATTTTCTAACCTTGGTAAGCCTCTTTCAAAGGTATTCGAAAAGCTGAAGGCACATGGACTCTTAAAACCTTTGGAACCTAGGCCCATTCCAAATCCTGTGCCACCTCACATGAACTTAAACTTATACTGTCACTTCCACCAAGAAAAAGGCCATGACACCGACAACTGCGCCCGCCTCAGGCATGAAATCCAAAACCTCATCGATGCCCATACAATACCCGACCCAGAAAAAGAACAACCCAACGCACACAGAAATCCCCTGCCCAACTACATGATCAACTCTGGCCTACCCGAAACCCTTGTCCTCCAAACTCTCAACCACTCAGCTTCATAGGAATAAGGGATAACAATGGTGAAGAACCATGGGCTGAAGAAGAAGACACTGTTGTTTCTCCTAGTTTATCTTGCACTTTTAATAAAGACATTGATTTTGTTCGAAATTTTCCTCAACATTAATAAAGGCGATCATTTCATTTATCTGCCTAAGACTATTACTTTCAAACTTGCAACATGAGTGTGTTCAATCTTGGTAATATGATACTCAGAACACGGGGAATAAGCAGAGGGGGCAGTGAGAGCATCAGACTTGGAAGGGAATTAGTTCACCAAGCCGATCAGCGTAGACAGATTAAAGCGGTGGCTTGCCTGAGGAAAGGAAGACTGAGCAGTCACCAAGAGAATTGGCAGAAGACCTAACCCGACGGGATAGGAACATTCATGCATGCATACACGTAACACATTTTGCATCCTTTTGTGTTTGTTTTGTGTTCACAGGTTTTAAAGAATAAGAAAAGCGGCAAAGAACAAGCTAATCAGAAACGGTAAAAAGGCACAGTATCAGATTCAGATAATGATTCCAGGGCGAGGCCCATATCAGTATCAGTCTGAGGCGAGGCCCCTATCAGTATCAGTCTGGGGGCGAGGCCCATATCAGTATCAGCCCAGGGGAAGAAAGCCTCATATCAGTATAAGTTTGAGAACAAAGCTCAAGGGGAAGAAAGCCTCATGTCAGTGCAGTTCGGGAACGAAGCCCAGGGGAATAAAGCCTCATATCAATACAGTTCGGGAACAAAGCCCAAGGGAATAAAAGCCTTATATCAGTATAGTTTGAGAACAAAGCTCAAGGGGAAGAAAGCCTCATGTCGGTATAGTTCGGGAATAAAGCTCAGGAGGAATAGAGCCTCATCTCAACAGTTCGGGAATAAAGCTCGGGAGGAATAAAGCCTCATCTCAACAATTCGAGAATAAAGCTCGGGAGGAATAAAGCCTCATCGCAACAGTTCGGGAACAAAGTACAGGGGAATATAGCCTCATCTCAATACAGTTCGGGAATAAAGCCCACAGTCCAAACAATCATGGAATAAAGCCCTATCTCTACACAGTCAGCAGTTCGGGAATAAAGCTCGGAGGAATAAAGCCTCATCTTAACAGTTCGGGAATAAAGCTCGGGAGGAATAAAGCCTCATCTCAATACAGTTCAGGAAGGAACAGGCCGAGAATGGCACTCCAAGAATGGAAGCACGGTTCGGGAATGAACCAAGGGTCGCAGCACCTCACCACCAAATCAAAGCAACTCAACACATGGTAAGTCAAGTGGCAGCTGGCGAGCCAGGTAAGTAGAAATGCATTGCATAACTTTGATAGGATTGTCACTGTTGCACATTACACAAGTCCCATCAAAGTGGGGGCGACTGTAGGCACTGCATTTTTACACATGAGTCCCTATGATGAGTCTCATTTTGGAGACACTACCTTTTAAGTCACGGAGGTCACGGGAAACGGACATCGGAAGGGGAAATTCAGAATAAACAAGGTTCACTGTTTTCGTTCGTGCTACGTTCGTGTTTACGTTCGAACGTCAAACGGATTGCGGGCGTTCGTGCCGCGTTCGAGTAAGCGTTCGAACGGTGTCGGTAATTCTGGTTTTGCTGCTAGCCTCACATCCAGCCCAATTAGCCCCCCAAAGCCCATAAAACACATCCCAATTTAAATAAATAAATATTAATTAAAACATTAACTAAATAATATAATAATTAAATTAATTAAATGATTAAATAAAACATATACCAAACATAAAATAAACAATTACCAACTTAAACTAAAATCATGCCTAAATTAAACAAATCACACCTAAATCAAAATATAATCATGCCTAATTAAAATCAATCAACCAATTATATTCCCAATCTAATAAGATTATTCCCAAACTTAAAATATTGTATTCCTAATCCAAGCCAATCAAATATCCAACCTTCCCTATCTAGCCAAGATTTGTCCCCCCCTCAATCTTTGACTTCCCTTAACCAAACCAAATCAAATCTCTTGACTTCCCTTAACCAAACCAAATCAAATTCCTTTCTTGTCAAATAAACCTTTGCCTATAAAAAGAACCCTTCACCAACCTTCTCAACCCTAGCTAGCTAGTCTCTAACTCATACACAACACACATAAAAACTACAGGAAGAAGACACCCAAAAACAGTAAGCAAAAGATAAAGAGGAAATAGGAGCAGAACGGAGTTGGAGCCGCAAGCAAATCAGTAAAGACAACGAACGAGAACAGTGAACCAGTGAACCGGGAGAGTTGCGGAGCATCCACCCTTCCGACGATCGTGTACCATACATCCGAGAGGTGATTTAAAAGGTTAGACCTGAGGGTACCTTTTCATTAGTTTATATTCATTGTTTATTGAATTCTATTCGCATGAGAGTCGTCTATGAATGCATGTTGTGGTCTTTGAGTAGATAAATATGCATGAATTATGAGATGTGTAATATGTTGTGGGTATTGGAGGAATGAGAGATGTGTCAACTCTCGCGGTATATCGGATGGAAACCCGGACATAAATTTCATAGCCGATTCCGAATGGACGGTAATATGATCTGTACTCGGGCCACAACTCCACGTACCGCTTGAGTAAACGGCACCATCTCTCTTTCGTTGTGTTGCTTTTTGTTTATTTAGTTTTCTCTTGAATTCAATATATGTTTATCTTTGTATGATTCAACCAAGCGCATGGGCTTAGTGAGTTAGTCCAAAGGTCCTCCATTTGTGAGGCAAAGAGCCGAAAAGGCCACCTTCGTGACACTACTTCGCCGCGCCGGTTGATGTATGTTCGGTTGGACGCAAGATACGTTCAATCGAGCATACTTAGTTTGATATTATTATCTTCATTTTTGTATGTATAAGTCAATCGAGCGCATGGGCTTAGTAAGTGTGATGTGAGACCCCCTATGGGGAGGGGCTAAAAGCCCCCTTTTCCACAATGCTTTGCCGCGCCGGTTGACGTGTGTCCAGATTGGATGTGAGATGTGTTCAATCGGGCATACTTGGTTGATATGATTGGTTCTAGTCTTGTATGTGTGACGTGATGCGCATGGGCTTAGCATGTTGGTCTAAAGGTCCTCTCTTTGAGAGATCAAGAGCCCCAAAAGGTCACCTTACGGCAGTGCTTCGCCGCGCCCCTTTATTTTCTATTTATTGCATCATATTTCATGCATCAGGTCCGTTTCCGTTCGAACGCGTTCACGAACGCAACTCGAACGCGCATGTGTTTTTGCCTTATTATGTGTCAGGTCTCGTATCCGTTCGAACGCGTTAACAAACGCCATACGAACGTGAACTTTCTGTCTCATCTCCGTTCGAACGCGTTTACGAACGCTACTCGAACGTGAGCATTCTGTTTCATTTCCGTTCGAACGCGCTTACGAACGCTACTCGAACGTGAGCATTCTGTTTCATTTCCGTTCGAACGCGTTTACGAACGCTACACGAACGTGCACACACTGAACTGAGTCTGTCTTATTATATTCATGCATAATTGCCTATTGGTGATCTTTCTTATGCAAATGTGTCACAATTCGTATGCTTATGTCATGATAACATTTGAGTATTATTTCTTGCGGTATATCGGATGGAAACCCAGACGTAAATTCCGTAGCCGATTCCGAATGGACGGTAGTGCGGTCTGTACTTGGGCTACAATTCCACGTACCGCTTGGAAAAGTGCCCATATGTGTGCTTGTAGGGTCAATATGTGTGCTTGCGTTTTCCTGAATGTGATATGTAAATTTGTATGTTCGTTGCTATCTTGATATATGTTAAGCATGCAATTTTAAATATGAGATATATGTAAAAGCGTACACATAAGTTTTATTTTGCATATGAGAATTTAGAAGCATGATACTATTGGAAATAAGTGTTACTTAAGCTTAGTTAAATTATTACATGAATCCTTTCATTACAAGTGACATAAGTAAGGGACCATTCCGAACCCAACGGTTTGAGGTCTTCCCTTGCGAGGGGTGAGTGCGGCCTTAAATCTTTGTCCCGGTTCACACCGGGTGGCGACTCCATGTTATGTAATCCTTCCCAACTAGGCCGCGAGCCTAGGAACGGCGTCGCTCAGTTTCTGTTGTCCCACAAATATCCCACTCGACACTTCATGTACGAGGACTTGGTGTGAAGACATTCCAATCGACATGTATGTATGAAGACTTGGCAAGGACATCCCCTTCGACACTACATGTATGAGGACTTGGTGTGAAGATATTCCAATCGACATGCATGTATAAAGACTTGGAAATGACATCCCACTCGACACTACGTGTATGGTGACTTAGTGTGAAGACATTCCAGTCGACATGCATGAGTGGAGACTTGGTGTTAGGACATCCCAGTCGACATACACTAATGAAGATTCTGAATGAAGCCTATGCCCCAGTCGACATCTCCATATATGTTACTTGGGACTTGATATGGATCTCATTCAACATTACACGTGTGTAGCTTGAGACTTGTTGTGGATCCCTGACGCGTGTGTAGCTTGGGGCTTAAAGTAGAATCCAGTCGATATAACGCGTCCTTGACTTGGGACTAATTAAGGATAATGTTCTTGACATCTCAGCGTGTAGTTTGGGGCATGACATAGATCCCAGTCGACATTACACGCATGTAGCTTGGGACTTAGTGAGGATCCTAGTCGACACAACACATATAAAGCATAGGACTTGTAAAGTCAAGTTCAAGACCAGACATTCATCTGGTCCAGACGATATTGAAGATTCCCCTGGTCTTTTGACCTGTAGTATGGGGATTATCTTGACCTTCATCTGGTTCAGTCGACTGGGATCATTTCATATGGCTCATGTTGAGTCAAGTTAATGACCTAGCCTTCATCTAGTCCAGACGACATTGAATACACCCTTGGTCCTTTGACCCGTAGTATGAGGATTATCCTGACCTTCATCGGGTTCAGTCGACTGGGAACATTCCCCATGGCGCATGTAAAGTCAAGTTGAAGACATGGTCTTTATTTGGTCCAGACGATATTGAAGACTTCTCTGGACCTTTAACCCGTAGTATGGGGATTATCACGACCTTCATCTGGTTTAATCGACAGAGAATATTCCCCAATGGCTCATTTGGAGTGAAGTTGAATACATGGCCTTCATTTGGTCTAGACGACATTGAAGATTCCTCTGGTCCTTTGACCTGTAGTATTAGAATTATCCTAACCTTATCTGGTTCCGTCGACTGAGAACATTCCTAATGGCTCATTTAAAATCAAGTTAAAGACCTGGCCTTCATCTAGTTTAGAAGATATTGAAGACCCCTCTAGTCCTTTAACTCATATTATGAAGATTATCCTAACCTTCATCTGATTTATTCAACTGGGAACATTCCTCATGGCTCATATATAGTCAAGTTGAAGACATGACATTCATCTGGTCCAGACGATATTAAAGACTCTCATAGTCATTTGACTTGTAGTATGAGGATTATCCTAACCTTCATCTGGTTCAGTCGACTGGGAACATTCCCCATGGCTCATGTAGAGTCAAGTTGAAGACATGGCCTTCATCTGGTCCAGACGACACTGAAGACTCCCCTGGTCATTTGGCCCGTAGTATAAGGGATAAGATGAATGTCAGATCTTCAACTTAACTCTATATGAGCCATGAGGAATGTTTCCAGTCGAATAAACCGGATGATGATCAAGATAATCCACATATTACGAGTCACAGGACCAGTGGAGTCTTCAATGTCATCTAGATAAGATGAAGGTCGAGTCTTCAACTTAACTCCGCATGAGCCATAAATAATGTTCCCAGTCGACTGAACCAGATAAAGGTTATGATAATCCCATATACTATGGGTCACAGGACCATGGGAGTTTTCAATGTCGTCTGGACCAAATGAATGACAGGTTTTCAACTTGACTCTATATGAGCCATATGGAATGTTCCCAGTCGACTGAACCAGATGAAGGTCTGGATAATCATTAAACTATGGGTTAAAAGACCAGGGGAGTCTTCAATGCCATCTAGACCAGATGAAGGCTAGATCTTCAACTTGACTCCACATGAGCCATGAGGAATGTTCTCAGTCGATTGAACCAAATGAAGGTCATGATAATCCCCATACTACGAGTCACGAGACTAGGGTAGTCTTCAATTTCGTCTGGACCAAATGAAGGCTAGGTCTTTAACTTGACTCTATATGATCAATGAGGAACATATCGACTGGACCAGATGAAGGTCAGGATAATCCCATAGACTACGGGTCGAAGGACTATGAGGAGTTTTCAATGTTGTCTGGACTAGATGTAGACTAAGTCTTCAACTTGACTCCACATGAGCCGTGGGGAATGTTCCCAGTCGACTGAACCAGATGAATGTCATAAAAATCCCTATACTACAGGTCAAAGGACCATGGAAGTCTTCAATGTCGTCTGGACCGGATGAATGTCAGGTCTTGAACTTGACTTAATATGAGCGATGGGGAATGTTCTCAATCGACTGAACCAGATGAAGGTCAGGATAATCTCATACTACGGGTTAGGGGTGTTCATGGGTCGGGTCGTTAAAAAATTTGTGAGACTTGATCGAGTCGGGTGATGTGAAATTCGGGTCGGGATCGGGTCACACGAAAGTGAAACCCGATCAGGTTTGGGTCGGGTCGGCAAAAAATAAATTATTTTAATGAATTTATTATTTTGAAATATAAATATTAGTTATTTTATATCCCAAAAATTAACATATATATAAATCTAATTTACTGCCCAACGTTTTATATTACTTGGAAAATATAAGTTCAGTCTTGTGATTTATAACTTGGAAAATATAACTTGCTTGCAATTTACTGCCCAACGATTTATAGTGGTCTCTACCTTCAAATAGCAAATCTTGTAGTATGATTTTGCACTACTAAGTGCTACTGCTAAGCATGCTTTATGATTCATTAAGTTGAAACATTAGCAAGAAATACATTTATTTCTTTTTTTTTGGAGCAAATAATGGAAACAATTCATCAGAGTAAGAAAAAAGAAAAGTTTGTAACATTTTATTATCAAGTGAAAGGATAACTCACCAGAAAATAATAATAATAATTTTTAAAAAATAATAAATTTTTTAAAAAAATAATAAAAATATTATAGGAATGGGTCGGGTCGGATTTTAGTATCAAACCAGTTGCTCAACCCGAAAATTTCAGGTCGGGTTCGGTTGAAAGTTTTCAAAATTTTTTTGAACCCGCGCGGTCGCGGGTTGACCCGATCCTATAAACACCCATACTACGGTTCAAATGACCAGAGGAATCTTCAATGTCGTCTGGACCAGATAAAGGTCAGGTCTTGAACTTGACTTTACAAGTCTCATGCTTCATATGTTTTGTGTCGACTGGGATCCTCAATAAGCCCCAAGCTACAGGCGTGTAGTGTCGACTGGGATCCATATCATGCCCCAAGCTACACGCTGGGATGTCAACTGGGTCATCCTTAATTAGTCCCAAGTCAAGGACGAGTTATGTCGACTGAGTTCTACTTCAAGCCCCAAGCTACACACGCGTTTAGGTTCCACAACAAGTCTCAACCTACACATGTGTAATGTCGAATGAGATCCATATAAAGTCCCAAGCAACACATATGGAGATGTCAACTGGGGCATAGGCTTCATTTTGAGTTTTCATTCGTGTATGTCGATTGAGATGTCCTAACACCAACACATGCAAGTCGACTGGAATTTCTTCACACCAAGTCCCCATACACATAGTGTTGAGTGGGATGTCCTTGCCAAGTCTTCATACATGCATGTCGATTGAAATGTCTTCACACCAAGTCCCCATATATGTAGTGTCGAAGAGGATGTCTTTACCAAATCTTCAAACATGCATGTCGATTGGAATATTTTCACACCAAGTCCCCATACATGTAATGTCAAATGGGATGTCATTGCCAAGTCTTCTGATGCATCGCGACGCAGAAGGTCTGCACATCGCGACACGAGGCTATTGAATTTCAAATTTTACATTTTTTCATTGTTTTATCCCCGAGTCGATTCCATTTTATCTGTAAATACATAAAAATACATCAAAACGTTCATCAAACCCGAGAAACTAAATAAAATATTAGGTCAAATGAGCGGTAAATATTGATATATTTTCCGCTCATCATCTTCATACATGCATGTCGATTGAAATATCTTCATACCAAGTCCTCATACATGTAGTGTCGAGTGGGATGTCATTTCTAAGTCTTTGTTCTTGTATTTTCGAATGAGACATCTTTGTGTCATAGACATTGTTTCGCCGTATGGGGTAATGATAAGAAAAATGGTTCACTAAAAGGACGAGCTTTGCTACTGTCGTGTGGAATATGTTGATCGCTAGATGTCATCTAACCGTCTCTTTCAGTCGACTTTGTCGTATACCACTCTTGGTAGATTGGAGGCAAAAAAATGAGCCTATAGATGTTTTGGGCCAAACTTCATTTATTAAACCCTAATGGGAGTTACGAGGTATTTTTTGGGAGGGAATTTGAAGCGCCAAAATGGAGTGTATAAGAATGAGTTTTGAGAGCCATTTTGTTCCACACAAAAAATCTCTCTCGGTTGGCAAGTTTGGGAAGGCTCTCCTAATTTCCAAGATGCCATTCATATCTTTCTTTATGTTCTTCAATATCTTCAATTACTCGTAACGTAGATTCAAATTATTCTTAGTCCAAAAATGTTATTTGATCTTGAAAGCTATAGTGAAACTCTTTGGGGTTTTATTTGAGGTTATAGATAGTTTGAAGCGGCTCGATGTAGTTGGAAGTTGGAGCAACCATATTTTAATAGGTGAGTCACGACCCATAACTTGATGTAGGATGTTCGACTCGCTATTCCAAAGAGATAGCTACCACCCTAAGGAAGGTGGACGATAACCATACTTTTTTCTTTTTCTTTCTTTTTTTTTTAAATAAAAACCTGATTAGGTAGTGACGTTTTGTCTTTCTTTTCTTTAAAAAGGAAAAAAAATAGTGATAGGTGGTGGGAATATTACGACCACACTTGCCAACCCAAGGCCATGACTCTCCCATGGTTGGTCGTCAGCCACTTTCACCTGAGGGTGATTGGTGCTAAATCTTATTTTTTCCCCCAGGTTTTCTTTTTCCCATTTTTTATTCTTTTAGTTTCTTTACTATTTTAATTAATAAGTACTTATTTACTTGTATTATTCAAGGTTGTTAAAGGCGAGAGGCGCATCGAGGCGATCAAAGCCAAAAAGCGAGACGCGAGGCGAGGGGAGAGAGGCGCACGCCTCACAAATACGAGGCACACGTCTATTAATAATAATTTTAAATTTGTAATATATGCATCATTTACTTGTAAATGTAAAAAAAATAATAATAATAAATAAATAGTAATATTTTGATATATAGTCCACTTTTATATTAAATCTACTTGTCAAAATATGAATAGTTCAAGTTCAAGAAAAAGAAAAAAAATAGACAGTAATTATAAAAATCATCTAATCAAGAATTAAAATTCAACTCAACAACCATTTTTTCAATAAGTAACAACCAATAATTTTTTAACAGAGCATATATTATCTTGAAGATGATTGTTTGAAAGAATGATGGAAACTAATTCAAATGAATTTTTCATTACATTTAAATTGATAGCAAGAATATGCGTAAGGTTCCATCAATTAAAAAAAGACCAGCAATAAATTAGTAGTTGAGCTCCACAAAAATATAAACTAAAATAAAAATTTCATTGGAAGGAATAATTCTTGTGCATTAACATAATAAAACAAACAAAATGAATAGAAAATGACATGATTATAAAATTATTAAATACTTTTTTCTTTTAATTATTAAATACAAGTAAACTGAACCCAATAATACTGTTAAAACAACAAACACTGATCGAATTATTTAGTTTGGAATTCAAGCAAACAAAAACTTAAATTAATATTGATCGTCATTTTTTAATAAATTAAACTATAAGACCTAAAAGTACACTGAATAAAAATATATACATAATTTCAAGCAACTAATAAAATTTTATATAAATTAACTTACACTATCGAGTCCATTTGTAAAGAAAACCAGTGAATGAAAATGAAAAGAAAAAAAGAAAACAGAGGAAGAAAGAAGGAAGATGAAGAAAACAGAGGAAAAAAAAGATGAAGAAAACAGAGGTTGGAAAAGAAGAATTGAAGAAAGGAAAAGATGAAAAGAAGAATTGAAGAAAGGAAAAGTTGTCGAGGTACATACCTTGTAATCACCGGCGGTGGTGAGAGTCGTTGGCAATAGAGGAGATGGTAGGCGGCAGTGGAGGCAGAAACAATTTACAGTGGAGGCAGCATATGAGGTAAATGATTTTAGGGTTTTTCATATTTCCTTAAATATAATTTTTTTTGTCCACGATGCGCACGAATCGTCGCGCCTCTCGCATCTCTGTGCCTCACGCGCATCTCGTCGCCTCAAGCCACCTCGCCGGAATCGCCTCGCCTCACCTGTACATATGCGCATAACCCATCATCTCGTGCGCCTCTCGCATCGAGGCACGCCTCATTACACCTCTAACAACGCTGGTATTATTTATTTTAATAATCCATGTGGTGAATCAAAGGCTGCCAAATGGTAAATACTAACACAATAGAATAGTTGACGATATTAAAATAAGTCTAATTTTGTAAGCTTTTTTAAATATTGATTACTCAATTTTTTTTTTTTGAAAAAAGAGAGAGAGAGAGAGAGAGAGAGAGAGGTTGAGGGCTTAAACAGAAAACTAGTTAAGTTAGACTAAAACTATACCCTTTTCTTTTATTACTAAAGCTGCGTACCTTTTTCTTTTATTTATTATTGTTGAAAAAATTGTTCTATTTCAACATTTTGGTAAAGAAAAAAAATGAAATTTGAAAGTTTAAACGAAAATAAAATTAAAAAAAAAAAAAAAAAAAAAAGATGAGATGAAGATAGTGTGGTGAACAGGTACCTGTCGAAGGGGGACAGAAACTGGTTTGTCACGGTTGAGTGATCTGAAGACCCGATCTTGAAGGAAACTAGCTAACTTGCACAAGTCTTTGCCAACGACGATGAGTTAGGCCGGTTTTTGCCCAAATTTCTTCATTTAGGGCCCCAAACTGGTATTTTCTTTATTTTTGGCAATGCTACGTGGGGTTAAAACTTTAAAAGTAAAAAGAAACATTACTTGTTATATTTATCTGGAAAAAAATACATAACCACGATGATAATTGAATTGAACCAACCAAAATGTTCTTTATTTTTTTTTATTAAAAAATGGCCAAAGTGAACAACCTCTGCAAAGAAACAAGACCAGCCTTTCATAGACGACCATCTCCACGCGCGTGATTCACAAATTCCTCAACAGCTTGGAAGTAATTTTTGCATGTCGGAGGATGAAAATGCTCCACAGCATGAAACCCTCCTTCATAAAACTTGGCCACAACCTCAACACCACGCGCCTCCAGTAATTTCGCTAACCTGTTCTGCATATCTACGAGAGGGTCACCCTCGTAACCTATGACCAAACACCTCGGCAGCCGTCCGATATTCTTATCCCCACCTTTAGCCGTCGGATTGCAATACTCATGGTCACGGTCAGCACCCTGTGGTAATGCAAGAGACCACATCAGATGGTTGGCGTGCACGGGCAAGACGCTGTCGTTTTGAAGTCTAGTTTCTGATAGAGTTCTCTGCTCTGCGCTAAAGTAGGGTTGGTTTAATATCAACCCCTTGATCTGCAGAGGCTTATGGTCGATGTCGAGTGCACGTAGTCCCGCATGGTAAGTGATGTTACCTCCAGCACTGAGTCCCATCAGGAAGCAGTTGGAGAAATCCCCATGATCCTTGATCCAGGGTTCAGATTCAACATGAGCGGCCCCAAGGGCTTGATCACGTACCCACTTGATGGCATCGATGGCATCTTCGTATGCCGCTGGGAGGCGGTGTTCGGGGGCGAGGCGGTATTCGAGTGAGATGATTAGAGCTTGGAGATGGGCTGAGAGACGGCCGTTAAAGACATGGAAAGGTTGAGAAGAGGGGCCGAAGAAGACGAAACCACCTCCGTGGTAGTCGATGAGGATGGAAAGCTTCTTCCCTTGCGGGGTGTTTCGAGGGAGGTAGACGCGGAGGTAAGTGTTCTTTGAGGCGTCCAGAGTGATGTCCTTGCACGGGGTTGATCGGTGTCAGAGGGTGGGACGGTGGGGAAAGTTGGAGGCCTGCTGATGGATGTGGAACTGGCGTCCGCAGTGGATGAGAGAACGGCGAATTGGAAAGGGTCGATGGGTCTTTCAGCTGCCATGTTTGAAGTGCGAATAGTTCGTAAGATTTCGTCTTTGGAAAAAATAAGGGATGTGTTCTCAATTTTAAAAGAATTTATGGTTGATGGAGAAGTGGGGGTTTCCATTTTATTGATAATAAGGGGTGATAAAACGAATAAACGAATCAAATTCGTGACGAATACTAAACGAATCGAATTATAATGCACTAAATTCGAATTCGATTCGTTTATTAAACGAATCCTGATATTATGATTCAGATTCGATTCGTTTAATAAACGAATATTCATATTCGATTCGTTTATTCGTTTACATAAAATTAAACGAATCGAATTGAATTTAGTATTCGTTTAATAAACGAATAATTCGCATCTGATTCGTTTATTTATCCAATTCGTTTACATAAAATTCGTTTAATAAACTAACGAGATGATAATTTACACAAAAAACAAAAAAAAAACATATATATTAAATACACCACCAATTTTACACAATTTTTACAAGCACAAGTACAAAGATTCAAGAATAATAACAAAGTTTATGTCCAGATTCAACCCACAATGTCCAGTCTCCAATCTCTACCACCCATGGTATCCAACAAAGCCAAAAACACCAAAATCCCAAAAATTAATACCACAAATAATATAAAGGAAATCCCCACAACTTTAAAATTTATGAAATTAAATTCCAACAAATAAAAGAACCATTTGCTTATTGTGCAATGCATGCAATGGCCTTCAATGGACTTGGTCTTGGACCTGTATAAGAGCTTCCTCTTCTTAGAGGATAGGTTATCAATGGAGAGCACCATCAATTAGCGAGACCTTCATAGTTTTAGACACAAGCACAGTGTAGCTGCCCTCAGTGCTAGACACGAATTCATCTCCGTAGTTGACATCCCAGCCCAAAACTCGGAGTTCCCAAACAAGAACACTTATCTGCAAAATCAAACATAGTATTTGAGAGACGATTCAATGTTTAATGAATAATAAAATAATAGAAGAGGGTGGTGAATGACATCTACTAAAGAGGAGCCGAATGAATAATAGAAGAATGAGCCAATCCATTTGGAGAAGGAACCGATATCTATTTGAGAGAGGCGGCTGGTGAGGGAAAGTTTAGATTTAAGTTAAGTTTAGGATTGAAATCTACTTTATATACTTAAAAATTTAGGTTAAATATAAGTAATTACTTAAATGTCATTCGTGTTTAACCAATATAATAAAAAAATATAAGGGTAAATTTGTAATATAACTAAACGGGTATTAAACGAATTCGATTTGGATTCGATTCGTTTATGATTCGTTTAATAAACGAATTCTAAACGAATAAACGAATTGATAAGCTCAAATTCGGATTCGATTCGTTTATTAAACGAATTGAATCGAATTGACCAATTTATTAAACGAATCCATTTTTCCAAACCCATATTCGCTTTAAAGCAAATCGAGTCGAACGAATAAATGAATCATGACCCAAATTGCCACCCCTACCTGTGTTTGGAAACCATCATTACGTGTCAATTTGCAATTTGACCGGCGTAATCACACACGTATAACGCAAACGCACGTATCGTTCAAGTAGTATAAAAAGTATCGATCCCACGAGGACTTAATATCTATTCTATTAATTTTATTAGGTCAAGTGATTACTAATATCTAACAAGTTGTTTGAAAGGATAATGGTGATTCTAAATTTAAAACAAGTAAAAGAAATTGAGAGTAGATTAATGATAATTAAAACTATCTAGAGTTGTGAATTCTTCCAATATTAATTAAAAGATGAAGTAGTTTAAATCTATAGTTGGGTAAATATTGATTTATTAATCTGGAATATTAAATTATGTAAAAGCCTCTTCCGATGGTCATTTACAAATACCTAGTTTAATTCAATTGAATCATATGTCTATGTCAACCAAATTACCTAGATTCATTAAGTTTGAATTCCAATTATGATTACCCCCGCCCAACAGGTATATTCCTATCCTGTAAGGAAATCTATTAAAGGTTTATCTATCCTTAAAGAAGATCGTGGGTTGTTGAATATAAGGTCTTTAAACTTAAAGTCTCTATGTCTAGTTCATTTTAGGTTTATCTATTCAATTTTATTAGTGATCAGTTAATAAAAAGGCATTAAGATTATGACTCAACAAATAACTCTTTAATTACCCAAACTATAATCTAATCCTTTTTAAAACCGGTGATATTAGATTTTATCACAACCCTAGATATTTAATTTAGTTACAACACATAGCTAAAGCTGATATAAACTTAAAAGACATAAAATGAAATTACTGAAAAGTAATAAAAAGAAATGCTAAGGTAAAAGGAATTAACTTCTACTATTCACTATTTAAATATCTCCCATAAAATAATATATATAATCTTGTGATATTTTAAATCAACAGTCCGGAATGACGGTATCTGATTAAGTCAAATTCGAATATACCGGCCATAAGGCGGAACAGAAATATAAACTTAAACCAACCGTCCAGTATGGCGGTATCCTCATTAAGTCAGGTTTAACCAATTTAAATTGAATAAACAACCGTCCGAAATGGCGGTATCCTTTATTAATTCAGGTTTTAAATAGTTATATATTATATTTTAAGGGAGATTAATCTAAATAGCAAAAGTAAAAGAATTACATTTACCTCAGCATAAGAAGTTAGCTCCTCATGGATGAATGAAAAACTACTTTTATAGAAGAAAATTACTACTACAAACGTAAATAAAACTGAATAAAGAAACTAAAGAAGAGAAATCTCAATTTATTTATAAGGATTTCAGAGGATGAGGTACATTTTAAACTTAAGAAATCAAACTCAATTATAGGCAAAAATAATTCAATTCTTTATTATTATTTTTTGATTTTTTTTTATTTAGATCGCTGAATTTTCGACACGTGGCATGGTGGCTAAAAAAAACGGCTCGTTGAATTTTTGACACGTGGCATGCGGTGCACGTTAGCAGATTGCTTGTGATGATGAACACGTGGCATGGTGCACGTTAGCAAAGTCAAGCTTTGCAACTTTGACTTGTTGACCTGGCACATATTAGCGGTCTCCGGTGCACGTTAGAGGTCGGGATGCCAAGGGTTTCGGTGTCGAGACGCACAAAATTACCAAAATACCCTTTTTGCCAAATTTCACCAAATTTCACAGTTTTGCTCCAAATCACCTCCAGAATGTCCTGAAACTTTATTTATATACAAAATAATACAAAACACATCAAAATATTCACAAAACTCAAGAAACTATACAAAATATTAAGTTAAATGAGTGAGAAATAATGATAGTTTTACCACTCATCACACCCTCAAACCTAACATTTTGCTAGTCCTCGAGGAAAATAAAATAACATAATAAAATTTAACTAAGCCACTTTCGTAGGGATCACGATTGCATTTAGCATATGCAACAAGCCTTTAAACCCCTAGGTGTCCCTAGTGGACGAGTGTAGTCTCGTGAGGGTTTACAGCAATGATAGCCCACAAACATTTTATAAAAGTAAAAAGGTAGTGAAACTAATGCACACAAAAGCAAAAAGACAAGAGAAAAGAGAATAAAGAAGTTAGTGACTAATTAGGTGAAACTTCTACTCCAAGTTTACTAGTTGTTTTGTTTCATTCTAAATTACTGAATAAGTAAATTATCTGATTATTTTTATCATTCTTCATATACACAGCTAACAAAGTTTTATTCAACTCATTTTTTCCCACAACAGTCATAAGTGCAGTTGATAAGAGAGTTATATTTTTGTCCTAAAGTTTTATCAAAGTTCACATTTGTAGTAATGGAATAAATTTTCTGATTTTTCTGATTTTTTTCTTTGATTTTTTTTCTCTATTTTTTATTTATATACAATACCTTCCATCTATGTAGCGAGCTTTGGGTCGGTAGCTCCCGAACCAGATGGCTTTAGGGCACCAGGTGTTAAGACACCCCTACAGACTTAATTACTCAGACTTCAGATATATATATTCATCATTTTTTGATCCATGTAGCGCGAGCTTTGGGCCAATGACTCCCAAACCAGTTGGTTTTAGGGCACTATGTGTTAAAACACCCTTACTGACTTAATAACTCGGATCTCAGATGTAAAATTTTTTTTATTCCTTCACTTTTTGAGATGCTTCTCCAATATTAAACTGTAGTACTGAATATTACAATCTTTTCAATTTTATCTCATGTCTGTATGTTACTATGTATGTTGATAATACCTGCCAACTGAGCATATGAAGATATATTTTAGTAAGTTTTATGGAGAATTTACAAATTAAATAATTCAAAAGGAATTAAACAAAAATTAACTTGTTTCGAAAAAATGGGTTTGAAATACGTATCAGGAGTGAGAATTCCTTACACATCTATCTCTTACCAATTTCACCTTTTTAGTCAACATAAAAACCATAAACATAAAGAAATAACTTCTACTGGTCATGGTGTGTGACTAACTGTCGAATGGAATTCCCGTTGTAGATTCCCCAGAGGGAGGGTGGAGCGAGGCTCACTTAAGTACTCAAGCCTCTTAGGCTCTTATCGCTTGGTGACATGAATAAACAACGAGTCCTTCAAACTAGTCTATCACAACAAGCTACTGGTGAATGATTATCTAGGTACCTTCACAACTTTTCCTTATAGAGAGGTAGTGAGTGAAGGAAGACACCAAACCATCACCTAGCTTTAAATATGCCTTTGTTTTTGAATTTTTTTTTGTATTTTTCGAAAAAATTTAGACTAAAAATAAAAATACAATAAAAACAAGATACTATTAACTATTCCTCACCCCCAAACCTAAATGAGACATTGTCCCCAATGTCTTAAACAGTAGAAGAAGAGTTTAGAAGATAGTACCTGGTTGGCTGAATTACTACAAGAAAATTAAAGGTTAAGATCCAGATTTATTCGACGCTTCTTACCACGATCATCTTCGGACCATTTTATCTTTGAAATGATAGGGTCAACTAGTGGTTCATATGCTAAGAGTTGGTCAATTAGATCCGAAGCAGTTATGGCAGTAAAGAGTAGTTCTTTCAAAGGTTTTGACACGAACCCATTTCTCCGGGCATCATTAAGAAACACACAAAGAAAATCATAAAATCCATCAACGTTAAACAACCCAATTGGTTTCTGGTGTATGTTCAGGTTCGCCTAATATAGTACTATAAAAATTTCCTCCAATGTACCCAACCCACCTGGCAAAGCAATAAAAGCATCAGAACAGTTAATCATTTCCACTAGTCGTTCAGACATACCTGGCACGATCAGTTCCTCTTCGTTTGATGATTCAATAAGATTTGCTTCTGCCCAAGGTTTGGGATGATTCCCAAAACATGACTGCCTCCTTCCTGTACGGCCTTTGAAACGATCCCCATTAGTCCAAGATTGCCTCCACCATATACTAAGTGCATATTTCTACAGCTAATACTCGACCCAATTCTTGTGCTGCTTCTACGTATTGTGGTTTAGTACAACACTACTACCACAAAACACACAGATGTTTTCAACTCGTCTTCTTGAAGGGCTTCCATGTTTTACTCTGGATGTCTTCAAAAGTGCAATGATAAGTTGAATTTATAGTACCTGAAAAGGGTGAGTAAAAATAGTACAAGTATCTTCCAAAGGTCGATTAGTAGCAAAATAGTAAAATAAATCGTGATAGTCAAAAAGGTCTGGATCCTGTCGGAGAAAAACAAAACAAAACAAATCAATTATTAGAAAAAGATAAAGAGATATAATATGTACAAGAAAAGTAGCGGCTTGATTGACATCTATGCGTCAGAAACAAGCTTCCCATCCAATTTTCTTATAAATTGGCAAACATGGTCTTTTTGAGTCAGATTCCCAAGACTTAACTGTTATCTTTCTTTTTGGAATTGTGTGTGTAATTTGTGAATGACTATATGAAAATATCCACTGGGATGCGTCTCAAGAGTCGAAGATATATCATCTACAGACTCCTTACTCAGCCATCCCTAATGAATTTAATTTTATCTTCACGATTATCAGACACCATTCCTAAAGAACGACAACGTGTATTGCAATTCCAACTCACACATTTGTAACAAACACCCATTTGTTTAGCTCTACGTTTCTTTGCATAGGTGATTCTTCCAAAACCAGGTAAATAAGAACTACAAGTCTCAGAATACTCACCAGCTAGACGGACACGTGCTTCGATTACCCAACAAATATCAGTAGAATACCTTTGATCATCAGTAGTCTCATTCGTTCCAAACGAGCTTTGAAAACTTTTATCATAGATTTTTTAGGGAGAGAAGGAAATTGCTTGTGAAGACTTGCGAGAGCTTCTTCCATATTGAAATGTCTTAATCTGCAAAAACTAAACACACAAAATTAAATCATACCAAATCACAGTATATACACAAATTGCATGGGTTGCCTCCCTGCGAGCGCTAAGTTTTAAGTCGTCAGCTAGACGTGATTGCCTGAACATTATGCTGGATCTGAAAGTGTGACACTTTCTTTTTATCGCTCCAACGGTTCTCCCCAGTAGTGCTTGACACGCTGACTGTTAACTTTGAATGTGTTGTTGGTCTTAGGATCCAGTAACTCTACAAGCTCATATGGTAAAAACCGAGTGATCACAAATGGACCTGACCACCTTGATTTCAACTTTCCAGGGAAAAGTTTCAACCTCGAGTTGTACATCAACACATGGTTGCCTTGGTTTCAATTGTCTGTGCACTATTTTTAGGTCATGTCATTTCTTGGTCTTTTCCTTGTACAATTTGGCATTCTCATAAGCTTGTAGGTGAAATTCCTTCAATTCATTGAGTTGGTGAAGTCTTTTCTTTCCTACAGCTTATGGATCAAAATTCAACTTCTTCAGTGCCCAGTACGTCTTGTGTTCAAGCTCAACTGGCAGATGGCATGCTTTCCCAAACACCAATTGATATGGGGACATACCAATGGGTGTCTTGTAAGCTGTCCGGTAGGCCCATAATGCATCATCTAGTTTTGTTGACCAGTCCCTCATTATTGATCCAATAGTTCTCTCCAAGATTCTTTTGATTTCTCTGTTTGAAACTTTAAACTTGCCATTTGACTGTGGATGGTAGGCTGTGGCAACCTTGTGAGTAACTCCGTATTTGGATAGGAGTGCATCAAAAATATTTGTTGCAGAAATGAGAGCCACCATCACTGATGATTGCACGAGGTGTTCCGAACGAGTGAAAATATTCTTTTTCAAGAATTTGATCACCACTTTTGAATCATTGGGAGGTAGTGCAATTGCTTTAACCCTATTTGAGACGTAGTCTGCAGCAACCAAGATGTACAGGTTTCCGAATGATGGAACAAAGGGTCCCATGAAATCAATTCCCCAGACATCGAATATCTCCACTTCCAGAATATTTTGCAACGGTCCTTCATTTCTCCTCGAAATATTCCTCATTCTCTGACATCTGTCACATTGAAGAACAAACAAGTGAGCATCTTTAAAAATAGTGGGCCAGAACAGACCTGATTGAAGGACTTTAGCTGCAGTTTTATTCCCGCTGAAGTGCCCGCCGTATGGTGATGAATGACAGTGCTGCAAAACACTGTTGACTTCTTCCTGTGGAACACATCGTCTCAGTAATTGATCAGCACATCATTTGAACAGGTACGACTCATCCCAAAATAATGTTTGACTTCTTTGAAGAATTTCTTCCGTTGCTGAGTTGTCCATTCCAACGGCCATTTTCCTGATACTATGTAGTTGACATAGTCAGCATACCAAGGGACTTCCTGTTGTTTTATGGCAAACAACTGTTCATCTGGAAAAATTTCCTTGATTGATAGTTCTTTGTCAGCTGTTTCTCCATTCTCGAGCCTCGATAGATGATCTGCCACTTGGTTTTCTGTTCCTTTCCTATCTCTGATCTCCACATCGAATTCTTACAGAAGAAGTATCCAACGGATCAATCTGGGTTTGACATCTTTCTTTGTGATCAGGTATTTGATTGCTGAATGATCTGTGTAGACCACCACTTTGGGACCCAACAGATAAGAGCGGAATTTATCAAAAGCGAACACAACTGCAAGCAACTCCTTTTCAATGGTTGTGTAGTTGAGTTGAGCTTCATTCAAAGTTCTGCTGGAGTAGTAAATGGTGTGGAATATCTTTGCTTTGCATTGTCCCAAAACTGCACCTCCAGCAAAATCACTAGCATCACACATTACCACAAATGGAAGGGTCCAATCTGTGCTACTATGGTGGGGGCAAAAACCAGCTTCTTTTTTAAGATCTCAAAAGCTTCCTGGCATTCTTTGGTGAAGTTGAAAGACACATTTTTTTCCAGAAGATTGCAAAGAGGTTTTGCAATTTTGGAAAAGTCTTGATAAATCTCTTGTAAAAACCTGCATGTCCAAGAAAACTCCGAATTCCTTTGACTGATGTTGGTGGAGGTAGTTTTTCAATTGTCTTTATCTTTGCTTTGTCTACCTCGATTCCTTTTTGTGAGATCCGGTGTCCAATAACTATGCCTTTCTGCACCATAAAATGACATTTCTCCCAATTGAGTATCAGATTTGTATATTCACACCTTTGTAACACATGTTCCAGATTTTGCAAACAATGATCAAAAGAATCTCCAAACACAGAAAAATCATCCTGAAAACCTCCATACTCTGCTCCAGCATGTCTGAGAAGATGGCCATCATGCAATGCTGTGAAATGTGGCATGGGCATTACATAATCCAAATGGCATCATGCGGAAAGCAAAAGTACCATATGGACATGTAAATGTGGTTTTCTCTGATCTTCTGGGGCGATTAGTAATATGATTGTACCCTGAATATCCATCCAGAAAGCAATAGAACTCATGTCCCGCCAATTTTTCCAGCATCTGATCAATGAATGGCAGCAGAAAATGATCTTTCCTCGTGGCTTTGTTCAGCTTCTTGTAGTCCATACATACTCTATTCTTTTCATTGGTAACCACAGTAATTCCTCCTTTCTTCGGCACACACTGCATATGACTTACCCAACTGCTGTCTGAGATAGGTTAGATGATGCCAGCATCCAACCATTTGATGATTTCTTTCTTCACAACTTCCTTCATGATTGGATTGAGTCTCCGTTGATGTTCTACTGTGGGTTTTGTACTCATCGTTCATCAGGATCTTGTGCATGCAGAATGATGGACTAATGCCTCGAATGTCTGCTATAGTCCAGCCAATGGCTTTCTTATGCTCTCGTAACACTCTCAATAACTTTTCTTCCTGCTCCAATGTTAGAGAAGATGAATTAATAACATGTAATTCAGAAGATTTTCCAAGAAATGCATACCTGAGATGACTCGGAAGTAACTTCAACTCCAACTGTGGTGGTTCTTCAATCGAAGGCTTGATCTGGTCTTTCTTTGGTAGTTCCAAACTTTCAATTGGTTGTGTCACTTTGAAACGAAATGGCTTGTCAAGATAGTTGATACATTCCAGAATTTCAGCATCTATCTCAATTTCAGTCATGTTGGTGATGCAAACTTCAAGTTTGTCCGTATGAACTGTATCAGTATCATGAATGATACTATCAACAACATCAATTCTGAAATATTCTTCCTATTTTTCTTCACTTGGGAATTTCATGGCTTTGAAAACATTGAAGGTAACATCTTGGTCCTGAACTTTCATGGTCATTTCTCTTTTTTGTACATCAATCATTGTTCGACCTGTTGCTAAGAATGGTCTCCCAATGATGATTGACACATCTTTGTCTTCATCCATGTCAAGGATAATGAAGTCTGCTGGGAGAATGAGTTTATCAACTTTAACCAGCACATCTTCAACAACTCCTCTTGGAAATGCGAGCGTTCTATCAGCAAGTTGTAGTGAAACTGAGGTAGGCATTGCTTCTCCAATTTGCAGTTTCCTGTAAATGGAAAAATGCATTAAATTAACACTTGCACCTAAATCACATAAAGCCTTACCGAAGTTATGTTCTTATATGATGTAAGGAATGGTGAAACTTCCAGGATCCTTCAACTTTGGGGGAAGTTTTCTCTGAATGATGGCGCTGCATTCTTCTGATAATGCTATTGTCTCATAATCTCCCAATCTCCGTTTTCGTGAAAGAATGTCTTTCATGAATTTAGTATAACTGGGCATTTGTTCCAAAGCTTCTGCAAAATGGATGTTGATGTGCAGCTTTTTGAAAACCTCCAAGAATCGAGCAAACTGCTTGTCCAGTTTGCTTTTCTGAAGATGCTGAGGAAAAGGTGGAGGTGGAGTTATTTGTTCTTTTTCCTTTGCTTCTTTTTCATTTATTTCTTTTTCCTCCATCTGTTTCTTTGCTTCTTTTGGAATATCTTCAACGGTTGCCTTGATTCCAACATCTTTGTTGATTTCAGTACCACTTTTCAAGGTGATGGCTTGACATTGCTCCTTCCCTCGATTCCTCGGATTTGATTCTGTATTGCTGGGAAGATTTCCTGGTGGTCTGTAACTCTGAGCATTGGCTAGTTGTCCAGTTTGATTCTCCAGTGCTTTGATGGAAGCAGATTGGTTTTGAAACATAGCATCATATGCTGCTTGTTGCTTTTTGAACATCTCTGCAAGCCAATCTTTCATTTCTGGGTCTTTTTCAAACTCTTGGCTTTTGTCCTGTTGTTGGAATCCAGGTGGTGGATAGTTCTTTTGCCCTGAATTGTTGCTCCATGAGAAATTGGGATGATTCCTCCACCCTGGATTGTAGGTGTTGGAATATGGATTGTTCCTCTGTCTGTTGAAATTGTTGACATAATTCCGTTTCTTCATGTTGATTTTGTTCTGGTGCTTCTCCATATGGTGAATTGTGGTTCCAATGTTGCTTTGCATACCGAGAGTCTCCATGAATTTGCATATTTGATCTAGTTTGGTACTGACTGCTGAATTGGCTCAAACCTCATAAATTCCAGCAATTCGTTGAATCATGCTTCTTTCTGTTGGCCACAAGGAATTGTTGTTGGCCATTTCTTCGATTAGGTCCCAAGCTTGATCTTCTCCTTTTGCCATCAATGCTCCTTCAGCAGCAGCATCAATTGTGGTTCTCATTATTCCAGAAAGTCCATTATAGAATGTTTGGACTTGAAGCCATTTTGGAATCTCATGGTGAGGACATTACCGGAGCAAATCTTTGTACCTTTCCCAAGCTTCGTAGAGAGTTTCTGATTCTTGTTGTACAAATGATGTGATGTCATTCCTCAGTTTTCCAGTTCTGGCTGGTGGAAAGTACTTTGCAAGAAATTTGGTGGCTAAAGTGTTCCAAGTTCTGATAGAACCTGCTGGAAGTGAATGTAGCCAAGCTTTAGCTCTATTCTTCAAGGAGTATGGAAAAACACGCAGTCTCATTGCTTCTTCAGCTTCTCGGTTGTAATTGAAAGTACCGCAAACTTCCAGGAAGTTGCTGATGTGGGTATTAGGATCTTCAGTTGCTTTCCCCACAAATTGCACTGATTGCTGAATCATCTGAATGCAAGTTTTGATGTCACCTGCATTCGCTGGTAAAGGAGGAAGTACAATACATGAAATGAGGCCATCAACCACCGGAATGGTTCTGTCTCGAATGGGAATTTGTGGTGCAATCTCCAAAGGTTCAGGTTCCATGTTAACAATTGCTTCTTGGCCTTGTCTCCTTTCCCTTCTCAAATGTCTGATGGTTCTTTCAATTTCTGGGTCAAGCGGTCGTAGTTCAAAGCTTCTAGTTCATCTCATTAAGATTCTGATAACCTGAAACACAATAAAATGAACATAATAAGTAAAAAGAAAATTGGATACAAGTAACGTATCTAACCCCTAAACTAATAGTAAAAGATAAAGAAGTCCCCGCAACGGCGCCAAAAACTTGACCGGCGTAATCACACACGTATAACGCAAGCGCACGTATCGTTCAAGTAGTATAAAAAGTATCGATACCACGAGGACTTAATATCTATTCTATTAGTTTTATTAGGTCAAATGATTACTAATATCTAACAAGTTGTTTGAAAGGATAATGATGATTCTAAATTTAAAACAAGTAAAAGAAATTGAGAGTAGATTAATAAGAATTAAAACTATCTAGGGTTTTGAATTCTTCCAATATTAATTAAAAGATGAAGTAGTTAAATCATAGTTGGGTAAATATTGATTTATTAATCTGGAATATTAAATTATGTAAAAGCCTCTTCCGATGGTCATTTACAAATACCTAGTTTAATTCAATTGAATCATATGTCTATGTCAACCAAATTACCTAGATTCATTAAGTTTGAATTCCAATTATGATTACCCCCGCCCAACAGGTATATTCCTATCCTGTAAGGAAATCTATTAAAGGTTTATCTATCCTTAAAGAAGATCGTGGGTTGTTGAGTATAAGGTCTTTAAACTTAAAGTCTCTATGTCTAGTTCATTTTAGGTTTATCTATTCAATTTTATTAGTGATCAGTTAATAGAGGAGAAATGAGAGGAAAAGTCTTATTTATTACACAACTTAAAGAATTACAAAGCTTAAACTCAAGCTTTACAAAAAACCTCTCAAACACTCTTTACTCTCTATTTACTCATTTCTGGTTTCTGGGATGCTAAACAAGTGATCATAGGGCTCATTTTATACTGCCAAAAACGTGTGCTACAGTTACACACGTTTTGACAGGTTGCAACATTTTCCATCAAGCTTTCGGTGCATGGAGTCCAGCAAATCTTTTCAAACTTTCGGTAAGTGCTAGAATCCAACAAATCTCCCCCTCGGTGAAGATTTACCCTAAATCTGAGCCGACCATCAATCACCCAAATCGGATCCTTGATCAGTGACCGACGTAATCACACGCGTATAACGCAAGCGCACGTATCGTTCAAGTAGTATAAAAATATCGATCCCACGAGGACTTAATTCATACTGTTGTTATTAATTATTGATACTATTTATTTACAGGTATCTAATTGAGGGAGAAGAGAATGATCGCTTGATTGGTTGGTTGATTGTGGATTTGCTAAATAAATAAATAAAAACACAAAAGAAAATACTAAGGAAAATAAATAAAAGACACAAATATCTAGGGTTGTGACTCGACATAATATTATTCTAATGATGAATTGATTTTCTTATATATGTGTAATCATTTAGTTTGCTAACCTGGAACACGAAGATATGCAAAAGCCTATGTCGATGGTCAGATGCAAACACCCAAATAACCCAATTAATCATATGTCTATGTTAACCAAGTTACCTGAATTCATTAAGTTCAAGTTCTAATAGTGGTTATCCCCACCCGACATGTATATGTCTATCCTATAAGGAAATCTATTAAATGGTTATCTATCTTCATGGAAAATCATGAGCTATTGAATCTAAGGTTGAAACCTAAAATCCATTCGTCAAATTCATTTTAAGCACATCAATCTCATTGGTGATCAGACAACAAGAATATTGTGAATAAGCTTAAGACTCAATAAACAAATTAAAGAATTACCCAATATATAATTAAATCAATTATTAAGTATGTGAATATTGTGTTTCATCACTTCCCTAGAATAAAAATAAAATACCGGGGGTTAGGGGATCCACATTTAGTAATTCTAATTTAGAAATCTCCCTTATTATAATATATAAATTATTAGTGATATTTTCAACCAACCATGCATGCGGTATCCTCATTAAGTCAGATTTTCAATTAAGTCCAACCGACATAAAGACGATGTTATTATTTGTCCATAAACCATCCATATAGGCGGTAATCATCTGTCACCTAAAGACCGGCCATATAGGTGGTCACATTATGTTAAATAAATAAAACTAGCCATTAAGGCGACAATCCTTTAATTTAAATTATAATTTCCATATTATAATAAGGGAGATTAATCTGAACTAAAATAATAAAAGTTTCACCCTTCCCTCAGCGGAAATCTAACTACAAAACATAAAAGAAAAAAAAAAAAAACTACTACTATTACTGAAAATAAAAATACATAATTTAAATTACAAAAAAATAAACAAACAATATGCAATCCTTAAATTCTTTACAAAAACCTAAGGAAAGCATGAGAATTGCAAATGAAATGGCTTGGTATTTATAGAAAAATCTAAAGGCTTCCACCAATTTCTCCACCAATTTCTCCACCAATTGCTCCACCAAACATGGCATCAAACATGGCATCAAACATGGCACCAAACATGTCACCAAATATGGCACCAAATCCTCCACCAATTTTTATTTTTATTTTTATTTTTATTTTTATTTTTTTGCTTTGAAAATGATTTTAATAATTACACATAACATATTTCCGGATGTTTCATCAATTTCGGTCATGAAATCTTCAGAATTCGAGATTATTTTGTTCTTCAAAGTTGTATATTTTTTAGTATTCTTTAATTGGGAACTTGAATCACCTCAATCCGATATCGGAGTAAAAAGTTATGGCCAAAATACGACAATTACGCAAAGTTAGAATTTCCGAAATTGTACTTCGCCATTTCAAGTTTCCAATCTCCAAAATCAAAATGTCAAGTCTAGTTGTTGCCCTTATTTGTTCCATATTTCGTCCTAAATAATTCCATTAAGTCTTGATTTTATTTTATCTGCAAAATAAACTAAAACACATTAAAATGTTCATGAAACCCGATAAATTAAACAAAATATTAGGTAAAAGGGGCTGTAAATATTGATAATAATTTTCCGCTCATCACACCTCCAAACCTAACATTTTTCTAGTCATCGAGAAAAATAATAAAATAAAATACAATAAACAATTAAAATTAAACCAAGCCACTTTCGTAGGGATTACTGTTGCATTTAGCGTATGCAACAAACCTTTAAACCCATATGTGTCTCTAGTGGACGAGTTGTAGCTCGTGAGGGCTTACAGTGACGATACCCACAAACGTCAATCTAATGCACACAAAAGCAAAAAGATAATAAAACTAATGCACACAAAAGCAAAAGGACAAGAGAAAAGAGAATAAACAAGTTAGTGACTAAACATGTGAAACTTCTTATCCAAGTTAGTAGTTGTTTTCTTTCTTTCTAAATTACCAAATAAGTAAATTCTCCGATTATTTTTACCATTATCCATACATGCAACTAACAAGGTATTAATAAAGTCATAGTGCCCACAATATTCATAAGTGTAGTTGAAAAGATAGTAATATTTTTATCCTAAAATTATATCAGAATTCACACATTTTTAGCAATGGATTTTTTTTCTTTTTTTTTTTCTATTTTTTTTTTTGCATAAAATAAAGAAAGCAACATCTTCAATCCATGTAACGAGCTTTGGGCCAGTGACTCCCAAACCAGTTGGCTTTAGGGCACTAGGTGTTAAGACACCCCTACGGACTTAATTACTCGGATTTCATATGTTTATTTATATTTTTTTTAACATCTTTGATCCATGTAGAGAGCTTTGGGCCAGTGACTCCCGAGCCAGTTGGCTTTAGGGCACTAGGTGTTAAAACACCCATACAGATTTAATAACTCGGATCTCAGACGTTTTTTTTTTTACACTTTTTTTTTTTCTTCTTTTTTTTTTCAATGCTTTTTAGATGCTTCCTCCAATTAAACTAGAGCACTGAATATTACAAACTTTTCAAATACATCTCATGATGTATGTTACCATGCATGTTGATAATATCTGTCAACTGAACATATGAAGATCCAATTTAGTCAGTATTATGGAGAATTCATAAATTAAATAATTCAAAATGAAATAAACAAAAATTAACTTGTTACGAAATAAGTTGAGATACGTCTCAGGAGTGGAAATTCCTTACACAACTATCTCAAACCAAATTCACCTAATTAACCAAATTAAAAACACAAAAACAAAATATTTTTTTAATGTTTATAAAAATTTTAATTTTTTTGAAAATTTTTGACTAAAAATCAAATAAAAACAACACCATAAAAATACTAGTCAACTATTCCCCTCCCCAAACCTAAATGAGACGTTGTCCCTAATAACTGAAAAAGAAGAAGAAGGGTTTAGAAGATATCACCTAGTTAGCGCGGATTTGACAATTGCTCTTATAAAAAATTAGCGATTAAGATCTAAATCCAATCTACGCTTCTTTCCACGATGGCTATCAGACCAGTTCAACTTGGAAACAATGGGGTCGATTTTTGGTTCATAAGCTAAGAGTTGGTCGATTAATTCATCGGCTTTTCTTGTAGTTAGGAATTTGTCTTTTACCGGTTTGGAGATAAGCCCAAGTCTGTTAGCATCTGCAAGAAATACAAAAAAGAAATCGAAAAATCCATCCACATTAAATAGTCCAATGGGTTTCTGGTGGATGTTAAAATTTTCCCAAGATGCAACTGTGAATATTTCTTCCAACGTGCCTAGCCCGCCTGGTAAAGCAATGAAAGCGTCAGCGTGATTGACCATTTCAATGAGTTGTTCGGACATGCCTGAGATAATGCATTCCTCTCCGTTTGAGTCTCCGATGAGGTTTGTCTCTGTTAATGGTTTTGGAATGATTCCCAAAACATGGCTGCCACCTTCTTGCACGGCTTTTGAAACACATCCCATTAATCCAAGATTGCCACCAACATATACTAAGTGCATGTTTCGTTCAGTAATAACTCTCCCCAATTCCTTTGCGGCCTCCATAAATTCTGGTTTGGTCTTAGAGTTAGATCCACAAAACACACAGATATGAGTAACTCGTCACTTGAAAGTGGTTTCCATTTTTCTCTTATCTGAATTTTTATCTGGATGTGTAGAAGAGAAGAATGACGAGCTGAATTTAAAAATCCTGAAAAGTGTGAGTAATAATAGCACTAGTACATGTCAAATGACAATGAACGTTAAAATAAATCGTGAAAGTCAAGAAGTATAGATCTTGTCAGCGAAAATAAAAGAAAATAACAAAAGAAAAGCAAATCAAAGTAATTATTAAGGCAACGAAATTGTGTACGCAATACTCCACTCGTTTGGTATATAAATTCATTATGATGCGTCTCAAGAATCCATTCCTTACTCAGCCATCACTAATGAATTAGCTCTCATTTTTGTGATTGACAAACACCATTCCTCTTATCTTTCTTTGCCTTAAATGATCCGTTTGTGCTTTTCCTGAAAATATCGCACAAAATTAAAAACACTACAACATGTATACACAAAATAAAACATAAACTGCAATAATAAAAATTGCATGGGTTGCCTCCCTACTAGCGCTAAATTTTTTATCTTCAGCCAGACGTGTCTGAATTCCATCTGTCAATGAGGTTTCAGCGTGGTTTTGGATGTCCGATTAAAGACGATCCCATGTGCGTTGCTTTTGAAGGGTCTCTTCCAACGGTAAGGTGGCAAAAATAATTTTGTCCCATTAAGTGCTTGTGCCACCTTTTTAATCTTTGTCGCTCCAATAGTTCTTGAAAAGAAAGAAAGAAAATCAGGAGGTCTCGTATGTGCTTGACTTTGAATGGAAGTTCCATTCTGTCAAGCTTCTGGGTGATATCTTTGATTTATACTCCCCAAAATAGTTATGTTTCTCCTGAATGCCTGAGATCTTCAATTTGGTCAGACATTTACTCCTCCATTTGCTCTGTTTCTTGCTCCATCTTTTCTTCACAAATGAATTTTAGGATTTTCACATTCAATTTTTCATCTGTCATCTGTGAAATGCATGCTCCATAAGTATCAACCTGATGATGTAAAGATGTATATGATTTTAGGTCTTCATTCTCTATGACAGGCTCAGGTAGATCTTCTTCAAATATTTGTGCAATGGAAGCTCCAAGATCTTCATTTTATGGAAAGTTTGATCCTCCCTTATTGGTGCAGTTAGTACAAACAGCTCAACTTCTTCATCATCGTTAGAGTCAGAATAATAAAAATCAAACAGAGACTTCGTTGGTTTGGGTTCCTGAACTGATACCTCTGGTACTTGATACTGCTCAGCCTCTTCCTCTGTTAAGGTGTCATTGTGAAACTATGGGTACTCAAAGGCTTCATCAGTGTCATTTGCTCCGTGAGATATATAATTCAGGTTGTCTGTTAATTGTCTCGATTGATATGTTATTCTTTGTAAGATTGCTTCTTGGTCTTTTATTTGACTCTGAAATATTTCAGCTATTGCATCCAACTTTTCATTTTTTTTCTTGATCCAATCTTTGAGCATGTCAATCAATTGATCTTCCTCTGATGTTTCTGGTTCTTGATGAAGATCGTAGGTGGATGGTGGATAAGATGGAGAATAAGGTTCAGTGAAATATGTTGGTTCTTCGTACCTTGAAGAATTCTGATAATTCTACCACCCTGAATTGTAGTAATGATTAATGCTCGGGTGGTTACCATCACATATCTCACATCTCCTTATTGCATTCTGATATGGTTGGGCATATGTTGTGTTGAATGATTCTGACATCCAGTGACAGTTGTTGGGCTGGACAACAGGCCTTTGAAAACCGGACTGTTGCTCCCTGATTTGGGGTGTATCTTCACCTTTCAAAATTAGTAATTCCTTTATCACCTAACTAAGATCCATGTCAACCACCTAGAAAATAAAAAAAAATAATAATTACAAATAAAAAATAAAGAAAATTAGATACAAGTAAATTAGATAGCTTCAAAATTAATAACTAAAGAAAAATAAGTCCCCGGTAACGGCGCCAAAAACTTGACCGGCGTAATCACATGCGTATAACGCAAGCGCACATATTGTTCAAGTAGTATAAAAATATCGATCCCACGAGGACTTAACTCCTACTGTTGTTATTAATTATTGATACTATTTATTTACAGGTATCTAATTGAGGAAGAAGAGAATGATCGCTTGATTGGTTGGTTGATTGTGGATTTGCTAAATAAATAAATAAATAAAAACATAAAAGAAAATACTAAGGAAAATAAATAAAAGACATAAATATCTAGGGTTGTGACTCGACACAATATTATTCTAATGATGAATTGATTTTCTTATATATGTGTAATCATTTAGTTTGCTAACCTGGAACACGAAGATATGCAAAAGCTTCTGTCGATGGTCAGATGCAAACACCCAAATAACTCAATTAATCATATGTCTATGTTAACCAAGGTACCCGAATTCATTAAGCTCAAGTTCCAATAGCGGCTACCCCCGCCCGACAGGTATATGTCTATCATGTAAGGAAATCTATTAAAGGGTTATTTATCCTCAAGGAAGATCGTGGGCTATTGAATCTAAGGCTGAAACCTAAAATCCATTCGTCAAGTTCATTTTAATTTACCACATCAATCTTATTTGTGATCAGACAACAAGAAGCATTAAGCTTAAGACTCAATAAACAAATTAAAGAATTACCCAATATATATTTAAATCAATTATTAAGTATGTGAATATTGTGTTTCATCACTTCCCTAGAATAAAAATAAAATACTGGGGGGTTAGGGGATCCACATTTACTAATTCTAATTTAGAAATCTCCCTTATTATAATATAGAAATTATCAGTGATATTACCAACCGACCATGCATGCGGTATCCTAATTAAGTCAGATTTTCAATTAAGTCCAACCGACCATAAAGACGGTGTTATTATTTGTCCATAAATCAGCCATATAGGCGGTAATCATCTGTCACCTAAAGACCGGTCATATAGGCGGTGTCATATTATGTCAAATAAATAAAATCAGCCATTAAGGAGGTAATCCTTTAATTTAAATTATAATTTTCATATTATAATTAAGGGAGATTAATCTAAACTAAAATAATAAAAGTTTCACCATTCCCCCAGTGGAAATCTAACTACAAAACATAAAAGAAAAGAAAAGAAACTACTACTATTACTGAAAATAAAAATACATAATTTAAATTACAAAAAATAAACAAACAATATGCAATCCTTAAATTCCTTACAAAAACCTAAGGAAAGCATGAGAATTACAAATGAAATGGCTTGGTATTTATAGAAAAATCTAAAGGCTTCCACCAATTTCTCCACCAATTGCTTCACCAAACATGGCATCAAACATGACATCAAACATGACACCAAACATGGCACACATGTTTGGTGGAAGTTTGATAATTTTTATTATTTATTTATTTTGCATTGAAAATGATTTTAATTATTACACATAACCACACTTCCTGATGTTTCATCAATTTCGATCATGAAATCTTTAGAATTCGAGATTATTTTGTCTTCAAAGTTGTAGATCTTTGAGTCTTCTTTAATCTGGAAATGAATCACCTCAATCTGATATCGGAGTAAAAAGTTATGGCCAAAATACGACAATTGCCCAAAGCTGAAATTTCTGAAATTGTACTTCACCGTTTCAAGTTTCCAATCTCCAAAATCAAAATATCAAATTAGTTTTTGCCCTTATTTGTTCCACATTTCGTCCTAAATGATTCCATTAAGTCCTGATTTTATTTTATCTACAAAATAAATTAACACATCAAAATGTTCATCAAATCCGAGAAACTAAACAAAATATTAGGTAAAATGGACGGTAAATATTGATATATTTTTCGCTCATCAATCGGTGAAATCACTCACGTAACACAAGCGCACGTATCGCTTAAGTAGTATAAAATGTATCGATCCCACAAGGACTTAATACCTAGGCTATCAATTATGAAGTTAAATATTTACGAGTACCCAATAGATTGATTTGTTGATTGGATTGTGATTTTATCTGAAAACAAGTAAATAAAATAGTGCGAAAGTAGTTTAAAGGAAAATTCAATAATAAAAATCTATTTAGGGTTGTGAATCCTTCCAATATCTTTTAAAGATGAAGTGGTTATCTTATATTTGTGTAATATATCGGTTTATTAACCTGGAACACGAAATTATGCAAAAGCCTCTTCCGATGGTCAGAAGCAAATACCCAATATAACTCAATTAATCATATTAATATATAACCAAGTTACATGTATTCATTAAGATTAAGTTCCAATTATGGTTATCTCCGCCCGACAGATATATTCCTATCCTGTAAGGAAATCTACCTAAGAGTCACCATGCCTTAAGGTGAGATCGTGAGCTATTGAATCTAAGGTTAAATCTAAAATATATTTTCCAAGTTCATTTTAAGTTTTCCGAATCAATCTTATTAATGGCTAGTTAACAAGAAGTATTAAGTTTAAGGCTCAATAAATAAACTTTTATATTACCCAAAACGTAAAATAACCTCTTATAAACCGGTGATATTGGAATTCATCACAACCCCAGATAACGGGTTTAGTTACCACATATATCTAGGACTAGTAAAAACTTAAATAAAGTAAATGACATAAAGTAAAGCTTGGAAATTAAAAAGATAATTAAAGCAATAAATAAAATGCTGAGGTTGGGTGATCCACTTTTATTACTTCTAATTTAGATATCTCCCTTATTATAATATATTAACTTTACATGATATTACCAACCGACCATATAGACGGTATCATGATTAAGTCAGATTTATGATTAATTCCAACCGACCATAAATGCGGTTTCCAATTTAGTCAGGTTAAAATTAATTTAATTAAGTACAACCGACCATAAAGACGGTATCCCATTAAGTCAAGTTTTAAAATAATTTTTATATTATAATTAAGGGAGATTAATCTAATTATTAGTAATAAAAGCTTTATCTTTCACCTCAGTAGAGGGGAGTTATCTCTTCATATTGAAAAGTAAAAAATAAAAACTGAAAAGAAAAGTAAAGAAAGAAAGAACTATTGCGTAAAATAAAAATTAAATACAGAAAGCTGTAAATAAACAAAACAATTTACAATCTTCTTAGTATTCTTAAGGAAATCCTCAGAAGAAAATATGAATTTTACAATAAAATGGCTTGGTATTTATAGGCAAAATTTTTTGCCTTCACCAATTTCTCCACTAATTTCTCCACCAAACATGGCACCAAATATGGCACCAAATCCTCCACCAAACATTTTGACAATTTTCATTTTTTATTTTTTATTTTATTTTTTTGAAAATGACTTTAATAATTGCACATAACACACTTTCAGATGTTTTATCAATTTCGGTCATGAAAAATCCTGAATTCGAAATTATTATACACGTCAAAGTTGTAGATCTTTGAGTCTTCTTTAATCTGGAACTTGAATCACTTCAATCCGATATCGGAGTAGAAAGTTATCGACAAAATACAAAAATTACGCAAAGTTGAAATTTCCGAAATTGTACTTCGTTAAAACGCCATTTCAAGTTTTCAAACTCCAAATCCAAATGTCAAGTCTAGTTTTGCCTTTATTTGTTCCATATTTAGTCCTGATTGATTCCATTAAGTCCAAAAATTTTCTTTATCTGCAAAACACACAAAAACACATCAAAATATTCATAAAACTCGAGAAACCATACAAAATATTAAGTCAAAAGGACGGTAAATATTGATATATTTACCGCTTATCACACCCCCAAACCTAACATTTTTCTAGTCCTTGAGCAAAAAATAAAATACAATAAACAACTTTAACAATAAAATTGAACTAAACCACTTTCGTAGGGATCGCTATTGCATTTAGCGAATGCAACAAGCCTTTAAACCCTTAGGTGTCCCTAGTGGACGAGTTGTAATCTCGTGAGTGCTTACAGTGACGATACCCATAAACGGTCAATCCCATGCACACAAAAGCAAAAAGACAAGAGAAAAGAGAATAAACAAGTTAGTGACTAACAAATGAAACTTCTTATCCAAGTTAGTAGTTGTTTTCTTTCATTCTAAATTACCAAATAAGTAAATTCTCCGATACTTTTTACCATTCTTATATATACACATATAACAAGGTATTAATCAATTCAATGTGCCCACAATATTCACAAGTGTAATTGAAAAGATTGTAATATTTTTGTCCTAAAGTTTTGTTAGGGTTCACACCTTTTGGCAATGAAAGTTTATTTACAACAATAAATATTTTTTGATTTATTTTTTATTTATGTACAACATCTTCGATCCTTGTAGTGAGTTTTGGGCCAATGACTCCCAAACTAGTTGGCTTTATGGCACTAGGTGTTAAGATACCCCTACGGACTTAATTGCTCGGATCTCATAGGTTAATAGTTTCCCCGTTTGACACGAACAATCATTGCTTACTAAGGCAAAATGTCCGGATACTAAGTAGAAACTTTATTAATTAACTAACTCAAGCTTTCCCATTTGACTCGAACAGTCACTGCTTACTGAGGCAAGACGCTCGGTTACTAAGTACTGGCTTGGTCGGTTTTTATTCAATTTTTTTTTGTAAACACACCTTCACTGCCTTTGGGTACTACCTCCAATAAACATATAGAACTGAATATTACAAAATTTTCACTCACATTCATGTTCATATGTTACCGTGTATTTTGATAATACCTCTTAAATGAGCATATGAAGATCAAATTTTAGTCAATATTATGGAGAATTTACAAATTAAATAATTCAAAAGGAAATAAACAAAAATTAATTTGTTACGAAATATTTTGAAATACGTCTCAGGAGTGAAAATCCTTACACAGCTATCTCACACCAATTTTACCTGATTAGTCAAGTTAAAAACACAAAAACACAATAATTTTTTTTAATTATATATTTATTTTTTATTTTTTATTTATTTTTTGAATTTTTGTAATTTTTTGACTAAAAATCAAATAAAAACACACAAAAAAAATTTACAAGATACTAGTCAATTATTCTCCTCCCCCAAACCTAATTGAGACATTGTCCTCAATGTCTAAAAATTAGAAGAAGAGTTTAGAAAAAATACATGGTTAGCTGAAATTCTACATCTAAAAAGAAAATTAAAGGTTAAGATCCAGATTTATCCGACGCTTCTTACCACGATCATTATCAGACCAGTTTATCTTGGAAATGATATGATCAATTTGTGGTTCAAAGGCTAAAAGTTGGTCAATTAAATCATGTGCAATTCTGGCAGTGAAAATGATATCTTTTACAGGTTTTGACATGAATCCATTTCGCCGGGCATCATCAAGAAACACACAAAGAAAATCATAAAATCTACCAGCGTTAAACAGACCAATTGGTTTCTGGTGTATGTTCAAGTTCGTCCAAGATAACACTGTAAAAATTTCCTTCATCGTACCCAAGACACCTGGCAAAGCAATAAAAGTATCAGCACGATTAATTATTTCAACAAGTCATTCAGTCATACCTGGCACAATAAGCTCCTCTCCGTTTGATGTTCCAATAAGATTCGCCTCTGCCAAAGGTTTTGGGATGATTCCCAGAACTTGACTACCTCTTTCCTGTACAGCCATTGAAACGCACCCCATTAGTCCAAGATTGCCACCGCCATATACTAAATGCATATTCCTTTCAGCAATGACTCTACCCAATTCATGTACTGCTGCGACGAATTCTGGTTTAGAACCAACACTATTACCGCAAAACACACAAATGTTTACAACTCGTCTTCTTGAAGTTGCTTCCTTTTTTTATGTATTTCTTTCTCAAATCTGGATGTCTTCAAGAGTGTAATAACGAGCTGAATTTATAGAACCTGAAAAATGGTGAATAATAATAGCACTAGTATTTGCCAAATGACAATTGTTAGCTTAACAGTAAAATAAATCGTGAAAGTCAAAAAATCTAGATCCTATCGGAGAAAATTGAAGAAAAAAATAAAATAGAACACAATTATTAGATAAATACAAAGAGATAATAATATTTACAGAAAGTAACAGCTTGATTAACATCTATGCGTCAGGGAAAAGTTTCTCATCCAATTTTCTTATAAATTGGCAAACAGGGTCTTTTAGAGTCAAATTCCCAAGACTGTACTGTTGTCTTTCTTTTTGGAATTGTGTATGTAATTTGCGTATGGATATATGAACATATCCACTGGGATGCGTCTCAAGAGTCGAAGATATATCATCTAAAGACTTCTTACTCAAGCCATCCCTAATGAATTTAATTTTATCTTTGCGATTATCAGACATCATTCCTAAATAACGACAACGAGTATTACATGTCATGCATACACATTTGTAACAAACACCCATTTGCTTAGCTTTACGTTTCTTTGCATATATGCTTTTTCCAAAACTAGGCAGAAATGAAATAAAAGATTCAGAAGACTTACATGTCAATAGGACCCGTGCTTCAATAATCCAACGAATGTCATTAGGAATACTTTTGATCATCAGTAGTCTCATTTGTTCTAAGCGAGCTTTGTATACCTTCATGAGAGAGTTTTGAGGGAGAGAAAGAAATTACTTGTAAAGATTTACGAGAACGTCTTCCATCCTGAAATGTGACTTTACCTACATAAATTAAACACACAAAAATAAAACACAACAAATCTGAATATATACACAAATTGCATGGGTTGTCTCCCTGCTAGCGCTAAGTTTAACGTCGTCAACTAGACACGACTGCCCGAATGTTAGATTGGATTTGAAAGTGTGACACTTTCATTTTTTCGCTCAAATGATTCTCCCCAGTAGTGCTTGACACGTTGGTTGTTTATCCTGAATGTATTGTTGGATTTGGGGTTGTATATTTCAAAAACTCCATAGGGTAACACCTGAGTAATCACAAATGGAACTGACCACCTTGATTTCAGCTTTCCATGGAAAATTTTCAAACGTGAATTGTATAACAACATCTGCTACCCTGGCTCCAATTGTCTGCAAAAATTTTTATCATGCCATTTCTTTTTGTTTTCTTTGTACATTTTGGCATTTTCATAAGTATGTAGGTGAAATTCCTCCAATTCGTTGAGTGGTGGAGCCATTTTTCTCCTGCTGCTTATAGATCAAGATTTAACTTCTTCAGTGCCAAGTACATTTTATGTTCAAGTTCCACTGGAAGATGGCATGCTTTCCAAAATACCATTTGATATGGGGACATACCGATGAGTGTCTTGTAAGATGTCTAGTAGGCCCATAATGTGTCATCCAGTTTTGTAGACCAGTCTCTCCTTGTTGATCCAACGGTTCTCTCCAAGATTCTTTTGATCTCCCTGTTTGAAACTTCAACCAGTCAATTTGACTGCGGATGGTAGGCAGTGGCAACTTTATGAGTAACTCTGTATTTGGATAGGAGTGCATCGAAGTATCTGTTGTAGAAATGTGTGCCACCATCACTGATAATTGCTCGATATGTTTCGAAGCGAGTGAAAATATTATTTTTTTAAGGAATTTTATCACAACTTTGGAATCATTTGATGGTAGTACTATTGCTTCAACCCATTTGGAGACGTATTCTACTGCAACTATTATGTACATGTTTCTGAATAATGGAACAAAAGGTCTCATAAAATCAATCCCTCATACATCAAATATCTCCACTTCGAGAATGCTTTGAAGTGATATTTCATTTCTCCTCGAAATATTTCCCGTTCTCTGGCACCTATCACATTGAAGAGCAAATAAATAAGCATCTTTAAACAAAGTGGGCCAGACCAAACCTGATTGTAGGACTTTGGCTGCAATTTTATTTCCGCTAAAGTATCCGCCGTGTGGTGATGAATGACAATGCTGCAATACATTATTGACCCCCTCCTGTGGAACACCACGTCTCAGTAATTGTTCAACACAGTGTTTGAATAGGTACGGTTCTGTTAAGAGTTCAATTCAAGTCCCAAGATCAACAAATCAAGCATAAAAACCGAGTATGAACACATCAAAGGAGTAAGGCGGAAACATAACTCACATTGAACGGTTTTGATGAAATGAAGAACATGCGTTTTTAAGCTCCCTCCAAGCTCGGCAATGGCTTCTGGAACTGCAGTGGATGCACGGTTTGGGCTGTGAAAGTCTCCTCCATTTTCGGACATGCAAGACTCCATTGAAGCTCCAAGCTTCAAGCTTTCCAAGCTCATGAAGACACTTCCCTATCACCTATGTATTACTCAAGGTGTGCTAGCACTTGTTCATCTTCCATTTTGCTTCTCAAAAATTCGGTGAAACCAGAAAAATAGAGAAGAAAGAAATCGCACCATGCGTGAAGGAGATGAAGAAGAAAAAGAGAGGGAAGAGAGAAATCGTACATATTTGCATGTAAGAGAGAGAGAGGACCGAATATATGTGTAAAGGGAAAAGAAAAAATAATATATATTTATTCATTTATTTTCCAAAAATAAAACATATATATATTCCAAACCTTTTCATATTCCATCACTTTTACTTTTAACTTTAAGTCACATCACATCACTTTTCACATCACATCTATTCACTTTAATAAAGTGACATATTGTCAAGTCACATCACTCAAAGTGACAATTGATTTGACGATTGACGCGACTAGCGATTTGACGCTTGATGTGACTTGCGTGCCGCGCTCGATTCGAAATGCGAATGCGCTCGCAATCACTCTCGGGCTCGGGTTCGCTAATTCCAAATTAACGAATTTTCCGTCGCGTCGTAATTAAGTGATTACGCCTAGCGAATTCACTATTCACGTCGCTAACGAATTAATTCTAAATTAATTCGTTCGCCCGAATTAAAATCTAATTTTAATTCCGCGTCGAAATCTAATTTCTAATAATATATCGAATATATTATTTTATCGATTAATTCCAAATTAATCGTTCTCTCTCTTTAATTAATATTTTATCCCAGATAAAATATCTCCGCAATTAATCCCAGATTAATTTTCTCTCTCAACGAATTAATCCCAGATTAATTCTATCTCTCTCTTCTAATTAATCCCAGATTAATCAAAGTGCGAGTCATACGTCATCGGTGAATCTTCAGGAAGCGACCCATGAGATCTCCGGATATGTTGGCAGTAAATACGATCGTCGGACTGTCCGAACACGTAAGTACCTCGTACTACGTTTATATCGATTTACAAGACAAGGTTGGCTTCTAGCAAAGCGTCATGCCTACCCAATTCTCCAGAAATATTCTTACAGGAATATATAGATCTGTATCAAGCGTAGTATACCGTAGTATTGTGTATATCGGCCCAGTATCGGATAATCACGTGCTAGGCCTGGGGCTGGATAAGTGTCTGCCCCGTACGAATCACATGTCGGATGTCTGGTAACTAGTCTCTATAATCGGATATACATGACCTTGTCATAATATCCCGATGGCCGCGCAGCACTTAAGAGCACTAATACCGTATCCTGCGTGACATCATCTCCAATATGACTGAAGTGATACTTCCATCTTGACATCACCCCAATACTCTACGACTCTCTGATAAACCCAGAAGTGGTGTACACAGAACCGGTTAAAGCCCCCTACCACCAAGACCAAAGTTTATCGATTATCGTAAGTATTAGCGGTGTAAGTCTCAGGTTAAGACCATACACACCTACCTTGATTTCGGCCTCCCATAGACACATAGTCATAATACCAATGGGATTCCGAGGGGTCTATCCAGAGCGAAGCTGTTTCCCGTACCGTCGGTGAAACACGACCTCCTATCGCACTTGCATAAGTATCCAATACTTATATATATATGAGAACTATGCCGTTGTGCCCTCACAAACGCGCACAAGTGCAATACTAGCCTATTCCGCATTATCGATGTCCAGTCTCGATAATACTACGGCTAGGGATATTTAATGATTAAACCTTCGGGGACTGATACTGTCTCATATCATTCTCAATCCAGGAACTAATCATAGGGACCTCTCTTCATTTATATATCTATGGTGATCTAATCACAAATGATGAGAGTGCAATTTCCTTATTACATAGTTAATTTGCTACAACAACACAATGATCTGTGCAAATAGTGACGCTATGGGTCATATTATCCAACAGGTTCATCCCAGATATAGTGCTTGACTTATTTGAAGAACTTCTTTCGTTGCTGATGAGTCCATTGCAACGGCCATTTTCCCGATACTATGTAGTTTACATAGTCAGTATACCAAGGGACATCCTGTTATTTCATGGCAAACAACTGTTCATATGGAAAAATTTCTTTGATTGTTATTTCATTGCCAGCTGCTTCTTCATTCTCGAATCTCGATAAGTGATCTGCCACTTGATTTTCTGTCACTTTCATGTCTTGAATCTCCACATCAAATTCTTGCAATAGAAGCACCCAACGAATCAATCTGGGTTTGGCATCTTTCTTTGCGATCAGATATTTGATTGTTGAATGATCTGTGTAGACCACCACTTTGAGACCCAGTAGATAGAAGCGAAATTTATCAAAAGCAAACACAACTGCTAATAACTTCTTTTAAGTGGTTGTGTAGTTGAGTTGAGCTTCATTCAGAGTTCTGCTGGAGTAGTAAATGATATGGAAAATTTTTGTTTTGCGTTGTCCCAAAACTGCTCCTACAGCAAAATCACTAGCATCGCACATCACCTCAAATGGAAGGGTCCAATCCGATGCTACTATGATGGGGCAGAGACCAGCTTTTGTTTCAAGATCTCAAAAGCGTCGTGGCATTCTTTGGTGAAGTTGAAAGGCACGTCTTTCTCCAGCAGATTACATAGAGGTTTAGTAACCTTGGAGAAGTCTTTGATAAATCTCCTATAAAAGCCTACATGTCTGAGAAACCTCTGAATCCCTTTGACAGATGATGGTTGAGGTATTTTTTCAATTGTCTCGATATTTTCTTTGTCTACCTCGATTCCCTTTTGTGAGATCTGATGTCCTAGGACAATCCCTTCTTACACCATAAAGTGGAATTTCTCATAGTTAAGTACCAGATTGGTATCTTCGCATCATTTTGACATTTTTTTCCAAATTTTACAAGCAGTGGTCGAACGAGTCTCCAAAAACAGAAAAATCATCCATGAAAACCTCCATACTTTATTCCAGCATGTCTGAAAAGATGGACATCATGCAACGTTAAAATATGGCAGAAGCATTACATAGTCCAAATGGCATCCTGCAGAAAGCAAAAGTACCATACGGACATGTAAAAATGGTTTTCTCCTTATCTTCTGGGGCGATGGAAATCTTATTGTACCCCAAGTATCGGTCCAGAAAACAGTAGAATTCATGTCCCGCCAATCTGTCTAGCATCTGGTCAATGAATGACAGTGGGAAATGGTTTTTCTTTGTTGCTTTGTTCAGCTTCCTGTAGTCCATGCATACTCTACATCCAGTCAACGTTCTTGTTGGAATTAGCTCGTTCTTTTTATTTGTGACTACATTTATTTCTCTTTTTCTTGGCACATATTGCATAAGACTCACTCATGTGCTGTCAGAGATGAGGTAGATGATGCCGGCATCCAACCATTTGATACTTTCTTTCTTCACGACCTAATTCATGATTGAATTTAATCTCCATTGATGCTTCACTATGGCTTTGTACTCATCGTTCATCAGAATTTTATGCATGCAAAATGATGGACTAATGCCTCGAATGTCTGCTATAGTCCAACAAATGGATTTCTTGTGTTCTCGTAACACTCTCAGCAACTTATCTTCCTGCTCCAATGCTAGCGACGAAGAAATAATCACAGGTAAATCAGAAGAGTTTCCTAAGTATGCATACCTGAGATGGCTCGGAAGTAGCTTTAGTTCCAACTGCAGTGGTTCTTCAATCAAGGGCTTGATTCGCTCATTTTTCGGTAATTCCAAACTTTCTACCTGTGGTGTTAATTTGAAGCGAAAAGGTCTGTCAAGATAGTTGATACATTCCAAAATTTCATCATCTAGGTCGTTGTCAGTCATGTTGGTGATACAAGCTTCAAGTTTATCAGTGGGAAGTTCCATTGCATCAGTATCATGGACGATACTATCTACACATCAATTCTGAAACATTCCTTATCCTATTCATCGTTTGGGAATTTCATGGCTTTAAAAACATCGAATGTAACTTCTTGATCATGCACTTTCATGGTTAGTTATCCTTTTTGTACATCAATAACAGTTCGACATGTAGCCAAAAATGGTATCCCAAGGATGATAGATACATCTTTGTCTTCCTCCATGTCCAGGATAATGAAATTTGCGGGGAAAATGAATTTGTCGATTTTAACCAATATATTTTCCACTAAACCTCTCAGAAATGTGAGCGATCTGTCAGCAAGCTGCAGAGTAACTGAGGTGGGCATTGCTTCTCCAATTTGCAGTTTCCTATAAATAGACAAAGACATCAAGTTAATGTGGCACCTAAATCACACAAAGCCTTACCAAATTAATGTTCTCTTATGGTGCAATGGATGGTGAAACTGCCAGGATCTTTCAACTTTGGGGGAAGTTTCCTCTGAATGATGGCATTGCATTCTTCTGTCAATTCTATTGTCTCGTAATCTCCCAATCTCCGCTTTCGTGATATAATATCTTTCATGAATTTGACATAGCTGGGCATTTGTTCCAACGCTTCTGGAAATGGAATGTTGATATACAGCTTTTTGAAGATCTTCAGGAATCGAGAAAACAGCTTTTCTAGTTTATTTTTCTGGAGACGCTGTGGAAATGGTGAAGGTGAAGTGAATTTTTCTCGATCATTTTCTTTTGTCTCTTTTTCCTCCATCTGTTGATATGTTTCATTCATTTCTTTTGGAACTTCCTCAGTGGATGCCTTGACTCCAACATCTTTGTTGATTTTAGTACGGCTTTTCAAAGTAATGGCTTGACATTGCTCATTCCCTCGGTTCCTTGGATTAGTTTTTATGTTGCTATGAAGGTTACCTTGCTGTCTGTAACTCTGAGCATTGGCCAATTGTCCAATTTGATTTTCCAGTGCTTTTATAGAAGCTGATTGGCTTTGAAACATTGCATCATATTTTTAACTGGGCTAGCACTTCTTCTATTCCTGGTTCTTTTTCATGCTCATGGCCATTGTTCCGCTGTTGGAATCCGGGTGGTAGATTGTTCCTTTACCCTGAATTATTGCTCCATGTGAAATTGGGATGATTCCTCCACCTTGGGTTATAGGTGTTGGGATATGGATTGTTTCCATGTCTGTTGAAATTATTGACATAATCCACCATTTCATCATGTTAGGTTGTTTCAGGTGCTCCTCCATATGGTGAACTTGTGGTTCCAATATTGCCTTGCATGCTAAAAGTTTCCATGAATTTGCATATTTGATCCAGCTTGGCATTCATTGGTGTGTTGGCTCCAACTTCGTGAATTCCTGCGATTCGTTGAATCATGCTCATTTCTGTTGGCCATAAAGAATTATTGTTGGCCATTTCTTCAATTAGGTCCCAGGCCTGATCCTCTCCTTTTTCCACTAAAGCTCCTCCAACAACAACATCAATTATGATTTTCATTAATCCAGAAAGTCCATTGTATAAGGTTTGGACTTGTAGCCATTTTTCTATCTCATGGTGAGGACATTTCCTGAGCAAATCCTTGTATCTCTCCCAAGCTTCGCAGAGGGATTCTGATTCATATTGTACAAAGGATGTAATGTCATTCCTCAGCTTTGCAGTTCTGGCTGAGGGAAAGTACTTTGCAAGGAATTTGGTGGAAATAGTGTTCCAAGTTGTGATGGAACCTACTGGTAGTGAATGTAGCCAAGCGTTAGCTCTATCTTTCAAGGAATACGGGAAAACACACAGTCTCATTACTTCTTCAGTCGCTCGGTTGTAATTGAATGTGACACAAACTTCCCGGAAGTTACTGATGTGGGCATTAGGATCTTCAGTTGCATTCCCCCCAAACTGAACTGACTGCTGTATCATCTGAATGCATATTTTGATGTCACATGTATTTGCTGGTAATGGAGGAAGTACAATACATGAAATGAAGCCGTCAACCACTGGAATAGTTCTGTCTCAAATGGAAATTGGAGGTGCAACTTCCAAAGGTTTAGGTTCCATGTTGATCAATGCTTCTTGACCTCCAGGTCTTTCCCTTCTCTAATGGTTCTTTCAATTTCTGGGTCAAGCGGTCGGATTTCAAAGCTTCTGGTTCGTCTCATGTAGTGTATGAGAACCTAAAACACAAGAAAACAGAAATAATAAGTAAAAACAAATTAGACACAGGTAAATGTATCTAACCTCAAAATTAATAGTGAAAGATAAATAAGTCCCCAACAACGATGCTAAAAACTTGATCGGTGAAATCACCACGTAACGCAAGCGCACATATCACTCAAATAGTATAAAATGTATCGATCCCACGAGAACTTAATACCTAGGCTATCAATTTATGAAGTTAAATATTTACGAGTACACAGTAGATTGGTTTGTTGATTGGATGGTGATTTTTGTCTGAAAACAAGTAAATAAAACAGTGCGAAAGTAGTTTAAAGGAAAATTCAATAATATAAAACTATCTATGGTTGTGAATCCTTCCAATATCTTTTAAAGATGAAGTGGTTATCTTATATTTGTGTAATATATCGGTTTATTAACCTGGAACACGAAATTATGCAAAAGCCTCTTCCGATGGTCAGATGCAAATACCCAATATAACCCAATTAATCATACTCTTATGTTAACCAAGTTACCTGAATTCATTAAGATTAAGTTCCAATTATGGCTACCTCCGCCCAACATGTATATTCCTATCCTGTAAGGAAATCTACCTAAGAGTCACCATTCCCAAGATGAGATCGTGAGCTATTGAGTCTAAGAGTAAACCTAAAATCCATTTTCCAAGTTCATTTTAAGTTTTCCAAATCAATCTTATTAATGGCCAGTTAACAAGAGGCTTTAAGCTTAAGGCTCAATAAATAAACTTTTATATTACTCAAAACGTAAAATAACCCATTATAAACCGGTGATATTGGAATTCATCACAACCCCAGATAACGGGTTTAGTTACCACATATATCTAGGACTAGTAAAAACTTAAATAAAGTAAATGATATAAAGTAAAGCTTGGAAATTAAAAATATAATTAAAGCAATAAATAAAATGTTCGGGTTTAAGGATCCACTTTTATTACTTTTAATATAGATATCTCCCTTATTATAATATATTAACTTTACATGACATTACCAACCGACCATATAGGTGGTATCCTGATTAAGTCAGATTTATGATTAATTCCAACCGACCATAAAGGCGGTATCCAATTTAGTCAGGTTAAAATTAATTTAATTAAGTCCAACCGACCATAAATGTGGTATCTCATTAAGTCAGGTTTTAAAATAGTTTATATATTATAATTAAGGGAGATTAATCTAATTATTAGTAATAAAAGTTTTACCTTTAATCCGAGCATGGAGGAGTTACCACCTCATACTGAAAAGTAAAAATAAAGAGTGAAAAGTAAAGTAAAGAAAGAACTATTGTGTAAAATAAAATATAAATACCAAAAGCTATAAATAAACAAAAATGATACAATCTTCTTAGTATTCTTAAGTAAATCCTCAGAAGAAAGTATGAATTTTACAAATGAAATGACTTGGTATTTATATGCAAAATTTTGCCTTCACCAATTTCTCCACAAATTTCTCCACTGATTTCTCCACTAATTTCTTCACCAAATATGGCACCAAATCCTCAACCATGTTTGGTGGAACTTTGACAATTTTTCATTTTTCATTTTTTTATTATTTTTTAAAATGACTTTAATAATTGCATATAACACACTTACGGATGTTTTATCAATTTTGGTCATGAAAACTTCCGAATTCAAAATTATTATGAACTTCAAAGTTGTAGATCATTGAGTCTTCTTTAATCTGGAACTTGAATTACCTCAATCCGATATCGTAGTAGATAATTATGGCCAAAATATGAAAATTATGCAAAGTTGAAATTTTCCAAAATTGTACTTCGTTAAAACATCATTTCAAGTTTCCAACCTCCAAAATCCAAATGTCAAGTCCAATTTTTGCCCTTATTTGTTCCACATTTAGTCCTGATTGGTTCCATTTAGTCCAAAACTTTATTTATCAGCAAAACACACAAAAATACATCAGAATATTTATAAAACTCGAGAAACCATACAAAATATTAAGTCAAATGGACGGTAAATATTGATATATTTACCGCTTATCAATCCTCAAAAGGATCCACCCCTGGATGCATCTGTATGACTGCCTATGTACCATGAGTTGGGATCAAGCCAATCGTAGTTCTCTGTATCTCCCCACTTTGACTATATGGAGAGCTTTGTCATCCCGACTATGGGAAGACATATTTCAAGCTTCTCTTTCGGTAAACGTTTGTGAACATATCGGCACCATTATCATCAGTGCGAATCTTTCTGTGTTCTAACAGATTTGAACTTATGACGTCTTGTATCTAGTGATACCTCACATCGATATGCTTTGACCTCGAGTTAAAAGTAGAATTTTTACCAAGGTAGATAACGCTCTGACTATCACAGTACAAAGTGTACTTCTCCTGCTTGAAACCCAATTCCTGAACAAATTTCTTCATCTACAGCAATTCCTTGCAAGCTTCCATTATTGCAATGAATTCTGCCTCCATTGTAGAAAGTGCAACACATCTCTGCAACCTTGACTGCCATGTCACAACTCTCCCTGAGAGAGTAATTAGATACTCTAATGTAGACTTATATGTATCCACATCACCTGCCATATCTGAATCGGTGTAGCCCATTAACACTGGCTTGTTGCTTCCAAAATATAGTCTCATTTTGGATGTGCCTCGAAGATACTGTATTATACATTTGATAGCATTCCAGTGTTCTTTTTCTGGATTTGACATAAACAGGATGACCAATCTAACTACGTGTGCTAAGTCTGGCCTTGTGCACACCATGACATACATGAGACTTCCCATTGCTGAGGTGTATGAAACTTGTTTCATTTCCTCCTTCTTTTTCTCAATAAAGGACTCTGTTTCGTACTCAATCTAAAATGGGTAGCAAGAGGAGTGATAACCACTTTAGCCTTGTCCATCTGAAATCGCTGAAGTACCTTCTCGATGTACTCCTCCTGTGACAAGTATAATTTCTTGACTTTTCGATCACGGTCGATCATGATACCAAGAATCTATTTTGCTGGCCCCAAGTCTTTCATCTCAAAAGACTTACTCATTTGCTGCTTCAAATCATCAATCTTCGATTGATTCTGGCCAACTATCAACATATCATCTACATACAACAGTAAGATGATCAAGTCATCATCAACAAATTTCTGAACAAAAACACAATGGTCTGAATTAGTCTTCTTGTATCCGTGCTCCCCCATAGCTGTCTCAAACTTCATGTACCACTATCTCGGTTCCTGTTTCAAACCATAAAGGCATTTCCTGAGTCTTCAAACATGGTCCTTTTTTCCTTTGACTCTGAAGCCTTCTGACTGCTCCATATAAATTTCTTCTTCCAGATCCCCATGAAGAAATACGGTCTTGACATCCATCTGCTCAATCTCCAAGTCGAGGCTTGCTGCTAACCTAATTACCACTCTGATGGAAGATATCTTCACAACTAGAGAGAAGATTTCATCAAAGTCAATGCCTTTCCCCTGATTGAATCTCTTTACAACTATTCTGGTTTTGTACCAGAATTGTGAAGTGTGTTCTTGTTGCTTTACTCTATACACCCATTTATTCTTCAAAGCCCGTTTGCCTATTGAAAATTTCACAAACTCGAAAGTGTGATTGTCATGCAAAGACTTCATCTCATCTTGCATGGCTTCTTCTCACTTTTCCCTTATTCTCTGTTTCCACAGTCTCCTTGTAGCTCTCGGGTTATCCCCCATCAGTAAGCATCACATACTCATATGCAGAGTATTTTACTGAAGGTCGCTGATAAGTGCACGAAAGTGTACTTAGAACATCACTAACTCGACTTAATTATCTTGTATTTAATCTTAACTAGAGTTTATTTTGTTCTTTGTTATTAAGAGCAATGGAATATGAAGTTTAGATCAATTACGTATGTTTCGGGACCTTACAGACGCATCGAAAGTACGCGGGAAGAGCTGAAACGAAGAAAGCACAAAACCAGAGAAGTATACGCGCGTCGCGATGCGCCTCTCACTGGCACCGCGACACGCCCCAGAAATCACCATGCATACATTTTACCGCATGATTGGCGCCCCAGCGCCTAAAGACCAGCGTCACAGCGCCTCGAACGCCCAAAAACCCTAATTTTTGACGTCTTTGATGCGTATTATGATTCTGATACCTCCCTATATAAACCCAACTTCGTCCAAACCCTAGGAGGAAAAAATAGAGAAAACGAGAGAGAAACATCCAACAAAAAGCCACAAACATAAAATCAAGAGAGGAGAATGAAGAACTTCAAAGAAACCATGATGTCTCTCAGATCTATCAAGGTTGTATCTCTTTCTCCCATGGAGAGCTAGTCTCCTAAGCAAAGCTAATGATGAACTTTCGTATTGAAATTGTTATTTTCATGTTGTTGATTCTTAAAGTACATTTTAATATTTAATACAATTGATGGTTGTTGTTATTTATTATCTTTCGCTTTATAATCCATAAACTTGTTTTGTCAACTCCCATATAGATCCAGTCATGCTTCTTCTATGTGTGACTTGTGAAAGCAGTTGTGACTGGTAAAGTTATTTTATGTTTTGGTCTTCTGCTGCAGTATTGTCTGAGGGTATATTATCGACGTTAGACTCATCATGATAACTTTTGTATGTTGTTAACATAGAGAAAATAATCATTGATTACCTTAGAATTTGACGTGTTTAGAATTGAATATCTTCCGATTGTTGGTTTGGGATGTGAAACCTTCAATTGAGTAATAAAACGGAATCAATAACTGAATATAAGGATTTGATACAAAAGGAATTCTCGATGCTTTGCTGCTTTTCTCTGCTGATATCTTTTATTTATTTACAATAGTTTTTACTTTAATTACCAATTCAATTTTTTCTTTTAATAAGTTATTGTTACCATTTTTGCTTAAGTGAATTAGTTCCTTGTAACCATCTCTCTGTGGAATCGACACCCCGACTATACTGCGATAACTATAAGTAACCGTAAGTACTTTTTGGGCCTAATCAGTCACCTTTCTCTGTCAGACATTCTCTGTGGAACTGTTGGTATAACTGTTAGTACTGGTGGTTAATCATGATCATCATCTCTGGGAGCTTCAACATCTGTAACCTCATGATTGGGAACCTCATCTTCAAAATGTACTGGCACCTATGTATGAGGTTCTGGATTCACATCTCTGTATTACTAGGGTATTGTCTTTAGTTCTTTTCTGATATCTTCTATAGTATGATCTTCGACAAAGATGATATCTCAGCTTCTGACAATCTTCTTCTCAACAAGATCATACAGTTTGTAGCCGAAATCATCCAGACCATAGCCAATAAAGACACACTGTCGAGTCTTTGCATCAAGTTTGGATCTCTCGTCTTTTAAGATATGTACAAATACTTTGCACCAAAAGACATAAAAGTGTTCATATAACACTTATTTACATGTCCAGACTTGATTAGGAACATTACCTTTTAGTGCGACTGCTGGGAACATGTTCAAAATATATACAGTTGTCCTTAGTGCAGATGGAGTTGGTGCTTGGAGTGCCAATCTGATTTGTATATTTTATTATTTATTAATCAAAGAACTACATTTTTCATTTCATACCTTATTAATGGTTTTGTCATTATGCGTATTAAATTGATGTATAGATATGCTAAGAATGACATCAACCTTATAATAGTTTTTACACCGGGTATAAACTATTCTTAAAGTAAATATTCCTAGTCGTTGGTTTTGAAATACGGTCGAATTCCTATAACTTACAAGACTAGCACATGTCGTATATTGGAATTGGAGTTCCAATGGTTTAACACGATGTACCATGAGTTTTGGAAACTCGTATAGACATATGGGTATTTGTTGGAGTGAATATTGAATGACTCATAGGTGATTCCTAATAGTTGTAAGTACACACCACCGTCAATAGGAATCTCCTCGAATCGAGTAGCATATATAATCCTTTGACTATAGGATATCATTGATTTTGTGTGAGATCTTCCACACTTAGATGCCATGTATGTCAGAAACCTTTCATGGTCTGGCCTCTAGATGTTCGTTGGGTGTAGAGACTGATGCACTCAGTAATCAAGTGTGAAGTAAGATAGGATCCGTCGGCCCATATATGTACCATAAAGGGGTTTAGGTATCCATGTTAGTAATGTCACGATTCTTAAATCTTTGACCAAAGTCGATCACCTAGGGTAGATCGCATCAGTTATGAAGAATCATGGACATGTCGACATGAGATGTGTGCCTCGGAAACTTGACGATATATTCTATGTTTCCTAAGCACAACTCAGATAGCCTACGATGGAGGGATTATTAAACATATATAATGACCTCGACTTGTATAGTTCAGAAAGATCGTTCGTGTTCTTCGCGAATTCGGAGGTGGCTGAATTGCGTATAAATTAGTTAGGCTTATATGACTAATGTGTCTGAACTTAAAGAGTCCCAATATGAAGTGTACTCGTTGAGCACTTGGGTAGCCGATTATTTTTTATAAAATTTAATATTCGATATTATAATTATCAACTAAGATAATCAAATGTTATTGGATAACTTTGATTATTTACTTTGACCTAATTGGATTAATTGGACTAATTCAATAATTACAAAAGGCTTAATTGTAAAAACATAATTATCTCTACCATTGGAGGATATTATGGTAATTTTAAGTATGTAATAATAGGTGGTTTTGGCGTGATTTAATTGGATTAAATCAAGGTGGCAAACATTTAACTAATCAATTTCCTAATCCTTGGCTTGATTTAATTGGATTAAATTAAAGTGGGTGACAATGGAGATTAGTCACACCTAATATTACATATTTGGAAAAATTGGATTAAGCCCACTTAAAAGTTGATTACAATTTTTATTAATTAAAAATTACCTAAGTTTTGTTATAAATAGCAAGCTTTAGGAAGGTTTTAATTACAAGTTCAAATACAAGCATAAGCAAATTTTTGAGAGATTAGCCTAAGTTAGAGAAGTGTTTAGAGAAACTTGTGAGGTCTCTACAACATTTCATCTAGGAGAAATCAAGATTGGATCTTGAAGTGAAGTTTGGAAGCATTGGAAACAAGATAAGATCTTGAATTCAAGCTTGCACACCTTGGAGGTTCTCCGACGATTTCAACAAAGGAAAAGTAGATTTGATCTTGCATCAAGCTTAAAAAGTTTCTCCAGCTTTCTCCATAAGACACGTGAATTAGTATCTTCACTAACATGGTTCACTATAATATCATCAATCCACTGACAAATAGTACCGCATGTCTTCTGGTGAAGATTAGCCTACTTTTAATCGGACATTGCTTCTGGTTTTTGCTCCAAAAATATTGATCCATCATAGTCCTTCATATATATAAGGTCTTTCATCCTTCCTATCCATGTGAAATAATTAGTGCTTGTTAACAAAACCATTTTTCCGTTGCCTCATTCCATTACAAAAATTCAAAGCAGAATTTTAAAAAACAAAGCTCACTATTGCATCTGGAATGGTGGAAATGAAACTTCGTTTGTCAAAATTCATCACAAGGACTAAAATACAAATTTTCAGAAATTACAATGGTCAAAGTGCAATTTCTTAAAGTTTAGGGGCCTTAATATAATTTCTATAAAATATAGGGACCTTTTTAAAATTTATCAAATTGGCTGATGTGGCACTGATGACGTGTCACCTGCTACGTGGTAGACACGTGGCACTGATGTGGCTGCTGATTGTATGCCACGTGTCTGATGACGTGGCGCTGACTGGACGCTGACATGGTGTACGGGCCAAAATTGGGCCAGGGGCAAAACCATTTTTTCCTTCGAACCCAATGCCAAATAAAGCCCACAAATAAAGGCCCAGCCTAGAGAGCTTAACACCATTTTGGAAAGCCCAAAGCAAAGCCCAAAAAGACTTGATACCATTTGCACATAAGGCTACACATATAAAGTCAAACCAAGAGACAACATAAAACACACCTCACTTCGTTACCAACTATTTCCCCCTTTTTCTAAACATGATATATATTCTCCACATGTAGAGATTCATGATCACCGAAAGTTTACATCTTAAACATGTTGTGGGGATCCTTTCCCATGTGCTAAACTATAAAATTCATATTTCTCCATCTATAAATAGAAGCAGAATTGGTAGTGCAGATCATTCAAGTTTTAGCTCTCAAACTTGAGCTCTCAAAGTTTCCTGCTCTCTAAACACCGGCCACCACCCTCACAATAATCAACAGAAGTCAAGGTAACTTCTGAACTTGTTCTTCCATTATTTACAGCTCGTCATCACTACTGACTTGAGCGTCGGAGTGCCTACGGCACCCACCACACTGGTGGGCAGTGCTCTTCGCTCACTCTACCTTTGTTTTACAAGATCGCTAGTTCCCTGACCGGTGTAATCACATGTGTATAACGCAAGCGCACGTATCATTCAAGTAGTATAAAAATATCGATCACACGAGGACTTAATTCATATTATTGTTATAAATTATTGATATTAATTGTTTACAGATATCTAATTAAGGGAGAAGATAATGATTGTGTGATTGGTTGGTTGAATGTGGTTTTTCTGAATAAATAAATAAAAGTACAAAAGAAAATACTAAGGAAAATAAATAAAGACACAAAAATCTAGGGCTGTGACTCCACACAATAATATTCTAATGATGAATTGATTCTCTTATATATGTGTAATAAATCAATTTGCTAACCTGGAACACGAAGATATGCAAAAGCCTATGTCGATGGTCAGATGCAAATACCCAAATCACCCAATTAATCATATGTCTATATTAACCAAGTTACCTGAATTAATTAAGTTCAAGTTCCAATTATGGCTACCCCCGCCCGACAGATATATGTCTATCCTATAAGGAAATCTATTAAAGGGTTATCTATCCTCAAGGAAGATCGTGGGCTATTTAATCTAAGACTGAAACCTAAAATCCCTTTATCAAGTTTATTTTAATTTTACCACATCAATCTTATTGGTGATTAAGCAATGATAAGCTGAAAATATATCACATTTTACTGCCCCTTTTACCTAATATTTTTTTTAGTTTCTCGGGTTTTGTGAACATTTTGATGTGTTTTAGTTTATTTTGCAGATAAAATAAAAATTAGGACTTAATAGAATCAACTCGGGGCTAAAAGGATGAAATCCGGAGCAAAAAGAGGCAAAAACAAAAATTTACTACACGCGTCACGAAGTGTTGTCCTGAATTCCAATTTTGCGCAAGTTTGGTATTTTGGCCATAACATTTTCATCTGATATCTGATTAAGTTGATTCAAGTTCCAGATTAAAGAAGACTCAAAGATCTACAACTGTAAAATTTTAAATATTTTCGAATTCTGAAGTTTTCAAGATCGAAATTAACGAATAATCCAATGTATTTTGTGTAATTACTAAAGTCATTATCAAAAAAAAAAAAAATGGAAAATGACAATTTACAATTGTCAAACTTCCACAAAACATGCTTGCATGTTTGGTGGAGTATTTTTTGGAGTGTCTTGTGGCATGTTTGGTGGAGGATTTTGTGGAGTGTTTGGTGGAGTGTTTGGTGGAGCAATTGGTGGAAGCCTTTAGATTTTCCTATAAATACCAAGCCATTTCATTTGTAATTCTCATGCTTTCCTTAGGTTTTGGTAAGGAATTTAAGGATTGCATCTTGTTTATTTATTTTTTGTAATTTAAATTATGTATTTTTATTTTCAGTAATAGTAGTAACTTCTTTTCTTTTCTTTTCTTTTCTTTTATGTTGTGTAGTTAGATATCCGCTGAGGGAAGGGTGAAGTTTTATTATTTAAGTTTAGATTAATCTCCCTTAATTATAATATGGAAATTATAATTTAAATTAAAGGATTACCGCCTTAATGGTTGGTTTTATTTATTTGACATAATGTGACACCGCCTATATGGCCGTTCATTATGTGACAGATGATTACCGCCTATATGACTGGTTTATGGACAAATAATAACACTGCTTTTATGGTCAGTTGGACTTAATTGAAAATCTGACTTAATGAGGATACCGCTTGTATGGTCGGTTGGTAATATCACTGGTAATTTCTATATTATAATAATGGAGATTTCTAAATTAGAAATAGTAAAAGTGGATCTCATAACCCCATCATTTTATTTTTATTATAGGGAAGTGATGAAATACAATATTAACAAACTTAATAATTGATTTAATTATATTATGGGTAATACTTTACTTTGTTTATTGAGTCTTAGTCTTAATTCTTCTTGTTAACTGGTCATTAATAAGATTGATCTGGTAAACTTAAAATAAACTTGGAAAATAAATTTTAGGTTTCAGCCTTAGATTCAATAGCTCACGATCTTCCTTGATGATAAATAACCCTTTAATGGATTTCCTTACAGGATAGGAATATACCTGTCGGGCGGGGGTAGCCATAATTGGAACTTGAACTTAATGAATTCAAAACTTGGTTAATATAGACATATGATTAATTGGGTTATTTGGGTATTTGCATCTGACCATCGACATAGGCTTTTACATAATTTCGTGTTCCAGGTTAGTAAACTGATTTATTACACATATATAAAAGAATCAATTTATTATTAGAATAATATTGTGTGGAGTCACAACCCTAGATTTTTGTGTCTTTTGTATATTTTCCTTAGTATTTTCTTTTGTGTCTTTGTTTATTTTATTTATTTAGCAAATCCACATTCAACCAACCAATCAAGCAATCATTCTATTCTCCCTTAATTAGATACCTGTAAATAAATAGTATCAATAATTGATAACAATAGTAGGAATTAAGTCCTCGTGTGATCGATATTTTTATACGCCTTGAACGATATGTGCGCTTGCGTTATACGCGTGTGATTACGCCGGTCAAGTTTTTGGCGCCGTTGTCGGGGACTTATTTTTCTTGAGTTATTAATTTTGAAGCTATCTAATTTACTTGTATCTAATTTTCTTTATTTTTTATCTGTAATTATTATTTTCTTTTATTTTTTAGGTGGTTGACATGGATCTTAGTTGGGTGATAAAGGAATTACAAATTTTAGAAGGTGAAGACACACCCCAAATCAGGGAGCAACAATTCGGTTTTCTGAGGCATGTTGTTCAGCCCAATAATTATCCCTGGATGTCAGAATCATTCAACACATACGCTCAACCATATCAGAATGCAATAAGGAGATGTGAGATAAGTGATGGTAACCACCCCGAGCATTAATCATTACTACAATTCAAGGTGACATAATTATCAGAATTCTTCAAGGTACGAAGAACCATCATATTTCACTGAACCTTATTTTCCATTTTATCCATCATCCACCTACGATCTTCATCAAGAACCAGAACCATCAGAGGAAGATCAATTAATTGACATGCTCAAAGATTGGATCAAGAAACAAGACGAAAAGTTGGATGCAATAGCTGAAATGTTTCAGAGTCAAATAGAAGACCAAGAAGCAACCTTACAAAGAATAACATATCAAGGGAGACAATTAACAGACAACCTGAATTACATAGCTCACGGAGCAAATGACACTGATGAAGCCTTCGAGTACCCAGAGTTTTACAATGACACCTTAACAGAGGAAGAGGCTAAGCAGTATCAAGAACCAGAGGTATCAGTTCAGGAACCCAAACCAGCGAAGTCTCTGTTTGATTTTTATTATTCTGACTCTGATGAGGATGAAGAAGCTGAGCTGTTTGTACCAACTGCACCAACAAGGGAGGATCAAACTTTCTATCTTCAAAATGAAGATCTTGGAGCTTCCACTGCACAAATGTTTGAAGAAGATCTACCTGAGCCAGTCACATCAACCTTAGATGATGAAGACCTAAAATCTGACATCTCTTTATATCCTCAGGTTTATACTTATGGAACATGCATTTCACAGATGACAGATGAAGAATTGAATGCGGAAATCTTAAAATACATATGTGAAGAAAAGATGGAGCAAGAAGCAGAGCAAATAGAGGAGCAACTGTCTGACCAAATTGAAGATCTCAGGCATTCAGGAGAAACATCACTGTTTTCGGGAGTACTGATCAAAGATATTGCCCAGAAGCATGACAAAATGGAACGTCCATTCAAAGTCAAGCACCATACGAGACATCCTGATTTTCTTTCTTTCTTTTCAAGAACCACTGGAGTGACAAAGATAAAAAGGTGGCACGATCACTAAATGAGACAAAATTCTTTTTGCCACTTTACCATTAGAAAAGGCCTTTCAAAAGCAACGCTCACGGGATTGTCTTTAATCGAACATCTAAAACCACACTGAAACCTCATTGACATATGGATTTCAGTCACGTCTGGTTGAAGACGAAAAATTCAGCGCTAGCAGGGAGGCAACCCATGCAATTTGTTGTAAATTCTGTTTTCATATTTTTTGTATACATGTTGTAGAGTTTTTAATATTGTGTGATATTTTTGTAGTTAAAAGCACAAACGGAGCATTTTAAGACAGAATGAATGGTACAAAGAAGAGAGCTAATTCATTTGTGATGGCTGAGTAAAGAATGAATTCTTGAGACGCATCCTTATGAATTTATATTAAGCGAGTGGCGTATTGCGTACACAATTATGTTGCCTTAATAATTGCTTTGATTTGCATTTCTATTTTTATTTCCTTTATTTTCACCGATAAGATCTAAACTTTTTGACTTTTCACGATTTATTTTAACGTTCATCTAATAATTGTCATTTGGCAGATACTAGTGCAACTATTACTCACCCATTTTCAGGTTCTATAAATTCAGCTCTACATTTCTCTCTTCGACACATCTAGATAAACATCCAAATAAGAGAGAGAAAATGGAAGCAACTTCATAACAGCTAGTCAAGAGAATTTGTATTTTCTGTGGATCCAACTCTAGTAATAAACCAGAGTTCATTGAGGCTGCAAGGGAATTGGGGAGAGTCATGGCAGAATGTAATATGCACCAAGTATATGGCGGTGGCAATCTTGGATTGATGGGAAGCATTTCAAAAACCGTTCAGGAGGGTGGCGGTTACGTTTTGGGAATCATTCCAAAACTTTTGGCGGACGAACACATCATCGGAAAAAAAAATGGGGATGAACGCATTGTCTCGGGTATGTCTGAACAACTCCTTGAAATGGTCAATAATGTTGATACATTTACTGCTTTACCAGGTGGGCTCGGAACGTTTGAAGAAATATTCACAGTGGCATCATGGGCGCACTTGAACATTCATCGGAAGCCCATTGGATTACTTAACATTGATCATTTTTTCGATTTTCTGTTTGTATTTCTTGCAGAAGCCAAAAGACATGAGTTCGTCACAAAATCAGTACAAGATATTTTCCTGACTGCAACAAAGGCCGAAGAATTAATTGACCAAATCTTAGCCTTTGAACCAAAAATCAACCCCATTCTTTCCAAGTTGAACTGGTCAGATAGCGATCGTGGTAAGAAGCGTAAATTGGACATAGATCTTAATCAGTAATTTTTTTCGTATTATTTCAGCTAACTAGGTACGATCTTATAAACTCTTCTTCTACTATTTAAGACATTGGGGACAATGTCTCATTTAGGTTTGGGGAGGGAATAATTGATTAGTATCTTGTTTATTTTGTGTTATTTTTATTAGATTTGTAGTCTAAAATTTTTGAAAAATCCAAAATAAAATTGAAAATTTTTACAAAAATTAAAAAAAAATATTATTTGTTTTTGTGTTTTTAACTTGATTAATCAGGTGAAATTGGTGTAAGAGATAACCGAGTAAGGAATTTCCACTCCTGAGACGTATCTCAACCTATTTCGGAACAAGTTAATTTTTGTTTATTTCATTTTAAATTATTTAATTTGTAAATTCTTCATAAAACTGACTAAAATGAATCTTCATATGCTCAGTTGACAGGTATTATTAATATGCATGGTAACATACGAACATGAGAAGTAATTGAAAAGTTTGTAATATTTAGTTCTTTAGTTTATTTGGAGGAAGTATCTAAAAAAAGCGATGGGATAAAAAAAGAAAAAAGGAAAAAAAAACATATGAGATCCGAGTTATTAAGTCCGTATGGGTGTTTTAACACCTAGTGCCCTAAAACCAACTGGTTTGGGAGCCACTGACCCAAAGCTCGCTACATGGATCAAAGATGTTGCAAAAAATATATTTATATCTGAAGTCCAAGTAATTAAGTCTGTAGGGGTGTCTTAACACATGATGCCCTAAAGACAACTGGTTTGGGAGTCACTGGCCTAAAGCTCGCTACATGGATGGAAGATATTGTATATAAATAAAGAAAAAAAAAAAAAAAAAAAGAGAAAAAAATATTCCATTGCTAAAAAATGTGTGAATTTTGATAAAACTTAAGGACAAAAATATTACTCTCTTTTCAACTACACTTGTGATTATTATGGGGAAAATGAGTTGATTAATATTTTGTTGGCTGTGTATTTGGAGAATGGTAAAAATAATCGGAGAATTTACTTATTCGGTAATTTAGAAAGAAAGAAAACAACTATTGACTTGGATAAGAAGTTTTACTTGTTTAGTCACTAACTTCTTTATTCTCTTTTCTCTTGTCTTTTTGTTTTTGTGTGCATTAGTTTTACTATCTTTTTACTTTTATAAGACGTTTGTGGGTATCGTTGCTGTAAACCCTTACGAGACTACAACTCGTCCACTAAGGACACCTAGGGGTTTAAAGGCTCGTTGCATATGCTAAATGCAACCGTGATCCCTAGGAAAGTGGCTTAGTTTAATTTTAATTTTTAATTTTATTTTATTATTTTACTCGATGACTAGCAAAATTTTAGGTTTGGGGTGTGATGAGCGGAAAATATATCACATTTTACCGCCCCTTTTACATAATATTTTGTTTAGTTTCTCGGGTTTTGTGAACGTTTTGATGTGTTTTAGTTTATTTTGCAGATAAAATAAAAATTGGGACTTAATAGAATCAACTTGGGGCTAAAATGATGAAATCCGGAGCAAAAATAGGCAAAAACGGAAATTTACTATACGCGTCACGAAATGCAGTCCTAAATTCCAATTTTGCGCAAGTTTGGTATTTTGGCCATAAATGTTTCATTCGATATCCGATTGAGCTGATTCAAGTTTCAGATTAAAGAAGACTCAAAGATCTACAACTTTTAAATTTTAAATATTTTCGAATTCTAAATTTTTCAAGACGGAAATTAACGAATAATCCAATATGTTTTGTGTAATTACTAAAGTCATTATCAAAAATAAAAAAAAAATGGAAAATGACCATTTACAATTGTCAAACTTCCACAAAACATGCTTGCATGTTTGGTAGAGTGTCTTGTGGAGTGTCTTGTGGCATGTTTGGTGGAGTGTTTGGTGGAGGATTTTGTGGAGTGTTTGGTGGAGCAATTGGTGGAGAAATTGGTGGAAGCCTTTAGATTTGCCTATAAATACCAAGCCATTTTATTTGTAATTCTCATGCTTTCCTTAGATTTTTTTAAGGAATTTAAGGATTGGATCTTGTTTATTTATTTTTTGTAATTTAAATTATGTATTTTTATTTTCAGTAATAGTAGTAATTTCTTTTCTTTTCTTTTCTTTTATGCTTTGTAGTTAGATATCCGCTGGGGGAAGGGTGAAGCTTTATTATTTTAGTTTAGATTAATCTCTATTAATTATATTATAATTTAAATTAAATGATTACCACTTTAATGGCTGATTTTATTTATTTGACATAATGTGACATCGCCTATATGGCCGGTCTTTATGTGACAGATGATTACCGCCTATATGGCTAGTTTATGGACAAATAATAACATCGTCTTTATGGTCGGTTGGACTTAATTGAAAATCTGAATTAATGAGGATACCGCCTGTATGGTCGGTTGGTAATATCACTGGTAATTTCTATATTATAATAAGGGAGATTTCTAAATTAGAAATTGTAAAAGGTGATCCCTTAACCCCCAACATTTTATTTTTATTCTAGGGAAGTGATGAAACACAATATTAACAAGCTTAATAATTGATTTAATTATATTATGGGTAATACTTTACTTTGTTTATTGAGTCTTAGTCTTAATGCTTCTTGTTAACTGGTCATTAATAAGATTGATCTGATAAACTTAAAATAAACTTGGAAAAAGAATTTTAGGTTTCAGCCTTAGATTCAATAGCTTACGATCTTCCTTGAGGATATATAACATTTTAATAGATTTCCTTACAGGATAGGAATATACCTATCGGACGGGGGTAGCCATAATTGGAACTTGAACTTAATGAATTCAGATAACTTGGTTAACATAGGAATTTGATTAATTGGGTTATACTGGGTATTTGTGTCTGACCATCGGAAGAGACTTTTATATAATTTCGTGTTCCAGGTTAGCATACTGATTTATTACACATATATAAGAGAATCAATTCATCATTAGAATAATATTGTGCGAAGTCACAACCCTAGATTTTTGTGTCTTTTGTATATTTTCCTTAGTATTTTCTTTTGTGTCTTTATTTATTTTATTTATTTAGCAAATCCATATTCAACCAACCAATTAAGCAATCATTCTCTTCTCCCTTAATTAGATACATGTAAATAAATAGTATCAATAATTAATAACAATAGTATGAATTAAGTCATCGTGGGATCAATATTTTTATACTACTTGAACGATACGTGCGCTTGCATTATACTACTTGATCGATATCTTTATTACACCGCTTAAAGAATTACAAAGCTTAAACTCAAGCTTTATTAAAAAAAAAAATATGTGCTATAGTTGCACACATTTTGGCAGTTGGTAACATTTTCCATCAAGCTTTTGGTGCATGGAGTCCAACAAATCTTTTCAAACTTTCGGTGAGTGTTGGAATCCAAAACGTATTTGGTTTGAAATGAAATATGCACTATAATAGCTATTGATGGTATATTTTGGTACATAGCTATTCAGGCCTAGTTCGAACATGACGATTCTTGGATCTACCTCAGTAGGCCAAAGTCACATTTTGCCCGAGCAATGTTATATAGTAAGAGTCAGGAACGCTCCCTTGACTTGGATAATTGGTTTTCCTGATCAGCCTACTTGTCCTACTGTCCACTCGATAATATGGGGACTCAGTACTTCCATCACTCAGTGGACCAACCTAGGTCATGGGAATCAAACGGCTCTGAGTCACTCACATTCATTGCAAGTGTCTGAGGGAATGATTATAAAAAATAGAGCTAAGAAGCTTCAGGAGGAGTTCTAATGATTTTTCGGAAGTTTGTCAAAGGCTAATCAAGTTTCGTCAATCCAAATTTTGTGCTAGAAAAGAAGATGCTTATGGTCATTTGTGCTAGTGAAGAGAGCTTAATAGGAGAATTTGACATGGAAACAAGCGTGAAGCTACCTATAGACGAGTGTTAGGACCACCATGAGGAGAAATATTATCTTAATGGGTAGGTGTGTTAAAAAAATGAAAAAGAAAAAAGAAAAAAAAAAGCATATCATACTGAGCACAAAATAAGACAAATATCGAGTACCTTTGAGATATTTAGGTTGGTTTGACTCATCGGATCCCAATTTTTTTTAACGAAATTATTGAATTGGCTTACCTATTTTTTTCGTTTGTTTTGAACCATACCATATATCATAACACTAGCAAATCAAGATAGACATCAAAGCAAACAATTATTCATCGGCATGCAATTTCTCCAACCAGTCACATTGCCAACTACCTAGGTTCTTACTGCTAAAAATCTATTATTAAGTGCTGACGAATCTAACTTAGATCATCTACTCAATGCATCAGATAAAAATCAATTTGGGCTTTTATCGTTTCTAAGATTTCATCTTAATCAAACAAAACTCATCAGGACGAAACAATTTTTTTTTTAATTTTTAATTTTTTTTTGAAACTAAAAATAGCAGGAACTATCACTACACGCACATACCCCCAAACTTAAAACTTGCATTGTCCTCAATGTAAGATAAACATAAGGAAACCAAAGTGAAGAACAACACTACCAGACATGGAGTTGATTAGGTTCCTGTTGGTACGACTTTGGTTGCATGGGATGTGTGGGTTGTGCTAACATCTGTATAAATACTTATGCAAATAATAAACAAGCAATTAGCACACAATAAAATAATTATTAAAGTAAAGAAAATAAAAAATAATTAAATGCAAGGGTTGCCTCCCCACTAGCGCTAAGTTTAACGTCTTCAGTCAGACACAAAAAAATAAGAATATATATATATATATATTAAAGTTGATATTATTTGGTAACAGTATTAATGTGAATAAGATTAACAATCCATGTCAACGGCATCAAAAACTTGTTGTGATATTTTATATCATATTGCAAGTGTACGATGTCAAATTTTAGTAAAGATAAGTGAGAGAGTGTCGAACTCACAGGGATTATAATCGAACTCACACTAAGTACTGTAATTGATAAATAAACCTAACTTCATTTAAAAGAAATTTTAAAATAATATAAATTAAAACAAAAAGATAAATAAGATATTAAATTGATAAATTAGGAGAAGACTAATATACGAGAGATTCTAGAGTTTGATTTCACATAACTATCCGCTATATATTTGTTATGCCAGACAATTCTTATTCGGTTTGATTGTTTATAAGTAAAGAATCCTAAAGTATTCACTCCCTTTCTCGAGCAACAGTGAAAAGATTATTAATTACAGACTTCGATATCCATATAAAAATCTAGTAATTAACAATTCATTATGCTTTGTGATTCTTTCTTAACAACTTCAAATGGATTATATATTCTCCCGAACACTATAAAATTCCTAGATTATATTCTCTAGATCCTGTTCAAAATCTATCTCTCCAGAGCAATAGATTCTAAACATTCATCATCTTAATCTGTGGCCAACAAACAATAAGCATTAAACGTAAGAGAATATAAATAAATTAAATTAAAACTGTTTAATAATTAAATTAGCAAACAATACATAGATTCAAGCATCAGTTACATCGTCCTCTAGAATAAAGGAGTTAATTCATGACTAAAGATAACAACAATAAAAATAAGGTCATGAATCTAATGGAAATCATTAGAGTTAAAGAAAGAAACTATATGATAAAACCCTATTGAATCCATTCCTCTTCGAACGTCACCGCATTCGTCTCCTCTTGTCGCTATTCAATCTTCCTCCTTGAATCTCTCTAAGATATTTGTTTAGAACTCTTGATTGTGTATTTTTCTCCTCATTTAGGGTTTTGGACGTGTTTTGGTATTTATAGGGAAATCTCGGAATCCTTATACATGTAAAACACGACTAAATTAAGCTTATGGGAGTCTGATGCAGCGCCACGGCGCCAAACTCTCAGAAAAGTTGTATGGTACATCCTGGTGAGGTGCCGTGATGCCAAAAAGATATGTCGCGGTGCCATCCTGTTTTTCAGGATGAGTGTTTTCTGCGCTTTCTACTTTCCCGCGTGCTTCTGATTCATCGGTAAGGTCCCAAAATATCTCAATTTGCTCTAATATCCATGTTCCAATGCTTCCTACAAATAAAGCATAAAACAAATTACAAAATACATTAAACGACACCAAACTCAATAAAATACTAAGCTAAGAATGCAAGAGTAAATGGGTATAAACCGCACTTATCACGTTGTTATCCATATCCTTCCATTTTTCATCAGTCATTCCATCTGGTCTCCATCCAATTGCCGCTAAGCAATTGTCTTTCTTCAAGATTGCTTTTATTTTAAGTTTCCATAGGGAAAAGTTACTCACATTGAACTTCTCAATTTTGAACTTTCCTGCAATGTTTCTAATGACGATCAACTTCTCACTTGAACCGACTTTTTACTATTTCACCATAATAGTAATGTATACGTGAATAGTACCTTATATGTGAATAGTATCATATACATGAATATTAATATACCGTATATGTGAATAGTCTCCATGAACAATAACACTGAACCTGAAGCACTGATACTACTGTTAGGGGATCGTGGGCTGAAGCTGGCACGCAAGTAAAGTGAAATTGAGAATAATTGTTAGTTTATGAGGCTTGGCCTACCATATAACAATACAATAATAATTAGGAGGCTTAGCCTACCATAAAACTGAACAATAAAATAGAGCAATGAGACACATATTTAACGTGGTAAAACTCTCAATGTGAAGGAAACATTCACGAGCAAATGTAGAATGATTTCACTATGATGGAAAGAATTTTACAACCTTTCTCTAATCTCAATGAGTGAACAATCTCACTCTCTTAGAATATGAGAATTACAACTCTCTCACAAATTCTTAAGAAGAAACTATATTTTCTCTCTTAGAATACAAAGGATTTGATTGAGAATGAGATGAAGGAAATAATGAAATGAAGCCTCTATTTATAGACATGAAATTTACCGTGTAAATAATAAATTCTAATTTTTTATTATTTTCTTTTTTATATGTGGGACCCAATCAAAATAATTAATTAATTTTTAATATTAAATTTTCATGTCAACTTTCGGTGGGTTTGAAAGCCACCGAAAGGCTCTTTATCTTCAGCAACAATTTTTTTTTTTTTTCAATCTTTACTCAAAATTCCAAAGTTTGCATGAAGCGGATTACGACGGACAGAGTCGACGTATGAAAAAGATACACCATTCAGGGTTATACGGAAATTTATTACAATTAGTAGTTAAAAACAACTGATTTTTAAAAGGTATTAATTTTTTATCATATTTTATTAATATTGGTCTGATTTTACTAACGTGATAAAATACCAACTTTGTCCGTTTTTATCATATATTACTAACTTCGTCTAACAAATTTGTTAACGTTGATCAGTCCTAATTTTCAGTCGCAAAATTACGATTGATTGTAATACAAACTCCATGTTATACCATTTGAATATCCATGTGATAAGTAATTCTTAATAAATAATTTATATAGATTTCCATAAAATAATATATTAGTCTATATATCAATTATTTATTAGAAGTTATCAGTAGTTTTTCTTTAAGGGTGACATAAAAACCCGAGCCTGGATCAGGGTAAAAAAAATCCGAGCAGGGTTCTATACTCAAAATCCCGACTCGAGCCTTAGCATTTTTGGCCCGGATCCGGCCCGGACCAGGCTTAAACAAACAAAAACACACACACACACACACACACATTAATATGATTGTAGCATTTTTATTTATTTGTAGTATTTAAATTGTTAATTTATCGATGAAATTTTTGATTTATTTATGAATTATCTTTGCATATATATAATGTGAATGCATTTTATATTTGTAAGTTTTTTTATATATTTTTTTAAAAAATGGATCGGATAAAACCTGGACTTGAGCCCGGCCCGACTCGAAAATCGTCCATTTTTATCATATATTACTAACGTCGTCTAACAAATTTGTTAACGTTGATCAGTCCTAATTTTCAGTCGCAAAATTACGATTGATTGTAATACAAACTCCATGTTATACCATTTGAATATCCATGTGATAAGTTGTTGGACAGTTATGACCCATAGCATCACTATTTGTAAAAGTCATTGTGGTTTTTGTACAAATTAACTATGTGACAGAGGAAATTGCTATTTTATCATTTTGTAATTGGATTACTTGAAAATATATAAATGATAAAAGTCCTTATGATTAGTTCCAGATTAATAAGATATGAGACAATATTAATCCACGAACGGTTTAATCATTAAATATCCATAGTCGTAGTATTATCGAGACTGGACATCGATAATACGGAATAGACTAGTATTACACTTGTGCGCGTTATGGAAGCTTAACGACATAATTCTCATGTATTTAAGTATTAGATACTTATGCAAATGTAATAGGAGGTTCTGTTTCTCGATGGCACGAGAACAGCTTCGCTCTGGATAGACCCATCAGACTTTCAGTGGTAGTATGACTATGTGTCTATGAGAATCTGAATCAGGGTAGGTGTATGTGGTCTTAACCTGAGACTTGCATCCATAATACTTGCGACAATTAGTACGCTTTAGCTTTGGTCGTCCGGAGCCGTAACAAGTTCTGTGTACGTCTCTCCTAGGTTTACTCAAAATCGTAGTGTATTGAGTGTGACGTCAAGATGGAAGTATCACTTCAGTCATATGGAGATGATTATCACACATGGATACATAACTAGTACTCTAAAGTGCTGCAGCCATCGGGAAAGTATGACCGGGTCATGACTTTCCGATTAAAGAGACTAGTTGCTAGTGATCCGATATATGCTTCGTACGGGGCATACACAATTCCAGCCTCAGGCCTAGCATGTGACATCAGATACTGGATCGTAATACGCAATACTTTATATACTACGCCTGATATAGATTATATATTCCGTAGAAGGATATTTTTGGAGAATTGGGTAGGCATGATGCTTTGCTAGAGGCCAACCATGTCTTGTAAATCGATGAGAACGTGGTACATGGTACGCACATGTTCGGATAGTCCGATGACCGTATTTACTGCCAACATATCCAGGGATCTCTTGGGTCGCATCCTAAAGATTCACCGATGATATTTGACTCGAACAGAATTAATCTGAGATTAATTAAGAGAGAGAAAATTAATCTGGGATTAATTTCGGCAAGTGTTTATCTGTGATAAAATTCGAATAGAAGAGAGAGAGAGCGATTAATTTAGAATTAATCGATTAAATAATATATTAGATATATTAATTGAAATCGGATTTCAATGCGGAATTAAGATTGTATTTTAATTCGGGCAAACGAATTAATTTAGAATTAATTCGTAAGCGACTTTCGTAATAATTTTGCGAGACATTATTATTTAATTAAATTAGATTTAATTACGTCGCAACGGAAAATTTGTTTAATCGGATTAAATGAATCTGAGCCCGAAGTATGTTGAACAAGCCACTTGAATTTTGAATTTAAGAGGTGAGGCCCACCAACTTACATCAAATGTCTTAATGAGTGATGAGAGTTGTTGAGAGCATTGAATGATATTTTCCCTCCAAAACACACTTTACTTTTTACTTTTGCTTTTTGGAAAAGCATATACAAATTTAAAAGTTGACTTTGGCATAAGGTTTTGGAAATCAAAAATATCCAAAACACAAACTCCTCTCCTCTCTCCCTCATTGGCCGAACAAGGCTCTCTCTTGTTCTTGATTTTAGTTTCAAAAATCTTCATTGCTAGCACATAAGGAGTCAAGATAAAGGTGATAAGGATACTTACCATCGAGTTGGATCTCTTAATCTAAGCTTGGAGCTTCATCAACATACGAAATTTTTGAAATCGCTCATTCGCTCAATGTAAGCATTTTCGCAAACTTACTTGAATATTCACACGAAATATCATGTTGTAGAGACCTTGGGCATGTATAGGACACTAACATAAGTAATTCTTAATAAATAATTAATAAAGATTTCCATAAAATAATATATTAGTATATATATCAATTATTTATTAGAAGTTATCAGTAGCTTTTCTTTAAGGGTGGCAGAAAACCTGGGCCCGGATCGGGGTAAAAAAAATCCGGGTCTGGTCCTATACTCAAAATCCCGACTCGGGCCTTAGCATTTTTGGCCCGGATCCGGCCTGGCCCAGGCTTAAGCAAAAAAAAAAACACACACATATATATTTTTTAATATGAATGTATCATTTTTATTTGTTTATAATATTTAAATTGTTAATTTATTGATGAAATTTTTGATTTATTTATGAATTATCTTTACATATAATGTGAATACATTTTATATTTGTAAGTTTTTAATATATATTTTTAAAAAATGGATTGGATGAAACCTGGACTCGAGCCCGGCCCGACTCGAAAATCGCCCGTGTTTTTATTTTTCTTATCGTGATAAGTCCGACCCGAACCATTGTCACTCTTACTTTTCTTGTCTACCTATCTGAGATTCCCTTCTAAACAATGCTATTCTCGGACATGTTCTCGTTAGCTTTATTTATGGAGAGGCGTAATGACCATTGGATAAAAGGAACTAAAGTAGGGGGGAAAAGAGAAAGAGATAGAAAGTACTAACCAAGAAAATAAAAGTTTTTCGAAAGAAGCGGTACCAATTAACGCTAGGAATAGTCCAGGTCTTATGATGCGGAAGTTATTTTGTCAGATACAGTTTTAAATTAGTTTTACAGTAATTAATTCAATAAAATAATAATATTGAAATTGTGCCTACCCTAGCTTGTCAATTGATCTCTTAGTCTAAGACTAAACAGAATCTTTTACATGTTTAAGATGAACGGAAATTTTAAGTATTTAAGGGAAGTTCTATTAATAAACTTTGAAAATATAAATAAATATTATGAATTAAAAATATATTTTCCTTTATTTTATTTAGTTACTATTATTATAGTTATTTTATTTTATTTATTTACTTTTTTTTTTTTTCCGAGCCGGGCCAACCATGGAATTGACTGCAAGACTTAGAAAGAGAAAAGAAATTCAGTAGACTCATTACAGAAAAGAAAAATAACATTAAAGAAGACATCATCTTCCTGTCATTCTATATCATCTTAGTCTGAATTTAGGACACCACTTCAAACAAAACATGATGACAGAACACTTCTGGTTTTCCCTGTGGCTTGCACTGATCACAATCCTAATTTCCAGTTTTGCATATTTCCATAACTTCCTAAAGAACAACAACAACAACAACCAAAAAAAAAGTACGAAAGACAAAGAGAACGGTGCTCCACATCCAACAATTTTTGTCACAGACTCAGAGGTCCTTGAACAACAACAACTCATTTCGCAAAACCTGCCTCCAGGACCAGGACAAGACTATGAAGTATTCCTAAGTTTTAGAGGCAAAGACACACGAAAAGGATTCGCTGACCATCTCTACAAGTCCCTTGTAGATGCTGGCATCTGGGTTTATAGAGATTATAATGAACTTCCTGTTGGTGAAACCATTGGTCCTAAACTTCTCAAAGCAATCAAGAGATCCATGATTTCAATACCGATATTTTCTGAAGATTATGCTTCAAGTAAATGGTGTCTTCAAGAGCTTGTTCAGATTCTGGAGTGTAGGAGAACGTCAAAACAAGTGGTTTTGCCTATATTTTATGGTGTTGAACCAGGGAACGTGAGACACATAAGTGGGAGTTTTGGTAAGGCTTTTGCTGAACATGAGAGGAAGTATGAGGAGAAAGTGGTGGAAGAGTGGAAAGAAGCTCTTAAGGAAGTTGGATCTTTGAAAGGATGGGAATCTGAGAAGATTTCTAATGGGTGAGCTTGACTAGTACTTGTTTTTTTTTTTAGTTTATATTTACTTGTCATATAGATATTTATATATTCTGTTGGATTGTTTAGGTTGTGTTCACGTAGAATCTGCAGTCTGTCCTGATACTGAAAAGAGGAAAAACAATGATTTTTTGTTTTGTTTTGTTTTGTTTTGGGAGTTCATGTTTCTATGGTGATAATTGAGTTGAACAATTTATTTTAGTGTTAGAAATATAAAATCCAATTAAGGATCTTGAGCGGCTCAACCAGTACTACATATAGATGGTTTGTTTCGTTATGCTTAAATCTTCAATTATAACACAATCTGATCTAAACGTTTAAGCTTATAGATGTAGAGTGGACTATTATATATATATATATTTTATTTATTTAATTAACAGCATGAAAGGCTTGGAATTACTTAGAATCCTTTGTTAATTATGACAGAGAGTAAGTCAGGTCAATATCCTGTTTTGCCGTCGTGCTATTTTTATTGTTAATTCAAAGTATGACAACAATTAACAGGTGCACTGAAATAATCCTTTTACATGGTTGGCCAACCATCTTAATCATGCTTTCCTCATTTTTAATTTCATTGATATCGTTGCTCTGACTTTTGTTCTAACACATTCTTTATGCCCACATCCATCAGAGCACTCTATTCTAAACTCTTATTTCTTTTATATATTAAATTACAAAATTTTGCAGGCACGAAGGTGAACTAGTGAAAATAGTTGTCAGAAAGGTTTTGACCGAGTTGAAGAAAGATTTTCTGAATTTAACGGAGAACTTGGTGGGAGTGTCAGATCATGTGGATAAGATAATGAAATTATTAGATCCCAAATTCAATGATACACGAATTGTTGCAATTTATGGACTCGCAGGTGTTGGTAAAACAACTCTAGCGAAATCCATGTACAATAATCTTTCCAGCCACTTTGAACACTGCTGCTTCTTAGCCGATATCCGAGAAACATCATCTCAACACAAGGGAATGAATTACTTGCAAAAGCAACTGATTTCTAATATGTTGAACAAAGAATATCAACATCTGTCACATGTTGATGTAGGGATCAATATAATAAAAACTAGCTTTAGAGAAAAGAAAGTGCTTATTCTTCTTGATGATGTAGATGATAGGACTCAGCTTGAAGTTCTTGCAGAGAACCGTGACTGGTTCGGTATAGGAAGCAGAATCATTATTACAACTAGATATAAAGAAGTTGTTGATTCATTTGATTTGGATTTGGCATATGAACTTGAGAAACTCAATATCCATCACTCCCTACAACTTTTTAGCAAGCATGCTTTTCGAAGAGACTCTCCTCCTCGTAAGTTTGAGTCTCTTGCTCTAGATGTCGTTCACACTACTGGAGGGCTTCCGCTGGCTCTAGAGATCATAGGTTCATTTCTGTTCAGCAAACGCAAAGCAGTGTGGAAAGATACAATAAAGAAGTTAAGAAAGATTCCTCACAATAAAGTCCAAGAGAAGTTAAGGATAAGTTATGAAGCATTAAGTCATGAGGAGAAACAAATATTTCTTGACATTGCATGTATGTTGATCGGAACAAATAAGAAAATTGCAGTCTACATGTGGGATGACTGTGGTTTTTTTCCTGAGATTGGGATAGAAGTCCTTATTCTTATGTCCTTCATAAAAATTGGAGACAAGAAGGAGCTATGGATGCATGATCAACTTAGAGATCTTGGTCGGGAAATTATCCGGCAGGAAAACTACTACGAGCCTGGGAAGAGGAGCAGATTATGGATTCCAGAAGAAGCTTTAGAAGTACTGGAAGAGATGCAGGTGATCTTTTCAATAGTTCCTTAAATGGATGTTTTATTGTTCTTTCAATTGCGCATTTTGATTATGTTTCACCACCTAAATTCACTATTTGTAGAAACAAAACTAATTTTTACAAGTACAGAGCATTGCTTAATTGGTCATTGTGCAACCTCTAATTTCTAGCTTTCTGCTGGCAGGGAAGCAAAAAGATTCAGGCTCTCTGTCTGAATCCCAATGATAAATCACTAAGATATTGCTTCAATAGCGATCAATTTAAAAACCTCACGAGATTAAGGTTTCTTCAAGTAAACCATGCAAATCTTTCTGGGGATTTTCATCACCTTCTTTCTGAACTACGATGGCTTGAATGGCATGGGTGCCCATCAAATTTCTTGCCTACCAATTTTTGTCCAAAGAATTTAGTTGTTCTTAATCTATCGGGCAGTAATGTTACTGAGAATTGGAATGGTTGGAGTCAAATTGAGGTACCGTAAGATACATCTCACTTTACTTTTTCTTCATTGATATTTCATTGCAGTAAACCTCTTCTTATTTTTTCCTTCATATATAGATGGCGAAGAAGCTGAAAGTTCTGAACCTTAGTTGGTGCTCTCGCTTGAAAACTACTCCTGTTTTCTCTCCATTTAAAGAGCTGGAGATTTTGATTCTTGAATCCTGTGAACATTTGGAGCACATTGATTCATCCATTGGGGACATCAAGGCTCTTGTAACTTTGAACCTCAGGTACTGTAAGAAGCTAAAGGAGTTACCAGCAGAAGTGGGTAAACTGCAACAATTACGGAATCTTCTTGTGGATAGAACTCCTATACAGCAAATTCCAATAGCCACAGGCTGTATGAAGAAGCTTAAGACTCTCAGCCTCACTGAATGTCAATCACTGGCCACAATTCCCACTTCAATTAGTCACTTGGCCTTCTTGTCTACTCTTGACTTGTGGAAATGTGCTAAACTTGTTGAACTTCCTGATTCCATAGGTTCTCTCATTAAATTACGTTGCTTGCTATTAGGGGAATGTGAGTCTTTAAGAAAGCTTCCAGAATCGATTGGCATGTTAGAATCTTTAGTTGAGCTGAATTTGTCCAACACAAGTATAATGGAATTACCTGAATCAATTGGGAATTTACAGAATTTGAAAGTACTCCGGATGATAAGGTGTCATATATCAAATTTGCCTCGTGCAGTTGGATTCTTGAGGAAACTTGAAGAGATAGATGCATCGGATTGCAATTCTCTACAGGGAGAGATTCCTGAAGAATATGGTGGGTTGTCTTCTCTAACATTCTTGGCACTTAATAATACAAGCATCTCAGGCTTGCCAGGAAGTATTTCTAATCTTCTTTGTCTTGAAACAATGGAATTACGGAACTGCAAAAGTCTGCGATCACTAGGAGGAGTTCCCTCTAGTTTAGCATCTCTAGAGTTTCATGGAAGTTCAATGGATGCGTTCCCCAATACTTCCAATTTATCCAATTTGAAAGAATTGCGATTCTCAGACTTCTTAGCAAAAGGAAAGATGCTCTTGGACTCTGGAAAGTTAATCAAATTGGAGACCTTAATGATTACCAACTCAAATGTTCTTCCAAATGATTGGAGAACTTTGTCTCAGCTGCAGCAACTGACATTGACTAATGTAAGCATCAGCTACCTACCAAGTGAGATATGTGCCCTGGCTAAGCTTGAACAGCTTAAGATAAGTCATTGTCAACAGCTTGAACATCTCCTGGAACTTCCCTCAAGCCTACTGAAGGTTAGTCTTGAAGAATGTCGAAAGTTGAAGACGTTACCTACTATGTCAAATTTGAAAAGTTTATTTGAATTGGAGATCTTTGAGTGCTCTGATCTTACGGCTGTTGAAGGTCTTCAAGGATTGGAATCTCTGACGATGTTGACAGTGCTTGGATGCAGAAAACTGTTCAAACTTGATGGCATAGAAAGCCTAGAATACTTGAGTTACTTGTCTGTGGGTGATTGTGAAAATCTAGAGAAGCTTCCAGATCTCTCAAACTTGAGGAACCTTGCTGTACTATATGTTTGCAACTGTGAGAATCTAGTGGAGATTAAAGGACTGGACAATATGGAGTACTTGCTAAATTTGATCATTAGCAAGTGTATATCCATTGAAGCATTAGCCGACTTAACAGACCTGAACATGTTGAAACACTTGGATATAAGCAATTGTAAGAAGCTACGTGATGTTGAAGGCTTGGACAAATTGACCTCGCTGGGAGAATTGAATATATCTGGATGCAAGTCTCTAAAATTTCCCAATTTGTCAAAGCTCAGGGATTTATATGACTTGAGAATGAAAGAATTTGGTGAACTTAAAGAAGTTTCGCAGCTTGAGGAGTTAAAAGCACTAAGACATCTAGATATCTCTGGTTGTAAGTCAATGGAACGTTTACCAGACTTATCAATCTTTACAGATCTGCAGCATCTTGCTTTACAAGACTGCGAGAAAGTATCTGAGCTTCAAGGTCTTGGAAGCTTGAATTTCTTAAGCTTCTTGGATATATCCGGATGTAAATCCCTGCAAAAATTGCCAAAGCTGCCTGCTAACACTCTTGTGAAAAGTGAGGCTAAGTTTGCAGAGTAAAGAAAAGAACGAAGGGGAACTCCTGTTGTCTCTAAATGTCTCATGTTCTACTGCTTCATAAAATCTAGCACATACAATGTTTTATAGCTACTTCATTTGTTCCTTTTGAGTCCAAAGTATTGACAATGCACAACATCTGCAGATGCTGACAGTCCTTGATAGCATGTGTTTTATCTATGAACCATATTTGCCCTATTGATGGTTGTTGTTTCTGTTGTCAATGCTGTGTTATTCAAGAAACATTGCTAAGACAAATGCAGAGCTGTGGCTGCTCTTCAATTTTTGCCACACTTGGGGGGAGTTTTTCATAGAATGTTTCTCTAAAATGATGCATCAAAACCCTCCATTATCATTGGTTTAAGAATAGTGGAAATTTTTTATTGTGGTTAGTCGGGTTTGAAATGATACATCAGTTGCAATGCTGAGTTTAATGTGGGAGAATATAACAACCATCTGATCAATAATATATCTGGTCATCACTGTCACCAACCAGAGGGTATTCTTGTGCCAAAGGACTAAACGCACGGAACAATGCATTCTTTGCTCTCACTCATATTCAATTCTTCCTCAAGCTGACTATCTTCAGAGTGCCATTCATTTTTTCCCCCTTTTTCCTCTTTCTCTTTTACATTATAAAAGAATCTCTTACTTACACCACTTAACTTCTCCTAATTAACTAGAGTACAAGTGGACAAATCAGGTTATTTATACTCCTTGACCCTTTTAATTGTTTTATGCTTATTTTTGTTTGCCATGATGCCGTCAGCCTACGAAGTTAATATAATATATAAGCTTGGTTTATTGGCTTATTTACCTCTTATGTTTTACAGAGGGGGGCTCGTTGCAGAGATAGGAGAAATCGTGAAAGTTAAATTGATATTTACTAAAAAGGCCTTGAGAATAGTAGGATATTGCTTCTGAGTCTTCGTGAAAATTAAAAAAAAGTTGAATTTTTTTTTTAGGGCAATTAAAGGAAAGGCAAAAAATAAACGCCAAAAAAGTGCTCCTCAACCTCAAGTCATGTAGATAATACACACGTATATATAACAAGTGAATCTATATGTTTATTATATCCACAACCTATATATTATGTTATTCTCAAATGGAAAATTTCGTAACCCTTACAAATGTGATATACCTCCTCTTATATACTAATGGATATTCAACATTGTTTTCGTATATTTGTGATGCCAGCCCTGTAAGTCTGCGGATTTTTGGCGATTTGACATCTTCCCCAATCTGCCATCTCCGAAAGTAAAATCTGCCCTCTGATTTCCTATCACATCACGCCGTAAAAGTACATTTGTCAGAACTTTTCATTAATGATGACAGCCTGTTGAATATCGAATGTGAAAGTTTTTGAGGGAAGAATCCAACTGCTCTGCTCCCTCGTCAGTCTTCAAGAGGTCGGTCAGATAACGGGCTGAACCGCCCCAGCCACTCCCGGCCTGACCCAAAATACCCCAACTCAATATCCTAATCCTGGGAGAAAGTAGAAATGAATCGAGCTACCGAGCTAAAGTGGTCGGTCTCGGTTCTGATGTTGTCGGCCTCTGAGAACTGAATCGTACTATGTCCTCTGGTCGGTCAAATTTGGGAGACTGTGCCCGGACTCCACGTCAGGTCGAAATGATGACATATTCTCTGGCCCATGGCCTTCCGGATGAGGAGAATTCCCTTCTCTACCCTTCCCGAACTGTTAAGAGCCTTAGCGCAAAAATCTCTATCAACATATGTCCCATAGTTCTCGGTCCCAACGAGCGTATGAGTTAGTGCCGGGAACTACAAAAAATCAGAAGTGCATTGATTGACCGTCAGGTAGCTAATCCTTGGAATTGTACAGAAAACTGCTCGGGTGACAACTCAGGTCATCTTTAGTGCCTTTGTACGATCTGTCCTCGAGCCAAAATCAGGCACTCGGTGCGACGTATCCCGACCCCGAGCTGAAAAGAATACATGACTCTGGTGGAATGTTACGTCCCCAGGCCAATGAGATAGACTCGGTGGGATGTACCCGACCACAAGCTAATGGAACAATACAGACTGGGCGGAACGAATCCAGGCCCGAGCCGGTGGAACAATACAGACTCGGTGGAACGAATCCAACCCCGAGCTGGTGGAATAATACAGACTCGGTGGAACGAATCCAGCCCCGAGTTGATGGAATAATACAGACTCGGCGGAACGAATCCAGCCCCGAGTTGATGGAACAATACAGACTCGGCGGAACGAATCCAGCCCCGAGCTGGTGGAACAATACAGACTCGACAGAATGAATCCAGCCCCGAGCTGGTGGAACAATACAGACTCGGCGGAACGAATCCAGCCCCGAGCGGATGGAACAATACAGACTCGGCGGAACGAATCCAGCCCCGAGCTGATGGAACATTTGAGACTTACACGAAAAGAAGATTTTCAACTTCTGAGGCTCTATGGATCCTAGTGCAGGCGTCCCCTTGCCAGACATCAGCAAAAAACAAAAACTGGAACAAAGTAAAATTAACAAAATGGAGGTGACTTAGCACATACCCCATGCAAATCCAAGAGAAAACAGCAACGCGGGTGCACCGAGGTAGCGTCCTGCCCGGCGCGTCCCAAAACACAATTCTGAACCTTACAATTCAGCATCCTGGCTAACCAGGCTACGAATTGGTTGGCGGACGAGAGCCTGAGGGCAAAAACCTCCTCATGTCGGGTAGCTCTGAATCCGAGGCGGTCAGGTAAATCCCCACGGGGGAGGAAGACACACCGTGTATGCCCTCCTTGGGTGGTTCTCAACGGGACTCACCAGCAGAATCACAGGGGAAGAAATCTCTCTGGGCCGATTTACCCGAGACTTCTGTAATCAAGGGGACCATTCGGCCATACCCAAGTCAGATGGTCTGATGGTTCTCAACGGGACTCACCAGCCAACTCGCAGGGGAAAAAACCTCTTTGAGTCCGGTTTACCTTGAAGCATAATGGTCATGGAGGCAATTAAGCCATCCCCATGCCATACTCTCTGATACTCTTCAACGGGACTAGCCAGCCGACCTGCAGGGGGAAAATATCCATGGGTCCGGTTTACCCGAGCTTTTCCTCAAAGATGCAAGCCATAGGGTAGTAACTCTCCAGCCTCGGGGTTTTGATAATGACACCAGGGATTGGCATGCCACGATGGGTTCGCGCGTTTCCCACATGTACTTCATCCCTTGATGTGTTCTGGATCCTCAAAGGTGAAAGGAACCAGGTCGGAACACTTCTACCCGGGGGTTTGATAATGACACTCGTGATTGGCGTGCCAAGGGCTTGGTGTCCTTCCCAACTATCGATCACCCATTTGCATCGAGCACGTCATAAGAATATTGAACATGATTTTCGGATTCAATTAAACAACAAGTAAAATGGACGAGCTTTTTAATTCAGAAAGAGAAAAACATGTTCGTATTCATGGGACCTACTGTCATTCTTACAACTCTTGGTGAGCCATTTCAAGAGAGGCTTTACAAAAATTTCTCTGGTTCTGGCCAACTTATGTATTCACTCTATGGCTTAAAGAAAAAAGTCTACTAGAAGTACTTCCTCGGCATCTCGGAGTTCCAAGGATTCTAGAGTCGGGTACCGTCCAGTTGCACTAAAAGATAGGCACCCGGTCTTATTATCTCCAACACTCTGTATAGCCCTTCCCATTTGGCGCCTAATGAACCTTCCTCGGGTTTTCGGGTATTCAGTGTGACCCTCCTTAAAACCAAATCTTCGGGGAGGAAAGATCGAATCTGAACCTTCTTATTATAGAAACGGGCCATTTTCTGTTGACATACATCCGCTTTCATAGCCGACCTCTCCCATTTTTCTTCGACCAGATCAAGATGATTCCTGATAAGTTATTCATTCTGTTCGGCCTTAAAATGCTGGACCCGGTGGGTGATCATCCTTATCTTTACTGGAATAACCGCCTCACATCTGTAAGCCAAAGAAAAAGGCGTTTCTCCCGTGGAATCCTTGTAGGATGTCTGGTGCGCCCACAATACCTCTGGTAATTCTTCGACCCACAGTCATTTGCAAAATCCGAGTTGAGCCTTCAAATTTCCCTTGATTATTTTGTTGGTAGCTTCGACTTGCCCGTTGGACTTAGGATAATCTCAAGGCGATATGAAGGTCTTCACAGAGCTTTCTCACACCCTTACTGTCAAACTTCTTCCCATTGTCGCTAATGATGGCCCGAGGAATTCTGAACCGGCAGATAATACTCTTATTCACAAAAATTTTTGCCATAATCTATGTGATTGCAGACAGAGTTTCGGCCTCCACCCATTTTGTGAAATAATCAATGGAAGCAATGACGTACTTGGCCTGTCCCTGCCCTGCTAGCATTGGCCCGATGATATCCAGCCCTCACTGAGCAAATGACCAGGGGCTAATTAGTGAAGTCAACTGCTCTGCCGGTTGAGGATGAATGTTTGCATTTTTCTAACACCCCTCATACTTCCGAGCCACCTTCATTCCGTCCTGGTGCATGGTCGGCCATTAGAATCCCTGCCTCAACGCCTTATTCTCAATAGACCGCCCTCCGACGTGACTTCCATAAATACCCCCATGAATCTCTCTAAGCACATAGTCGGTCTCCTTAGCCTCGAGACATCTCAAAAGTGGCACAGTATATCCCGTCCGATATAATACTCCTTCTATTAGACAAAATTTTGAGCTTCGGTATCTCAACCTTCTCGCTTCCTTCCTATCCTCAGGCGTCTCCCCAGTCTCCAAGTACTTCTTGATCGGGTCCATCCAAGATGCTTCCTCTCCTATTTCCACTTTCATTACCTCCGGTTTCCCAACACTATTTTCCTGTAGACAAATCAAAGAGATTGTTATGGACTTTTCTGATTTAATGGAGGATGCCAGCAGAGCTAAAGAGTCTGCCTGATTGTTACTTTCCCGACCAATTTACGCGTACTTCACACTACTAATTTCTCCGGCTAGCTTCTTCACCTTGGCCATATAGGCCGCCATGTTAGGATCTCTAGCCTGAAACTCGCCCTTCAGTTGTTGGATGGCCAACTGAGAGTAACTCTTTACAATCACATCTCGGACGCCCACTGTCGTACACAACCTCAACCCGGCCAGAATAGCCTCATACTCTGCTTCATTATTGGTGGCCTCGAAAGCAAATCTCAAGGTGTAGACCACCTATTCGCCATCACTACTCCATAAAACAACCTCGGCCCCACAACCTTACGAACTAACAGAACCATCCACAAACAGCTCCCAATTGGTTTTTGAAATTTCCAAAATTTGGGGCCCAGTGAACTCGGCCATAAAATCTGCTAGAGCCTGCTCTTTTACTGCCGCTCTCGACAAATAGGATATGTCGTGCTCACTCAACTCCACCAACCACTTTACTAGCCGGCCCGAAACCTCTGGCTTATGCAGGATCTGCCTCAATGGGTGATCGATATACACCCCGATAGGATGAGCTTGAAAGTAAGGTCTAAGCTTCATAGCAGCTGTAACCAAGGACAACGCCACCAATTTATGAGCTGGATATCTTGTCTCCGTATCCAACAAGGCTTTGCAAACGTAAAACACCGGCCTTTGGATCTTATCGGCCTCCTGCACTAGCACCGAGCTTACAGCATATTTAGATACAACTAAATATAAGAACAAAGTCTCACCAATGATTGGTTTGACCAAAAGCGGAGGTTGGGCTATGTATTGTTTGAGCTGCTGTAGGCATTGCATTTTCGCATGTGAAACCCGATGATGAGTCTCAATTGGAGGCACTACCTTTTTAGCTAAGGATATTGCGGGAAACGGAGGTCGAAAGGGGAAATTCGGAATAAGTATGTCATCAAGTTCATTCCACAAGTTCACTGTCTTCGTTGGTGCTGCGTTCGTTACTTCGTTCGAACCTCGTGCAGATTGCGGACGTTCGTGCCGCGTGCGAGGAGGCGTTCGAACGGAGCCGGTAATTCTGGTTTTGCTGCTAGCCTCACACCCCAGCCCATTTGGCCCCCCAAAGCCCATAAAACACATCCCAAATTAAATAAATAAATATTAAACATTAAATAAAATATTTAAATCATTTACCAATTAAATAAAACATAAAATAAAATCATGCCTAATATAAATAAATCAAATATATTATATACTAAAACTAAAAATAAGATTTGCCTAATTAAAATCAATCCTAACCAATTAAAACCAATCAAATATTTGACTTCCTAATTCAATAAGATATACACCAATTTAAATTAGTTGACTTCCTAAATTAAAATATTTTGTCCCCCCTCAATCTTGTATATGCCTTTCCCATCTCTCCTTATTTGGAAACCAAATCTCTTCCTTGTGAGACAAGGTGAAGCCCTAGCCATTCTCTATATAAACAACCATAACCAAGCCACCCACTCTCTCCAATCTCTCTAGCTCATACACACAATTCCCACAAGAATTATAGCAAGAAATACTAGACATCACAAGCATATCACTCACTTGATCCTCACCCTCACACCACCGAAAATCACACCAAAACAATCCCTAACCACCACCGAAAATCACACAAAACACATCAACCTAAACCACTCCCAAAACAGTCATTAATCCCTTAAAACGGTAACCTAAAAGACACTTACAATCCTTGAAATAACCACACAAAAACCACACCAAAAAGAACATCAAAACAGTCCACCAACAATAAGCAGAAAATACAGAGGGAACGGCAGCAAAACCATAAGGAAACAGCAGCAAAACGGAGTCGGAACGGTAGTTCGAGTGGCCGAACAGCGAAGGAAGAGGCAAACCAGTGAACCAGAAAAGTTGCGGAGCTTTACCCCCTTTCGATCTTCATGGAACGCGAGTCCGAGAGACAGCTTAAAAGGTTAGACCTGAGGGTATCTATCACACTTACTCGTATTTAATTTCTGGTTATTTATTTTGATTATATTTTCTGTATTTGTGGCATTTGTTGTGTGTATGATGCGTGTTGTGGGTATTGGATGAATGGAAGAGTGTCGTCTCTTGTGGTATATAGGATGGAAACCCAGACGTAAATTCCGTAGCCGAATCCGAATGGACGGTAGTGCGGTCTGTACTTGGGACACAACTCCACGTACCACTTGAGTAAAACGGCACCTCCTCTTGTTTTGAGTTGCTTTGGTTTATTTAATTCTTGTCATTTAAATTCTGCATGTTGTTTAATCCCATGATACGATCGAGTGCATGGGCTTAGTAAGTGCGATGAAAGGTTCCCTAATTGGAGGGTTAAAATCCTTCACCATGATGCTTTGCCGCACCGATTGATGTGTGTTCGGTTGAATGCGAAATACGTTCAATCGGACATACTTAGTTTGATATGATTGTCTTTATTTTCGTATGCATGATTCAACCGAGCGCATGGGCTTAGTAAGTGCGATGTGAGATCCCCTATGGGGATGGGCTAAAGCCCATTACCACGAGGCTTTGCCGCGCCGGTTGATGTGTGTTCGGTTGGATACAAGATACGTTCAATCGGGCACACTATGTTTAATATCATTGCTTTTCATTCTATGTATGCATGATTCAGTCGAGCGCATGGGCTTAGTATGTTGGTCTAAAGGTCATCTCTTTGAGAGATCAAGAGCCCCAAAAGGCCACCTTTACGGCAGTACTTCTCCGCGCCCCCCCCCTTTATTTTGTCGTTTATGTATTGCATCCCATTTCATGCATCAGGTCTGTTCCCGTTCGAACGCGTTTACGAACGCAACTCGAACGCGCATGTATTTTGCCTTGTCATGCATCAGGTCTCCCTCATGTTCGAACGCGTTCACGAATGTCATACGAACGTAGGCATTCTGTTTTATTTCCGTTCGAACGCGTTAACAAACGCTATACGAACGTGAGCATTCTGTTTCATTTCTGTTCGAACGCGTTATCAAACGCCATACGAACGAGAACCTTCTGTTTACCGTTCGAACGCGTTTACGAACGCTATACGAACGCCCACGCACTTTCTTAGTTTCATAATGCATCGGGTCTGGTTCCGTTCGAACGCGTTCTCAGACGCTACACGAACGCGAACCTTCTGTTTACCGTTCGAACGCGTTTACGAACGCTACACGAACGCGCACCCACTGAATCGAGTCATCTTCATTAGATTTCATGCATAGTTTTCCTAGTAGCTATCCCCACATGTATGAATACAACTATGTTAATGAATTACAATTCATATGCTTGTGTCGTGATAACATTTGAGTATTATTTCTTGTGGTATATCGGATGGAAACTCAGACGTAAATTCCGTAGCCGATTCCGAATGGACGGTAGTGCGGTCTGTACTTGGGATACAATTCCACGTACCACTTGGAAAAGTGCCCATATGTATGTTTGTATGGTTAATATGTGTGCTTGTGTTTTCTTGAATGTAATATGCAAATAAAGTTGTATGTTCGTTGCTATTTTGATATATGTTAAGTATGCGATTTTAGATATGAGATATATGTGAAATGTGTGCATAAGTTTTATTTTGCATATGAGAATTTAGAAGCATGATACTCTTGGAAATAAGTGTTACTTAAGCTTGATTAAATTATTACATAAATCCTTTCATTACAAGTGACATGAGTAAGGGACCATTCCGAACCCAACGGTTTGAGGTCTTCCCTTGCGAGGGGTGAGTGCGGCCTTAAATCTTTGTCCCGGTCACACCGGGTGGCGACTCCATATTATTTAGTATTTCCCAACTAGTGACGCGAGCCTAGAACATGCGTCGCCCAAGTCCTGTTGTCCTACAGCTGCATGAAGGCTTCCTCGCACACTTCCGTCCAGCTGACGTCCTTCTTAATCTTCTTAACCAACTTAAAAAATGGACGGCACTTGTCGGTAGCACGGGATATGAACCGGTTTAGTGCAGCCACCCGGCTTTTCAAGCTTTGCACTTCTTTGACTGTCCTGAGAGATTTCAAATCCAGAATCGCTTGGATCTTCTGTGGGTTAGCCTCTATTGCTCGCGCACTGACCATGTATCCCAGAAACTTTCCTGATGCTACACCGAATGCACACTTATCTGGGTTCAGCATCATGCCATGCTTTCTTACCAGCTTAAAAGTTTCTGCGAGGTCGGCCAAATGACCCTTCGGTTCCATGGTCATTGTTATCATTTCGTCAACATAGACTTGCATGGTTTTACCGATGAGGGGCTTAAAGACTTTGTTCACCAACCTCTGAAATGTAGCCTCTGCATTCTTCAAGTCAAACAGCATCACCTTATAACAGTGCAACCCACGATCTATGATGAAAGCAGTATTCTCCTCGTCCCCGGTATGCATTTTTACCTGGTTATATCCTGAAAATGCGTCCATGAAACTGAGCAGTCCATGACAGGCAGTCGAATCTGTAAGGGATTCGGGTCGGGCGCAGCGGAAACTTGGGTCAGGCTAAAATCGTATTTCAAAACTTTTTCAAAATATTGAGTAGATTATTCAATATCTAATATGAATAATCTATTCGGATTTCACCTAAACCCAAAAATTACTCATGTGTATAATCAAATCAGATGAAGTAATAATCCGACCACAAAAAGGCCCTTTGTCCGACCACATCAAGTCATGGCCGACCACATGTGGTCATGATCCGACCACATCATGTCATGGCCGACCACACGTGGTCATGATCCAACCACATCATGGAAGACCAGACCATGTCCGACCAGACCATGTCCGACCAGAGTCAAACAGAAAAGTATTTTACATGCATCATATACAAATCCAAATACTCAACATAAATGAAAAGCCAAAAGGTGGTACAAGGTCAGAAACTTGAAACCAACACTTAAATCAAGTTTCTAAAACACCATTACAAGCCTCACCACAATGAAACAACTATAGAACAATTCTAGGTTATTTAAGAGTGGTTCAATAACTCTAGAATGGCAACAAGGTTTCTTAAACCATCAATAGAATGCTTATTAACTCATTAGTAACATTCTATGATCTTTATACATGCTCAACCATTTCCAAAAACTTTCATTCTCCAAAAATACATAGAATAAAGAATAAGAAAAATATAAGAACATCACAAGATGAAGACCACAACAAGATGAACATTTTTCTCTCTAATGGCAAGTTGGAAATACTTACTAAATTCCAAGTTTTTCCTTGTTTTGCTTTTCTTTCTCTCAAGCTTCTATGTCTTCTTTCAATGGAGTTTTTTAGGTAAAGTGTGAAAGGTTATTAAATCCTAAATGAAACAAAACAATATATACTTATTACAAAATGGCCTTGGCCGAAAATGCCAAAGGAATTTAACAAGAAATTTTGTTTTAATTTCATTTCAATTTCAACTTGCAACTTGATTAAATGATCATTACACTTTAATGATATTTTCAACCAAGTCAAAAATTTCAACTCAAGTCATTAATAAAATATCATAACATAAAAATATCTATACTTTAATTAATTTAATCATTTAACAATTAAATAATTAATTAATTAATTAAATACAAATATATTAAATATATGTATAATATTTAAATTAAATATTAAATACATATATTCATTTATGATATTAGTCAAATATCTCATTTTGACAATTAATTAATGTGTATTTGAATTAATCAAGTATTAAATGCAAATACACAAAAATTAAGGAAATGACTATCGGGTCCCATCACATGTATTTTACGTTTAACCTTTAAACGACTTTATAAATAACCAATATTATTTATATAAGTTGCCCTAGTGCTCTACGAGTATATTTCATTAGTGATACTCTCTAGATTCAGGCATATTCATCACGAAATTCAATTTCGTGTCCATAATTTATCCACCCGTAAATTATGACGACCACAGATAAACTCGCTGAATCATACAGGTCGAGGTCATGGAAAATGTATAATTCCTCTGTCACAGGTATCCGAATATATCCTAGAGATATAGATGTAAACGTCAAATCTCTATGGGGATTATCCAGTCGACTATTCTATTAGCAATCTCAAAAGGAATGTTTAGAACTAGTTTCTAAACTGTACCACGGGCCCATGGTTTTATCTGATTTCCAATCATATGGACTACCTATGCTCTGATACACAGAACTGACGGATCCTATCTTGATACGCACAGGACACCCTGAGGATCTATCTACACCCAACGAACATGTGGAGGTCTGATTTTAATAGATCGGTGACGTGACTGCCATCTAAGTGTAGAAGATATCTCATGTGCCCACAGTGGCATCTCAAGTCTAAGAATCACAAGTGCTACTCAACCCGACAAGATTCTTATTGACGTTGGTGTACCATCCATTAAGAATCTTCGGTGAGTCGTTCAGTGTTTATCCGCTATAAACACCTACATGTCTATACTAGTCTCCAAGACTTATGGTTCATTGAAAAATCATTGGAATCATATATTCCAGTATACGACATGTACCGGTCTCAATGGGTTTACTATACTGACCAAGTAGTGTAAACCTTGACCAGGAACTGTCTGAGAATGACAACGTCATGATACAACTCAATGTCAGTTGCGACGCTTTTGCAACTGTACCATGACTAGTCATTCTAAGGTCATTACGTCTTTACCATATTAAAAGATACAATATATTATAGAAACTGCATATATTATTCAAAATAATAATATTTTACAGAAGTATTCATAAAGAATTACAACTGGGAATTGGCGCTCTGAGCACCAACCCCAACAGAATCTACCAATTGATCTACTTTCGGGATAGGGAAACTATCTTTAGGGCAGGCTTTATTAAGGTCAGAGAAATCCACACACATCATCCATTTACCACTAGGTTTCTTTACTAAGACCACGTTTGAGACCCACTCCGAGTATTTTACCTCTCTGATAAAACCTGCCTTTATCCCTCTACCTCGGTCGCTGATGCCTCGCAGCACTCCCAGTTGAATATTTTTCTTTTTTGTTTGACAGGCTTGTGAGTCTGATCCAGTGCCAAATGATGGCTGATGAACTTAAGGTCTATCCCGGGCATGTCACTATGCCCCCAAGAAAAAATATCTGCATATCGTTTTAAAAACTTTAGGAGATCCTGCTTCAAGTTTTCCTCCAAACCCGCTCCTACCTTAATGACGTTCCTGGGCCAAAGAGTTCCACTGACTCCAACTCTTCGGCTGCCCCCAACCGGGCAATCTTCTTAGATCATGCATTGGGAGATTCATCTGATTCCTCCTCCTCTTCCTCCATTTTTCTCTTCTTCCGACCACCCTTCTCAATACAAATAGTTTCTTTTGAAATAGTAGCAAAGCAACTCCGGGCTACCTTCTGACTTCGACATACAATCTAGATCCCATCTCGGGTGGGAAACTTCAGCTTCAAGTAATAACATGACATGGCGGCCTTCGTCTTTATTATGAAAGGTCGGCCTATAATGACCTAGTAACTGCTCATACAGTCCACCACTGTGAAGTCTATCATAGTCGTCCGGGTGTGTGGGGAAGTTCCAACTATCATGGCCAACTGTATCCTACCCAAATGGACGACTGTTGCTCCCCCAAACCCGTACAAGGGTGTCCCGTCCTGGGTTACTATAGGCATTGCATTTCCGCATGTGAAACCCGATGATGAGTCTCAGTTGGAGGCACTACCTTTTTAGCTAAGGATATTGCGGGAAACGGAGGTCGGAAGGGGAAATTCGAAATAAGTACGTCATCAAGTTCATTTCACAAGCTCACTGTCTTCGTTAGTGCTACGTTCGTTACTTCGTTCAAACGTCAGGCAGATTGCGGACGTTCGTGTAGCGTTCGAATTGGCGTTCGAACGGCGTCGGTGTTTCTGGTTTTGCTGCTAGCCTCGCACCCCAGCCCAATTAGCTCCCCAAAGCCCATAAAACACATCCCAATTTAATTAAATTAAACATTGAATTAAATAAAATATTTAAACCATTTACCAATTAAATAAAACATAAAATATAATCATACCTAATTAAGATAAATCAAATATATTAACTTCCTAACTAAACAAATCACATACTAAATTAAAAAGATGTCATGCCTAATTAAAATCAATCATAACAAATTAAATATTTTGTATTCCTAATCTAGCCAAGATTTGTCCCCCCTCAATCTTTGACTTTCATTGCTCAACACCAAATCAAATCCTCCCTTTAATGCACCAAATCCCTTCCTTGTGAGACAAGGTGAAGCCCTAGCCCTTCTCTATATAAACAACCCCTAACCAAGACATGCACGGCCCTAGCTCATACACATAATATACACACAACTCACACAAATCACAAGAGAAAAGAAAACAACCCCTAACTAAAGCCATCGTCTCCTTCACACAATATCATTCACGGTAATAGCATAAAGAAGTAAAAACAATTTCTCTCCTACACCTCCTTCAATAACTGAAGCACACATATCTCTCAAATCACGCCTAAGACACTCCTCCAAGCCTTCTCTTGCACGCCCAAGAGACCTCCAAACCCTCTCATTGCCGCATCCAGCCCACTTACACAAACCGAAACTGACCCAAACCAGTCCCTAAATCACGCCCAAACAACAGTAATTTAACCCCTAAAACAGCAGCAAAATACACTTAAAACATTCCCTAAAAACCTTAAAGTAATAACATAAAAAACTGCATTCATAATCCTTAAAATAATCACACTAGACTACACTAAAAACCCACACAAAAACTCGGAACAGTCCGTTGAAACGTCAAAACAGGTGACCTGAACAGTGAGCAGCAAAACAGAGGCCGAACAGTAGCAGAACGGAGTTCAAACCGCAAGCAAAACAGCAAGGCAGTGAGCTAGGACGCTAAACCAGTGAACCGGAGAAGTTGAGAAGTTGTACCCTTCCGACGTCCGTGAAACGCAAGCCTGAAAGTTGGCAAAAAGGTTAGACCTGAGGGTATCTTTCACACTCGCTTTTTTGTACTATTTCTTAAATATTGCTTGTGTGATTGTCACGTTGAAATGCATGTTGTGGCCTTTGAGTAGATAAATATGCATGAATTATGAGATGTTGTATGTTGTGGCTGTGGAATAAAATGAGAGATGTGTCAACTCTCGCGGTATATCGGATGGAAACCCGGACATAAATTTCATAGCCGATTCCGAATGGATGGTAATATGATATGTACTCGGGACACAACTCCACGTACCGCTTGAGTAAACGGCACCCTCTTTTGTTTTGTGTTGTTTTAGTTTATTTATTTTTCGTCACTTGAATTCTGTATGTTGCTTATTTATGCATGATTCAATCGAGCGCATGGGCTTAGTAAGTGGAATGAAAGATCCCCTATGGGGAGGGGTTAAAGCCATTTACCACGATGTTTTGCCGCGCCGGTTGATGTGTGTTCGGTTGAATGCAAGATATGTTCAATCGGGCATACTAAGTTTGATATTATTGTGTTTAATTCTTTGTATGCATGACTCAATCGAGCGCATGGGCTCAGTAAGTGGAATGAAAGATCCCCTATGGGGAGGGGTTAAAGCCTTTTACCACGATGCTTTGCCGCGCCGGTTGATATGTGTTCGGTTAGATGTAAGATGTGTTCAATCGGGCATACTTAGTTTGATATGATTGTCTTTATCTTTTTATGCATGGTTCAATCAAGCGCATGGGCTTAGTAAGTGGAATGAAAGATCCCCTATGGGGAGGGGTTAAAGCCCTTTACCACGATACTTTGCCGCGCCGGTTGATGTGTGTTCGGTTGGATGTAAGATGTGTTCAATCGGGCATACTTAGTTTGATATGATTGTCTTTATGTTTGTACGCATGATGCGATCGAGCCCATGGGCTTAGTAAGTGCGATGAGAGGTCCTCTAATTGAAGAGGTTAAAATCTCTTACCACGATGCTTCGCCGCGCCTCGCATTGTACTATTTGACATTTATGTATTGCGTCCCATTTCATGCATCAGGTCTGTTCCCGTTCGAACGCGTTTACGAACGCAACTCGAACGCGCATGCATTTTTGCCTTATCATGCATCAGCTCTCATCTCTGTTCGAACGCGTTCATGAACGCCATACGAACGTGAGCATTCTGTTTCATTTCCGTTCAAACGCGTTCACAAACGCCATACGAACGTGAGCATTCTGTTTCATTTCCGTTCGAACGCGTTCACAAACGCCATACGAACGTGAGCATTCTGTTTCATTTCCGTTCGAACGCGTTTAAGAACGCTACTCGAATGAGAACCTTCTGTTTACCGTTCGAACGCGTCTACGAATGCTGCACGAACGCCCACGGTAAACAGATCCTCTTGCATCACATTACGACATGTCCATCTTAGCACATAGTTCCCCTTTCTTACGTTATGCATTTGTATTACCTCTCTAGTTGTCTATTTCTGTTATGCGCTTAAATATCTTTTCTTAAAATGCATGCTAGTAAGAATGATATTTGTTTGCGCTTCTGTGTCCACCAATGCGTTCATTAACTTGTATGCTTGTCGTATGATAAACCTTATGTATGCAAATTGAGACATAGATTACATGCAAATAGGTTGTATGCCAATTCAAATATGTGTTACATATAAATTTAGATGAACTTGTTGATGTATGTATGTAGATTTAGAAGCATGATATTCTTAGAAATAAGTGTTACTTAAGCCTGATTAAATTATCATATAAATCCTTTCATTACAAGTGGCATAAGTAAGGGACCATTCCGAACCCAACGGTTTGAGGTCTTCCCTTGCGAGGGATGAGTGCAGCCTTAAATTTTTGTCCCGGTTCACACCGGGTGGCGACTCCATTATTCTCCGGTTTAGTCCCCCACGGGCTACTCCGTACTCCCGACCGGGCCGCGAGCCCGGGATAGCATGTGTCGCCCAGTTTCTGTGTTCCCACAGTCTGGCGACTCCACTGGGGATAGAGAATCAGCCCCGAAATATTGTCTTGTGATGTTTGGATTTATGTTTTAATTGACCGTGTCTATAGTGGATAAAGTGAGGGTTTAATCAAAGGCATTTTGAGGCTAGGTAATGGTTTGATGTCTTCCTTCATTCACTACCTTTCTAGAAGGAAAAGCTGTGAAGGCACCTAGATAGCCATCTACTCGTAGCCTATTGTGATGGACTAATTTGGAGGACTCGTTGTTTATTCCTGACACCAAGCGATAAGGGCCTAAGAGGCTTGGGTATTTAAGTGAGCCTCGCTCCACCTTCCCTCTGGGGAATCTACAACGGGAAATCCATTTGACAGTCTGTCACACACCATAGCTCATTGGCACGTACCTTAGTGTATAAAAAAATGTGCGCTCACTTGGTTGCTCGAACCCTTGAGTGGGGAGACCTAGTTGTGGGCCATCTTTCACCGGTGAGAGCCTTTGTCTATACTCTTGCTAACCTACCCATAGACCGGGTTGGCTAAAGTAACAATTATTTCCTTGAATATGTGCTTGTGGACCATCCTCATTTGGATGCAGTTGGACCATTGTCAGAAATGCGGACTTGCTGGGGCGAGTTCGTACCTTATGACCATTGGGCCCAAAGCCTCTGAAATGTTGATGGGCCATTCTATAGAAATTATTACGTTATGTTTGCATTATCTTTCTTCTATGCTTGTGTTTGGGAACATCGTCGTTTGGATCCATTTGGACCATTTGTCATGGGATATGGGCTTGTTGGGCCATTTAATCTGGGACAAGAACGTATTTCATGACGATTGGGCCAAAGGCTTCTAAGTGATTGATGGGCCACTTTGTGATTATGTTCGGAACGTTACCATTTGGATTTAGTCGGGTTCCTTGTCATGAGATGCGAACTCGTTGGGCCATTTAAACTGGGACGAGTTCACTCCTATGACAGTTAGCCCAGAAGCTTCTAAAATGATAACGGGCCGATTTGTTTGAAAATTTTAGTTGATTTAGTATGTTATATATTTTACATGCATCTCATGCACCCCATGCATACATACATCATGTTAACCCTTGTGATTTAAAAGCCATCATAGATTCACGTTGGGTTAGGGAAAATGGAAGACTCACCAAAATATCGGGAACAGACATGAGTGAATCAGATATTGAAGTCTCCTGTATGGATCAGTTGGAAAATGGTCTCGCCAAGGTCACTGAACAGTTGCAAGCCTTGACTAATGCCATGACAAATATGGCTGTGCCCCGTGCTGGGGGAAATTCTGAGAATGTAAGGCGTGAGGAGCCTCCGAATGGGTTGATGGATGATATCCCCACTTTTGATGATGACATAGCAGAGTATGCAACAGACAGAGTGATTGGGTCTCAGGCATAATTTCAGAAGCTCCGGGATCAGGTTGAAACAGTTACCCGTAAAATAAGGGGTAAACATGAAGAGTTGTTAGATTATGAGGCAATGACGTTCGGAGAACAGCTGCCAGCTCAGTTTAAAATGCCCGACATGGCCAAGTTTAATGGGAATGGAGACCCGAGAGTCCATTTGCAGCAATATGTCTCAGTCATGAGTTCAATGGGCCTATCACAGCGCCAAGTCCAAAAGATGTTTGAGATGTCACTCGAGGGGGCACCTGTGGTTTGGTATCATAGCATTGAGAAGAAGGTTAAGGAAGATTGGAAGGAACTAGCTGATGCTTTTCTGAAGCAGTATGTTACAGACTTAGAAATTGACTTGTCACTCCGTGATTTGAAGAACACTAAGCAGAAGCCAGAGGAAAGTTTCAAAGAGTATGTGGATCGCTGGAGAAGCCAGCTTTTGAAAATGCAGACTCGGCCTTCAGAGAAAGACCAAATTAAGATGATTATCAAGGGCACCAAGCCCTCTATTTATGGTAAGCTGAGGAGGATGACTTCGATGATTTCTGATTTTCGACAGTTGAGGGAAACTGTCATGGATATTGAGGAAGAAGAAGAGGCTGAAAACAGAACGTTTTATGGCCAGAATATAAGAACTTTTGGGGGGCCTTCTAAGACCAACCCGCTACTGCCAGGTTGCTTCCATTAAGAACCGGTTTTCTCTAACCTGGGGAAGCCGTTATCTAAGGTGCTTGAGAAGTTGAAGGGACAAGGACTCTTAAAACCCTTAGAGCCTAAACCACTTCCAGATCCTATACCACCCAACCTTAACCTAAGCTTGTATTGTCACTTCCATCAGAGGAGAGGCCACGAAACTGACAACTGCACCCGCCTTAGGCATGAAATCCAAAACCTCATCGATGCTCACAAAATACCTGACCCAGAAAGAGAAACCCAACGCACACAGAAATCCCCTACCCAACTACATGATCAACTCTGGCCTACCCGAAACCCTTGTCCTCCAAAATCTCAACCACTCAGCTTCATAGGAATATGGGATGACAGCGGTGGAGAACCTTAGGCCAATGAAGAAGGCAATGTTGCGAATGATGAAGTTGTTCCTCCTAGTTTATTTGATCCTGTATTTTTGATATAGACATTGATTTGGTCTACCTGTTAGAAACCATTTCTTAAATGATAATAAAGATGTTCATTTCGTTTACATGCCTGAGTCTCTCCCTTCAACCTGCAACATGAGTATATTTGAGAAAAGCATTCAACCTTGATACTATGAAATTCAGTGATGTTTAGAACACGGGGAATCTTCGGAAGCAACAACAGTACAGTCAGTTTCAGAAATGAATCAGTATCAGCTTGGGGGGCGAGGCCCACATTATCAGCATCAGTTTAGGGGCTTAGGCCACATCAGCGTTAGTTTGAGGATGAGTCCCAGGGCCGAGGCCCACATCAGTATCAGCTTAGGGCGAGGCCCACATCAGCATCGGTTTAGGGCTGAGGCCCACATCAATATCAGCTTGGGGGCGAGGCCCACATCAGTATCAGTTCTGCCGGGTATGGCATTCTGGGGGCGAGGCCCACATTGGTTCAGTATTAGTTCTGCCGGGTATTACTCTGGGGGCGGGGCCCACATCATTATCAGCAACGGTTCAGAAATGAACCACTCTCATATCAGTAATGGTTCGGAAATGGACTATCTTCATCAGCAACGGTTCGGAAATGGACCATTATCACATCTCGCCGAAAAGGGCACTCCGAAAATGGAGCACGGTTCGAAATGGACCATCATCTCATCTCGCTGAAAATGGCACTCTGAAAATGGAGCACGGTTCAGAAATGGACCAAGGAAGGCCTAACCCATCGGAATATGATACATGTACATGCATACATGCATGCATATCACATACATGCAATGTTTGTTTTGTGTTCGCGGGTTTGTAGCGGCAAAGACCATCTCACCAAATAACGGTTCAAAAATGAGCCACATTCTCGCACAGCACGGTTCGGAAATGGACCGCTACCACAACAGATGCCGAAAATGGCGCCCTAAAATGGAGCACACGTAGCAGACGCGAAAATGGCACTCCAAAATGGAGCATTCACAAACGATGCCGAAAATGGCACTCCAAAATGGAGCACTCACAACAGACGCCGAAAATGGCACTCCAAAATGGAGCACTCACAACAGACGCCGAAAATGGCACTCCAAAATGGAGCATTCATAACAGACGCCGAAAATGGCACTCCAAAATGGAGCACTCACAACAGACGTGAAAATGGCACTCCAAATGGAACACTCACAACAGACGCCGAAAATGGCACTCCAAAATGGAGCACTCACAACAGACGCCGAAAATGGCGCTCCAAAATGGAGCACACACAGCAAATGCCGAAAATGGCGCTCCAAAATGGAACACACACAGCAAATGCCGGAAATGGCGCTCCAAAATGGAGCACACACACAAAAGATGCCGAAAATGGCGCTCTAAAATTGGAGCACGATTTGGGAATGAACCAGGGGTCGCAGCACCTCACCACCAAATCAACTCAACTCAACACATGGTAAGTCAAGTGGCAGCTGGCGAGCCAGGTAAGTGAAAATGCATTGCATAACTTTGATAAAATTGTTCAAAGTCACACACTGCATAAGTCTCATCAAAGTGGGGGCGACTGTAGGCATTGCATTTCCGCATGTGAAACCCGATGATGAGTCTCAGTTGGAGGCACTACCTTTTTAGCTAAGGATATTGCGGGAAACGGAGGTCGGAAGGGGAAATTCGAAATAAGTACGTCATCAAGTTCATTTCACAAGCTCATTGTCTTCGTTAGTGCTGCGTTCGTTACTTCGTTCGAGCGTCAGGCAGATTGCGGACGTTCGTGTGTAGCGTTCGAATTGGCGTTCGAACGGCGTCGGTGTGTTTCTGGTTTTGCTGCTAGCCTCGCACCCCAGCCCAATTAGCTCCCCAAAGCCCATAAAAAACATCCCAATTTAATTAAATTAAACATTGAATTAAATAAAATATTTAAACCATTTACCAATTAAATAAAACATAAAATATAATCATACCTAATTAAGATAAATCAAATATATAACTTCCTAACTAAACAAATCACATACTAAATTAAAAAGATGTCATGCCTAATTAAAATCAATCATAACAAATTAAATATTTGTATTCCTAATCTAGCCAAGATTTGTCCCCCCTCAATCTTTGACTTTCCTTGCTCAACACCAAATCAAATCCTCCCTTTAATGCACCAAATCCTTCCTTGTGAGACAAGGTGAAGCCCTAGCCCTTCTCTATATAAACAACCCCTAACCAAGACATGCACGGCCCTAGCTCATACACATAAATACACACAAATCACACAAATCACAAGAGAAAAGAAAACAACCCCTAACTAAAGCAATCGTCTCCTTCACACAATATCATTCACGGTAATAGCATAAAGAAGTAAAAACAATTCTCTCCTACACCTCCTTCAATAACCGAATCACACATATCTCTCAAATCACGCCTAAGACACTCCTCCAAGCCTTCTCTTGTACGCCCAAGAGACCTCCAAACTCTCTCATTGCCGCATCCAGCCCACTTACACAAACCGAAACTGACCCAAACCAGTCCCTAAATCACGCCCAAACAGCAGTAATTTAACCCCTAAAGCAGCAGCAAAATACACTTAAAAAACATTCCCTAAAAACCCTAAAGTAATAACATAAAAAACTGCATTCATAATCCTTAAAATAATCACACTAGACTACACTAAAAACCCACAAAAAAACTCGGAACAGTCCGTTGAAACGTCAAAACAGGTTGATTCTGTATTCTTTGTCTAGTTCTTATGTTGGATTTGTATTAAATTTCCATATGCATTCGATGCAAACCACATACGAAGAACTTCATAACATGCTACGCACGGCGGAGCAAGATCTGAAGAAATGCAACCCCACATTATATCTCCATGGTGGAACTGACTCTTCAAAGACTTCTAGGAAGTCAAAGAAAATCAAGATGGGAAATAAGAAGATATCAAAGAAAACTCCAAGAAGTGCAAAGGCGCAAAATTGAAATTAGCTCATGATCAATGTCTATATTGCAAGAAGTCTGGACACTAGAAGAAGGACTATCTAGAGCTTAAAGGAAAAGCAGGAACCTCAGGTAGGCTTTATATTTTTCCAGTTATTGACATCTCTTTAGCCTTAAATGCAAATAGTGGATATGTGTTAGACACTGGCAATCTTACTCATATTTGCAATTTCCTGCATGAAATGAGGGTTAGAAGAAGGTTGAATAAAGGGGAGATCCAACTTAGAGTTGGCAATGGCGAGACATTAGATGTCAAGGTCATATGAATAGTTGTTCTAGATTTCCTAAATAGATGTAAATTAGATTTACATGACTGTTATTATGTTCACTCACTTGTCAGAAAAATAATATCACTGCCAATATTAGATAAAGAGAGATATAAAATAAACATTAAGAATGAAACTTTATGTTTATATGATAAAGAAAATTTATTGAAATGTCAATGTTCTTTATAAAACGGTCACTACGTTTTGGATACATGTGGAAATGTCTTTAATATATAGAAAAATACAAGTAGGAAGTCTCAATTAAATAATATTGAATTATGGCATATGAGAATTGGCTACATAGGTGTTAGACGTCTATCCAAATTGGTAAAAGATGGTTTGATTGAAAATCATACCTTAGATCCTTATCCGATTTGTGAGTCATGTATCCAAGAAAAAGTGAAAAATGTCATATTTCAAGGTGTTGGACATCATGCTAGAGATTTATTGGAGCTAATACACAGCGATGTGTGTGGTCCATTAAATCATGTCGCTCATGATGAATCCACATACTTTGTGACTTTCACAGATGACAAGTGGATATATCTATCTAATGAAACATAAGTCGGAATATTTGACAAGTTCAAAATATTCCGAAACGAAATAAAAAAACAAACCAGTAAATTCATCAAGTGTCTTACATCAGATCGATGTGGGGAATACATGAGTGAAGAATTCAGAAATTATTTAAGGGAGAATGGAATTATTGCCAACATAGCCCATCTGGAACATCGCAACACAACGGTGTGTTTGAACAAAGAAATCGTACTTTATTGGATATGGTGCGATACATGATGAACTATACAGATATTCCTTATTACCTTTGAGGTTACGCTTTACAAATTGTTGCCTACATACTTAATAGGGTTCCATCGAAAGTTGTTTCTATGACCCCCTATCAGATATGGTTCGGTAAAAATATAAGTCTTAGACATTTAAAGATTTGGGGTTGTCCTGTATACGTTAGAATTACGCAGCGGGATAAACTAGCACCTAGATGGTATAAATATAGGTTTGTTGGATATCCTGATAATTCCATGGGATATCAATTCTACGATTCTGAGCAATGAAATATATTTGTTGTTGGCTTTGTAAATTTTATTGAAAAGTAATTTTTGAGAGAAAGTGGGAATTTTATAGAGATTAAACTTGATGAGCTTGAGGAAACTGATCCGACTATGTATAAAGAAACGATATTGGATATCGATTTGAGAAAATGGCAAGAAGCCATGAAATCTGAAATAGATTCAATGCATGCCAATCAAGTTTGGGACTTAGTTGAACTTCCTGAAGGAGTTAAACCTATTACCTGTAAATGAGTTTACAAAAGAAAGCGAGGGCCCGAAGGAAAGGTGGAAACCTTTAAGGCTCGACTGGTAGCGAAATGTTACACTCAATGTCCTGGGATTGACTATGAGAAAACTTTTTCACCAGTAGCCATGCTAAAATCTATTAGGATTCTTTTATTCATTGCTGCATATCATGACTATGGGATATGACAGATGGATGTGAAAACCGCTTTCCTAAAAGAATTCCTTGAAGAGGATATCTATATGGAACAATCAAATGGTTTCGTATCAAGTGAGACTTCAAACTTGATTTGTAAGCTCCGAAAGTATATTTATGGACTTAAACAGGCTTCCCGAAGTTAGAATCACCGTTTTAATGAGATAATTCGATAATCTAGATTCATCAAGAACGAGGAAAAACCATGTGTTTATAAGAAAGTGAGTGGGAGCATGATAGTTTTCGTGATATTGTATGTAAATGACATCCTTATCATAGGAAATGATATATGAATGATGCAAAGTATGAAAGCATATATTTTCAAGAACTTCTCCATGAAAGATATGGGTGAAGCTTCATATATATTAGGTATAAGGCTCTACCGGGATAGAGTTAGGAAGCTTATAGAGTTGTCACAATCGACGTACATAGATAATATGTTAGAAAGGTACGGTTTTACCAATTGTAAGATAGAAAATGTACCTTTCAGATACAAAATACATCTTTCGAAGAAAATAGCACCTCAGACTGAAGAAGAGATAGTTATGATGTCTAACTTGAAATATACTTCTTGTATTGGAAGCATAATGTATGTTATGTTATGTACTAGCCCTAACATCTGTTTCGGCATCAGTGTGACCAGCCAATATCAATCTGATCTAGATAATGATCATTGGACAGCCGTGAAACATATCCTAAAATATCTCAAAGGCACCAATGATAATTTTCTAATATATGGAGAAAATGAGCTACAAGTTTAGGGTTATACAGACTCCGACTTTCAGGGAAATCCAGATGATAGAAAATCTACATCATAATACATATTTACCCTTAACGGCGGTACTGTTAGTTGGCGATATTCAAAACAAGGCTCAACTGCTGATTTCACCACTGAGGCGGAATTTATAACGGCTTAAGAAGCTGTTTGGATTAGAAATTTTATCACAGAACTTGGCATTGTGCCTAGTATTACGGATTCAATCCCATTGTACTGTGATAATAACAGAGCCATCGCACAGGCTAATGAGTCGTGGGTGCATTCCAAGTCTAAACATGTGGAAAGAAAATACCGCTTAATTAGAGAGATAATTGAACAAAAAGACATAGTGGTCTTGAAGGTTCAAGGACAAGACAAAATAGCAGACCCACTTGACTACGATACCATCCAGATTAGCACTAAGCAAGTGGGAGTTTGATGAAGTTGGTGCTTGGAGTGCCAATCCGATTTGTAAATTTTATTATTTATTAATAAAATAACTATATTTTTCATTTCATACCTTATAATGGTATTGTCATTACGCGTATTATATTGATGTATAGATATGCTAAGAATGACATCGACCTTATAATAGTATTGACACTAGGTGTAAATTATTCTTAAAGTAAATATTCATAGTCGTTGGTTTTGGAATACGGTCGAATCTTATAACCTAAAAGACTAACACATGTCGTATATTGGAGTTGGAGTTCCAATGGTTTAACCCGATGTACCATGAGTTTTGGAAACTCGTATAGACATGTGGGTATTCGTTGAAGCGAATACTGAATGACTAATAGGTGATTCATAATAGTTGGAAGTACACACCACCGTCAATAAGAATCTCCTCGAGTCGAGTAGCATATGTAATCCTTGACTATATGATAGCATTGATTTTGTGTGAGATCATCCACACTTTGATGTCATGTATGTCAGAAACCTTTCATGGTCTGGCCTCTAGATATTCGTTGGATATGGACCGATGCACTCAGTAATCAAGTGCGAAGCAAGATAGGATTCGTCGGTCCGTATGTGTACCATAAGGGGTTTAGGTATCCATGTAAGTAAAGTCACGATTCTTAAAGACTTTGGCCAAAGCCGATCACCTAGGATGGATTGCATCAGTTGTAAAGAATCGTGGACATGTCAACATGAGATGGGCGCCTTGAAAACTTGAAGATGTACTCTATGTTTCCTAAGCACAACTCGGATAGCCTACGACGGAGGGATTTTTAAACATATGTGATGACCTCGACTTGTATGGTTCAGAAAGGTCGTTCGTGTACTTCACGAATTCAGAGGTGGCCAAATTGCGTATATATTAGCTAGGCTTATATGACGAACGTGTCTGAACTTATAGAGTCCCAATATGAAGTGTACTCATTGAGCACTTGGGAAGACTATTTATTTTGATAAAAGATAATATTCGATATTATAATTATCAACTCAGATAATCAAGTGTTATTGGATAACATTGATTATTTACTTTGACCTAATTAGATTAATTGGATTAATTCAATAATTACACAAGGGCTTAATTGTAAAATCATAATTATCTCTACCATTTGAGGATATTATGGTAATTATAAGTATGTAATAATAAGTGGTTTTGGCTTGATTTAATTGGATTAAATCAAAGTGGAAAACATTTAACTAATTCATTTCTTAATCACTGGCTTGATTTAATTGGATTAAATCAAAGTGGGAGACAATGAAGATTAGTCACACTAATTATACATATTTGGACAAATTGGATTAAGCCCAATTAAAAGTTGATTAGAACTTTTATTAATTAAAAATTGCCTAAGTTTTGCTATAAATAACAAGCTTAAGGAAGGTTTTAATAATAAGAATAAGCATAAACAAAAGCTTGAGTAAGCGATACATAAGTAATTCTTGAGAGATTAGCCTAAGTTAGAGAAGTGTTTAGAGAAGCATGTGAGGTCTCTAAAACATTTCAATTAGGAAAAATCAAGATTATATCTTGAAATGAAGATTGCTAGCATTGGAAATCAAGATTGGATCTTGAAGTCAAGCTTGCATACCTTGGAGGTTCTCCAATAATTTCAACAAAAGAGAAGTAGATTGGATCTTGTATCAAGCTTACTAGGTAATGTTTGATCTTCTCCTAAGCTATATGAAGCAATGTTCATTTTTGTATTAGATCCATGATCACATAGCTTAATGTTGAAATAAGACTAATAAATTGTGTTAGAATACTTTAGAAGTTTAAACACAACATGTTTATGTATTAGGTCAAAGATGTTCATGTTGGATATGGAATAATTAATAAGAATTTGGAACTCTAGCTTAAAGCTTAGAGTTATGGCTACCATTCTAGATTCACTTGACCACATTTAGGTGAACTATAATTGTTCATGAGACATTTCTAATTGGAATTCTAAAATGGTTTGTAATTAGATTCGAACAAATACAATAAGTATTTAGAATACATGTATGCTAGTTGTAAAACATGTGTTGATGGTGGTTATGAAGTTAAAATTAGATTTTAAGTGTATTTGAAGTATTGAGATAAAATTAGAAGTGTCTAGTAATGTTTTGAAATGAAAAATCATTCACTGCCTGATCTGTTTCGTGACACAGAGATACGCGTCGCGACACACAGACTCACACGTCGCGACGCGTCGATGTTCATGTTCAGCATGCTCTCGGCACTTTGGGTTGCGTCGTGATGCCCAAGCACTTGTGTCGCGACGCTTAGACCTGATTCAAACTAAAACTTATTTTTATTCATTCCGGTGCTTCCAGACTCTGATTGGGTCCCTTTTTTTTCCTACGGGCTCATATCGAAATTTATTTTTACATAAAAATATTTTAAAATACACCTACCTATGATATTTATGGGTTAGACCCACTTCCGCTGAGCGGGACACCGATCTGAACTTAGGGGTTCCACAACTGCCTCAACAGGTCCCACATGCATAAAAGAAAATATTAAAAAATTAGAATTCACTATTTACACAGTGAATCTCATGCATATAAATAGGGTTTTAAAGGACACAGATGTTGGACGACGATGTTCCGGGCTCACGGCCCGGTCGGGAGTACGAAGTAGCCCGTGAGGGACTAACCGGAGAAATAACGTGGAGTCGCCACCCGGTGTGAACCGGGAAAATGATTTAAGGCTGCACCCATCTCTCGCAAGGGAATACCTCAAACCGTTGGGTTCGGAATGACCCCTTACTTATGCCACTTGTAATGATATGATTGTGTAATAATCTAACCAAGCTTAAACAACGTATATTTCCAAGGATAATCTACTCCTAAGTTCGCATGTATAAAATGAAACATCATAACGGAAAACATACGATATCACACAATAATCTCATGAACATGTTGAATCATCAAACACGAAAAATAAATAACAATCTAAACATAAACATAAAGAAACACATATTGCGAAATGAGATAACAAGATCATGCATAGAGGAATAACATACTAATGGCTGAATCATGTTTGAGAAACAAGTAACATCCTAATGACCTAATCATGCTTGAACACAATCTTGCGAACACATCAAATAGATGAATGCGGGAATACAAATGGATGATAACAGCAAAAGTGTCAATAATGGAATGGCATGGTTAATTACATAATGCAAGAGAAATCACCCAAGAAACAATCATGCATGAAATGTGATGAAAAGGACTCAGTTAAGTGTATGTGCATTCGTGTAGCGTTCGTAAACGCGTTCGAACGGTAAACAGAAGGTTCATGTTCGTATATCGTTTGAGAATGCGTTCGAACGGGACAAGACCTGATAAAACAAAACATATGCGCGTTTGAGTAGCATTCGTAAACGCGTTCGAACGGTAAACGAAAGGTTCGCGTTTGTATAGCGTTTGAGAACGCGTTCGAACAGGACAAGACTTGATGAAATAAAATGCATGCGCGTTCGAGTAGCGTTCGTAAACGTGTTCAAACGGGAAATAGAAGGTTCGCGTTCGTATAGCGTTTGATAACGCATTCGAACGAGACAAGACCTGATGCATGATAGACGACGCAAACACATACACAGATGCACAATGTAGGACCCTGTGTGCCTGATCGAACTCATTCCCATTCAATTGAGTATACCTCATCCGGCACGACAAAACATCGTGGTAAATGTAGCCTTTAGGCATTTTCCCTCGAGTAGAGGACCTTTAATCCACCTTAGTTAGCCCATGCGCATTATATTACTATGCATACAAATGAATAAAGACAATGATATGGAACTCCGTATATCCGATTAAACATATCTCACATTCAACCAAACATACTTCATCCGGCGCGGCAAAACATCGTGGTAAAGATAGCCCTTTAGGCATTTTCCCTCGAATAGAGGATCTTTAATCCACCCTAGTTAGCCCATGCGCACTAGAATGCAATACATGCGTAAATAGAGCAATGATATGCAAAAGGTCAATGACATAACAAGAGGCGCGGCAAAACATCATGGTAAAGGTAGTCTTTTAGGCATTTTCCCTCGAGTAGAGGACCTTTAATCCACCATAGTTAGCTCATGCGCATTATATTACTATGCATACAAATGAATAAGACAATGATGTGGAACTTCGTATGTCCGATTAAACATATCTCACATTCAATCAAACATATTTCGTCCGGCGCGACAAAACATCGTGGTAAAGGTAGCCTTTAGGCATTTTCCCCCGAATAGAGGACCTTTAATCCACCCTAGTTAGCCCATGCGCACCGCATCACCAATACACAAACAAATAACATACAGAAAGTAAATGGCGGATAATAAATAAACAAGATAAAATAAAGCGAAAACGACTAAATCATGCTTAAATATAAAGTTGGATGAAACGAAATATGTGTGTCTCTCAAGCGGTACGTGACGTTGTATCCCGAGTACAGACCGCACTACCATCCATTCAGATTCGGCTACGGAATTTACGTCCGGGTTTCCATCCGATATACCACAAAAGAGACCACATATTTCGTTCATCCGAAATTCACATCATGCATCAATCCATAATACTCACATGTAATAAAGTATTAAAATAAATAAAAAATAAAAGAAAAAAGTGAGAGATAATAATAAAGAATGTGCCCTCAGGTTTAACCTCTTAGGTCGTATCTCGAAAGCGTGTTACACGGCCTTCGGAAGGGTTGATGCTCCGCAACTCCTCTGGTTCACTGGTCCACTGCTCTCGTTCGTTGCCTCGCGGTTTTGGGTCGTCGTTTCCTCTGTTTTGCTGCTGTTTTTTGGTCACTGTTTTGCGGTTTTAGGCTACTGTTTTTGCGATTTTAGGGTTGCTGTTTGATGGTGATTTTCGGTGGTTATAGTGCAGTTTTAGGGGTGATTTTCGGTGGTGTTATGGTGCAGTTTTAGGTTGTGTTTGTGCGGCAATGGGGGTGTTTTGGTTTAGTGTTTTCGGCAATGGAGGGAGGAAGAGAAGAGAATTATTTTTTGTTACTTCTTGCTTGTGTTATGCGTGAATGCTAGGGGGTGTGAGTGTTGGATTTATGTTTCTTTTATAGACAATTGCTAGGGCTTCTCTTGTTTGAAAAGGAATAAGATTTGTGTATTAAAGAGGTGCCATTTAATTAGTGTCACAATAGGAAATCATATATTTAATTGAGGACAAGATTTGGCTTAATAAGGAAGAATATATATTTGATCTGTTTCATTTAGGTATGTGAATTATTTAAATTTGGATGTGATTTATTTAATTTAGGAATGATATTATTTTAATTTGTGACATGTTTTAAATGTTTTAATTATTTTTGGGTGGGTTTTGGTGGGCTAATTGGGCTTGGGCGTGAGGCTAGCAACAAAACCAGAAGTACCGACACCGTTCGAACGCCGATTCGAACGTTGCACGAACGCCCGCAATCTGCTTGACGTTCGAACGTGTTCACGAACGCAGCACGAACGAAAGCAGTGAACATGTGAATTGAATCCGATGACATACTTATTCTGAATTTCCCCTTCCGACATTCGTTTCCCGCGACTTTCGCAACCTAAAGAGTAGTGCCTTCGTACGAGACTTATCATCGGGACTTATATGCAAAATGCAGTGCCTACATGCTTCATTTCATTATTTTCATCTCATTCTCAACCAAATCATTTGTATTCTAAGAGAGAAAATATAGTTTATTCTTAAAATTTTGTGAGAGAGTTGTTCTCATATTCTAAGAGAGTGTGAGATTATTCACTCTTTATGAGTAGAGAGAGGTTGTCAAATTCTTTCCACTATAATGAAATCATTTGCCCGTGAATGTTTCCCTCACATTGATGGTTTTACCACGTTAAATTTATATCTTATTGCTTTATTTTATTGTTAAGTTTTATGATAAGCTAAGCCTCCTGATTATTATTGTACTGTTATATGATAGACAACGTCTCCTGAACTAACAATTATTCTCAATTTCACTTTACTTGCGTCTCAACTTCAACCCACGATCCCCTAACACACCGGATGATAGATAAAAATTATACAAATATGATAAAAAAAAAAATTGAGTTAAAAAAATTATTTATACTTAAAAAGATATAAATATATATAAATCAGATGAGATTTAGATTTAGATACAGATAAAAATAAGACAATTCAAACAAACCCTTAATACATGTCATTAATCAATAGACCTTCTTCTACGACTAAATAATAATAAGCATTCAAAGGTTATGGTTAAGACATTACAAGGGAGTCCATCAGGATTACCTCCGAGAAAAGAAAACCTACGAGGAAAATGGGTCTGAGCTCAAGTATAACTCCGATAAAATTGTGTCTTCAGGATTTAAGTTTGTCGTTTCATCGGTCGTAATCTTCTAAAAAACCGTATTAAGGGATTGTCTCTAAGGGTCTGTTTGGTTGGGGGGTTTTGGAGGGGAGGGGAGGGATTATTTTAAATTATGGTTGTTTGGTTCAATTTTTTGGAGGGGAGGTGAGCAAAATCCCTCCTAAGCCAATTTTTGCTCCCCTCCAAAAGTAGGGGGTTTTGGAGGGGAGAGAAAGTGAGCAATTAAATATTAAATGCATTGACTAAATTATCTCTATTTATACATTAAAATCCAAAATTATCTTAATTACAAATCTCTCTTATATTTGCTTCACCATTCAATTCTTTTTATTCTCTTACCTTATATTTGTTTTAATTTTATTTTAATAACAGCTTTTAATTTTAATTTTATTATTTGTTTAATTCAAAGATAATATAAGCCTATATTGTTTTAATTTTATTTATAAAATGCTATAAGGATAAAATAGTAAATTAGTTTTAAAATCTCTCTCCTCTCTTCTTTAACCAAACATATATTTAATTAAAAACTCTCTCCTCCCCTCCCCTCCCCTCCTTTGAACCAAACATATATTTAATTAAAATATCTTCCCTCCCCTCCCCTCTCATTCCCTCCCCTCCATTGAACCAAACAGACCATAAGGAATCAATATTTTATCCTTTTTCCCGTCAACATGCACTTATAGTATATTTAGATGGGTGGAAATTAATGGAAATGAAAGGAGAAAACGTATTTGACCACTTAAGCAAAAAGTGAATATGAGTGGAAATTTCAAATATGTCTACTGTGGAGTCCGTTTTATTTTCCTTCAAAATAAAAAAAAAGAAATAAGATACAATTACAAAATCATTTTTATAATAATATTCATAAAAAAAATAAAAAAACGCTAATTTTATCCAATACTAATTCTATTTCTAAGGCAAATCAAATAATAAAAATAGAAATATTATCCTTCCCTTTTCTTTATATATTCCCAAATACTAAATAAAACTCACACCTCATTTCAATTCAACTAATTTTTCCTTCTGCTCCTTTCATCTATTTTTCGTATATAAAAAAAATTCCCAAACACAGTGTTGGTAAGTGTACCCACCACCCCAAGCAGGAAAAAGGAAAAAAATTGCAACCCCCATCCCCATGTGCCCACTTGCATTGACTTTTCATTTTCCCACACGCGATATTCCAGAGACAACATGTAAGCTAATTTATACTGGACTGAGCCCATGTATCTTAGATGGTCTTTTTTTATTTTAACTTTTATATATAATATCTTGGAGACAGAAAATCTATGAGGATAGTGAGAGAAAATAGAAAAATGAAATAAATAAAGGAAGGAAGATAAGGAAAAAGAGGAAAGAGAGAGTGGAAATGGGGGGGGATTGTTTTACATTTGTGACTTATAGAATGGACAAGTCTTATTAGCTTTAACACTATTATATGTTTGGAAGGAACGAATGAAGGAAAATAGGGAGAAATAATTAGAAGAATAAAAATTTGAGTATTCATATGCCTCACAGTCACACATTTCTGGTTAGTATCCCTAAACCCTAAGTGGCAATTTTCATAATTCTCCAAGTAGGATGATTAAGATTCAATTCAATTCCTCCTTATTGTAGTTAACCAAAAAGAAATTGATTTGATTAGATGCAGGGAAAGAAAAATGAAATAATGCTAATTATTAAAATTACAAAAAGTGATATAATAACAAATTACTAGAATACCCACAAAAGTGAACACTTGAATAAAATTTGATGGATAAAAACATGGAAAATTTATTCAAATTCTTCCTCTTTCTCCATCTTAAAAGTAATAATTTTTTTTTGTAGAGCCCATAGATCTATTTCTTCCACAATTCCTTTCCTTTCCTATTTTACTTTTAACCAAACAATGGAAAAATAATCAAATACCATCTAATTCCATCCCCTCTATTTCTTTTTCTTCATTTTCCCTCACGCCAAACATAGTGTAAGTGGTATGTGTATATAATATCTAGGGTTTTAACTTTAATATGCTAGAAAAATAATACAATTAACACAAAAATCTTAGGGATGTCCAACCAATAGATATCAAATTCGTGATAATTGACTTGATTTACATTTCCTTAGGGACCCAGGGCCGGCCCTAACCCAATGCCACAAGGGCTACTGTTCAGGGCCTAAAAATTAAGGGGCACCAAATAAATGAATATAAAAAAAAAAAAAACTGGAGCCTAAATTCAGGAGTTAATTTCATTGGATGATCAACAACTAAAAGAAAATTGTATGAATCTTGAAGCACATTTGAAACATGGAAATACCATGGATATAGATGGAGCGGACTTATGTTCTGAATTACAGGTGTTGCAAATGATGTTACCTGAAGAAACATTTCTCTCTAATAATCATTGGACATCCATGGAAATATCAAACTTTGTAAAAGAAACCGACATGTGTCCTAATATCATGATTGTTTATCGTGTACTGTTGACTGTACCTATGACCGTGGCATCTGCAGAAAGAAGTTTTTCAAAATGGAAATTATTAAAATCTTACTTGCGGACCATTATGATTCAAGACAGACTAAATGAATTAACAATCTTATGCATTGAAAAGGATGAGACTGAAGACTTGGAGTATGATGATATAATTGATGATTTTGCTTCAAAAAATGCTATAGGTTGAAATTTCAAGGAGCTTTGCTAGGAATGGTTGTATATGATTGTATTTTTTATTGTCGGAGTTTAGGTACTATATCTCACATTTGTATATTTTCTCAAGTAATATATTTTGGAGGTGATGGCCTAGCCCCTCAGCTTCGACTGAGTTCCAGCCCTCGTTAAATATTATTTTTTTAATCATATGTTTTCGTAATAAAAAATGGTACATTTTGAACTTTCGCACCGGACACCCAAAAACTCAGGACCGGCCCAACTTAGGGATATATTTTGCTAAGAGTTAAAATGCATTTAAAGAAAATGGTTGAAAGGTTTATAAGAGTTTCGGGCACTTTATAATCTTACCCAAGATAGGTAGCTCTCATTGAAAGTTTATATGCGAGTGATGATTTAAAAAATAATTCCTAGTTTAATATGTGTGTGTGTGTTTTTTTTCCTCTTCACTTTAATTAAAACTGAAAGAGATTTAAATCTTTTTTTTTTTCCTCTTCACTTCAATTATAACGGAAAGAGATTTAATTCTAGTCCATCCTAAATGTGTTTCCAAATATGTTAAGTTACAAGATCAGGGGAAAAAAAAAAAAAATTAACGAGTGCTTTGCTAGATTTTTTTGTTTTGTTTTTTTTTTAATAATCAGGGTGTGCGGACTTAAACGCACCTCGATTAATCTATGAGATTTATGTCTCGTGTCCTCAAAAATTTCTAAATATAGATCAGGATGGATGAGTCAATGATTTTTTTATAGGGGAGCATAAATGATAACTTACATAAAAATCCATAATTTGTATATATACTTATTTTTCTCGAAATATGTCATTAAATATTTTAAAAAGACAGGGTGCAGAATTGTCAAAGTTATAACGTGCATGTACTGGTTAGTGATAACACGAAAAGAATCGCATTATGATGGGTACATGTCTACTACAGATGACTTGCGACTTCCTAAGTCATGAAAATTCAATAGAATAAAAGAAGATAAGAAAGAAACTAGTTCTTCATCAAAACTAAGAAAGATGGACGGTAAAAGTTTCTGGATTTCTCTTGCGGTGTCATTACTTACCATTTTCATTTCTGGTTTTGTGTTTTATATTTTCTTCAAAAGGAAGGAAAGAAGTGCAAAGGTTGTTGTCTTGAAAGATCCAGTTTTAAGCACATCCCGTCCATCACATGAAGTCTCAGTCTCAGGACATGACTATGAAGTGTTCTTGAGCTTTCGAGGCAAAGATACCCGCAAAGGCTTCACCGATCATCTGTACAAGGGACTTGTTGATGCAAGGATCTGGGTGTTTAGAGATGATGATGAACTTCCTGTTGGTGAGAGGATTGGCCCTCAACTTCTAAAAGCAATTAATAAATCCAAGATTTCGATCCCAATACTCTCTGAGGATTATGCCTCAAGCAAATGGTGCCTGAATGAGCTTGTCCAAATCCTAGAATGCAAGAAAACTGGAGGGCAAGTTGTTCTCCCTATATTTTACAAGGTTGAGCCTTCGGATGTTCGAAATCTAACAGGACGCTTTGGTGATGCCTTTAGTGTGCATAAGAATAAAGTAGATTGGAAGGAGGCCCTTAAAGAAGTTGGATCCTTGCAAGGATGGGAATCAGATAAAACTGCTAATGGGTGAGTTTTGACTCTTGAAATTTGGAAAACTGTTTAATGTTACCCTTTTCAATCTGCATCTTCTACTTTTATTAAGGCTTAATGTCTATTCATGAATTCGATCTCTTATTGATCCCTTTTAATGTGGCTTCAATTTTTTTTTCCACTAGTCATGAGTATAAAGAAAATTTTCAATTTGATGTCTCTATCTTCACCAATGCTTTGTTAATGCAAGGGAATTTTTTCACAGGCATGAAGGGCGGCTAGTAGAACTGGTTGTCTCAAAGGTTTTGAGAGAGCTAAAGAAAGCTTCTCTCGTTGTGACCGAGCACTTAGTTGGAATTGATGAACACGTGGAGAAGATTATGGAACAATTAGATGCCAATTTTAATGATGTTCGAGTGGTTGGAATTCATGGTATGGGCGGTGTAGGCAAGACAACGCTTGCCAAGGTCATTTTTAACGAATTGTCGAATCACATTGACCACTGCTGCTTCTTGCCTGATATTCGCGAAACATCATTACTACCAAAGGGTATTGAAACCTTACAGAGCCAGCTAATTTCCAACATTCTAAAACAGAAGAATGAAGATGTATCACGAGTTGATGAAGGAATTGCAATTATTGGAAACAGATTTAGGGGAAAGAAAGTCCTCATTCTTCTTGATGACATAGATGATGAGAATCAGTTAAATGCATTAGCTGGAAGTAGTGATTGGTTTGGTTTAGGAAGTCGGATAATCATTACAACCAGGAACAAGGATGTTCTTAATGCGCATGAGGTGGACTGGATGTATGAACTCGCAGAAATGAATTCAGAGCAGTCTCTTCTACTCTTTAGCAGGCATGCTTTTCGGAGAGATTTTCCACCAAATGAATATGCCACTCTCTCTAGGGATGTCATAGAAACTACAGGAGGACTTCCCTTAGCTCTAGAAGTCATTGGTTCATTCCTATATGGAAAACGTAAAACTGTTTGGCAGGGCACCTTAAAGAAGTTAACAAAAATACCTGATCATAAAGTACGGCAGAAATTGAGGATAAGCTATGAAGCTTTGGACCATGGGGAAAAGCAGATATTTCTTGACACTGCATGTCTTTTCATTGAAATGGATCGCAGTAATGCAACCTATATGTGGGATGATTGTAGCTATTTCCCGGAGAAGAGTATTGAGAACCTTATTCTCATGTCCCTTATAAAAATAGGAGAGAAAAATGAGCTAAGGATGCATGATCAACTCAGAGACCTTGGCCGGGAAATTGTGCGTGAGGAAAATTACAATGAGCCTGGGAAACGCAGTAGATTATGGATTCACAAAGAAGCCACAGAGGTCCTAGAGAGAAGACAGGTAAAGGGAGTGTTCAGTTCTCATTTGACAGTTTCTCATCTTTGCAATTATATTTACATTATGCAAAAGGGAGTGAATCCTTGTATGCTAACCATGTCATTTGGACCCCTTGCAGGGAACACAAAAGGTTGAGGCCCTCCTTTGCAGCGTAATTGATGGTGAAGAAGGGTGCAACTTTACAAATGAAAATTTTGCAAACCTTAAAAAGTTAAGGTTCCTTCAAGTAAATCATGTTAATCTTGCTGGAGATTTCAAGTACCTTCTTCTGGAACTAAGGTGGCTTCAATGGAAGGGATGCTCGTCAAGTTTTAAGCCTATCAATTTCCATATGATAAATCTCATAATTCTAGATCTATCAAATAGTAATATCACAATACAGTGGAAGGGTTGGAATGAAATTGAGGTATCACAAAACACTTTGATTATTATTTTTAATTTGTTTTCTCCATCTACATGTAGCTAACCGTTTGCAATATTTATTTTCATTGTAGTTGACAAAGAAGCTAAAAGTTCTAAACCTCACAAGTTGCAACCAATTAGTTACTACACCGGATTTATCAACATTTGCCAAACTGGAAGTTCTAATTCTTGAGAAATGTGAAAACCTGGAAGAGATCGGTCCATCTATTGGAGACATGAGATCACTTCTCACCTTAAACATCAGGAACTGTTGTAAACTCAAGTTCTTGCCAGATGGAGTGGGTGAACTGAAAGAATTGCAGCAGCTTCTTATAGATGGGACTGTAATAAAAGAAATTCCTGCAAACATTAGTTCAATGAAGAAACTTGAGATTCTTTCTGCTGCTGATTGTCAATCACTAGTTCAAATTCCTAGTTCAATAGGTGACCTAACATCCTTGATGAACCTCAACTTTTGGAAATGTCCAAAACTTGCTGAACTTCCAGACTCCATAGGCTCACTTGTTAGACTAGGTAACTTGTCCTTGTGGGGATGTCTATCATTGAATGGAATTCCGGAGTTACTTGGAAAACTTGAGTTACTAACTGTGCTCGAGTTATCATGCACAAAAATTGTAAAACTACCCGATGCCATCGGAAATTTACGTAATTTGAAAGTGCTACGTATGGAAAATAGCTACATAACAAGGTTACCTAGTTCAATTGGGATGCTCAAGAAACTTGAGAATATAGATGCTACGAACTGTGTATTCCTTGAGGGTGAAGTTCCTGAAGACCTAGGGGAACTGTCTTCACTTCAGTTCTTGAGGTTAGATCGCACAGGAATCTGTAGCTTGCCAAAGAGCATTAGGAAACTTTCAAAACTTCAAAGTCTTGATATGTGGAAGAGCCAAAAGCTAAAGTCATTGCCAGACCTCCCCGCCGGTATAACCACTCTACGTTTTACTGGTACTTCAATGGAGGAGTTCCCAGATACTTCTAAATTATATAATTTGAAGTATCTTTTTGTTTCTGACTTCTTTGATAGAGATAATAGAGATTTGTATTTAGGGAACTTAACTAAGCTGGAGACCTTGTTAATCTTTGAATCAAACATCTTCCCATCGGATATTGGGAAGTTGTCTCGATTGAGGATGTTATCATTGTCTAAAGCAGAGATAAGCAGCCTTCCTACAGAAATTCTTGGCCTCTCACAGCTGAAGGAACTTGATATTTTTCGCTGCCAAAAACTTGAAAACCTCCCAATTCTTCCTTCAAGTCTGGTAATGCTTCATGTCAGAACATGTCTGATGCTGAAAACGTTGCCAAATTTATCAAACTTGAAGCATCTATCAAGTTTGAAGCTCAATGAATGTGCCGAGCTGAAGGAGCTCAAGGGTCTAGCTGGCTTGGAATCACTGAGAGTACTGGGCATATCAGGTTGCAAGAAGCTATCCAATCTCGATGGTATTGAAAATTTAAAGTCTTTAAGGGAGCTACTCATGGCTTGGTGTGAAGCCCTTGAGAGGTTACCGGATCTGTCAAACTTGAAGCAGTTAAAAGAACTGTTTGCTCCGTCCTGCAAGAACCTATTGGAGATTCAGGGACTTGATGAAATGGAGAAATTACAACATTTGCATTTGAGTGGCTGCACATCCCTCGAATCACTAGGTGACTTGTCATATCTGAAAAAGTTACAAGATCTTAATATCAAAAACTGTGAGAAGTTGTGTGCCATCGAAGGTCTTGATGAATTAACGTACTTAAAAAAGTTAGATGTTTCAGGATGCAAGTCCTTTGTAAAATTCCCAGATTTATCAAAGCTTGGCAATGTAGAGGAGTTATGGGTGAAAGGTCATGATGAACTTTTAGAAATTCCAGGACTTGAGAAATTGAAATTGTTGAAATATTTAGACATCTCAGAGTGCAAGTCACTGAAACATTTACCAGATTTGTCTAAATTTACAAATCTGCAGCAGATGACATTACAGGACTGCGAAAAACTAGTGGACCTACAAGGTATTGAAAACCTGAGGCTCTTACGCTATTTGGATATTTCAGGATGTGCATCACTTAAAAATGTACCAGTTCTGTCCAGCAAAACATATGTGGAGCGTTCCTAGAAGGCATTCAGCATTGATCAGCTACAGGAAAGCCATATAGTACAAGCAATAAGATGCAAATCTCATGGCACCAATCATTCTCAAACATCTTAAGATAAAATAGGTATGCCAGAATCTCCTATACTAGGAATAGGAAATGAAAGCTATTCTTCCATATTATTTTTTTCCTTTCTTTTCTGGAAGAGGAACTCGCCCTGATAGCTAGGTATTATGTTTTGTTTCCTGTTTTAGCTGAAACCAGTTACTGAAGTGAGGAAGCTGATGCTGTGTTTGGTAATAACTAATAACATGGATGGACTAAAGATGTGTTCTCTGGTGCTCTTCTAAGTGTATAATTTGGTTATCAACTTATTGTAATAGTGGTTATAAAGCAAACTATGACAATTGGAAAAACAAAAGGTTATGTTTGTTTTTCTTAAAATCAGAAGGTTGTGTTTGAAAAGAAGCTGAGCTCCTCCTCCTTGAACATAGATCGAAGACATTTTCAGTAAAAGCGATTTCTAACAATGCGCTTAGTGTTTCAATCATTTTTAAAATGCATAGAACTCCTAGCTGTATATGGTAATATTACCTTAAGCATGATGGTGCATAGGTGTCTGAAAACACTTCCTATTTTTTTAAAAGACACTGAAGCAGAGAGAGCACCACAATCATATCCAGGTCTTTGATTTAGGAAGATGGATCCTGGAATTTGATGAGGCTTTCATCAAGGGAGGCTATGGCTTTCCTCAAAAGTCTCCCTTCTTTCTCTAGGAATTCAGAAAAGCCCTCCAAATCGATTTGATGAAATGAAAGCTTATTGTACAGTTTCTTGGAGTTTCCTTCTTAGCCATGAGCTTTCCTCCCTGGTTTATTAAGTGGATTATGGCGTGTTACCTTATCTATATTTTCCTTGAATTTGAATGTAGAGCTTATAGGTTTCTTTGCAAAGCTCGAGTGGGCTGGCGATGCTGTCTCCCCTTATCTCTTGTGGATGAATGATATTCCTATGATATAATTTAATGGATCATATTCAAAATTAACTAAATTATTATGGTTAGATTAATTATTTGCATTAGTGACAAGTTCAAATAATTAGACCTAGTTTGGGAGAATTTTGGATTGATGAGTTTAATATAATATAAAATTAGGTTATGTAATTCTGTACTTGGCCATTAATCTATTAAGGGTATATTAACTCTCAACGAGGGCCTTGCACATGGAGTGCTCCATCCGAATAGTGGGGGAAAATCTATAAATAGACCAAAAGAGTAAGGAGACTGTTGATGGTGTGTTTTCAGGTACTATGGTATTTAAAGCGCACGACAGGGCACAAATGTAATTTTCTTATTGGTCAATATCATTAATGCCGACCCGACCACCAAGAGCCAAAAGTGAGTGGCCGAGAACTTTATGATCCGATAACCGACCACTTGAGACCGGATTACCGGGCATTATCAGATCGGCAACAGCATTCTCAATTCAAAGGACTATCATGACCGACCTCATAAAAAACCGACCAGTAGCGAGATATGCTTCAGAAGATGACTCCCTATTCTTGCGGATAAGATGACAAGTTATCCTATTTTCATGGGGAAAACTGGTGAGTGAGTCAGAATCCTAGTAAGATAAAAAAAGTAAAGTAGTTTTTTGATTAGGATCCTTATGGGAAAATAAAATAGTTTTGATTAGGAATCCTTATGGAAAAGGAAATTGTTCAACTAGGAATTCTTGTAGAGAAGGAATCTGATTTCTATACCATTATAAATAGAAGGGTAGAGTGTGCATAAAGGGGACAAGTTGAGAGCATGGAGAGTGGGCATCAGAATCATCAAGCTCTGACTTGTAAAACAAAAAAAAATCTGAGAATCGTGTTTGAGTAATAAAAGTATCATCCTGTTTGTGTCCGTGGACGTAGGTCGGATCCAAATCCACCGAACACGTTAAATCTCATTGTTGATTGGTGTATTTATCTGTCTTTTCTAAATTTGCTTTCGGTTTCCCCATAACCGAACAATTCACTATTGAAGGAGGATTGTCTCGGGAGTAATATTCCCATATTGCCCTGAGACCAAAATCAGCCGTCAATAGTTGGCGCCGTCTGTGGGGAACTC